>CP131459.1:40647500-41884285 GCA_030664755.1 Microcos paniculata | reverse complement strand
TCTGTCTTCCAAAAATAAACCCTGTTCCAGATTTCCATTCCTTATAACATCAGGATTCTCTCCCTCTCCCCATCTCTCTCTCTCTCTCTCTCTCTCTTCCTTTTTCTTCAACTTCCTTTTTTCCTGTAGATGCGTGAGAGACCAGGTAATAATTGTATCTTGTCGAACCAGCGACATCCATAATAGCAAATCATCAACCCCCTCACCTGATTTCTGTTCCACTTCACAGTGAAAAAAAAAGGCTTTGTGAATTTTTCATTTATGATGGCTGTTGACCTACACAACTGTGAGCTATTGCTTCCTTCGCAGTTTTTCACTCCTCAAGACTTTGATGTTCTTTCGTCAGTGCTGGACAACAGCAACAGCAGCCGCAGTAGCAGCAGCAACAACCCCATCAACCAAAACGCGTCTTACTTATTATCTGGTTCATCTGATTCTGGCTCCGAGTTGAGTTCATCTATTGGCTATGAGGAGCTGAGTTCAAGCTCGTCGACAGAGAGCAGTGAAGAGGAAGACGATTACATTGGTGAGTTGACTCGCCAGATGGCTCAATACATGCTTCAAGATGATGACAAACATGAAAAGGTATTTCCTTTTTCTTGATCATGTTGACAAAGATTCGATTTTCGCTTCAAGATTTTATTAAAAAAATAAAAAAAAACTGATCTTTTGTTTTTTTCGTGGCTTTTCTAGCCCTGGGGTTTTGCTGGTTCACCAGAATCAACACTCTGGCCGCAGCTTGGCTCCAACCTCGATGGTCCTGTTGTTGTTGGACCATCTCGGCAGCCTTCTCCTCCATTGACAACTATGACTGGGAATTTTCTAAAGTTGATGATAAATGAAGAACCAGTCAGACACAACCAAGCTGAGAGAATTGTAAGCACAGCCACTCCAATCCAGGTATCCAGGAGAAACCTGCAGAATAGTGGACTTCAATCGAAGCAAGCCCTTATCGATGATCAGATAAGAGCTATCCAAGTAAGCGTGTATATCAAAACTTTTTTCTTTTATTTAGACTTATTATTCACTAATGAAATTGCACTAACTTTACTTCTTATAATTTATAGTTTCACAAGCTTAAACAAGAACAAGCTATGAAGCAAACGGAACAGAAGCCAAAGGTTAAGAATTATCAAAGCAAAGGAAGAGTCTTTGGTGGTTGTGACAGTGGCCAGAAGGTTGCCCCAAACCCCTGGTATACTCAGCAACAACAGCAGCAACAACAACAAAGCAACCAACAAACCGGTTCAGATATGAGGGCGGTTTTCCTTAATGCTTCCGGTTCTAGAACCGGTTCATGTGGTACCGGTGTATTCTTGCCTCGTGGAATAGGAACTCCTTGTGAGTCACGCAAGAAACAAGGTTAAAAAATGTTCCCCTTTTCGTGATTTTGTTCTCTTATATTTCTTCTTACTTTCTTTTGGTTCTTTATTAGAGTAATTGAAAGGTTTTCCTTGTATGTAAAACTTCGGGGGTCGCTTTAGGATTTAGGCAAAAGTTTGGTTTGATTTGTTGGGGTGGTTAAGTGGTTCAGTGGACTATCAGTGATCCCAAATACCGATTAGGTTTGCATTTTTATATAAGTTGTGTTTTCCGAGTTTTGACTTTGGATCCTGGTAAATTGCTTTTTATTCCCATGTTACGAGATTCCTTTTCATCAACTAAATATTTCTCGTTTGCTAGTGTCCAAGATTTTT
Source organism: Microcos paniculata (assembly GCA_030664755.1). NCBI lineage: Eukaryota > Viridiplantae > Streptophyta > Magnoliopsida > Malvales > Malvaceae > Microcos > Microcos paniculata. The sequence goes on along the minus strand of CP131459.1, from coordinate 41,882,588 downwards.
TTATAAGTGTGAATTGGAATCTTCCCCAAGCGATGGTCCCCCTGTTTGGTCTGTTTTGCATGTTGCTTTCAACAGAAATTTGGGAACCAAAATCCTAATTCAAGAAACTTTGCTGTAATTTGGATATAATAGTATTACCTTGGTAGATTGATTTGCCAGTCAAATATATACAGAGATAACCCTGGCCTTCCCAGATATTTTAACCGGGATTCTGTTTTGATCAGGATGTGCCACGGTTCTGATTCCTGCGAGAGTAGTTCAGGCTCTGAAGCTCCACTTTGAGAAAACGGGTGTTCCATCACGGTTCAATAATAGTGGTTTTCCTCTAGAACACGGTACTTAACTGATCAACCAAGAAATTTTCTTCCTCTTCTTTCAGCTTTTTCGGTATTTTTGTCTTCATCCTTTTTGGCCGTGTCAATTTTAAAACTTTTTCTGATTCCGTGGCAGATGCTTGTGGAAGTGGGAGGAAGAATAATATGTATTCACAGCAAAAGCGCCAGGCCAGGACGGTGCCGGCTATGAACCATCAAGAAATGGGTCTACCTCAAGAATGGACCTACTAAAAAAATTAAGAACCTTCTCAATCTCAGCCACATGGGGTTGTTTCTCTCGCTTCTTATTTTTCAATTGAGCTATCAAAGGAACAAAAACAAGTTCATGGCAGAATAAAGAGGAACCAAAGAAGACACACAGTGGTCAAAAATATTGTAGAGAATCTACAGAGAATAGGACAAAACTAATACCTCTAAGCTTAAGAATATGTTTTTTTTTCCCTTTTTGTTGTTAAATTTTAGGGGTTGAAGAAGTTAGATAAGGCAAATAAAATAAATGTGGTATGAAAAAGACTGGATACAGTCTTTGTACCTTCCTCTGGAGCTGGCTGGCTGGCTTAAGTCTTTGTAAGCTTATTAAGGATGCCTTTTGTTAAATCCTTGTGATAATAAAATCAGCTATCAGCAATCATATGAATTTAACTTCGATTTCTTTTCTGTCATATATCTAAATCGTGCTTATCCTGTCAACATTGAAATGAATAAGTTTTTGACAACTGAAGAAAAGTGATTGGCAATCCTGTGGGAAAAGTCTTTTATTTACAAAAGCTAAACAAAATTTAAAAGTGGAACAATCATGACATGCACTTGTAATTCTGTACCCCTTTTAACGCTTAATTTCTGGCAACAGGGATGAAGAACTTCATTTATGTTAGTTTTACATGAATATCATGGAAAGACAATCGAGTGAATTTTTTTCCTTTTTGGGTGAGAATCTAGTGAAAATTGAGTAAGTAAATTTAGACTTACTGCTGCTCTCCATAAAAGTTTTTTGCGCGTTTGTTGTGCTTGTGCACACGTTATTTTACTTTTCAGCCATGGATCCCAGAAACCAAATTCGTGCCTTTCACTCAAATTCTAAAACACGAGAAGACCCACTTCCCTTGGTCCACTTGTAACCTTATAACTTACAAGTCAAAGACAAATACGACCAGAAAACTAATCTAGTTTGGGTCCCTATATACTCTATAAGCTTTGAAAATCACCTTCACCTGGAGAAGTTTCTATGAAAAAGATTGATCCTTTTCCTTTACGTGCTTGCCTGGTAAGGCAGGGTGACTTTCTGATGCGCCAGAATCCAGAAGCAGTTCTGCCTGTATGTGAACCCTTTTGTCCTTTTCCTGCGCTTTCTTTAGTCTACGCCGTTCAGACCACTCCATCTGGTAGACGTTGGGAAAGTGAGGCACTCGTTTCCTGTCATCAGTCTTCCATGTGGATATATGTGTTTACTTTGGTTTTGTGGGGTCAGTTCAATTGACTCAGTCCATATTATTTCCTCTTACATAGCTGGACCTGATGATCATGTTGGCATACTGATCACATTTTCTTTCATAGAGATGCCAACTCTTGTTTTTATGGCTGATGATTGATCATAAATCTACTCAAATTACCCAGAGAACTTAATTTTGTTTAAATTGTGCAATGATGGAAGCGATCCAACGGCCATTAGTATGCCTTTTTCAAGTACTTTGAGAGCTCAAGGCGTGGAACCTGTAGGGCTAATTTTTGCATGATTATGCTTCAAATATTCCAGGCAAGTTTGGTAATGGGTTTTGACTTTCCATTACTACAGAGCAACTCGTACAAACTAAACTGGGGAATCCTGATTCCTGACTTGAATCCTAGGCTGTGGCCTGTGTTCTCTGTTATAAAATTCATTACTGTCGGAGTTTTATTTTGCATGTAAAGCTTAAATTATACTTATTCAACTCGATATACTAATTTGTCGACACGGTTTTAGTCGTACAAATACTGCAACTACAGGATCCATCAATGGGTAGTATATACTAATCCAGTCTGAAAAGTCTATGACAATCTAGTACGTACTAGTTAGCAATTAATGGGGGACGAAGTCACGAACTCATGATCAGACAGAGACCTCTGTCGAATCGGCAAATGAACATTAAGAAAACAGCAAATCCTAGAGAAGTAAAAAGAAGCCGACCCCGTAAAATCTGGCGGTTTCTTGGGGGGGCACGTTGGAGATGGATCAGTGCTAGCTAAAATTAATGCTTGGAATCTAGATTGATTGATTAGCAGGTAGCACAAGGCAATAATAATAGTTGTATTTAAGGGACCACAGCCTCTAATTGTGGATTGAGGCTTGGGGATGGGACCAACTAACAGGCCAATGATCATAGGTTGGAGCCTTGGAGAAACACAGCTGGAAAAATGTTTGTTCCGGTCTTTCTGATCTTATATACTCTGGACGAAGCAGAAGGAAGAAGATTATATGAGATTGAGACTTGAGAGCTGGTCTATCTACCACCGTTAATCCCATGTGCAAAGATGAGGTATCAAAAATTCTTAGATACCAAGCAAAACTGCAAGTGGGTGCTGGCAGCATGTCTTATTAGTGGAATAATTTTGTGCCTAATTAAAGCCTAGGCTCCCCTATTTTTACACCTTAAGACTTACGTCCAAAGACCAAGGGAGTCCTCCCTTTGTCACCTTCAGATAAAGCCAGTCAATGCTTCACGGGATCAATACGAAATTCGATCACCCAATTAAGCCGTGTGACTTCTGCTATGTACTATTTGTCTCTTTGGGGTAAATTTTCTTTCCGGGTAACTTTGTAAAAAGTAGATTTTTCAAGATTCTAATATGATTTGGAATATTGACAAGGGGGAAATTGTGTCTATAAATAAATAAATTTTTCCCTTTGCAATTATGCTTCATATGCTTTAACTTTTGAGATTCTTCTATTAGTCAATATAGTAGTGCTATAATTTTTTTCATACTGAAACTAATGAGTTACAGGAGGAGACCTAATCTGTATATATCATGTACAATGACTAATCCTGTGCTGTGCATGGGCTTGGCGACTGTCGGATTAAGATCTACTGAAACTGGTTCTTCATAGAAATAAGAGATTTAAAGGCCTTATAATGATATTGGAAAAAAGTCGTCCGATGCTTATTGATTGTGACTTATGAGGAAAAGAAAGAGTTCGTAGCCTGGCACGGGCCGCTTAGAAATAAGTCGTCCGATGCTTATTGATTGTGACTTATGAGGAAAAGAAAGAGTTCGTAGCCTGGCACGGGCCGCTTAACCAATTTGTTTATGTATGGCGAATATATGTATTCTATTCCTATATCATCAATAAGCCCAACAAATATATTTGGGATTAGTGGGGGTATGATCACGATCATCTTACTTAGCCCACACGGTTTGTAGGCCCTTGTGGCTAAGTTACGTACGCCTCGAGCCTCTTAAAAAATTACACCTCTTTGTGTTGGACCGGTTCTTGAAAACCCTAAATTTCTCGACAAATTGGTGGTTGGGATGCATAAAAACCTTATCAGGAGTTGATGAAATCCGTTGGAATTAAAGAAAGCAATGCTGGATAGAGACTGAGCCGAAGGACAATGCATAATGAAAGCTTTTGGTTAAAGTAGGCTGTGGGCATTGAAGTCTGAACTAAGGGCCTAAGGCATTTAAAATGTTCAATTACCATGTTCAAATTAAACATCACAAGGGAAAAATAGTTTTTGTTGATGAGGCAGATATATAATGAACTCAAGCAGCAGAAATCTTTAATTGGCATTAATGAAACAAACCTCTCTATGGCTAAAATTAATAAATGTTGACGTTCAAGTTACTGTACAATCATGCTCTGGTGCTCGCATGTACATGGCCTGCGGCGCTGTTGAAAGTGAAACAGAAGGCAAAGCCCTAGCTTTTGCTGAAAAAAATCCCGGAATATCTGATCTAATAGGGAAAAGATTTGATTTACTTCATCAAGGATTCATATTACTTTTCAAAAGGATATTCAGTATCTAATCGGACCCTTAGAGATATATGATATATATCTATCTTTCATTTTCTTGGAGATTTGGTTTTTCTGGATTCTGATATATGATATATATCTGTCTCTCGCCCCATTTGATGTGATTTTTATTTTTTTTATTCTACTTTATTTTCTTTCTAAAATCCTTATACAAAACTTACTTTTAATAATCACTTTTATTAAAATTAGGGTTAAACTTTTGATAATTATTAAAGGCACGTCAAGAGAAGTCAAAAAGTATTTTTCATATATATAGACTAATAACAAGATAAGCAGCTACCAAACGTGACCATAATAATATTATTCCTTATCTTGAGGAGAAGAGAAGGAACAAAAAATTCAGAACCAAATACCTGCAGAATCCAATCCCGATGATTATGATCAGCTGCAAATTAACCGTTTATAAGTCAAAATTCAAAAGCGATAACAAGAACATGCTTTTTCTTGATAATTTTGTTCTCAATTGATGGCAAATATTATTGCATCATGAACAACGCAAAAACTCAGAATTTTGGGGAAATTTAAATCGAATAAAAGATGAATAACACAAACCATAGCCGCACATTTATTATTAAAAAACAACAAGGTGAAAGATAAATTTAAAAGAGTATAGGAAATCGAAAATTCATACAAAAACATTGAGATCATCATCATCAGCAACTCATAGAAGGAAGATCAGAGGTTTTCTCATAAGACAATATTTCTGTATTTCTCTCGAAAACCCTACTGCCAAACAACAAAAACCCCAAGGTATGACCAGCAACCGCCACGAGGAGCACCCCGCCATTAAAGGACATGAGAGCAAGCATAACCAGATAAGCAAGACCAACCCTGATGGCATGCAATAACGTCTGGAAAAGACCAGCCGGGACATCTCTTGACCCTGGCTTGATCAACCGAGAATGAGAAAGCCATTCAACAAGGAAAGCAAGCACAAAGATAAATATCAAGGCCAATGCATACAAGCCGGCACGTGTGCCGGGCCAGCCTGAGAAGAGGATCTCGGCTTTCTTGCCCCAGAAGAAGGTCATACGCATCATCATCATCATGTTGTGGTGCAGCCCGGAGGTTCCATTGGTAGATACTGGCGGTGGTGCCATGCCTTCCATGCCATGATCATGATTCATTGTTGCTATGAAAGTAACTGTGAAGATTTTTTCAATTTGATGGGTTTATATATAAATTAAGAGAAATTAAGACACAAAAGCATAATTTTGTCTCAAGCTAGATTAGGGTTTTGTTGGGAATCAATTAGTGTTGGATTTAGGAAAATGGTGAGGATTATAGACATAAGGACTACTAGTTTATATTATACGAAAATTAGGGTTTTTAATTAGAGGATTGTAGTACAGTAATCCGTATTTTGTACTATTAAATTCTGCAGTACAGTTTTAAATTTCCCTGGTCCCTATACACAGGCAAGAGTTTTCCACAATCCACAATTGAATTTCCTCTCTCTAAATTGGATGACCACTGGCACTGACCCACGCATAAGTTTTTTTTTTTCTTAAAAAAAAAAGATATTTTCTTTTGTATAACTTATACTTAAATAATAGTAGTAAAAGAAAATCATCCCTTTAATTCTACAGGAAGTTCAATGAGTATTATCAACAGTGCTCTGCTTGAATGCCATCAAAAGTTTCATATATCTAAGACTATATAATAATTACAGAGTAATTAATATAAATAAACTCTTTTCCCTTTTCTTTTCTTTTTTTTTTTAAAGTCAACTATTTGGAGGCATATCAATTATAGGGATTAATTAATATGGACTGAACTAAGAGAGAAGAAATATTATTGATTTAAATATCAGTTTGACAAATTGTTTTGTCAATTGCCATCAATCTGATGAGTGATGAGAGCGGGGAGAGAGGGGATAGCAAGGAACCATAAATTTCTTGCCTGTTTCTCATATAGCCAACGCCAAAATGGCATGATCATTTTCTGCTCATTCAGTTTTTCCATCGGACGTACGGCTGATTCATCAGCTGATAGCCTTATATTAATATTTACTGTATATTATATATTATTGTCCTCATCCCATCAAATGATCGATCTCTCTACGTTTCTATTTTCAGGGCTTCTCTAACATTTTAGAGGGGAAAAAAAGGGGGAAATCGATAATTCAGAGTAATATATATATACTTTGCATCATTGAGTATTTGATGACAGCAGCATTAATATATATGGAAAGCGACTTTAAATGTATACTACTATTTGTTTCTAATTTCCCCTTTTTGTCAGACAATTAAATTCAATATCTAAACAAGTTGGAGATCAAAAACGTTAATGGAAAGATTCTTTTTCTAAATTTTCCTTGATTGCTTTAATTTTCTATCGATGATAAGAAAGCGATTTTAATTGATACCCCCAATTTTGTTCATTTCACATGGACAAAGTTTTTAAATTCATCCATGTGTGGACAATTTTTTTATACATATATGAAACATGCATATATACAGACATTTTTTTGTCACTACACATATATATAGAGAGAGACATTAATATGTGCTTATAGATAGCGGAAGAAATATGAGAATTTGATCATGTATGGTGACAAAGTTGAGTTTCTCATCTAAATTCTTATTTGTATAAAAAATTATTTGACATGATAGGTTCACGAGAGTTTTCTGTTTATAATCTAACGCAACTCAACTTCAAATTAGTTGGATCTGATATAAGGGTTTATATCAAATATAAATAAATAATCATATATATGTGTTTGTGTGTGTGTGTGTGTGTGTATATATATATATATATATATATATATAAAGATGGATCTATTTACATCCTTTTTATAACTTGATTTATAATTAATATTTTAACAATATTTCGACTGTTGAATTTAATAATATATTAAAATCTATTATGCATGTAAAATTTCAAGTCAATATGATTTTTTATAATATCAATCTAAACTAATTTTTTTTATATTTTTAATATATGTTTAACGGTGAAAAATTCTTTCACGTTAAAACATATGATAGATATTTTACATTAATTTGAAATTTTGTATGCACGATATATATGAATAAAGTATGAAATTCAACGATTGTATTAACCAAATTTTTATAAGATGTAAAATTCTTAATTTTGCACCGGATGTAATCTTCTTACTTAATATATGGACACACACATGCATCTCTTCATGCTGAGAAAGAGTTTAATTTGAATATTTCATCCTAATAAAAAATTAAGTATATTTGCCATATGATCGACATGGGAGTCTTAACAATGCCATTTGCATTGCATGCAAGCTCACTATAGGCATGAATGAATCGTAGAAGCTCATTATGTTCCTCGCGCTTAAACCTATTTCGTAAAACAATATTAGATGGAGTATACCTTAAGATTTATTCGGCTTATTGGCAAATTAACAGGTTTTAATGTAAATTTTAACCATAGTTAAATACATGGCAAATTTGTAATCATTTCATTCTTGATCTAAAGAAGAGCACACAAATGAAAATGCAGCAGATAGTAATCCAAATATTTGTGGTACCCAATGCTTGTTGCAATTTGCAAATATCAGCTTGAGAAGAACTTTAAATGGAATGGTGATGGTGAAAGGAGAAACAGAGGAATCCACCAGAGCTAATCCTGGGCCTCGCTGCATTTGCATCCCAATTTGACAATGACTTGACACATATGCAACTTCTTCTTGGTTCCCCTTGATAAGAAAACCAAAACCCAATATTCTTTGGTTTGAGATTGGAGTTAATAATATGAACCCCACATTGGTTAGGCTTAAATGTTGAATGGACTCTTCCAACTTGCTTCATGGTGCATACTAAAGTGATGTAATATAACTTGGAAAAGTCCATAATTTATTAAGTTTTTTCTTTTCTTTTATTTATCTAACTATTTTCACAACCACTAAAATTCACCCAATATCAGAGGGTAAAAGAATTCCTGTTTTTTCTGCAATCTATGGATTTGCCTTTTACCAGTTGCAGTTTTGCAAAAGTAACATAGAGCAAAACATGAATCAAGATAAATGAAAAACTAACTTAATAGAAGAAAGGGCATGATTAAGTTGTGTATTATTACTTTCCCTAATTACAACGTTTTATTCATGAACAAGAAGAAAGGATTACTATTTAGGAAGAAGAAGTAACACAAAAAATACAAAAAAGAAACAGACCCACCACCGAGAAACTGAAATCAATATAGTTTTTCAACAACTAGTAGGAGGAAGATCAGACGTTTTCCCAGCTGGGGGTAGGACAGGGGCCGAGGATTTCTTGAAAACTCTACTGCCAAACAACAAGAATCCCAGCGTATGCCCAGCCACCGCAGCCAAGAAAACACCCCCATTGAAAGACATGACGGCCAGCATCACCAAATATGCAAGACCAACCCTCAAAGCATGCAACAGGGTCTGAACGAGACCAGCAGCTAAATGGGTGGAGCCAGGCTTGATGAGTCGGGAGTGAGAAATCAACTCAACCAAGAAACCAAGCAGGAAGACAACAATCAGAGCAACGACATACATGCCGGTTCTTGTACCGGGCCATCCCGAGAAGAGAATCTCAGCATTTTTGCCCCAAAAGAAGGTCATGTGCATCATCATCTTGTGGTGCTGATGCATCGTCGACCCGCCGGGTGCTGGTTCGCTGTTCATGCCATGGTTCATGTTATCCATGGTTCTCCCTCAATACTCTCTCTGAGTCTCGGAGCTTTCTGAGTTTTAAGGGATTTTCTATGCGGTGGCAACCGCCGGATCTCTTGTATTTATTGCTTGGTTCGAAAAGGACGCTGCTATTACGCAATTCTAAATGAATTGATAGTACATTGGAAGTTGTAATACGTATTTTGTGCAGTACATGTCATTGTCAATGGGGGGATTGGGGGTTCTTGCAACGGAATAGTCAAGAATAGACAACCCTCTCAATAAGCCAAAGTTGATCTACAATGAATCTACAAATATGTACACATTTTATCAAACTGCTAATCGAGATTAGACTAATTATGGGAATAAAAGAATTGGACTATATTAATGTACGTATAACGTATTGGTTGGTTCAATCAAAAAATTTCTTTTTCGACTTGAGAGTTTAAATGATTTTGGATTCAAATTTTATTAACAACCCTTTCACTCACTGCTTTAACCTCAAATGCCAAAATTTTCACTAGATTATATAACACATTTGCTCTTTTCTTTTTCAGAGAAGAAATCCTCCGTTAAATTAGGATATTGTTTATGGAGCGTTGTATTTTCCAGGAAATTTACGCTCATCTGTCGTTTTGCCATGTAAAAGGATCAAAGAGCTAATTGACTTTAATGCGGTTTGACAAGTTAAGCTGTAATTCAATGGTGTGGAGTCTAAAGTCAGGCCAAAAAAATAGACTTGAGATACAAGAGAAGATTAGAGCAGCCCATTAATTTTTCGCCTTTGTTAACGCGGAAAGTTAAATCAATCAGTCTCTTCCTGCGACGCGCCTAGAGATTGGCGATTGCCGAGAAATGGGTTTCTTTTTTTTTTTTTTTTTTGGTTACAGTCGGGGTACTAAGACCCTGGGAGAAATGGGTTTCTTTTTGCCTCAATGCTTTTCCGGATTCAACTAGTTTTAGGTGATGGGTGACCAGACCATGGACCAATTAATGGGCGGTGGCGATTAGATTCTGAGAGGCCCAAAATGAAGTCTTTTAGCCTACTGAACATTACTCGGCCCATTTTATTGCTTCAATTCAATCTACTAATAGTTTGGACTTTTGATTCGTTTGGGTCCTTCTTAACTCGGCCCAATTTAATGAACTTGAATTGATTTTCACATTCTGCACAAATGATTCGAAATAGGACTATGGAGTATGAAACACCTTCAAATATCGAAACAGTAAACTAAATCGTCTCTCTTTTTCTGTTTTTTTTGGGTTGTGAATCAACATTCAACAATTAAGAGAGGGAATATCAGAAGATTCCTCGTAAGGAACAAGCTCGGACTTCCTAAAAACTCGACTACCATAAACCAAGAATCCAACAGCATATCCAGCAACAGAAGCTAAAAGAACACCAACATTAAACGACATGACAGCAAGCATTACCAAGTAAGCCAAAGCGACCCTGACAGCATACATCAACGTTTGCATAAGCCCCGCGGTGACATGGTTGGTGCCAGGCTTGATGAACCTGGTGTGCGACAGCCGCTCTACCATCAATGAAAGAACAAATACCCAAATTAACCCAAATAAATAAGTGCATAAGCTTCCACCTGCCCACCCTGGAAATATATCTTCTGTGTTCTTGCCCCAGAACAATGTCATTTGTCCCATCTTCATCTTTGCTCCACTTTGCTGCTTGCTCCTCGCTTGGACTCATTTAACTGAAGCAACAAAGTTTGCATTATTATTATCTGTACTTAAGATACTTCATCCTCTGTGTACTACATTGAGTTTTACTTTTCAGTACATTAAAGTGCTCCACTAAGTAATCACTGTTGTATAAAGTTTTCCAACCCTTTTTCTTTTTCAAGGTTATCATCAGGGAAAAAGGGTGCAAATTGGCATGGAAACGTGAAGAAATTCCCATGGTGAGATTAAATGTCCCAAATGTCCACTTAGAGATGTGATTAAGAGATCAGAAACGACCCCTTCAGTCATTTTTTTAATGCTAGAGTGGATTTAGTGAATGATGAAGTGGGCTTTAGCCACTGTATTCATTGTACTACACACCGTAATTTAGGTATTTGTAGTACGAAACGCATGTTGTGGACTGGAGCTATTTTTAGGCTTTAACTTTTCATCAAAGGTTTTCTGCATCTCTTTGACAAAGATTTCGAATGTGGCCTTTGGTTGTGTTGAGTTCTTTGATGGCTTTAGTGGTTAACTAGATATTGACCGCCCTGGGATTTTTTTTATTTTAAAATATTTAAAGTAAATTTTTTTTAATAAATTGAGAGGAACTATAAAGATACGTAACATATTAAAATTAAAGATGGAATAGAAAATAAATAATATATTGATATTGCATACAAATTAAAGATGGAACACAAAATATATATAACATAATTTTAATATACACACCAAAAAAATGTGAAATATATGTGTGTGTATATACACACATATAATCCATTAATAATGCATAATAATATATATATATATATATATGTACATGCAAAAAAATCCCTAAAACCTCATAAATTATTAAGTCTTTCTCATTTCTACAAATCAAAAAATTGTAAGTGATGATTTAATATATATGATTCAATTAAATAAATAAGGAGTAAATATACTCATATCATATTATCAATTTTACATTTAATAAATAAATAAATATTCTATAATATCATATCATAGGTTAAAAATTTACATATACGTTATGCATATATACACAAATAAAATAATAAGTAAAGGGAAAAAAACCCTAAATTTCAATTCATATTTCCTTTCATATTGATTTAAATAATTAAATTTTATATGCCAAATACTCCGTTAAACTTTATGTAGTATAGATAGCATAAATTATAGATTTCAAGTATTAATTAAATTCCATAAAAGTGTTTCATCATATTTTATATATATATATATATTTGCAAAAAAATAAATATTATACCTTTATTTGTAAGTTAAAATAATTGTTTATTAATTGTCACACTTCATTTGTCATGATACCCAAATAATTTTACTAATCTAACTTAAAAAAAAATATACTAATCTTGACAAAAAAATTTCTACCAAATACTTTTTAATAAAGAATTAAGCGTCCTCACTTTACCAAATTAATCGAAAACCAGCCTTAAAATCCCATAATTATACTCACCAAATATAATTTTAATAACCATATAATTATCAAATTAATTTACCAATTTAACCCTAAAGAGTAACATTGAAATATCATAATTACCCATCAAAAATCCACTTAATAACCAAATAACTAGGGATGGCAATGGGGCGGGGCGGGGGCTGGGACTGCCTCATCCGCCTCCGCCCCGCCAGACAAGTTGGTCCCCCCGTGCCCCGCCCCGCCCCGTAAAAAATTTTGAATTTTTAATACCATCACCACCTCCACGAATTTTTTAAATTCCCCGTCCCGCTCCGCCCCGCCCCATAATTTTATAAAATATATCTTTATTTCATTAATTTTTTATAAATTTTTCAAAATATTTATATAATAATATAATAATAATGACTTAATCATTAATTAAGTTTTAATTTATCAAATTTAATATAAATAATTTTATTTAATTATTTAAATATAACAAAAATACACATATTTAATTTAAAAATTATTAATAATATTATATACGGGGCGGGGCGGGGCGGAGGTGGCCAAATACCACATTCTCCCCGCCCCGCCCCATCCCCGTTTTTCAAAAAAAAAAAAACCGCCCCACTCGGGGCGGATCGGTTCGGAAACCGCGGGTCGGCTCGGGTTTTGCCATCCCTACAAATAACCATCTTAAATCCCTAAATTAACCTCAAAAACGTTATTAAAATACCATTAATTACCCACTAAATACAACCTAATAACTAAATAACCATCTTAATTACGAAATTAACCCTAAAAATAAATTTAAAATTTCATCATTACCTTTATAATACTTTTAAATACCCCAACTACCTCAAATTAGTACCAATAAATTACCTTGTAATTACCAAACGACCTCAAAATTTATGGACGCCTTGTAATTATCAAATGACCTCAAAAATTATGGACACCTGTTAAAATATTATGTTTTTAATTTTAAAATTGAAGCCAAAGACGTCATGGGATGGCTTTCTTAGTAGGTATTGATGATTAGTTGATTCCACATAGAACACACATGTTTAATACTGTTGATTTTGTATTATGATGATATCTTTTTTTTTTTTTTTGGTCACGATGATATCTGGTTTGCTCACAACAAGTATTATCTTTCTAGCTTTCAACGGTACTATGACGTGGCACAATAGCCACCAAATATCCCTACCAAGAAAAGTCCAATTCGATATCAAAATATGCAAAATCGAAATGTTAAACAGCTGTTCGTCGATGAATCGTGTAAAACACAACTACCATTGTGAATATGGATGCGGACAAACAATGGCTCCAATGGCCTGAAGTCTTCACACTTCTGCTCCATCAAACTCAACAAAGTGAAGCCTCGCGGTGCTAATTCTAACAGGGAAAAGAAATGGAGAAACAAGGGAAAAACACCAGCAGACTGGTTCTTGTTTTATACCCATTTCAAGGCCATATAAACCCCATGCTCCAGCTTGCCACAATCTTACACTCGAAAGGCTTTTCGATTACTATAGTTCACCCTGAATTCAACTCTCCTAATCCTTCAAACCACCCTCAATTCACCTTCATCTCCATTCCCGATAAGCTGCTTGAGTCCAAAGTCTCACTCGCACCAGGGGATTTTATGAATCTGGTTTTGGCTCTCAACAAGAACTGTGCGGCACCATTTAAGCAATGCTTGAAGCAAATGTTGGACGTGAAGCATCCACATGAACCAATTGCCGGTGTCATATATGATGCTCTCATGTACTTTGCTCAAAGTGTTGCTGATGATCTTGGTCTGCGAGGCATTAGTATGCGGCCCACTGCTGCAGCCATGTTACTATTTGCTGTCATTCCTCATCCTGATCAAGGTATGTGTGGACAAATTTAATGTTGCTACTTTTCTCCTTATATTAGTTACGGCAACAAAGGTTTCTATGATAGTAAAATGTTCCATATGAACTTAGATTCTGAAAAATCATGCACGGATCAAAAACTTAATCAGGTATTCTGATAATCTGAGGCCACCTAATTCTTGTATGTAATTTTTCGAAATATCAGAGAAATAACTATGAAACTGCATCTGGTTGTAGGTATAATCTCTTAAACTCGGTATTTATTAATTTGAATCAATCACTCAACTAATTTTTCTCAGTGACTTGTTGGTAATAGCTTTATACCATTTCAATCATTTACAGAGTCCGTCTTTGAAAACCAATTACCGGAGCTTCAGCCTCTTCAGCTAAAACAAATGGCTGCATCTATGTCACAGAATCCAACAGATGCCATGTCAGAGGTGAGAGCTGCAGCATTAAATGCAACAAAGAGATCATCGGGTATGATTGCAAACACAATGGACTTTCTTGAAGAACCAGCACTGTCAAAGATCAAAGAATACTCACCTGCTCCGATTTTCACAATTGGCCCGTTTCACAAGTTTGCTCCATCCATTTCCACCTCATTGCTGAAGGAAGATGCTCACTGCATTTCATGGCTTGACAAACAAGCCCCAAAATCCGTTATCTATGTTAGCTTTGGCAGCATGGCCAGCTTAAGTGAGCAAGACATTGTTGAGATTGCTTGGGGGTTGGCCAACTATGAGCAACCATTTTTGTGGGTGATTAGGCCTGGTTTGGTTCTTGGCTCAGAAGCAACCGAGTTATTGCCAGAGGGCTTCCAAGAGAAAGTTGGAGAGAGGGGCTGCATCGTTAAATGGGCACCACAGAGGGAAGTGCTAGCGCATGAAGCAGTGGCTGGATTTTGGACTCACTGTGGCTGGAATTCTACACTTGAGAGTGTCTCTGAAGGGGTACCAATGTTATGCAGACCTTGTTTTGGAGACCAAGTCATGAACATGAGGTACATCTGTTATGTGTGGAAAATAGGCCTGGAATTGGATAATGAGTTGGAAAGAGGGAAGATAGAAGAAGCTATAAAAAAGCTAATGGTGGATATAGAAGGAGAGAATATGCGAAAGAATGCTATGGAGTTCAAGGTGAAAACAGACCTTTGTCTAAGAGAGGGCGGCTCTTCAAGCAGCTCCTTGAATGAGCTCACAAACCAGATTTTGTCAGTTTGATTAATGTGATGAGATTAATGTCATGCCCTTGAATTGAAGGCATACCTTCTGCTTGGTTAATTAGTAATATTTGGTATGTTCTTGAGGTTGAGGTATATGATCTGCATCTTTTCCAAACTTTGACGGTTGACAGTTGTGATAATACATTAGTTGGGAATAGTAGTCCTGATAGTTTGATCTAGCTGCCTAGATTCAATAAAGCTGTGAAGTAGTTAACAGATTTGTTTGGTAAGAAATACATAGTTATCTCACTTGTAGAGGAAGCTTTCCTCTTCTTTCTCCTATGGAACCTTTTGGCTAACAAAAGCAAATTGTTTTGACTTCAGTCAGAATGCCTTTTATATGATCGAAAAAGTAGTTCTTAAACAAAATTTTGTGAGAAGATTAAAAAGATAAGGGTAATGGTATTTTAATCTATAAGCTGTGGAGATAGAAGGGTACAATGTTGAGGACAATAAATTTGAAGGAAAAATCAGGGCCCGTCTAAGGAAAGAAGTTCTGCCTTTCAAGTTCAAAGGAAAATTAAGTACTGTTATTTTCTTCTTCTTTTTTCCTTTTTTTGTTTCCTTTGTATCAAAACATTTTAGCGCTGTGCTTGTGTTAGATCACTGTCCTGAGTGTCGCAACTCTTAAAAGTTTCACCTTGGAAAGTTTATGTAGCTGAGTCATGGGTCTTTGAACGAATCTGAAGGATGGAATTCAGTTACTACAAGACAAACGATGGAGTCTATTTTTCTCCCAAAGCAAACAACACATGAACCGGCCTTGACCAAGGAAAATGGAAAATCCTACATATTCACCCAATCAGATTATCTGATAAAGAAGTAATATTCAATGCGCAACTTGTGAAAGTTTAAACCTACCCCAGGACCAAACACAACTAATGATAATACTAATATTGAAGCAACACATGTTAATTCGTCGGTGGTCCATGAGTCTTCGCCCTCATTTTCCATTATAACTTGTACACTGGCCTTCCGACTGCAAACTCAACAACCAAAGCAATGGAGAAACAACGGAAATCCGGTCGTTTGGTGCTTGTTTTGTTCCCATTTGAAGGCCACATAACTCCCATGCTCCAGCTAGCAACTATCTTACACTCAAAAGGCTTTTCAATCACAATAGTTCACCCTGAATTGAACTCTCCTAACCCTTCAAACCACCCTGAATTCACCTTCATATCACTACCAGATAAGCTAACAGAATCTGAAGTCTCATATGGAGATGTTGCAAGCCTCATACTGAATCTCAACACGAACTGTTCAGCACCGTTCCAGCTATACATGAAAAGGGCATCTGGATCCCATCAGAAAGATTCACATGATCAGATTGTTGGCATGCTATATGACACCCTCATGTACTGTGCTCAAACTGTTGCCGATGATCTAAAGCTGCCTGGGATAAGTGTGCGTACGAGTGCAGCTGCTACATTGTTACTCTATCCTGTCTTTCCTGATATTGATGGGAAAGGTATCATGAGTCTTGATGTTTCCACGAATTTATCTTCTGTCTTGTTAAGCTGTTCTAATTCAATAATATATATGATTTAATCCATTTATTATTTATTCTCAGTGACTCCCCTGATTTGAAAAGTTTATGTTTCAGATTTTCTTTGTGAAAACTTAACGCCAGAGCTTCAATCCCTGCAGCTCCAGCACGTGCGAGCCTTACTATCACAGAATCCAACAGATGCGATGACAAAGGCGAGGGCTGAAATGACAAAGGGGACGGAGCGTTCATCAGCTTTCATTGTGAACACAGTAGATTTCCTTGAACAAGCAGCACTGTCAAAATTGAAAGAATGTTTCTCTGCTCCAATTTTCACCATAGGGCCATTTCCCAAATTAGCTCCAACCATCAGCAGCTCATTATTGATGGAAGATGTTAACTGCATCTCTTGGCTTAACAAACAAAGCCCGAAATCCGTCATCTATGTGAGCTTTGGTAGCTTGGCTAGCATCAATGAGGAAGAACTGGTTGAGACAGCTTGGGGGCTAGCTAACACTAAGCAACCATTCTTGTGGGTGATTAGGCCTGGTTTGGTGAGTGGCTCAGAATGGATTGAGTCATTGCCAGATGGATTCCAGGAAACTGTGGGAGAAAGAGGTTGCATCGTGAAATGGGCACCTCAAAAGGTAGTGTTGGCGCACCGAGCAGTTGGCGGATTTTGGAGTCACTGCGGATGGAACTCCACCATTGAGAGTATTTGTGAAGGGATACCCATGTTATGCAAGCCCTTTTTTGGAGACCAAGAGTTGAATTCAAACTACATCTGTCATGTTTGGAAAACAGGTATGGAATTGCAGAAACAGTTGGAAAGAGGGAATATAGAAGGAGCAATAAAAAGACTAATGGTGGATATGGAGGGAGAGGAGATGAGAAGAAAGGCTACTGTTTTGAAGGAGCAAGCAGCTGTGTGTCTACTGGAGGATGGTTCTTCTTGCCGTTCTTTGATTAAGTTGATAAAGCATCTATCATCAAGTTAATTATAAGACAAGAAACTAAGATCCATTGTAAGAGATTATGGTATGAAGATTCTGGATTTGCAAAGGAGATACTTTCAATTTGATAAGAAATGTTTTACTTTATTTATTTACTACTGATGTTACAAACAAGAGCTTCACATCTACATCAATACACGCATAAACAGAAATTTAATATTTTCAACATACAAGCTCAGCACAGAAGACCTCTGAAATCTAACATGAACAGAACGCTTTGAATCGAAGGTTCAACCAGAAATCTCAATAGCTTTGACATCGGGTTTCTTCACTTCCACCTTAGGAACAGTAACAGTAAGAACCCCATTTTCCATGGCAGCCTTAATTTGATCCATCTTCACATTCTCCGGCAACGTAAACCTCCTCATGAACTTGCCACTGGTACGTTCAACTCGGTGCCAGGTATCGTTCTTGTCTTCCTTCTCAACGTTCCTCTCTCCACTGATTTGAAGCACCCTGTCATCTTCAATCTCCACTTTTACTTCTTCTTTCTTGAGCCCTGGAAGGTCAGCCTTGAAGACATGAGCTTCCGGTGTTTCCTTCCAGTCGATGCGGGCGTTGGCAAAAGTAGAGGTTTCTGGAGTACGAGTGGTGAGAGAAGAAGAAGAGAAAGGGAAATCCTTGAAAGGATCCCAGACGTCGAGAGACAGAGGATCAAAGATGTTGCTGCGTCGGTTTCCAAAGAAGCTTGGAATCAACGACATTTTTATTCTCTTTCGTGAAGGATTGGAGGTAATCGGAAAGTTTGATGTTTTGAAACTCTCAATCTTTGTTTCCGCTTTGTTGACGGCGCTAAAGGAGGACATGTCGGGTATTTATAAGAAGCTAAGGAGGAATCTAGTACTTTCTTGTACTTTCTTATTTGGGCCTCAAGAAAACTTTGATTTCTGTCGGTAATTCTCGACCGCTTGAGAATCTGCTTGAATAATCCAGGCCTTTCTGCACTCGAATTATCCTGAAATGGGCTACACCTCCACGCCTAAATCATTTTTCATTTTTCTAAAAAGTAAAATCAAAATAAATAAATAAAAGTATAAAAATGTTTTTGATGAAAAGTTTAGATTACTTTCTTTGAATGAAAAAACTCAGATTACGTACCCTGTAGACTTTTATTGAGGAAAATAATTAAAACCTACAAAAATACTAATTCAATTTTTGTGTTAAAGAAATTAATAGAACAACGAATTGCCTAACAATTAAGCAAATTGTTTTGTCGGAATGGATTTTACATGATTGAAAAACTAGCTCTTAAACAAAATTTTGTGAAAGGATTAAAATGAGTACTGGTATTTTAATGTGGAGATAGAAGGGTACAATGTTGAGGACAATATATTTGAAGGAAAAGTCAGAGCTGTCAAAGGAAAGAGGTTCTGCATTCAACTTCAAGTTCAAAGAAAAACTTACTGCTAGTTTCTTCTTCTTTTGCCCTTTTTCTTTAACCATTTTAACACTGTTCTTATGTGTTAGATCAATATCCTGAATATCAAAATTCTTAAGTGCGTCACACTGGTAAGTTTAGGTGGTTGAGTCATGGGTCCTTGAAGTTTGAACTAATCTAAGAGATGAACTTGAGTTGCTAAAAGACAAAGGATGGAGTCTTATTTTACACCCAAAACAAACAACACATTGACCAAAGAAAATGGTAAAAACCACATACGTTTCCACACCCAATCATATCTTATTTAATATCAGATATCGTCTAATAATGCTATGGAGTTCAAGGAGCAAACAGACCTTTGTCTAAGAGAGGGCGGCTCTTCAAGCAGCTCCTTGAATGAGCTCACAAACCAGATTTTGTCAGTTTGATTAATGTGATGAGATTAATGTCATGCCCTTGAATTGAAGGCATACCTTCTGCTTGGTTAATTAGTAATATTTGGTATGTTCTTGAGGTTGAGGTATATGATCTGCATCTTTTCCAAACTTTGACAGTTGACAGTTGTGATAATGTATTAGTTAGGAATAGTAGTCCTGATAGTTTGATCTAGCTGCCTAGATTCAATAAAGCTGTGAAGCAGTTAACAGATTTGTTTTATAAGAAATACATAGTTATCTCACTTGTAGAGGAAGCTTTCCTCTTCTTTCTCCTATGGAACCTTTTGGCTAACAAAAGCAAATTGTTTTGACTTCAGTCAGAATGCCTTTTATATGATCGAAAAACTAGTTCTTAAACAAAATTTTGTGAGAAGACCTTTTATATGATCGAAAAACTAGTTCTTAAACAAAATTTTGTGAGAAGATTAAAAAGAAAAAGGGTAATGGTATTTTAATCTATAAGCTGTGGAGATAGAAGGGTACAATGTTGAGGACAATACATTTGAAGGAAAAATCAGGGCCTGTCTAAGGAAAGAAGTTCTGCCTACAAGTTCAAAGGAAAATTAAGTACTGTTATTTTCTTCCTTTTTTTTCCTTTGTATAAAATCAATTTAGCGCCGTGCTTGTGTGTTAGATCGCTATCTTGAATATCAGAACTCTTAAAAGTTTAACCTTGGAAAGTTTATGTGGCTGACTCATGGGTCTTTGAACGATTCTGAAGGATGAACTTAGTTGCTAAAAGACAAACGACGGAGTCTATTTTACAAACAACACATGAACCGGCACTGACCAACGAAAATTGAAAATCCTGCAAATTCACCCAATCAGATTATCTGATAAAGAAGTAATTTTCAATGCGCAACTTCTGAAAGTTTAAACCTACCCCAGGACCAAACACAACTAATGATAATACCAATATTCAAGCAACACATGTTAATTCGTCGGTGGCCCACGAGTCTTCGGCCTCATTTTCCATTATAATAACTTGCACATTGGTCTTCCCACTGCAACTCAACAAACAAAGCAATGGAGAAACAACGGAAATCCGGTCGTTTGGTGCTTGTTTTGTTCCCATTTCAAGGCCACATAACTCCCATGCTCCAGCTAGCAACTATCTTACACTCAAAAGGCTTTTCAATCACAATAGTTCACCCTGAATTGAACTCTCCTAACCCTTCAAACCACCCTGAATTCACCTTCATATCACTACCAGATAAGCTAACAGAATCTGAAGTCTCATATGGAGATGCTGCAAGCCTCATACTGAATCTCAACACGAACTGTTCAGCACCGTTCCAGCTATACATGAAAAGGGCATCTGGATCCCATCAGAAAGATTCACATGATCAGATTGTTGGCATGCTATATGACACCCTCATGTACTGTGCTCAAACTGTTGCCGATGATCTAAAGCTACCTGGGATAAGTGTGCGCACGAGTCCAGCTGCTTCATTGTTAATTTATCCTGTCTTTCCTGATCTTGATGGGAAAGGTATCATGAGTCTTGATGTTTCCACGAATTTATCTTCTGTCTGGTTAAGCTGTTCTAATTCAATAATTTATATGATTTAATCAATTTATTATTTATTCTGTGACTCCCCTGATTTGAAAAGTTTATGTTTCAGATTTTCTTTGTGAAAACTTAACGCCAAATCTTCAATCCCTGCCGCTCCAGCACATGCGAGCCTTACTATCACAGAATCCAACAGATGCGATGACAAAGGCGAGGGCTGAAGAGACAAAGGGCACAGAGCGTTCATCAGCTTTCATTGTGAACACAATGGAATTCCTTGAACAGGCAGCACTGTCGAAATTGAAAGAATGTTTCTCTGCTCCAATTTTCACCATAGGGCCATTTCACAAATTAGCTCCAACCATCAGCAGCTCATTATTGATGGAAGATGTTAACTGCATCTCTTGGCTTAACAAACAAAGCCCGAAATCTGTCATCTATGTGAGCTTTGGTAGCATGGCCAGCATCAATGAGGAAGAACTGGTTGAGACAGCTTGGGGGCTAGCCAACGGTAAGCAACCATTCTTGTGGGTGATTAGGCCTGGTTTGGTGAGTGGCTCAGAATGGATTGAGTTATTGCCAGATGGATTCCAGGAAAGTGTGGGAGAAAGAGGTTGCATCGTGAAATGGGCACCTCAGAAGGAAGTATTGGCGCATCGAGCAGTTGGCGGATTTTGGAGTCACTGCGGGTGGAATTCTACCATTGAGAGTATATGTGAAGGGGTACCAATGTTATGCAAGCCGTTCTTCGGAGACCAAGAGTTGAATTCAAACTACATCTGTCATGTTTGGAAAATAGGTCTGGAATTGCAGAAAAAGTTGGAAAGAGGGAATATAGAAGAAGCAATTAAAAGACTTATAGTGGACATGGAGGGAGAGGAGATAAGAAAGGAAGCTATTGCCTTTAAGGAAAAAGCGGCTCTGTGTCTACAGGAGGAGGGTTCTTCTTGCCGTTCTTTGAATATGTTAATAAAGCATCTATCATCAAATTAATTGTAAGACAAGAAACCAAGATCCAGTGTAAAAGATTATGGTATGAAAATTCTGGATTCGCAAAGGAGATACTTTCAATCTTATAAGAATGTTTTACTTCATTTATTTACTCCTAGTATTACAAACTCGAAAGCATTACAAACACGAACTTCACATCAATATCAAAACACACATAAACAGAAATTCAGCTTTCAACATACAAGCACAGTACAGAAAACCTCTGAAATGCAACATGAACAGAACGCTTTGAATCGAAGGTTTAACTAGAAATCTCAATAGCTTTTACACCGGGTTTCTTCACTTCCACCTTAGGAACAGTAACAGTAAGAACCCCATTTTCCATGCCAGCCTTAATTTGATCCATCTTCACATTCTCCGGCAACGTAAACCTCCTCATGAACTTGCCACTGCTACGTTCAACTCGGTGCCAGGTGTCGTTCTTGTCTTCCTTCTGGACGTTCCTCTCTCCTCTGATTTGAAGCACCCTGTCATCTTCAACCTCCACTTTCACTTCTTCTTTCTTGAGCCCGGGAAGGTCAGCCTTGAAGACGTGAGCTTCCGGGGTTTCCTTCCAGTCGATGCGGGCATTGACAAAAGCAGAGGTTTCTGGAGTACGTGTGATGAGAGAAGAAGAGGAGAAAGGGGAGTCCTTGAAAGGATCCCAAACGTCGAGAGAGAAAGGATCGAAGACGTTGCTGCGTCGGTTTCCAAAGAAGCTAGGAATCAACGACATTTTTATTCTCTTTCGTAAAAAATTAAGGGGCTGATGAAGTATCGGAAGCAATGGGAAGTCTTTGAGTTTGCTGTTCTGAAAACCTCTCACTCTTTGTTTGCACTTTGCTTGATGCCGTCAAAGGAGGACATGTCGGGTATTTATAAGAAGCTAAGGAGGAATCTAGTACTTTCCGGTACTTTCTCATTTGGACCCCAAGAAACTGTGAATTTCTCTCGGTAAATCACGACTGTTTGAGAATCTGCTTGAATAATCTGGGCCTTTCTGCACTCAAATTAACGTGAAATGGGCTACACGCCTAAATTTGCTTTTCTTTTTCCCTTTTTTGTTTTACAACTTCCTAAATATAAAATCAAAATAAAAGTATAAAATTTCTTTGATGAAAATTTCAGATTACGTTCAGTGAATTAAAAAAAAATTGATTGAGTAACCTATTGATTGTTATTCAGGAAACTAAACAAAACTTTCAAAAATACTTACTCGATTTTTGTGTTAAAGAAATTAATAGATCAACCAGGTGCGCAACATTTTTAATTTATTAATTTCTTGGAACTGGCCCAATAAGTTACGATGGGAAAGATGGTTTGGGCTCGATTTGAAGTCCAGAACATGCAAGTCGGTTCTCACACGCTCGTGAATTTGCCGAAAATACAAACGGTTAAGTTTCTTGAGGCCCAAAAAAGAAAGCCCCAGAAAGTACTAGATTCCCCTTCAGCATTTTATAAGTACCCGACATGTTCTATATATTAACATTAAGCATCAGATGCTTAGAAAGAGTTAGCAGTCGAACATTATCATTTCAATACCAGTTATTCAATCGTTGGTTGATTCTTGTTTCAGAGTGTGGAAGAAATGGCTTTGATTCCAAGCTTTTTCGACAGCAGTAGGAGCAGCATCTTCGACCCTTTCTCTCTGGACGCTTGGGATCCTTTCCGGGACTTCCCTTTTTCTTCATCACTTACGACTCAGAGCCCGGAAACCTCTGCTTTTGCCAGCGCCCGCATCGACTGGAAAGAAACTCCGGAAGCTCACGTTTTCAAGGCTGATCTTCCCGGGCTTAAAAAAGAAGAAGTAAAAGTTGAGATTGAAGATGACGGGGTGCTTCAAATCAGCGGAGAGAGGAAAGTCCAGAAGGAAGACAAGAATGATACGTGGCACCGCGTAGAGAGGAGTAGTGGGACGTTCTCGAGGAGATTTAGGTTGCCGGAAGATGTGAAGATGGATCAAGTGAGGGCTTCCATGGAGAATGGGGTGCTAACTGTTACTGTTCCTAAGATGGAAGTGAAGAAACCTGATGTCAAAGCCATAGAAATATCAGGTTAAAATACTTGGAAGGCTTGAATTTGGTCATAAGCTGAAGGCTATAGTATTCTTGTCTGCATGTCGGTCTCAATGTGTTTCTTGTTTTGAATATGTAGAAGACACATATAATAAGATTTGTCTCTTATTTGGTTGAGATTGAACCCATATGAAACTAAAATTTGGTTTGTAATACTAAGTTTTTGTTTATAATAAAAAGATGGTATTAATGTAACTTTGTTTCTCTTACTTTGTTAAGTGTTACTGTTTTAATCAGATTCTCTGATATTCTAGTTGTATCTTTTCTCAATTTTTACTACCTAAGATTCACTTCGGCCATTGATCGGTTACATTAATGAATGATTCTATGTTCTAGTGGATGCAATATGCATCCTGGGCGTCAAAGGGGCAAGAATCATGCAAATGTTTTCTTTGGTTATTTACATACAGTTGACTGCCAAAAATAATGGAAGAAGTGTCACATATTTCATAGCATTGATGTAGAGAAAAAGACTAGAGGCTTGATCAGAGACTTCTTTTTGAGAAATAAGCCTTTGGATTTGTCATCATCAACTGATTAGAGCCTTATTCTAAGACACGTGTATATAATATGGCTTTGTGATCTCCTTTCTCATCTGTGCTTAGGATTGGGATTAAAGAACAGAGTCCAGATTTGATACTATCTAAAGCAGTGTAATGTTCCCAATTGATATCTGTTTTGACATGAGATGCACCTTTTCAAAGAGCAGGAAAGATAGCAAAGCGGTGGCGGTTCAACGCCCGCCGCAGGGCCACATGGGTTGAATCCTTCAGCTGGGCATTAATTCATGTTTGACTCGTTAAATCACCATTGTGGGCCGTATGGATTTATTGTATTATTACAATGGTTGTTTCTGATAAGAGAACAGTCGCAATCAGCATGTGGTTTTGACTTCTGATATTTCTGAATGAGGCTTCAGGTTTCTAATTTCTCAACGTATTGAGACACCATTTCGGATTAGCAAGAGGCATTTAACAAATTTCATTTCACTGTATTTTCTGAAGGGAGTCAAGTCGCAATATACTGACTTCAATAGCGCGAAATGATTCGCTTTCGTGCAGCAGCTTCATTTTGCAGTCGCTTTTTTTGACTAATGATGCCTTGTCAGAGGCATAAAAACCTGCCTCACACACTATTGGAAGTGCTGAAGAAAAAAAATTCAAGAACCTGCTTTTGGTTATTAAATTTTGATCTTATTCAGTTGCTTTGTTTGACTAATGGTTTCGTGTTATAGGGATGGATATGGAGTAACTTCTTCACTTAACAAGAAAAAGGTTGAAGGGTAAAAACTGATAACTTACCAGCAAGAAAGTAAGACCTTTTGTTGTGCTTTCAGCTGTTCCTGGAAAATCTATATGAACCCAGATTTTGCTTTTAACTTGGCAACGGTACCTTGAAACAACCCTTCATTAATATATCAGAACTTCACTTCAAGGTTCAAGCAACATCCTTTCGTTCTCAAACAACTTTTCACAGAGAAGAAGAGATGGAGAAGCAAAGATGTGGCATGCGTAGGTTAGTGCTCGTTCCATGTCCATTCCAGGGACACATAAATCCAATGCTTCAGCTTGGCACCCTTCTTCATGCCAATGGCTTCTCCATCACAGTCGCGCACACTAAATTCAACTTTCCTAATCCAGACAATCACCATGATTTTACTTTTCTTCCAATACCAGATGCCTTATTTGATCGAGACTCTGCCTCCTTCATGGATATAACAGATATCATATCATGTCTTAACGTCTGCTGCAAAGCCCCACTAAAAACCTTATTAGCCCAGATTATGGAAAGGGAGAAGGAAGATCATACTGAGAAGCTCCCTTGTGTTATTTATGATGGATCCATGTACTTTGCAGAAGCTGTGGCACATGAACTGGAGCTTCCAAGCATCATGTTGAGAACCACCAGTGCTTCCACTTTGCTCACATACTATTCGTCTCCACAACTTCATAAAGAGGGTTATCTTCCCCTGCAAGGTATGCGCCCTTAAAATATCAGCGTTGCTCTTCAATATTAGAGATAAAGCTGAATGTTCATTTGCTATTAAGAAATATAAATCAATTCATATTAGTATAAAAGGAAAACCGAAAAGTATCATAGATTATCTTAACATTTAAAGAGTTAAAAATCTTCGCTATTGATGTAGATGCAATGTCACTGGTCTTAGTGCCTGGACTTTATCCCTTCAGATTCAAGGATCTACCAATAGCCAATTTCAAGAATTTAGATACCTCACTGCAACTAATTGCAAGAACAATCGATATAAGATCATCTTCAGCTGTCATTTGCAATACCATAGACTGCCTTGAACAGTCATCATTGGCACGGTTACGACAGCAGTGCAAAGTTCCTGTCTTTCCTATAGGCCCTCTTCATACTATTGTTACAACTGCCCCTAGCAGTTTATTGAAAGAAGATAGAAGCTGCATAGAATGGCTTGACAAACAGAGCCCTAGCTCAGTTTTATATGTGAGCCTAGGAAGCATAGCTTCCATGAATCAGTACGAGCTAAGAGAAATGGCTAAAGGGCTGACTAACAGCAGGCAACCTTTCTTATGGGTGCTCAGACCAGGTTCATTGTTGCCTGAAGATTTCCACGAAATTACTGGAGGACAGGGCTTCATTGTGAAATGGGCGCCGCAAAAGGAGGTATTGTCACATAAGGCAGTAGGGGGTTTTTGGAGCCATTGTGGCTGGAACTCAACGCTGGAAAGTATTTGCGCAGGAGTTGCAATGATATGCCAACCATGTTTCGGGGATCAAAGGGTGAATGCGAGACTTGTAAGCCATGTATGGAGAGTAGGTTTGGAAGTGGACAATGGCTTGGTAAGCATAGAGATAGAACAGGCCATAAGAAGGCTTATGCTGGACGCAGAAGGGCAGGAATTAAGGCATAGGGTAATCAGTTTCAAAGAGAAGATAGAACTTTGCACCCAAAAAGGTGCTTCGTTCTGCAATTCATTGACCGAGTTGAGGAAATGTCTCTTATCATGCTAAATGATTGAAAAGTAGGTTGTTAAGTAGAAACTGAAACTCCTCCATAGGTGAAACTCACAAGCAAAGATGTAGCTCATTTTCTGTATTGGCCTGCAAATATTACTTGTTTTTGGCAATGGCATACTTATTAGCCTCAACCAGGACCGTATAACCAGGCTGAAATACAAGGAACTTTCTTCGGTCATGTGGCATCGACTTGCTACCAGACTCTTTAACATGGCCATTTTGTCACGGATTTAAAGACTTTCAAACCGGAATTTTCATCACATTTTTGCCTCCGGTACTAGCTTGTTCCTATAGTTCAATATTTACAGTTTCTGAAATATAACTGAAAATCATTCTTTCATCCTTGAATTCAATGTCAAGCTTCAAGATATCACGAATTTCAACAGACAAAAAGAACCTCGACCGTTTCTAAATGGAGCTGACTTCAAGCAATTTATGTGTGTTTCAGTAGCACATTATGAGAAATTCATTCTCCAAATACACCGACAATTTTAAAAACAAGGAAGAAAGAAAAATGAACCATGCGTTAAGAAAACTAGTAGGTTTACTTTTAAACATCAGAGTTCAGAACAATACACATTTCATGCAAGAACATAACTAGCACTCAAAATTATAGTATCACACAATTCAAGAAAAACTCTCGGCTGAACTCACATAACGACTGCCGAACTCACATAACGACACCCACTTAAATGAGTCGAAAAACATTTTTTTTAATCAAAGTAGAGTAATCTGTCGCAAGGGACAGAGAGGGCTCAAACTCAAAGTCTCCAGCATTTAGCCAGAGATCTCAATGGCCTTTACATCAGGCTTTTTCACCTCCACTTTTGGAACAGTCACAGTAAGCACCCCATCTTCCATGGAAGCCTTGATCTGATCCACCTTGGCATTCTCAGGCAATCTGAACCTCCTCATGAAACTGCCTTGATTACGTTCGACGCGATGCCAAGTATCGCCCTTGTCTTCCTTCTCTATTTTCCTCTCTCCGCTAATCTGAAGCACCCTGTCGTCTTCAACTTCCACCTTCACTTCTTCTTTCTTCAACCCTGGAACATCAGCCTTAAACAGGTGTGCGTCTGAGGTTTCCTTCCAGTCGATTCGGGCGTTGATAAAAGCTGAGGTTTCTGGTGACTGGGTGGTGAGTGAAGATGAAGGAAAAGGGAAGTCCTTGAAAGGATCCCAAACGTCAAGAGAGAAAGGATCGAAGATGTTGCTGCGGCGGTTGCCGAAGAAGCTTGGAATCAGAGACATTTTCAGGAGCCGAAAGTGAGATACAACAAGAAGAAACTTTAGCAGCTAGGAAAATCTCGAGAGCTTTCTTAGATCTTCTGCGTAATCAGAACACCTGAACTGGGGTTTTAACGGCCTTGTGAGAGGATTCTAGAGTATTCTATTCACCATTCAGAAGATTTTCTTATTTCATTTTTTAAATCATTTTCGATGACATTATCCAGATGTCTCAATGACAGGAAACTTCAATTACTCTAGCAGATTCTAGAATTCATATCCTCAATGGGCTTTTGGTAAATATAAATAAAAGTCGTGAGGCCCGTGGAGAACTCAAATGGGCTTCCTTCAGTTTTGACATTTTTTTTTAATTAGAATTAATTTCCGAATTAATCTTTCGATCCAGCCTTAAAATGAAATTATTGCAAAATCGAAATACTGAAACGCGCATGTTCATAGCTGATTGCCCTATTCATGTCAGCTCCTATGAACTCCGCTACGGTGATTGAAGAAAACGTCATGGGCTCATGGCACGCCTACAAGGCTACAACACTACGGATTTGCCATCTTTCTTACAACCGACTGCAATTTGAGGTTGGCTTTTATAGTATTGATTTATCGAAGGCCAGAACTTTTGAGCAAAGAATCGTTTCTATGAAATGAAAATTTGTGTTTTTAATTCATGTATATACATAGACGTAGTTAAATTCTGTGGCAATACCAAATTCTGCCCGGTTGGTTATTTGTTGAAACAAAATTTGGAGAAGAAGCCATGTTTAAGTAATGTGGTTTAACGGGCCAGAGGGCGCAAACATGTCAAATCATGTCGAATTAAATGTGAAGAATTCATGCCAGATTTCAATTAATCATCCACGTAAAATCATGACCAAAGAATTTTTCGGATACAGGCTTCACACTTTATTTCTTCCGTTAGTACCTCTCCCGCAAGGAGATGTTTAATTAAGTTCATATCTTGGAAACCCTTGACTTGGGCTGGTATAAACTTAATTCAGAAATGATTATGGAAACCCTGGTTTGGCTGGTTATGGAGGAGTCATTAGAAATTATGCCAAGAATTTTATCTATGCTTACCCCTACTTTAATGGTATCTGTACTAATAATGTTGCTGAATTTACAGCTGTGAGAGAGGGAATTTTTGCTGCTTGCTCTATTGGAATTAAATTTTTGCACATTGAGGTTGACTCTCTCATTCTTTTTAATGCTCTCAACAGGAAAGTGGTTCATCATCCTCAGTTGAAGGCTCTGCTCAGGGATTGCTTCCATCTGTGTGAGGCCTTTGAGCCAACCAGGATAACCTTTTGTTATAAGGAAGGTAATCGTGTAGCTGACTGTCTTGCAAGAGGAGCAGTGCTTCACAGATAGAGTCATAGACACTTCTCCTCGCCTCCGATATTTTTGCTTGATCTATTGTCAGATGACTTCCATGGTTGGCCTGTAGAAAGATCTTTTTCAACTCCTTCCTGATTTTGTTTTCTCCTGGTTCCTTTTGTACTGTGTAGTTTTCCTTATATACTGTGAACTTATGTATCCTTGTTCCAGTTAATATATATATATATATAAATAGTTATTTTGAGCAAAAAAAAATTCAGATACAAGGTAAATTATGTACGCTTCCTGCTTACACGAGGCAGAGTCTGAAATAAGTAATTGTTGCCCATATTTTTTGTTTTAACTAAGTTGCTTTCCAATTGATTATGCAAAACTTAATACTGGTCATATTGAAACTAGCCATTACCATAAAAGAGCATTAACCAAAGGAAAATTAAGCTAAATTTATCAATTCAGAAAATCACAATTTCATCACTCAAATTCTGATTACATTCTTGCAACATTTGAAACACTTTGTAATTTTACATAATTATTATTAGTACTAAATTTATAGGATTTTTCCATGGTTAAAAAACTTCTACCAGAAATAATCTTCATAACTCTGACATCAAGTTTCTTCACTTTAACCCTTAGGAACATAGCCCCGTCTCTGTAAAAGCCTTCACTTGATCCATCTTCACTAGGGCTGTACAAGCAAACCGAAAAAACAGATAATTGAACCGAATCGACAATTAGATTAGGGTTTTGGATTGTTCATATGGAACCCGAATGAACCGAATAAGCTAAAGTTTTAAAAAATACTTGATTTTATTGACCCAAAAGAAAAAGATCCAAAATTTTTATAATCTTATTTGAGCTTTTATAAAAAAAAAAAGTCTAAAATTGAAAGGATTTCAACTATCCGAAAACTCATAAAAAAATCCTAACCGAAACGTTAGGGGTATTAAAACCTTAATATTTGAACCAAACCGAACCGTTTGCACTCCTAATCTTCACGCTCTCAGGCAACCTAAACCTCTCACATCGTGATTTAGGCATTAGGCAAGGCCTTCCCAAGTTTCTTTGGTCAACTAACTGGACTTTTTTTTTGGGGGGTTAAAAGTGGGCGGCGCCGCCCGGGGGGGGGGGGGTGTGTGGGGGTGGGGGTCGTTGCATGAAAGAAAACTAACCGGACTTAATTACCCGATCACGTGCGTCGTTTTCTGATTGAAATGTTACAAATATACGAAGAAGCTGACCATCCCAAGGCGTAAGCTATTGCTATGAGCTTCGGCCTGGGGTGAAGGTGACCATGATCAGTCACTGTCTAACTTCAAGCGAACTTCAATGAGGATTTCCTTTCTCCAAAATCCTGACCAACACTATCTAATTGATGGAATCTTATCTAATGTAGCAAATTCCCCGAAAACTTCTTCAAAACTGAAAAGAAATTGCGATGGATAAAGAAGAAACAACATCGATCATTAATCTAATGCTTTAATAGAATAGGGTTCAAGTTTCATATAATGAGAAGTGAAGAAATTAGGCCATTCCATCAGTAGAACAGCAATGAAACATCAAGCGAGCAAGCCAACTATTTGCTCCCCCATTTCTTTCCTCATTTCTGTCTTCTTGCTTTATCTAATTACCTAATTAAGATCCAGCTAGAATCTAGATACTTCTAAAACATAATTAATGTGCTACTAATTAGTTCATCAAACAAGACAAATGATCAGCAGAAGAACCCTCCAGGACGTCGAGAGCAATTGGAGACAACAATGGGATTCTTTTTCTGGGGCCGATTTTTGGCCTTTGGCTGCAGGGTGTCAGCGGGCATAACATTATCGATTGTAGTACTCCTTGTTTGTCCCACAGTAAAACTTACTGGTGGAGGGCAGCTCTCAGGGTAAGGCCCATAACTTCGACCTTCACGGATTATCAGGAAACCCCTCCTGTCATCCATCTCTACCTGTACTTCTT
The DNA here is from genome assembly GCA_030664755.1 of Microcos paniculata. NCBI lineage: Eukaryota > Viridiplantae > Streptophyta > Magnoliopsida > Malvales > Malvaceae > Microcos > Microcos paniculata. The sequence goes on along the minus strand of CP131459.1, from coordinate 41,851,026 downwards.
CACTCCTCAGCAGCAGAGCTGTTTCTTGCCAGTACATCTACAAGTTGAGGAAAGCTGAAGGATATATTAATATTTACTCTATAAGTTAAAATTGTAAAGCAAAAAAAAGTCAGAGGAGAGTAATAAATTACTAACAGTGAGCGAGAATGGCCCCATGATGTTGCAATGGAAGCCATGGCGGGAGCTGCTTGCATTAAACATATCTGATGAGATACAAATGATGTTAGATGATTGGAAATTTTGATAGAATTTGAGTAAAATGTAAAAACTAGGTGATGATGAGAACGAGATTCTACTTAACCAAGAGAATGGGTCATTGAGAATGAAAGATATTCTAACTTTTTTTGCCTGAAGTAATGGTATGCTACTGGTTGATGGAGCACCAATTTATAACAAGGAATTTGATTAATCATGACACCATTAGACTATTTTGAGCATAATATCTTACGGATTCAGAGATCAAAAATAGCTTGATTATTCGTTTTTAACTTATTAATGGAGTTAAATGATGAGTTTCAGAAATCAGAAGAAAAAGGTGGGGAGAGGTTTGAAACTTGAAAGTTGAATTAATGCTCCCATAGGCAAGGTTTTCAAATTTCAACAGAAAATTGGAAAATAATACTAGTTCCAGTACACTACCATGCTAGTGTTAGTGTAAAGGGTGAATCTTGGTCCGTTCCAGTCTCCAGTCTCCACTCTCCACTTGCTAATTTAACTTCATAAAAAGCCCAAGCCCCATAGTACACCACAACTTTCTGAACCCAAATTTAGAAGGGCAGACTCTTCAGTATCTAAGCTGAACTCCTCGTTGAAAAACATGTCATTTCTATTGTTTAAATAGTACTACAAGACAACAGACAAAAACACAATCCAAGTACAGAGCAAAACCTACTCTCAGGAGTCTGAACTTTGAAATTTGTACGCAATCACGTGCTCTTTTCTCTTATCAATTTGGTAGTACAGATTCACATGTTTCGAATATATGATATCGGTGTTTGGTAAAACGAGCTTTGCATGTTCAACACGTAGGTTAGAAAAACGATTAATTGCAGAATTTAGAAGAAATTTGGACCAGAATTCATCATTTTCATTCTGATCTATTATCTCACACCCTGGCATCCAGCAAACATCTTTCATGTATCTGCACTCTAACCCTTATCTTTTCTTCTTCATTTCGGTTTCATTAACATCATTCATCAATCAGAAACAAGTCGAATTTGGTGTCCTACATATTTAACTTCACGTAGAACAGTAGAAAGATCATTTTTATAGTCTGATTCTTTTCATGGCGACAACAATGCAAGTCTGAGACACTAACAATCACATTTTTGACTGAAAAACCTAAGCCAGCTTATTCCAATAAAATGTCAATGTGTTCAACTTATTCTTGGAATTAAACCCTTTTTAAGGCCGGCTTAGTTTTGTTTTGTACTGCTCTTTTGAGTTGATGAATTCTCTTGGCACGACCTTTTGGGTGTTGGAGGGTGAAAGTTAAGGTAACATAGTCATCGAAAATCGCTATCAATCATTGCAAATCTTTCCACAATGGTTTAGCAATAAATAAACGATTTGACCAAATCTCTCTTTAACGTTTTTAGAATTTCAGTTGAGCTGTGACATGTTAAGCAACCAAACATGCATGAAATGCACCTCTTATTTGGCAACCTTGCTAGCTGTATTCCAGCATGACTTTCTATACAAATCCCATCATCGATGTGATCTTGAAATTGCTAGGACATTGCACATGAAATTGTCGTTTAAAGGTTTAATTATTAGTAGAACCTAGTCTTTAACAATCGACTGAATCAAGCTTAAATTAATATCATGAGACCAAAATTTGTTTCCTTGGCTCGTGTCTTGGCGAAGTTTTCAAAGGGGGATTCAAGATTTTCTTGATTTCTTTCTTGTTGCTCCACAATTCCCAATTAATTTTGTGCGAAGCAGAGAGCTGGAAAGAATATTAATGTACGTAGAATTTAAGGCAACACAAAGACCACCCAGGATAAATGTCGAAGAAATTGCAGGAAAATGGAATAAATCTGGGTAATGCGTCGTCTACCGTACAAGGCGATAATCCTTGTCTCTTCCACACTGTTTCTATTTCTCCTCCTAAAAACAACAACAGTTCAAAAAGTTTTTCAGTGGGTGAAGATCATCCTGCCTCGATTTTCGAAACACATGGGCCACTGTCGGTGATTTTTTCCCTCTCTTTTTTTCAATCTCAGAAGTGACTTCACAATTTTTCAGAGATTCACATGAACCCCAGCGATCAGAAAATGGCCCATCATCTACTGCTACCTTCGTATCATACAATTCGTTTAACTGCCGGTCTACCTCGCTGCCATCTTTACTTGCAAGATAGTATCTTATGAACTACACTTAATATCTAAAAAGTTGTAGAAAATCCCTAAACAAATTCAGTTTCTAAAAATTTAATAAGATAAATTCAATTAGTTAATATCTAAAAATTTAGAGTTTTGTTTACAAACTCACCTGTATTTAAAAATCACATTGAGTATTGGTTAGTCCGTAAATAAATTCACATTGAGTCTCAATTAATCTGGAGATAAAATTCAAAAAATTTTAAATAGGATAAAAAAGTTAAATATATGCATACGTGTATATATATATATATATATATATATATATATACTACAAAATGACTTGGGCTTCATTTCAAGATTTTTTTAAATTTTAAATATTAAATTATATTTTTTAAAAATTAAGAAGATTAATAATGATACATAACATATTAAGATCAAAGATAGAAACAAAATGTATATATAAACATATTTTTTATATACGCAAAAAATGTGAAATATATATGAATTCATTAATAATGCATAACTTTCAAGAACACATATAAATATATTACGTTTAAACCATCGTTCTGTGTCGAGATCGTTAAAATTTAATTATAAAATTCTAAACAAATCAATAAAATAAGTGATGAAATAATTATCATTAAACTTTATAATCCCTATACAAAAATAGGATGATATAAAAATAAAGTATGATATTGAGAGGAAAAAAATAAATTACCATTAAAATCTTTTTAGAAAAAAATAAAAATCTTTTAAGATATTATTACAATATTTTTACTTGTTATCCATTTAGGTATTTATCTAAAGATATTAATTGTAAAAAAAAAATTCTAGAATCATTTAATTTAACAAAATATTTAAAAAACATCAAAATTACCATTTGAAACTCTCTAGAGTCAGATTTTGTAACTACTTTAAATGCATGTAATATATATATATATATATATATATATATATGAAAGAGACAAAAAAATTCTAAACATTAAAAAAAATTTTAAATCTAATCTCATCTATGAAAATTGAAAATTTGAAAGCCAAAACATATTTTTATAGAAAAATTATATGGTTCAATAAAAATTTACACTCAATAAATAAATAAATAGAAAATATACATATACCGTATATATTATTAATTTTACATGCATATTATGCATATATACACATAAAATAATAAATAAAGAACAAAATCCTTAAAGTTCAATCATTTATATTCCTTTTAAATTGATTCATGAATATTAAATTTTATATAGTATAAATTATAGATTGTAGTTATTAATTATATTAATTGAATTTTAAAAAAGTTTACCATATCTTTATTTTTTGTTAAAAATAAATATTAATGTTTAATATAGTTTTAAAATAAAAAAAGATAACAAATTAAATTTAGGTGAGCTAATGGGAGAGTGACAAATGCAGCATCCTTCTCACTAATAAGAGCTACCAACATAAAAAAAAGAAAATAAATTAAAAATAAAAAGGAGAAAAATATAGAGCGGTAACAAATGCTTCCTTTTTTTCCACTAATAATAAGAACTATCAACTTCTACTTCTATGGGAAGTTTTACATTTTAGATTTTAGATGTTAAGTTTTAGATTTTAGATAAAAATATATATATATATATATATAACATTATATATCAAATACAACTCAAGAAAAATAAAAGTAAAGAATAAACGTTATTAATTAAATGGAGTGTATATAGATGATCAATCTACATTTTTAAATCATGCCATCGTGTGGAATGATTTCGCCTTTATGAAGCAAAGGATGTTAGAGGGGTTTATTTAAGTTTCTGTAATGAGTATGCAATTAAAGTCCACATGTGCATGCCACAATAAACAACTTTTAGCATCTGGTGGTTGAACAAACGGAGAGTAATTCTTTATGGAATTGATTATCGTTTCATCAAATTCATGGCTCAAAGTTTGTTTCCCAACCTCAATTCAACGACAACCTCATTCATATCGCTTTCCGCTGGCCCTCATGTAACTCAAATACTCAGGTCCCCTTAGACAGAGTAGTAAGATTACAACGGTGGGGGGTAAAAATAGTTAATAAAAGGTAGAGATTAAAATAGTAGTGATGAGAATAATTATTATATGGTTGAGATTGAGTATTAGCAGCGGTAGACTGTAGCAAACGCACTGCACCACTCTACCAAATGGGAGCCTCGATCACAAATTTCACTCCGGCACACGACTCTCACAATCATCCATTGATATGTATCTTTCTCCCCTTTTTTTTTTTGAGGATTTTGGGTATCTTTGATTGAAACACATCATCTAAGTTATTAGAATTCTAATTTAAAGATTTGGAGTTTGAATTGTGAAATGATAATGAAAATGAGAATTCAAATTAAGGAAGATGATCGTCCGTCTCTTATTAAAATCTCTAATTTGTGTAGGTATGAAATTGTTGTCCGCTTTTACCAGAAAAAAGAAATTTATGCTTGTTTTAATTCCATTTCCTTCTTAACCCAACCACGCAACTACCAAATCTTCCCCTAAATGAAATTCCAAAGAACATAAACCTGCCAAATTGATCCTTTGCTAGTTTTGGTTTATGTTGTTTTCTCAAATCATGCTGTCAAACTGAAACTAGAATTCAAAGCTACCACTACTAATTAAACAACCTCTCGGCTCTCATTCAAAGGTTAGCTAGGCAGTATATTTGCTGTTAGGCTCTGTGCCTTTTTTTCCTCTTTTGGTTTGCTTATTACCTACCTACAATATTTAACTACTTAATTAATCATATTTAACACGAGTATATATACTAATTCTCCCCGTCAAAACCACCATAATTGCTCTCGTACAAGACAATATAAATAATTAAGTATCACCAAGTATTGGCACAAGCTTGGCCTTTACACCCACTATGTTTTTTCTTGAGCAATTATCAAGTAATTAACTTAATTATTTTTATCTTTATTGTAGTTAAAATGATCTCTTACCTTTTGATGAATATTGTCTTATTATCTCCTCCATCACTTTAAGAAACCAAAAGGAAGTGGATACAGATTATGGTGATGGTCAGGTAGAATATTTATAAAGCAGGAAATCTCCTAATAAAACAAGGGAGATAGAATTATTGGTGACGTTAATAGTCCCAGAAGTTCCAAATCTGCTTCAGCAAAGGAGAAAGAGTCACAGGGTTCTCGGTTTGCTGGAATTTTCCAAGCTTTTTCGTTTGGATTGACGAGACAAGCAAGTGGAGGCAACACATGACGATTCCACAAAAATAATTTTGGGTCTTTCTTTTCGTCAACTTAGCAGGCCGTTCTCATATTCAAAATAATATAATTTTTGATAAGATTGTAATTATTTTTATAATAAAATTGAGCCGTATGCATTACCTGGTCAGTAATGCAGCATCAGTCAGCATAAAGTTCAAAGTGGGTGTCTTGGATTGAAGTTGCTCATTTTTTTTTTCTGCAAGTCAATATAGCCTATGAAAGTTAACACGTGAAACTGCTAGATTTATGCTATAAAGCCGGTTTCCCTTTGTAATTTTGTGTGAGAAAATTATTATAATCCTGCTGCTTATCTCACACAAACACACACACACACATATATATATATATATATATATTAAATAAAAGTTTAGAAGCATGATAGATTATTACACCTACCATGTCCCAGTAAGTCATCAATATTTTTGAGGATTTATATATTCCAATTTTGTGAAATTTTTTAGACTTACAGATTATCTATTAAAAAATGTCTGTGGCTTTATGCGAACTCGAATTCGGTATCTTACATCATTGATTCAAGCCCTTATAACTTTGACCAACTCTCATTAGCTCACATGTTTTTTCTTTTTTTTTAAGGCCATCACATTTTTTTTCCTTTAACTAATACTCCCTATGTCCCTATTTAACTGTCTCTTTTTGGTCAACTTATCACAACTTTGATCATTATTTGTGATAAAATTATAAAGTTATAAAATTTTTTAAGATAAAATTTGAAAAGTACAAATATTAAACTTTTCAAAATATATTTTTTGAAAATTTAATTATATATATATTTTTTATAATTAACGGTCAAAGTTGTGATAAGTTGACAAAAAAGGGAGGACAGAGGGAGTAGTATACTAGATGTTGTTAACTCTTCTTCAACAAAAAAAAAATCTTGTTGACTCATGACAAATATGCTTCTAAATAATATGACTTGTTTCCTCACTTTTATTGAAATAGAGGCTATTACCATTTCCATCAACTGGTCCTCATCTCACAATATATGAAAACAGCATTTACTTCACCAAGTAATTATCAGTTCACTAATTCTATAATAATTGAACCTTTGAACATGTTTACTGTATGAATGTGAAGCCATGAACCATAAAATTGTAGCAAAAATGTGAGAATTGCTATGATCTTTTCTTTTGGAGCAAAAGCAGAGAGGTTCTCTATCTCTGCCATCCCTGGTAGTGGGTACAGAAATCCATGGCTAAATGGGGAAGAAGCAGCAGATCATAAAGAAGCCGACGTGTGTTTCAATATATGTAGCCTTCATTCTGTTAAAAGTGAAGAAAATACTAAAGTAAAAAACCCAAAATTTCATCAAAAGACTAAGGAACATCATCTTGTCCAGTAGTTGGCAAGTTACAAAGCCTTGGGGAAAAAAAAAAAAACCAAAATTTTCATTACTGTTACCAAAAGAAGGATGATGATCAGTGTGGGAAAAAGGATATAAAGGACAAAAACAGATCCTATAATGAGAGCCAAATATCATGTCAATCATCTTTTGATTGCTTTGTAACAAGTGATTTTGAAATTAATAGTATCATCATGCTACCAAAATATTCTTGGATCGACCAAATAATAATAACTTCTAATCAACAACAACATATTAATCTTAAAATCCTTCTCTCTCTCTTTTTTTTTATATAAAAAGTTTAGAGTACGATGGGTTATCTCACCTCCAAAATTAAGATAAACCGTCAACCTCTTTGAGGGTTTACAGATTCTAATTTTATGGAGCTTTTCAGACTTATATATTACCTACCAAAGACAGTTTATAGGAGTTCGAATTCAGATACCTTATAACACTAACTTAACCTCTTACCATTTTAACTAATCTATTGTCAAATGCTTCTCCTTTTTCCTCCCACTTATGTTCTGATTGTCCTTGGCATATTCCTTTACCACTTTTCTCCTTTTTACTTACTACTAATCTTTTTCTTCCTTTAGATCGAAAGTGGACACTTTCGATATAAGGCGCGGGCTCAAAAGTTGGCCTCAAAAGTTTCCATTTTTTTCTCGTAAATCATCATATTTTTTGATGTGAATAAAGTGGATTATATTTGCATGTTTAGATAGTGACGGTTGGGACCTCATCCCATAACTTACAAGGAATCCCATGCACTATTGTTTATGACTATATATATATACCTCACTGTATTAGATGGCCGTATTCGATTCCACAACTTGAGAGATATTGATTACTATGATTTATGACCCTATGCCTCAACATATCTCAATTTTATAAGATTAATGAAACTATATATATACTATCAACCTATCGTGTAATATTAAGAGAGCTTTCCTCATTTTTTTTTAGATATAGTTCGATATTGGATTACTTGAATTCTAGATTAGTTATTATCTAATGTAATTATCAAAACCAAAAGATTTAATAAAAAAAGATACTATATAATTTGTGCCGAATGAATGACATATATAATATAAAAATGTTAAAATTTATACTACACTAGCAGTAATAATTTTCCTTTTCAATAATTAAACAAGTCATAAGCTAGACCTGACAATTCGTATTTTCGTGTCGTATCAATATACACCATTAACACTTATTTAGCCAAACACGAATACGACACGATTAATTAATCTTGTCAAAGTATATGAAACACGAACATGGAACTGTTTAATTAACGTATAACACGACACGACACGATACTACACGATTAAGACAGTTAACATGGCTAACATGTTATGATCCGATAAAATTACACGATTTAGTATAATTTTTAAAATTAATTTAGAAATTAAGCAATATAATATTTCTATATATATTATCCCTAAACTAAATAAAAAATTACTTTAAATTTAATATATTTTAATTACATTAAAGGTTAAAAAGGTATTTTAATAGTTAAACGTGTTAGACGTATTTTATGCGTGTTAATCGTATTTGGCACACTTAAAACAGGAGACACGTTAATCTTAATCGTGTTGACACGATTAAAACACGAAACACGTTAAGATCAAATACTAACATGGTTAATTTTGTGTCATTTTCGTATCATGTGTCATCGTGTCTTGTTCAAAACTATCAAGTCTAACATAAGCCAGTTAAAGAATCAACGAATATGGGCAACCTGTAGCTACATAATATAATACGGATTTAACAAAATATTCTTATCTTATTAGTATTAATACTAGTAGTCTAGTACAAATAACCCCGACCGTGGCGGTCTACAGATCCTATATCTACAGTGTGTGTGTGTGAGTGAGTTGTGGTTTATATATAGATTTCACGCTTAACAAAATTATTATGGTTTTATTAAATGGTGTGTCCTGTTCCACAGCAAAAAAAAACATGTACAACTGTAGCTTTAGCATGCTTAAGGGATGTATGGTGTACTTTGCGCGTGTCTGTGGGCCACCTCGATCCTGATGCTCTACAGATCTCATATCGATATTGTGTGTGAGTGTGTTGTGACTTATATATAGATTCCACATTTAATAAATTTGTCATAATTTTATTAAGTGATGTATTTATCGTTGAGAAAAAAAAAAGGTTTAGTACAAATAAAAATAAATCCCGAATAGAAACACAAGGGTGAAAGTACGTAATTGGTCCCCCTACAATACGAAAATGTTCAATTTAGTCCCTCTACTTTATTTTTCGTCAATTTAGTCCCTCTACTATCAGAATTGAACTTTATTAATCCCTCTCCATCAAATTACAGTCAATTTGCTGACGTGGACTTAACGTCTGCCACGTTGCTGACGTGGCACCTACGTGTCATTTGCCACGTCAGCTGACACGTGGCCGTCCCTTCATTAATTATCCTTAATAAGTAGAGGGACTAAATTGCCTAAAAAATTAGTGTATGAGGACTAAATTGAATATTTCACTATAGTTAAGGGACCAATTTTAATTATTTTCTTAAAAATTTAATATGAATTATATGAAATAATTTGATTTTTTATATAAACTACATTATCATTATATTTAATTATGAAATTAATGTCTTTAATTAATATATTATGTAATAAATTATCAATATAATAATATATAACTAAAACAATATATTTTTATATACATCTAGGGCAGGACAACTAAAACCTGGCCACACTTGGCCTACCACGCTTTGAGCATTCAATAAAAAAACCCTGACCATACTCGACTCGATGCTCGAATCTCAAATAAAAAAATATGCCTCTATCAGTTTGAGGCAAGTCGGAACCCATCTAGGACGGATATTTTTTGCCTTCTCTGGAATCCATTGTAGCATATAAGTAGAGATCTAATGGAAAACTTGCAATGCACCTTTTGTATGGGATAAAACCGTGAGGTCTTCAAGTCAAAGTGGATAATACCTCGTAGATTGGCAATGTCTCTATAGTTTCACCCATTAAATAAAGCTCAAATATTTATTGTTCAATAAGATTATATGCAAAATAATTTTCTATTTCTAAAATTTTTCCTTTTCTTTTAGTTTCAATTTACTTATTTATTTTTACACTTATTTTATTCATTTATTTTAATTTTTAACTTAAATCAATAAATATAAATTGTAAAAAATATAATTACATATTTACATAATATTATTGTTATACTTATTTTATTCATTATATTGTAGAAAAATATAATTACATATCTTTAAAATATAATTACATATCTTATAATATTATGAATAATATTACATAATTTTCAATTGGAAAAATAAGTATAACATCATATTTTTCATAATATTATAAAGATATGTAATTGTAGTTTAAAGATATGTAATTATTTTTTTCTACAATATAATGAATAAAATAAGTATAACAATAACATTATATAAATATGTAATTATATTTTTCTACAATTTATATTTATTTATTTAAGTTAAAAATTAAAACAAATGAATAAAATAACTATAAAAATAAATAAGTAAATTGAAACTAAAAGAAAAAGGAAAATTTTAGAAATAGAAAATTATATTGCATATAATCTTATCAAACAATACATATTTGAGCTTTTAATTAATAGATGAAACTATGGAGACAAAGTCAACATACGAGTTATTATCTATTTTGACTTGGAGGTCTCACAGTTTTATCCTATACAAAAAGTGTATTGCAAATATTATATTAGATCTAAACTTATATATTACAATGGATTCTAGAGAAGGCAAAAATATCCGTCATCGATGAATTCCGATTTGCCTCAAACCGATAGAGACGTATTTTTTTATTTGAAATTCGAGTATCGGGTCGGGTATGGTCAGAATTTTTTTATTGAATGGTCAAAGTGTGGTAGGACGGGAGTGGGTTTTAGTTGTCCCGCCCTAGATGTATATAAAAATATATATTGTATTATTTATATATTATTATATTGATAATTTATTACATAATATATTAATTCAAGACATTAATTTCATAATTAAATATAATGATAATGTAGTTTATATAAAAAAATCAAATTATTTCATATAATTCATATTAAATTTTTAAGAAAATAATTAAAATTGGTCCCTTAACTATAGTGAAATATTCAATTTAGTCCTCATACATTAATTTTTTAGGCAATTTAGTCCCTCTACTTATTAAGGATAATTAATGAAGGGACGGCCACGTGTCAGCTGACGTGGCAAATGACATGCAGGTGCCACGTCAGCAACGTGGCAAACGTTAAGTCCACGTCAGCAAATTGACGGTAATTTGACGGAGAGGGACTAATAAAGTTCAATTCTGATAGTAGACGGATTAAATTGACGAAAAATAAAGTAGAGGGACTAAATTGAACATTTTCGTATTGTAGGGGGACCAATTATGTACTTTCACCAAACACAAGCGGTAAGGTGAGACAATCGGTTCGGAACAATGAAGAACTTACCCGGTATATACCGGATGATCGAAAACTCGATCCGACCGTCCATCCATCAGTAGTGGACCCTACCCGTATATAGAAAATGGATCTCTAATCTTAGAGTGGGCCCAAGCTTGATTGAGCAAGGGCTGGGCTCCCTTTTAAGCATCAAACAACACTCTCTAGAGTAGGGAGTAGGGACCACCCGAACACAACCCTTGCTTTTCCCCGTCCCGCGTGTTTCTGATCTGATGTGACCATTTTATCTCAGCTTTTATTTTCGACCGTCCGATCAAAACCAACTCTTTTTACATTAACCAATTCAATGATGAAATGATCCTTATTCTCTCCCAGCCCCCTTTCTCTCTCTCACTTTGACTCTGTGTACTCTGTACTGCACGCAAAACAAAAATTAAAGAAAATAAATAGTACTCTAAAAGAGCAGAAATGAGCTCCAGCCATTAAATTATTATATTATATTAAAATAATAGTAAAACACAGACACACTCTCTTTTCTCTTTCTCCCAGAGCTTTTTTTTAATCGCTCTCCGGCTGCGGCTTTGGCCTTTGAGCTTTGGATTTTTGAAAGAATTAAACTGTCTTTTGGTTACAAGGAAGCTAAAGCAATCTGTTTTTAAGGATTTTTCTTCGAGGAGATTCATGATTGCATTCTCTCACTAGCTGCAACTGATCTTATCTCTCTCCTTTTGCCTCTGATCATCTGTTATATTTCGCCAGTTTTCTTTTTTTTTTTTCACTATCCAATGCGTCGCCGACACGTGTTGTTTCATCCCCGAGGCGTTCGCGTTTTCCGTTACTGACCGCCGTTTCCTTCTGCATTCCCTGTACTCAGACCGACTGGTATGCTTTTCTTCTTTCTCTTGCTTCAGTTCAGAAAGTGTTTTCTGCTTGGTTCTATGGAAAAAATTTTCGATGCTGGAGACTTAACGAGCATTTCTTACATTGTTTTTGTGACTTTTGAGAAAAAAGATTCTGATAATTATCCAATAGAGGCTGTTTGGATTCCGGGAAGAGAGAAAGGTTAAGAATTAAGAAGTGAATCTCATCTGAAGCTAATTAAAAATTTGTGTATAATAAATTTTGGTGAAGTTAACGAGGTTTTTAGAGGTTCGAAATTTGAAAAATGATTGCGCCTCTATACAAGCATAGAGCGATCTTGTCGTTTCTATTAAACTTAAGCGGATTTGATGATGACGCTTCATTTGTACCTTATCTGATTTATTACTTTCAAGCTCTTTTGCTTTATTTTTTCTTATGGATCACTCACTCTCTGTTTCTTTGCAAACTATTATTTATCAGGATTCTCTAGTTTCATTTTCAATTTTGTCATCTGCACCTTGTCTCTATTTGTCAACCTTGAGCTGTGAAAAAGTTGATAATCTTTGTTTTTTTCCTAATATAGTAGTACCTTATAGCACAAATTGTTTATTGGAAGTCTGTTTTGCAGTAAAATTTTTAGTTTTGGAAGTGATTTTAGCTCTTTTATTTATGATATTGTACTACAAAAGTCTGGAAAACTATGAGGAAAGTGAATGGCCTTTATTATGCATACTATATAGGACCCCATGGCAATTCAGTCAATTTATGGAGAGCTCTAAAGGAAAGAAATTGAATTGAAGCATGGTTGTATTTCACTTAAAATTACTAAAAAATTTGATAACTACCGTGCTCACTCAGTTAGGAGATAATAGATATCCATTGCTTTGCATCCATGAATCATGGTGTAATTGGTTTGTTGCAATCTTTAATCTAGGCATTTGCAGCTCCTCCTTCTAGGGTGCGGTTTTTTTGTTCCTGTTATTGTTAGTACTTTCTGTGTTTATTAAAGGGAATGTAGGATAGGGAAGCAAAGAAATAGAAAATACAGAGCTTGTAGTTTTTTGATAATTTTTATAGCATTGAACAATGTCTAGTGACTTTATGCAATAGACTAGCTGTAAATATGGTTAAAAAGAGATTGTTGATGATGAGGGATATATCACAACTTTATCATATTTGAAGAGAATTATTGCTTGTTGTTTTAGGAGTTGTGTTCTTTTAGATGCTATATTATTGAACCTCCAGCTCTCAATTGTTTCGAGAACCTTATGCCACTATGCATGCGATGCTCTTTATTTTTCTTTTCTTTTCTTTGTTTTTTTATTTGTCAATTGCATATGATTTTAACATAGTTTGCCAATGTCTGTTTTTATCTTCACAGAACGTGGCCTCCATCAATATGAATTGAGTGAAAAATGTGCAACTAAAAAGGATCTGGGGTGCTAAAGCCTACCAGTCTATGGAATTTCATTTAGAGCCCAAAAGGAATTCAAGAGATTAACTATCCTCCGTCACTTCTTTAAAGACCATGTTGCCCCAAGCGAGCCAGAGGACAAATTTGCAAGACAGGTCTAAACTTCAGAAGCCTAATTTGTCATATGCTGATCTTCATCAAGAAATTACAAAAGGTGGAAAAGATGTCTCACCTGAATCTTCATGGAAGCATCGTAAACAGCATGCTGATATGAAGGCAAATGAAGAGGATGAGCTTGTCAAGTACATGTCAAATTTACCAAGTTATCTGGAGAGAAGAGCTAATCCCCAAGAAAAAGTTTTGAATGTTGGGGTCCTTGAGTGGGGCCGTCTTGAAAAATGGCAGTATAGTCATAAACAGATCTTACATAGAAGTAGTGTCTCTTCATTGTCCAGCAGCAACACATCTTCCACATTTTCAACTGATGAATCATCAGCACATTCAAGCAGAGGCCACAGTTGCTCTCCTGCTCACCAAAGGTCACAACGTCCTTCACTCCAGTCACATCTGATATCGGTCCCCATAGAAGGCCATTTACCATTCGCCAGCCTGTTTAGGGAAAGCGTTGGAAAGTTTCAAGATCATAAGGCTTCCAGGAGCAACACCTTCAATGTTCAGGAAAAATTCATCAGAGAAGAAAGATGTCCTTGGAAAAATAATCCACAAGTTAAGCTGGAACAGTGCAAGAGAAGAGAAATGCACTCCAAGATTGATTCCGGAAGTGTTACTCTGCGAGGTGATGTTAAAGATAAGGTGGCAACTTGTGACAAATTGAAAATGAAGAACCAAGTTGGTGAATTTAAGAAGAAAGCAGAAAAGTTTCAGGAAGTTCTTCCAAAAGGTTCTAACCTAGATCTCACCAAAAAAAGAAACACTGTTGTCCTCCTCTTGCCCAGAGATTTGCCCAAGACAAATCAGTCTGGAGCGACCAACCACTCCGAATTAACAACAAAGTCATGTAAAAGAGAAACTGAACCTTGTGAAAGCAACTTTCCAGAGAAATCCAAAGAGGCTCACCGTGCAGAGCTGAGCTCCAATGTCCATCATTCAGGCCCATTGCCTTGTGAACTTGATGCCGGTAAACGTTTGCGGATTAAAGCCACAGGCTCTATAGATGCAAATAGTAAGGACCTTTCATCGCAAAGATCTCGTTCTGTACCTCGTGCAGCAAAGATTGAAATTAATTCTTCCAGAAGCAGAAGTATAGAGGAGAAAAAGCTAAATTTAACACCCACAACGTATGCTGCAAATGAGGCTTGCAAAGATTCAGGCCCAAAAGTAAGCCATGTTGCATCAGAAAAAGTACGAAGCACTTCTCCTTTCCGTCGTTTTAGCTTCAGCATGGGTAGGACAAGCAAAACTTCTGGCTCCACAGAGGTTTCTTCTATACCTCAAGTGAACTCAACCTGTAGCTTGGGGAAAACTGCTTCAGAGAATTCTGTTGCTTCTGGTGTAGATACTTCTTGTGGCGATACAGTCAATGCTAAAGGCAGAGCCAAGTCTAGCCCTTTGAGAAGGCTATTGGACCCCCTTCTGAAACCAAAGGCAGTTAACTGTCGTAATTTTACCAACCAATTACAGGACTCGATATTAACTGAAAGTGCCTATAAATCATCAGAAGTCCCAAGACAATCAAGTTTGACTGTGCAGTCGGCGAAAGTGAGATCGGATACAATCGGCCATTCCACACTCGATGTGAATGATTCATCACACAGCAAGAAATATGGATCTTCAGCTGTTCAAGCTCTTCTGAGAGTCCAAGTCAAGAATGGGTTGCCTCTGTTCACATTTGCTGTTGATAATAAGAGTAATATTCTTGCAGCTACAGTGAAGATGTTAAGTGCCTCAGGAAAGGGTGATTATGGATGCATTTATACATTCTTTGCAATTCAAGAAGTCAAGAAAAAGAATGGAAGGTGGATAAATCAAGGGGGGAAGGGCAAAGGTCAGGATTATGTCCCAAATGTTGTTGCGCAGATGAAAGTTTCTGGTTCTGAATTTTCTCATTTGTCCAGGCCAAACCACATGGATCAATATAGCGTTAGAGAATTTGTTCTTCTTACTTTTGATGTAGAACAGGCTAATCCACAGGTATCTGATTGCCAGCCAAATGATGAGCAGGCAGCCATTGTTGTCAGGATCCCAATAAGGAATGGAAGAAGTTCAATCAGAGACGGATATCTGATTGATAAGCGCAACAACTTGCCTGAGGCTGCATTGAAAGAGTGTTTACCGGAGGTGAAACCTGAATCGGATTCTAGGAAAAAGGGTCCTTTGTTGGGTGGTCAAGACTTTAGTGCTACAGTCATACTTCCAAGTGGCATACATAGCCTGCCAAATAAAGGTGAACCTTCATCACTGATCCAACGATGGAAATCAGGTGGAGCGTGTGACTGTGGCGGCTGGGACTTGGGTTGCAAACTTAGGATTCTTTCGAACAGGAGTCAATTAAGCCAGCGATCTAGTTCGTTGAAAGGTTCTTCTATGTCTAATCAATTTGAACTTTTCTTTCAGGTATAATTGTGAATCTTACATTAAGCGAAGTAAAATGTCCACCATATTTTTTCGAAAATGTCAACTGAATTGCCTCTTTGTTTTGATTATAACTTAACAGGGAAGACTACAAGAGAAGCCTTTCTTCAGTTTGGCCCCTTACAAGGATGAGATCTATTCAGTTGAGTTCAATTCATCCCTTACGCTTATGCAGGCATTTTCGATTTGTATAGCAATTTGGGATAGTAGTAAACACCTTGAGCTTTCAGAATCAGTTACTGCTTCTGAAGAAAGAACTTTGGGGGAAACCCTATTAAATGACAGACCTAATCCTATGGAAGGAGAGGCTGCTGCTAGATACGTCTCGTATCCACCCCTTTCGCCGGTCGGAAGGGTCTAATTTCACTCTACAAATGATGATGTAATTAAGTGATAACAATTTATAAATATTTCTGGTTTGTTGATTGGGCAATTGTCTGTGAGATATCTATTACCAGCAAGGGTCGCCCTATGAGAAATAAGGAGTAATGAACAAGGCTTGTTTGTAACAACAGGGACAGGTTCCCCTTGAGCTTTGGATCATTTTAGTATTTTGATGGTAGTATTTACTTTCGACAACAGAAGCAATATCGGCTGTAGTATGAGCAGATTTTTCATCAATGTAAGTGTGCATATAATCAATGGATGATTTCTGATTTTCTCCTAACCCTTCAACTTCAACGTTCTGGGCTATTCCAGTTGTCGCTCAAGTTGGTGTTAGAAAATTGCAATAATTTGGTTGCTGAAAAGGAAAGACAACGACATGAATTAAATGCTGGCGGTTTCAATGCGTTTCTGTCCAACAATGAATCTGTTGAGCTTCCTTAACAAACATATTTGGAAATTGCTAATAGGTAAGCAAGTAATTATTGACAATAATTGTTTTGTTTTTAGGCACATTTATTTTATATTTTTATTATATTGTTTAAAGACAAGAATACTCTTAATTAAATTTAGTCCCAAATTTATAAAGTTTAACCCCAAATTTATAAAATTTAGCCCTAAATAAAAAATTTTAATTTTAAGGGTTAGTTTTAAAATTTTAAATATATTATTGTAAGGTTTTAGAAAAAAAAATAAACAAATTTGTTAAAGTTTAGCTCCAAATAAATTTAAGAATATTTTTTTTATTCAAATAATTTCTGACAATAATTATTACTCTTTACAAAATTTAATGCTATCTTTTATCATTATTAATTTGACTTAACCAGTACCTATAAGCACTGGTTAAGCAAACCCAACATATTTTAGTATAGTAGTATTATTTTATTTTGTTGCCGGTATTTTCATTTGGTGAGATGACTTTACTAGCCAATCCAACGACATCTTCCATGCTTTTTGGCTACTCCTAAATTCTCCAAATTCGATACTTCAAGATTCAGATACTTCGTATGATTTGCCACTTTGCTTCTCTCCTCCAACTCTATTGATTCCAATTAACGTAAGAGGAGAAGAAAGATACACATGGCCCATAAAGAAGGCCATTCAATTGGGCCAATAGAAAAGAGCAGGATCTATGGTTTGCTGATCCTACGGTCGATATTTCACCAGCGTAACATTACAGTAAATGAACCATCCACATCCAATCAATTCTCCGACTTAATTTTTTTTTGCTAAATGTGATTAATAAGTGTTTATTGTTTAATGGATTTCTAAAAATAAACCCAACTTTTTCGTCTTTCTAAAAAGTTTACTCCCTTTGTGAATCCAAAATCCTGATTAAATCTTTTTTGAAAATAAAGGCTAAATATTCTCTCAACTGCTTACATCAAAATATTCTAAAATAGAATTTGAATTAGGTGAATCAATGGTGGATTAGTTATCCCTTAATTCTCTTTGGAGGATCATTTGGCACTTGTATCTGTCCAATTCAAAAAAAAAAAATCGAATCCAATTTACTTGGATATTTAAATGTTGCCGAATTATTGATCTTTTACTTTAATTGATGTCAAACCTTAACTTTGAATTTCCAAGAAAATGCCGCTTTATGTTGATCGTGAGGCTCCAAAGGTGTCTTTTCCTTTGAAATGATATCTTTTTTAATTTAATTTTCTGGGTTTTGATTATCCTTTTTATATGTTCGGTTTTTTTTCCTGTGAAGCTATGGAGGAAGATATGCACAGAGGCTGTTATAGAGATTTCACTTCTGGCTGAGAATTGGAAGCTTATTCTTGCTGGTATCCTTTTCCAGGTATTCTTTTCTTTATCCTCTTTTTAAATTTTTAATACTTTCAATTCAAGAAAAACTTTTTCAACCAGCATTGGATACTTTAGGCCATTGGGTTATCCGTTTTCTTGAAGAATTTTCCTGATTTATATTACTTTCTGAATTATATTTTGACTGAAATTTGTTTGGATGGTCAGAAGTGAGGAAGAAGCTATTCTTTTACTATTATGTTGCTTATATATCAATTCCTATTCATAGTGGATTGCTTGGGTCTTTCTGCTTAATTGCTTTTTCTTTGAAATTTTGTTCTTCTTGTCTGAAGAACATTAAAGGTATAAGCTGTCTTGCACCTCGAAGCTGATGGTAATTTTTAAGGAGCTTTAAGGTGTGAGAAAAACTGATTACTGATGGATTTCTCTTTTACTTTTTCCAGTACATCCATGGATTGGCTGCTCATGGAGTTCATTACCTACATCGGCCTGCACCAACACTTCAGGATATTGGGTTCTTTCTTCTTCCCGTGGGTACCAGCTTTTGTTTATGTAACCTTTTGCCTGAAATTATAGCAGGTTTTTACTAATATCAGGCTCTTTTTCTTATTCAGGAACTTGGTCAAGACAAATTTTATATGAGTGAGACTTTGTTCACCTTCATCTTTTGTTCCTTTGTTTTGGTAAGGGATTTAATTCTTTTTTTTATTTTCTCTACCTGTATTTTCATAAGAAATGCCTCCATGGTGATAGCGAAATGTGTTTTTCCATTTATTTTGTTCCCTTAGAATGTTGCACGTGTACCATGTAGTGTAACACAACTGCACACAAAAGTGTCGTCTATTGTTGATTATATATTCTACATGATATGATATGTAAACTTCTAATTTGCTACGACATTATATAACGGTGCATCTAGAGATTCTTTTTCATACACCATTTCTTAGTTATATTATTTAACTTAAATAAGTTGCATTCCGGGTATCCACTTATGGAATGGATTATTGTCTTTGTTTTCACTATTTTCATATTTTCTGAAGTTTATTTGCCTGGTAGTTCATTCAGTGAGGCTGAAGGAAAAGTTTTATTTTTTGATTGGTTGCCTAATGTAATATTTGTTTGTTGCAGTGGACTTTCCATCCCTTTGTTTTCCAGAACAAAAGAATATACACGGTTCTGATATGGTGTAGGATTCTTGCCTATTTAGTTGTAAGTACCATTTTCTGCTAATTTCATGATTTAAGGTTTTTACATCTATCCTTTAGAGTGAAAAGAAGTGCTTTCTCACGTCCTGCTTTATTGTTGCCCCTGTTTACGAGGCTATGACTTGATTCATCTGGTATTTGTAAATTTCTTTGCACAGGTTTCTCAGTGTCTCCGCATTGTAACCTTCTATTCAACTCAGCTTCCTGGTCCAAACTATCATTGTCGTGAGGTAAACCTGACAAAGCATAGTATGATGTTTTGCTTCCTTACCTACTCTTAAATTTTGATACTTTGATCATAATATGGAAGGTTATTATATCCTTGTTATTGGTTGCATTATTACAATCAAAGAAAATTTATACAATCAGTTACAACTGTCTATTTCAGGGCTCAAAACTTGCCAGGTTATCCCCTCCAGAGAGTGTTATTGAAGTCCTTTTGATAAACTGTTAGTTCTAGAGTTTTTCAACAACTTCATATTCTGTTTCAGTTACAACATCAACAGCTTGATGCTCATTTGATTTGCACTAAAATTTGCAGTTCCCCGAGGTGTTATATATGGCTGTGGTGATCTGATTTTTTCTTCACACATGATTTTCACCTTAGTATTTGTCCGCACGTATCAAAAATATGGCACAAGAAGGTAATAGATCACCGTTAGACTGTTACCCCAGAGAATGCAATTTAATCTGAGGTGAAGTGAGTGTTAAGTGTAAAATCCGAAAAATTCTGCTGTTTGGTAATCATAACACAGGAGAGTTTTCTGTTGTTTTTCTTTTACAAATGTTCATTTTTTATCGGCTTCATATTGCAGATGCATAAAACAGTTTGCTTGGCTACTAGCTGTGGTTCAGAGCCTCCTGATTATAGCGTCTCGCAAACATTACACAGTTGACGTTGTTGTAGCATGGTGAATAAAGGGGAAAAAATGGAAAAGAAAAAACTATTTGGTTCTTCCAGTTAAAATCTTTAGGAACACTGCCGTTTAACGAACTAACCAAGAGTAATTGATCCCCATGCAGGTATACTGTAAATTTGGTAGCATTCTTTCTGGACAGGAAATTGCCAGGTTAGCATTCAATACTATTTCGTTTCTGATGTTACTGTGGGGGTAATTTATTCGATAATTTACTTGATGCTAAATCCCACAAAGAAACTTTTGTATCAATTTGATAGAATCTTGACATGTCTTCTTGTTCATTGATTCTATGGCAGCTCAATGCGTGTGGCATGATAGAAATTCTTATTAGTTTTTTTTTTTTTTGAGTATTCTAAAGAGTCCTTTTAGAAAGTGCCTTTCTATGAGTGGCAGTTTTAATGGCTTCAAGAAAGGTGTTCTCTTAGTATATACATTGTATAAGTATTTTAACTTTGTTTTCTTAATTACAGAACTGCCTGACCGATCAAGTGGATCCACAACTCCACCTCTACTTCCTTTGAGCACTAGAAATAAGGATGGCAAGAACAAGGAAGAAAACCATAAATTACTAAATGGGAATTCTTTGGCAGCTACAAGCTTAGCATGAATTATCAGCAAGAGTTATGTACCCATGTTGGCTAGATGCTTTCTATATTAGGTGTTACAAAGTAGAATTCTGTGTACAGAAATAGGTTACAAATGAAGCACAATATCACAAGATTCAAATTCAAGTTAGCTACTTTGATAAATGGTAATTAGTTTCAGCACAAGCTGAAGATAGCTTGGTGCCGGTATAAACTTGGGCTTGTAACCAAATTTGTGAGTCTAACAGCAATGCATTTTTCTTCTTATTTACAAACACAGATTATCCTCGATGTAAACATCCCATTAGAAATGGAACGGAATCAAGTTTTTCAAATTCGATCCGAGCCCCTTCTCCTTTCATCATTTGTAGTATTCATCAGTTTCCTTGAGGCAATGGAAAAAGGAAAGTTCAATCACTCCATGACAACTTTTTGTTTCCTCCCCTTGATAAAATGTACACAGTACATGTTCGTTTATGTGTGCATGTATATTCTACACACCAGATCGTCATATTCAAATATGAAAAATGATCCAATTTTCATCCTGAGAATTTGATAAACTGATTGAGGAGCAGACGAGCAGTACAGATTGAAAGCCCGAAAGCTGAAAGATTTACAGGGGCTTTGATCTTTTTGACTACAGTGACAAGATTAGGGAGCATGTGATGAGCTTCTTTTTGGCAATAGGGAGCTGGCATGAACCAATGATTCAATTGAATAATGCTTCTTGTCTGATGTCCCACCCTTTCCATTGCCACCACCCTTTACTTTTTACACTGCTTTTCTTTACTTTGTATATTCCTTTTCTCCAAAGGAGGACATGAAAATTGGGGGACAAGCATTTGCTACGTCACATGCTTTTCTTAGTTCCTTTCACCATCAAAGTGTACTGTTTCCTTTCCCTTTTCGCTCAAATCTTGGATACTCGCAATTTGCTAGGACATCTCGTTTGCTTGCACTGCCATTGCCTATTGTCAAGAAACTTATCGAAAAGTAGAGATTATTGCAGTCGCATGCACTTTTCTTCTCAACTGTTTTATTACAAGTGCAACCTTAAAGCTGTCTGCTGGCTGCAAAACTTCAAAACATTTAACTGTTGCATTAGCCAACAGCTAACAGGCGGGCAGCAGAGATAAGCCCAACAGTCCAACCCAAAATCAATAAATTCAAGCATAGAGCACTGCCCCAAACCAGAGCTAAGCATTAATCAACATTTACCATTTGCTATAAAGTTAATAGTTTTCTCCATTTCCCATCAGGATAGTTTCTGTTTAAAACAGATGTTGAACTTGAACCTACCTCGTAAATAATGAATGAGAAAAGATCTACAATGAGAACATTAATGGCTGAGACCTAAGCTAAGAGGACAATTTTTCCTGTCGAACGTGCATGTTATAGTAGTATTCATTATTCAAGTGGTCCATTCCGTGGACAAACATGGTGTTCTTGTATTTCTAAAAATTCAGGTTCAAGATTCGTAAAGGTTAAAAAGGAACTTCGCTTTGCTCTCATTCTTCCCAACCCCAATAACCTCCCTGTTTAACACTGTTGGAGAGTTGCCAAGCAGACCCTCGAGAGGATCTTTTGTGTCTGTGCTGAAATTTTAGCAGTAAAAAACTAGTAATATTAAAACTTAAGCTGCGCCCACTGCCAAGCTACACCTACACTTTGCTATCCCATGTGAGCATCTCTTGCCTACAAATTATTCTTCTTCTCTGGGTGGGAGACCACAGTGGTTTTTTATCATTTGGGTTGGTTTTTATCTGTGAAATTTGGCTGGAAAAGTTGGTCAAGATTCAATAACAACAACCTGACTACTTTTAAGGTTCAATGGGTTTTGTTTTTTTTTTCCTTCATCATTTGAAGCATGTCATGCTAGAGACCTCCATTATTCTTCACCTCAATTTCCTATCATTCTTTTTTATTATACATTATCTTAATAAAAAGCTTTAATCTGTTTCCAAAACAACTTCACTGGAAGGCTAGCCATTGACAAGGCAAAGACTTTGATTGAATGTGCATATATTTATAACAAAAACTTTCTTCTGTTTCCAGAAGACAACCTAGACTGGAATCTTTCATGACAGGATTGACATGGCAAAGACTTTGATTAGTCAATTTGTATGCAGTACCACTACTTGTTATCAAAAGCTCTCAATGTTTGCTCATTAAAAGACATTCTGGTTTTCTTTTTTTTCTCCCCATCAATAGTTGCTTCTAATAATTTTGAACAAAATTTGCAGAAGGGTCCTTCCCTTCCCTTGGGGTGGAATGGAATTTGATTTAGTATTCAACTTATTTCTCATAATAAACAATGAAAAACCCCAAAATTATCCAACTGGCCCCAAGCAAAATGGGCAGTACTCAATTCACTTTTGCTTCAATTTGAAGATCCCATTGATATGATTCATCATTTTTCCCTTTTTTTCATTTTCAACCCATCACTCTCCACTGTCCAAAGAAGTTACTTATCAACTAAATTTTCCATTATCTTCCCAATGTCAATGGGTTTCAAAAAGCTGAAACAAAGAAAAAAAAAACTAAAAATAAGTCCAAAAATTGCATGAATGATGAGGGGGACCAACAAACCATATCTATGTTTACATCAACATCATAAAAGGCAAAGAATTTCCAGCCTTTAATCCAAACAATTATTCACTCCAATTGTGACCTTAAAGTCTAACACCTTTCCTTCATTATTTAATGCAACTACCTGTAGTTATCATTTCCCATAGCTTATACCATCAAAACATTAAGAAAAAAGTTTTTTTCATTCTCTCTCTTGGAACAAACACATCACTTTCTTAATCTTAATCTTAAACACAAAACTTAAATCTTAATTTGAAAATTTCTCTTTGACTTGGACTCCCCTTGTTGCTCCATCGACCACTCTCCCTTCCCTTGCATGTATTCACGAACTGCGATTCTGTCTCACATCTCATTGGACCGTGATAGCCACGCGATCGAGCAGAAGAGTGTAGTATATATAAGAGGCAAAAAAAAAGAAATATTTTGACTTCCAAAGGAAAACGAAAAATATATAAAATGAAAAATAAAATAAAACGGAAACGAGAGAATGATGAGGTGGTGAAAAAAAAATGTGAAAGAGGCGAAGAAGAAGAACAAGAAGAGGGAACCTTGGATCCAAAAAGTTAAAAGCTTTTTTTATTTTTTCTCTTACTTTCTCGCTTCCCAAACACTCCCCCTCTCTTCTTTTTAGTACTTGCAGCATTTTTCTTGCTTTCTTTCACTCCTCAAATTCCGTCTCCAAGACTCCAACAAAGCTCAAACAAAAGAAAAGAAAAAAGAACCAACTTTTTAGTTTTTTTCCTTTTTGAGTTAAGTGAAATTTGAGGTTTAAGCCAATGGGAGCTCGTTGCTCCAAGCTATCAATTTGCTGGTGGCCGTCAAATCTCAAGTCAAACCTCCACGACTCCTCCGATCTCGGTTAGTCAGTTAAACTTGTTTTCTATCACTTTCTCCAGAAAATATTTGTTCTCATTTTCCATTTTTGTAAAGTAAAAACTTTTGTCTTTTGTTTCTTTCTTTCTTTTTCTTCTATCAGAGAATGGGAAGGAAGCTTTACCTGGATTCACCGAGTACAGCTTGGACCAATTGCGAGTTGCCACGTCAGGATTCTGTACAGACAACATTGTCTCGGAGCATGGAGAGAAAGCTCCCAATGTAGTATACCGAGGGAAGCTCGACGAGGATCATTGGATCGCTGTTAAACGCTTCAATAGATCGGCTTGGCCTGATCCTCGACAGTTCCTTGTCTGTACCTTGATTTTCCATTTTACTGCTACTTAGTTTTCTTTTTTGGTTGATTTTTGAGTTTTTCTTGTTTTTTTTGGTTTTTTTAGGAGGAAGCCAGAACGGTTGGGCAGCTAAGAAGCGAGCGGTTGGCGAATTTGATTGGTTGTTGCTGTGAAGGGGATGAAAGACTGTTAGTTGCTGAGTTTATGCCAAATGAGACTCTCTCCAAGCATCTTTTTCACTGTAAAATTTCACTCTAATTTTTCACTCAATCTTTCAATACTCTTTTCCTATTTCTTTCTTAAGTGACGCAGTTTGATTTGATTAGACTCTAGGAAACAGTATCTATTGTTTTTATTTGCTACCAGGAAATAGTAACTAATTAGTTGAAGTAGTTATGTAGAATATTCATTTCTATTAATGTATAGAATAACGGAATAGATATGTTGATAATGGAGTTGGATATCTCAATACTTACAGTTGTTTTGGTATTCGGTTGAAATGTTGTAGGGGAGAATCAGCATATGAAATGGGCAATGAGGCTGAGAGTGGCGCTATATCTAGCACAAGCACTTGAATATTGCAGTAGTAGAGGGAGGGCGTTATACCATGACCTTAACTCTTATAGAATCTTGTTTGATCAGGTAATTTTTAAACTTTTACACCTATATTGAAATGTTTATTTTATAATCCATGCATGGTCTCTTATGGGGGAGTTATTCCTTGACAGGATGGTAATCCTAGACTCTCAAGCTTTGGCCTTATGAAAAATAGCAGAGATGGAAAAAGTTATAGTACAAACTTGGCTTTCACTCCGCCAGAGTACCTAAGGACAGGTAATTCTATGCTGACAGATAAAGTTTGTGGAACTCTTGTACAGATTGCAAAAAGCTGTCTGTCCATTCTATTTATGTGTATATATAAGTATGTTGGAGGCAAGGGTATATAATTTAGCTTTTAATACATCATTAGGTTCTCTGCCAACATGTGTTGCTGCCTCTTCGGTTGAGCTTATTTATAAACCTTAACATGGCAGGTAGGGTTATACCGGAGAGTGTTGTTTACAGTTTTGGCACCCTATTGCTTGATCTTCTGAGTGGCAAGCATATACCACCAAGCCATGTGAGTTTGTTTTCTTGCCTTCATCTTCATTAAGGCGGATCTCTTGTCTGATATCTTTCCTCAAGAAACTTAAGAAATTATTTAAAATTTGGAAATTCAAATTGCATTATAGGATGTTTATATGAGATAATTTAAATACTTAAATGTTTCCATCGTGCAGGCCCTTGATCTAATACGTGGAAAGAACTTTCTGACATTGATGGACTCTTGTCTGGAGGGTCATTTTTCTAATGATGATGGAACTGAATTAATGCGCTTAGCTTCACGATGTTTGCAGTATGAACCTCGCGAGAGGCCAACTGTGAAGTCTCTTGTAACTGCTCTCCTTCCACTTCAGAAAGAAACTGAGGTATGCTCACATTCTACGATAACATCTCTCCTTTTTTATCTCCAATATTCTTTTTAGAAAGTCCATGATCAATACTAATACCCTTATAGAGAAACCGAGGTTTGTCCTGTAATTGCAAGTGATCCCTTACATTTTGCTAACAATACAATGCTGTGGCAGATAAGACCCCTCTTTGTAATTTTGTATGGCTCTTACTTAATTCTAGCTTAAATCTCTGTGGTAGGGGTAAAGATGTGTACCTTTTCTCTAAAGTTCTGAAACTTTGAACACTGAACTCAGTTTCACTATTCTGCTATTATGAATAAGTATATAAGTATTTGAATTTCCATCTTTCCCCTGAGAAAAGTCCACATAACCTTCTTCACCTTATATTATCTTACAGGTTCCATCACACGTTTTGATGGGTATTCCACATGGAACTGTAAACTCAAAGCAAACAATATCACTAACACCTCTTGGTGAAGCATGTTCAAGAATGGATCTTACTGCAATACATGAAATACTGGAGAAGATTGGCTACAAAGATGATGAGGGGATTGCAAATGAGGTAGCAATCCAGACCTTTTATATTGCTTCAAACCTAAATCAGAAAGGAAAATGTAAATATCAACGTATGCTTATGATTTGGTTAAACATATTAGGCTTATCGGTTTGGTTCATCTACAAAAACCATGGTGAGTGATTAAGACATGAACTCCATAAAGATCATGTTTGTTATTGTCTTTATTACTGACAACTTCATCCTTCAAAGGACTAGAAGGACAAAAACTGCTTTGATTACTTGCTTAGCCTTATCAAAATTACCTGAGCAAACTTTTGACATGGATCCTCCCACAAAATTTCTTTATGCTAACTAGTGGTGTTGAATGTTTCTGCTTTGTAGCTTTCTTTCCAGATGTGGACTGATCAAATACAGGAGACTTTGAATTCGAAAAAACGTGGTGATACTGCTTTCAGAGGAAAAGACTTTGGCACAGCCATTGAATGTTATACTCAAGTAAGTCTTTTGTTTACAGTTTAGCAATACCATTTCATTCAGTGATAAAAAACCTCGAGTACCTACAGACTAAGTTTGCAACCCATCAAATGCTTAATGATTTAATATTTTTGGTTGTGTATAGTTCATAGATGGTGGGACAATGGTATCACCAACTGTGTTTGCAAGACGATGCTTGTGCTACTTGATGAATGACATGCCACAAGAAGCCCTTGGAGACGCTATGCAAGCCCAGGTAATATCTCCTGAGTGGCCCACGGCATTCTATCTCCAAGCTGCCGCTCTGTTTAGCCTTGGAATGGACAACGATGCACAGGAAACCCTCAAAGACGGTACCAACTTGGAAGCCAAAAAACATAGAAACTGAAAGTGTATAGGTCCTTTTTTTCCTTTCACTTAAATATCCCTTGTATCTTCCTGTCTTGTTTCACTCTTTGGCATTTATGTTTCCTTAGCACCACAGAGTAATTGTAACGATTATATTCTGGTTTATGGTGCATGTCTCTTATTTTCTCGTTCCAGACACTTATATTCTAAGATAATAGCAAGAATGAAATTTTCATTTGAGTTTGACATCAAGGGAACTTGCCTATTCATCCACGCCGTCTCATATATCTTCTGTCCTATTCATGATTTGTGCAATTTGATATTACTTTCATAGTTTCATTATTCAAAGAGCAGTGGTAGTTTTAACTTTTATGGATGGAAAGCCCCGAGGTTGCAAGAACCTGCCAATTAAGTGGATTCCATTCACAAGGGATTGCCTTTTCATATTGTCATAAGTTCCTACGCGTTAGGAAATTTTCATTGTGCCACGCAGTTTTAAACTAATTCAAATTGATGCGGCTTTAAACTCATCATAGTGAAGTAGATGAAAAGATTAACCAAGTCTTCTTCCTCATGCAGGCCATGAGGGGCCAAAGAAAGAAGTCGTTGATGTGGTGATAATAAACTAATAATTCTAGAAGAATTGTGCATGCATAATACTGAACTTGCTTTAGAACCAAATCATTATTATATTGTAATGAATTCAAAACTGCCACAAACATTGTGTTGAAAATAATGTAATTTCAAAAGACATTACAGATGTTTTAATTAGTTTCATTCTCCAACCTTCCCAGTAGCAGGACAAGCCATACTTTCTATGGAAACAGAATTCAGAATGGACGATGCCAGTGTTTTTACATTGGAGGCCGACCACCGGCACTGAGCATCTGGCCGATCATCCCGTTCACCTAGAAAATAAGAAAGGTAGTACATATAAGAATCAAATCTCGGCTTCAACTAAGAAATAATGTGCAAAGATGGAACACATCTAAAGACAAACTCATCCCTAGGTATCAGAATCAAGCATAATTTGATCAAACAGGGGAGCTGAGTAATGGAACTTTATGTATAGCATTTTGGGCTAAAAATGCAAGACGATAGTATGCAAAAAAAAGTTGGTAGCCTTGTATAATGCATCATCCAAAAGGTTAACTCTAACCCTATATCTTGCATATAATAACATACTATTAAACCAGAGGATGCAGTCACATAAAGCTAGTAAAAGACTTGCTTGCAATGTCAATAAAACACATTTGAGAAAAGTTTGAGTCAAGTTTAAGCGTACCTGCCAATACTTTGAAACACAGCGATCAATGCAACTATTTTCACCCATGTTTAGCTCAGATTCCTTGTACCTAAAGCAGAAAGATATTAGCATCGATATCATTTCTTTAAAAAGAAAGGCAGATCTCTTAATAGCTTCATGGGAACAAATAGAGGGGGTGTTAAGACTTTTCATACCTTTTGTCAACACATTTGTTGAAACACGTTTGTGCAAGCCTGGACAAAAATCACAAAAACAAGCTGAACTCGGGAACTTGAAGATTAGGCTATCAGCAATATGCAATTACAAGCTACAAGAACTGCAAACTAATGATAAGAACCAAGCATGCAAAAGGCCATATAGGTCCACTTTCAAATTCTGTACTCTTTAATTTTTTAGTTCTTGGCAGATAAATTGAGCATACAGAAAGCTTTTGGACCTCGAACATAATGTACATATGTTTCTGATAGCCATCTATAAAACAAACATTTGTATCTATTAAACAAATTCATTTAAATGTGGCAAATTTCCCTGACCTGTTGAACAGTTCTACCCTATACTCCATCTCTGTTGCCGCCATGCCAAAGGCCTGCAGGGTGTTTAAAAAGGGAACTTCATGTTTCAACCGAACCCAAAAAAGGAAATCTCAAACCATTTTCAATTTCATAACAAGCACCTTAATCCATTCAAACTAGAGAGTTAAGATTATTTCAACCCTCCAAACTCAATTAAAAAGAAAAAGGAGGCAAATTAATCAGTGGAAAAGATCTAAGCTTTCCAGAATCCCGGAGAATTAACCAGCCCAAAGCTAAGAACTTTCATGAACTGAGATAGAAGAGGTACAAGTAACGAACCTGCTCTTTGTCAATTCCAGCTGGGGTGGTGTTGTTGGCAGCCATGGAACCCCTGGGCAACAACCAAAGATCGATCAGAAAAGTAATATCGCGGGAAACAATCAATCATTTATTAGAAAAAAACACAAAAAAAAGGATTTGTAAATTCTTACCTTAAACTTCCCTCTGATTGGACAAAAGCTGTTTTCTTGTTAGGGTTTAAGGACTCGCCGAGAACAAGGAAATGGAAGAAGGAACCTTTCAAGTAATAGTACTAGATTCGTTATAAATCCGATTAGGGTTTTAGGGAGTGCGGATATGATGGACGGGAAATGTCTGAAAACTTTAAGGTAGTAACACGCCACGTCATACAAAAGCCATAGGCCGACTTTAAGTCAGGGGCTAAATTCGTAATTTGATAAATGCTTCTTTCTCCGTTCTGTATATTTAGTTTCCTTCACAGAGGAAAAAGAAAAACCCGTTGTCCAACGCTGTAGGGTTTTTGTAACCAAAATAGTCAGGTAAGTCCAATTCTCTGCTTCTCTCTTTTCTCTTTGCTTCTTTTCTTTTGCCACCATGATTATTGGATTGCAAATTTTTGTAGCTTCTTTTTTTTAAGAAAAAAAGTTTTCCATGTTCTTTTTGCAGCTTTGATTGAGAGTTTTGGAGAATTTGCATTTGATTGAAAGCAAAAATGGAACACGGGTACTTCACGAATGAATCTGCTGCAACGTTTTCTTTAAGTGAAGAGGATCATACTTTTGCTAATGCTGTTAGATTCGTCTTGAACCAAGAGTCAGTTCGATCACCTCTGTTTCTTTGTTTCCTTAATTATTTGTTGCTTGAATAATGTTTGGTTTTTCTTTCTGAATGATTATATTATATATTGCGAGTGATGCTTATACCTTCAATTTTGCAGCCCAAGGGTAAGTTTCTGTGGATACAGTATTCCTCATCCTTCAGATGCTCGAGTTAATATAAGAGTTCAGACAACTGGTAACTTAATTCTAGCTCCCTTCTGTCAATCTATTCTGGTTCATCATTAACTTCATTTTTGTTCTTTTGGCATTTTTTCCTTTGACATGTCATTTATAAAGTGTGGGTTTTGCTTCTGGCTTCTCCCACTGTTATCAGCAACGGTTTGATTCATTTGTTTGATTTCTGTTATCTTAATGGCAATATGTTACATGGGGCAATATTTTTGTCTTGAGTTCAATTTTTAGCTCTTTGTCAACATTCAAAGTCTTCAGCATTTAGTTGGCTATTCAATGACAGATGTTTGGAATACTATTGTTCATGAATATTGGGTCCAAGCTGGTCTGCAGTTCTGGGTTTCCTTAATTAACTTCTTTAGTGCATTGTTCTGTTCCTTTTACGATTTTGATCTTCGGTGTAGTCTTGCTTGCGTCTATGGAATTCTTGCTTCTTTCTTTTTCTAACTTGCTTTTACGTGCTGTAAAATTTTTGTTATTTGTATGTTGGCAGGTGATCCAGCACAAGAGGTATTCCAAGATGCGTGTCAGGATCTGAAGCTGATGTGCGGGCATGTAAGAAGCACTTTTGAGAAGGTTGTTGAAGAATTTAAAGCAAGCAAGGCTGTGAAGGCCATGAATATCGATTCCCAGGAGAGTGATTCGGAAGAGAGCAAATGAAATTAGCATACTATCGATTATTGTATTTGACAATTTTGTTTAAACTATAATGTGCTCATGGTATACTGATATTGAAGCTGTCGTTTCTTTATCTCGCTTAGGATTAACTAGCCCTGTTTTCAGTTACAGTATTAAGCTCTGCCTTGGCAGTCCATTGATTGGGTTTATTCAAGGAAACCTTCAAGATCAAACATTCTAGGCTTTAATTAGACGTTATTTTGTGGTCTGAGAACCGTTTCAGTTAAGATAGATAGATGCTGGTCTCTCACTCATTTCCATCCAACCAGCAGTAAACTTCTTCCACAAAGCATGGAACCATAAAAGACATTGAAGCCCTATACAACAAGTCTTGAAAATTTTTTTTAGCAAAAACCTTCAATTCCATGTCTTCTGACTACCTTATTGCATAAATGGTCCTATAATCGTACTACACTCTTTAGTTTGTGAAGGATGAAAACCTACTTGATAATTGACAAATTCCAGGTTCACACTTGCTATTATGTTAACGTTCTCTGCCCATCTACCCTGAACACAATATATTTACCCATCCATTGGTTGGCAGCTCATCATGGTTTGATTGCATATATTCTTCGAAACCAAATGAAAGATATGCAAAAGCGTCAAAAGCTATAACTAAAGAGATTGCTACTTCGAAAAAGACAAAGAAAACTTTCAAATTAAAAGTCAGTCTTTGACAAAACTTATAGTTCTAACAAGGAGTTTCCCTTTTACCAGTAAAAAATGAGAGTTTCTAAAGCACAAATTTGATACCATATGAAAGCTCAAGGTGCGTCTGAATCTGAAGATAACTCTACGCATACAGACTACAAAGAAATCAGCCGAGAACAATACAATAGCAAGTTATTAGCATCCAGAATTCAAGCCAATGAATCAAGCTACTTGAGCTTCAGGCTTTGAGACATTTTCTGTTGGTTTCACCAAGTTTGCAGTTGTTTCTCCAAGTTTTGACAAATGGGGAATGTATCTCCAACAGCGCTTATGAACTCCACTAATTTTCTTGGGGGCATCTGCAGCTGGCAAGCCTGCATTAGGCATCAATAAGATCAACTCAACCATCATTGTAAACAGGTAATTAAATCTAATCGGATGGTGAAGGCAGAGCAGTTTCTATTGCTTCCAAACCTTAAATGAATAGGAGAATAACATCTAGTCTTCCTGACCTATCACCACAGAAAATCAATTAAGGAATTACTAGCTTCTTCTACAATGGATCTAGGACATTGCGGATGTTCCCTCAGAACCAAATGCAAAACACGCAGAATTATCAATTTCCTTATGCACATTTCCACAAATAGTAGTGGTATATGATTTTTTACCCCAGCTTGGATCTTTGATTCTAACAGAGACTTAAGCAAACTTCTATTTCAGGGCATAAAATTTGCAAAAGAATAAGAAATCTTAGCTGGACTGTTTCTCATCCTCAATGGGGATTAAGATTCCCTTCCCTCACTGCAGCAATCATTAGATCTAAACCAAAAGCAAACCACATAATTGAATTCTTCTGATCTTGGACATATTTTGCATAATGTTTGAGTTTCAACAACTTCTTGACTGAATTAGTGCCTTTCAAGCACACAAATGAGCATTCCTTTTCTGAAACCCATAAAAGATCCCTCTCAAGTCTTTCTGTTGTGTTTAACTTAATTTAGCTCACTGCTGCCCATCTCTTCCCTATCAACTCTATATGCAAACTTATTTCTACCATTGGCTGATCCCAACTCGCAGCAAAATCAGTAATTCCCACTAAGGATCAGGAAAGTCAAGGGCGCATTATCAAAGGCCATACAGAGAAATATCAATATAAAGCACAACACTAGACAAGAAAACAGACGCTCATACATAACCTCATTCAAGGATGCAGAAAATACAAAAAGATAGATATCCAACATTAAGCAGAAAATCCAAAATTGCTTAAAGTCTAAACTCGAACCAACATCAAAATGCCATACTAAAAATTGCAAACTAATTTCCTCCCTTAATGATAATCACGGCAAATTAGTTAACTAACCTTCTTTGTGAACAATTCCCCAAGCCTTGCCATGCCTACCATCCTGCAAACAAATTTCAACCTCATAAATCCTAAAACCCTTAAAACCCTATGAATTTAAAACCAACGATTACAGAAATAGAATACATATTAATTAAATCCCCAAATTTTTTGAACAATAGATTAATAATATTATTATAAAAGAATAAAGAATAAAGAAAAATCAAAGACCGTAACCCAATATATTTTCCTCGTAAGACAATACATCCATTTCTCCCCTTTTTTTTTTGGTCACAATACATCCATTTCTCAGGAAACACAAAACCCACCATTTCAAAATCATTTCTTTCCCGATTTAAATGAACCCAAAAGACCAACCTTGAGAATCCCAACCCAGAAAGTTCATTTTATTAGGATTACTGAGAAAGGGAGGGAGGAAGAAAAGACCTTGTAAAGATTGATCTTGGTGATCTGATAAGAAACATCAGTCCAATGAGTTTTGGCCATGTGGTAACCAAGCCCCCAGTTTGGCAAGAACTGAGCTACGTCGAACAGGTTCTTCTTCTTTTTTCGCTTGGGCTTTTTGGAAGCTGAGGCCGAGGAGGTGGAGGCGCCAGGTTTTTGAGTAGAAGCGGCAGCGGAGAGGTGTCTCAAGAAATTGAATGAGACTCTTAATAACCCACTGCTTTGATTTGAGGCAGCTGTGTTTGCGAGTGCAGTCGCCATTTTTGGCTTTGCTTTTGTTGCCCCTCTTTACTCTGTAATAGTAAGGCACAAAGCAGCTGGCCTGGGGTTGGGGCGGGAATAAAGAAAACGACGCGAGGAGTGGATTCCCCAGAGAGGGAGTAGTACTAGGTACAAACGAATTGGAGGAGGAGAAGAGGACGGACTTTAAACGCTGTCGTTTCCCTGTTTTCTAAGTTTTACACTATACATACCGCATGCTAATGTAGTAGCATTGCTATTACGCTTCAAAATTTAGTTACTAGTATAAGATTAAAATTTTAAACAGAAATCCGTGAATCGGTTTACATAATTTACCTTTTTAAGGGAAGAGGCCTCAAAAAATTACATTTTTAAGGGAAGTCGCAAGTCTTCAGTTAATTTTAGGAAGTACTCCTAAACCTTTTTTTTTTTTTTTTGGGGGGGGGGGGGGGTGGGGGGGGGACAGCAAGTACTAAAATTTTGGATTTAAAGAATAATAATCATCTCATTCAATCTTTTTCTTATTTTAAAAGATGGAAGGTGGGTACTCGGCAGTGATGCGTATCAATATAGAACAAGATAATTGCGACAGAAAAATTTATTTAGAAACCTTAAGAGAAAGTACATACTATAGTTCTGCATGCTTTACTGAAATAAAAATACTAAATTCTAAGAATCTTTAACGAAATTGAAACTCCATAAATGCAATAAAAAGTACGGCACAATATTAACTAATTCAATTCTTTCACATCCCACAAAAACCAGCAACTGGAAGTTGAGGTTTTGAATAGCCAAAATATAATATCGCAACAGAAATAACTTCCCAAATCATCAATACTCGTCTCGCTCTTCCTCTTCCTCTTCCTCGTACTCTTCATCAGCTGTTGCATCTTGGTACTGCTGATACTCGGAGACCAGATCGTTCATGTTGCTCTCTGCCTCGGTGAACTCCATCTCATCCATACCTTCCCCGGTGTACCAATGCAAGAAGGCCTTCCTCCTAAACATAGCTGTGAACTGCTCACTCACACGCCTAAACATCTCTTGGATGGATGTGGAATTGCCAATGAATGTTGAAGCCATCTTGAGGCCGGTGGGTGGGATGTCACACACTGTTGATTTCACATTGTTGGGAATCCACTCAACAAAGTAGGAGGAATTCTTGTTCTGGACATTCAACATCTGTTCATCCACTTCCTTTGTGCTCATTTTACCACGGAACATGGCTGATGCAGTCAAGTAACGGCCATGTCGTGGATCAGCTGCACACATCATGTTCTTTGCATCCCACATTTGCTGAGTGAGCTCTGGGACAGTTAGAGCCCGGTACTGCTGGGATCCTCTTGAAGTGAGAGGAGCAAAACCCACCATGAAAAAGTGAAGACGAGGGAATGGAATGAGATTCACAGCAAGTTTCCTAAGATCAGAGTTGAGCTGGCCAGGGAATCGTAAACAGCATGTAACACCAGACATAGTTGCAGAAATCAAATGGTTCAGATCTCCAACTGTCAAACAGAAAATACAGATGCGTAAGTCACTTGAAAAAGTCCCCAAAGCCAAGAAACACATCTTATAGTTCTTACTACTTACTACCTTGATTTACATACTTTCCTAGAGTCTATTGTTTTTGAAAACCAGTTTCTAAACCAAAAGATCCAAAACATCAAATCAGGCACTGTAAACTTTCGAAATCTAAGTAGACAGTCATGATCTTGAAACAAACCAACAGGGTCGCTTCTCCATACAAACTACACATAGATATCACTTTATCTTTCATTTCAAACGTGCTGAAATCTTAGCTACTACAGAAGAACTAGTACATCAAACTTAAAAATGGAACTATTGATAGTACAAACTATAGATCTGGGAAGAACTTACAGCTGGGAGTAGTGAGCTTAAGTGTCCTGAAACAAATGTCATACAAGGCTTCGTTGTCAAGAACCATGCATTCATCAGCATTTTCAACCAACTGATGAACAGAGAGAGTAGCATTGTAAGGCTCCACGACTGTATCAGAAACCTTAGGAGATGGGAAAACTGAGAAAGTCAACATCATCCGATCTGGATATTCCTCCCTTATCTTCGAGATCAAAAGTGTTCCCATACCAGATCCAGTTCCTCCTCCCAGAGAATGACAAACCTGAAACCCTACAGAAGAAGAAACCAAGAAAAAAATCATTCAACACTTAACTATCGATATCATATCACACAAAGCGGAAAGTTACATAGAGCGAGGTTCCCAAGCTGAGTTACCTTGAAGACAGTCGCAGTTTTCGGCCTCCTTTCGTACGACGTCAAGGACAGAGTCGATCAACTCAGCACCTTCAGTGTAATGACCTTTGGCCCAGTTGTTACCCGCACCGGACTGACCAAAAACGAAGTTATCTGGTCTGAAAATCTGGCCAACAGGACCAGATCTGATGCTGTCCATGGTACCGGGTTCAAGATCCATGAGAACGGCACGAGGGACGAATCTACCGCAGCTGGCTTCATTGTAGTAGACGTTGATTCTCTCAAGTTGAAGATCCAAGTCTCCTTGGTAACGTCCGGTTGGATCTATGCCGTGCTCCGCACATACGACTTCCCAGAACTTGGCTCCGATCTGGTTGCCGCATTGGCCTCCTTGGATGTGAAGGATTTCACGCATTTTTGCCGTTAGGTTTTGGTTTCGGAGGAGAGAAGAGGGAAAGAGAGAGGGATTCTGGAGAGTAGAAAGGACGGTGATTTGAAAGTGGGAGTGGGGACTGAGGAGCGAAAGAGGTTTATTGGGGAGGTTTTATATTCAAGGAGAGGGAGCAGAGATCTAACGGTTGAAGTTTTTACTGCAATTTTTACCGTAAAAAAAATTTGAAATGAAATATGAATGATTTTTGTTTTTTCTCAGTTTACGAGACTAGAGTGGCAGAGGGGGTGGGGGCCACAGATTGATTTTTGTTTGTGTAACGGCTAAAAAAGGGAGGGGATGTAAAAATTTTTAAAATTCAAAATTGCAGAGACAGCTGGATTCAATTTGTCTAACGCCCGCTGAATAGTGAAGGAGAGGATTAGGAAGGCGCCGTCTAGCCTCTAGGGTTAACCAACAGCTGGCGCAGCACGTTACACTAACATCGAGTAGTATAGTTTCCATTTTTTCTTTTTGAAATACTACTATTTTATTTTTCAAATCTCTGTAATTAAGTAGATCTATTTTACATCAATTATTATTATTAATCAAATTATGTAATTAGTCTCTTTATTAATTATTATACGAAAATATAAATTTAATTTTTTTATTTTAATTTGGTCAAATCGAATACATCTATTTTTATTTATTATCAATTTTAATCAAATTATTAGTAGTATTAAATATCTACCGTTAACTATGTAACATAATGTTAATTATGATTATATATATTTTTAACAAATATTAAAAAATGTTCACATAATTTTTTTCATCACATAATATATTTTTCGTTTCAAACAGATCATTTTCTATTTTTTGTAAATATTTTTTTGTGAAAGTCTTTAAAATCACGATCAAAATGTATTTATTATGACAAAAAAAAAAGTCACATACAAAATTTTTTAATATTCTTTTATAAATACACATAACCAAAATTAGTGTTTCGTCAATATAGTTAATCCCATTTCAACAAAGTTAACAATAGAAATTCAACAAAGTTAACAATAGAAATTGAACATCGTTAGTGATTAAACTGAAATTAACAATGAATAAAAATAAAAAAATTTAATTTGATCAAATTGAAATAAAGGAACTAAATATATGATTTGACCATTATTATTAAAATCCCGTAACGCAGACCAAAATGCACAAATTATGAAAAATGATTTCACGATTTTTAATTGATCGAAAAAAAAAAACAATATGAAAAAAGTGAAATTAACATTACATTTACATCAATAGCTAACTTTTTCATATCTTCATCGTTTAGAAGTAGTGAGCATTATTAGTACATTAGTACTTATGCAAAATCATTTTAAGCCCCTATCGCTAATTGCTCCTATTATCCTTCATCTTCTACATGTAACAATAACATACATACATACATACATACTCATTTAAGTAGTAGTAGTACTTGAGTAAAAATCATTTTTAATTCCAATATTTATTTTATACAAAAAAGGAAAATAGGAAAATAGGAAATGTTGAAAACAAGTAGCACAGAAAACCAGAGATTTCATTCACGTATCGATTCGATGGTCAATGGCAAAGCACACTAGAACTCGTATATCTTATCTTCCCTTCACAAGGACTCGTTGATGGCTTCCTTTTTCCTTTGCCTTCTCGCTTTTACAAGGGAAAATCACAACCCATCTTCTTAATATAATACTAACAACACCCTTATTATGCTTTCCGCATTAGCAAGCAAAAGGACCTCCTCGTTGGAAATTCTGTTCCTGCTTTCTTTCTCCATACTCTACAAGACAGCCAAAGACTTTGAAACAGGAATTAGCATTTAATTGATTATTAACACAACACTTGATTGAAACCTCTATCTTCCGCCTTTGGACCTCACACCCACATCTTCGGCCAACATTTTTTTGAGAAGCATATGTCAATTTTCCCCTTTTTCAAATAAGTTGGCTGCATTGCACGCAACATGACTATCCTCAAACGCACAATTGCTTCTTAAGGACTAAATTATCAAATCAAATACTAATAGTCATTAAAATGGATTTCACCGCAGCTAGATAAGTTATCCTCAGTGTTACAATTTTAATAAAACCAATAACATACCAAGCATAAAAGACGGGGCAAAGATTTTTAAGATGGAAACACTTTGGATGTAGGACGTATTCTGATTGATGAGAAAAATATCCTTAATCAAGTGATTCTACTTTTCATTCAATAATCTATATCCTGATTCTTGTCAGATGCAGCCCCACACTACTCTTTCTATAGTTTTGCACCCTAAATCAAAGGTTTTCAACCAATTCCGACCACTTAAGACCTACATCTATAACATTGTGTCTATGTTCACGGCTTCCAATAAATTTCAAGCAACTAGAATCATAAATTCAAGCCAAACCTTAAAAGCCTTTCTCTCTATAACCCTGAAAAATCCCTTACGGCATAACCCAGCCCCAAAACCCTATTCTACATCACACCACCAACCATGAGACACTTGTGCATCCTCTTTGAGTTACAAGGCATAACTAGGCACTGCTTTAACTAGGCTTACATTGGTAAATTTCATGCCAACACGAAGGTCTCAATTTACCTAAGCATACATACCTAATAACGCTTTACCAATTTGAGCTTCACAGTCTACTAGCTTTAATAAAAAAAAAAAAGTAACATCAATATAATAATAAACACACAAGTGATAGACAAGATACCAAAATAAGAAAGGAGAACCAACAAGCAAAAAGAGTAGCTATCATTGGGTTACAGATTCAAAAACACAATGATCAAGGATAAA
The DNA here is from genome assembly GCA_030664755.1 of Microcos paniculata. NCBI lineage: Eukaryota > Viridiplantae > Streptophyta > Magnoliopsida > Malvales > Malvaceae > Microcos > Microcos paniculata. The sequence goes on along the minus strand of CP131459.1, from coordinate 41,811,518 downwards.
ATCACAAACCTGATCAGAAACACAATGAAAAGGGCAGGGTTTGCAGTTCAGAATTGCCATCCAGACTTTGGGAAGGGGCTGTCCAGCATCAAAGAAGCAGAAATTTTGCACATATGGCAGTCTTAGAAGCATTAAGGATTTGCCAAAGGATTCATTCATGATGCAAATTCAACCAAAGTTTAAATTCCGAGGGAAACAACAAAGGCAATTGCCTTTTGTAGAACTATTGCTGGGGATTTTAAACAATCAAAGTTTCAAATTTGAAATGTCACCTTGGAACAACAAACATCCTACTACATGATTTACTCAAAAGTGTTTTAAACGATCCGCAAGTAACAACTACATTCTTGAGTCATAGCAAGTTGAACTCAGGTGAACTTGAAAGTTAAAGGCCCATAAGATATTACCTTGGAAAATAATTCAACATTGTTCGTCTTCTACTTTATAGATTATTTGTACATCTTAGATTTGTGTATTGTTAATTACTTTCCGTTTAATACTTTATCATGTCCCATTTTATGTGGCACATATAGATTATCAAAGTTTTTGCATCTGTTCCACCAAAAAAAGAAAGTTTTTGCATCTGAAAACATTAAAGATAACAAATGAATGAGAGTAGTTTAGAAGGTCAGAGGAAAAGACTACTTCTTAGCCACAATTGTTCTCGATTATTTACTTGGAATAGCTCAAGCGCGACTGAGCAACTGAACATAGAAACCACATATTTTACACATACGAAATCTAGTCACTAAATCAATACAGGTCAAAAAGACATATTACATAAAATGAATTTGCACAAGTCTTAAGTCAGAAAAGACTGATCCAGCCACACACACTATCAGGAGAGAAAGGAAGCCAATGCAGTTACCAATATTGGCAAACTTAAGGCATATCTAGTCAGATCCTATTATTGAAATAACAAAGAACCTGGAAAGAAAGGTTAAAAATACTTAATTAACACATTCTATTGTAAGGAAATGCCATTTAGGTTCAACATCTTTAAGTATGGGAAGATGGATCCTAGCAAAATATGCCATTCAAAACAGGAGTCACATTAGACATGCATGATAAGAGGCCTTTTCTTGATCACCCTAACATAGACTGAGCCTTATGACAACACTTGGCCCAAGGCATTATATCATAACATGTAAATCTGCTGGGACTTTATCCCTAAACTTTAAATGCTTTCTCAAGGGGTTCAGGCACTGGTAAACTAAAATGGAGTGATTCTCAACAAAAAAGTGGCTTGTTACAAAACTGGCCTAAACTGAAACCCTGAAGTTGGCAAACGATTCTAACTTACGTTTTCGCTTATTACAAGAAGAAAATTAAGTAATTCTAGCATATATTTTATGAAATAACTTACCCTCTTAACTAAAATTCTTATCAGCCTCTAAAATCTAAAATTATACAAACTACCACAAATTTCCCACACCTGACCACTGACACAAAAAATGATGAATTTACAAGCCAACAGAAAACAAAATCAGTGTGACGATATCACAACATGTATGATGCCTAGCACTTAACCAATTTCAAATAATAAAACAGTATGACAAAGAAAAAGTTTACCACTAACAAAATCTGTATGCAGAACACAATCTTACCACATCTATAATAGATGAGTGTCCCACTGAACTTTCAGCCATTACGTTGTCTGCTTCGCCGAAAAAAGACAGGTCGAATTGAAAAAATCTATTATAGAAAAAACAAAACAAAGAAAAAATTCCACCAGTATAAAAATCAACTCTATCAAGTTTAAAAGAATTGTCATATTATTAAGCATTGGACCTGAAAAACATCAAAAGATAACTAAAGGAAATTATTTTAGTACTATAACTAATGGACCAGGCACCTAAATAGAATAGCTTGGACTAAAATTTTCAGGATTTTAGCCAGAGGAACATTAAGTCTTATGGCAAGGGTATTAAAAGTATGATAGTATCACGAAGAGGTTCCGGAAACAATCCACCAAAGGAGAGACAATTTCACCCCTCGCTAGTTATGAAGTATTCAACAATCTCAACCAGGGAATTAATCATAATGCAAAGACAATGCTTATTGCCCACAACGCAAGATCTACCTCTCATAGCCAAACTAAATCTTCAAAAGTTCACACACTTCAAGAGGCCAAAAGGAAACTACTAAGTATAGAAGCCAATCATCTTTGGCTTCTGCTTCTAAATCTCTGTTTCTGGACTTCGACTGAATGGCCATGCAGGTCCTTTTGACATCTATGGCATTAAAATAATCTTTTCCATTGGTTAACTTTCAAGCTTATAAATCCTCAAATTGAATTTATGTCCGGAACTTGCCAAGAAGGTAAAGATCAGATGAGCAATCTATAGTACAATAGAATTTCCTAGCAAAATGATACAGCGCCTCAACCCTCAAGGAATCCTAGTTACAAAAGCTATCCTCATACAAATACAGTAAGAAACTAATAATCCTCCACATATTGCATTATTTATATTTTTTGGAATAAAAAAGATCCTTATTAATTAACCAGATTTAAACATCAACATATTTTAACATTAGCAGGTGCCCCTTTTATATATCAAGGACTTCATCCCAGAAGTCACCAATCATTTGGTAACAAAATCAATATTGAGCACTAATATTTAGTTTAGACCACAGTACTTGAAGTTTAAAAAACCTGAGAAGAAGCATGTTTCCGAAAGTTAATTTTCAGGTGCTTTTATTACCATAAACTTAGATTTAATTATAGAAAGAATGCAGCAACAATTAGACCACTGGTTCAGGGCAATTTAAGAACAAAATTTCATATAAACTTCACCACATTATGTAGACTTGTTCTGGCATCTTTACCTGACTTTTATCTTTGTAAATGTTCCAAAATTCCAGTACAATTTATATTTCTCTTCCTTTGAATATTCAAGAGGCAAGAAAAGTAGATAGAGACAAAGTTTCTAGGCAATTAAAACATCGTTGGACAATGCCAGCAGATAAGCAGCATCGTTTTCTCATAGAAGAAACATTCAAGTTGCAAAGGGTGCATGCTTAATTCAACAATGATTCAGGAAAGAAAACAGTCTGTTATCTTAAACACCTCACAAAAGGACTAATCTTAAAATAAGATAGGAAAAGATTGAGCCAGCGATTGATTGACCTTATATATTGAGTACATGTATGGTTCAAACTAAAAATGTCTAGGAATAAGAAAACCACAAATAGATACTTAGTACCGAAACATACCACCTCAACAAGCAAAGTAAGCATCAATTTAAAACAGCCTGATATAGTAAAAACATTTTTAACTAGATAATGCTGAAGTGGACAAAAAATACTGAAGTTCTAAAAGCAAAATATATCATATCAAAAAGTAAAAACCAACAAACTTAACTGCCACTGAACTTCAGTTCCAAAAACCATCTCCATTAACATGGCAGCAACCTGAAATGACAGGACCAGCATAAACCACCCAGAAGTAGAAAAGAGGCGATCGAAGGGTGAGTGACCTACATCACTAAGTGCCAAATACCAAACCAACAAATTCAATCCCAAGCCAGCAAGAAAAGAACCGCAATCTATGGGACAGCGCACGTCAATACTCAGTGCTTGTTCACACGGCCTTCAGATTTTGCATTCTTTGACTTGATTGCATCATTGCGTATGGAGTGATCACTGGAGGTTCTACAAAACAAAGCAACATGAAGAATTAATAGATGTTTCTTACCCGTAAAATAATCAAGGTTAGGCTACCACCATGCACAATATGGTCACAGAAAACTCACATTTTCTGTTTCTTTGCATTTTGTTTGATGGTCACAACCATATCCATAGCCATCTTCTGGTGCTCCCTTGTTTGTGAGTGCAAGTCCAAGCCTTCAACAGTTTGACAGTCTACTTTACAAATGCGGCACCAACCCATGCTTACTGGTTTTCTCTTTCTCAAATTTTCAAAAGATTCCATACCATCCTGAAAACACCAAGAGTCAAAAATAGGGCAGAGCAGAAACACAAAGAACTTAACGGTACACATATCCCCAGTGTAAATAGATGAAATTCACACAGAAACATGATGAATTAGTATTGAGTAGTACTTTTGAATAACATAACTGACAACAAAACCAAAACTTAACTGTATAGATTCCACCATCATTAGGAAATTCTTGAAGTGAAAAGCTGCTTCTAAACCCTGGCTCACCAAGTCGAGGATGGCGGAAGTTTCCAGGCCCACCAAATTCACCCATTCTTTCACGGCTAGAAAAATCACCAAAGCCAATAGGTTCTCCCAAACGCAAATGACCAGGCATGTTATGATTACCCAAATTTTCACCCCTTCTAAAGTGAGGAGGGCGAAAATCAGGAGCAATCATATCACGACTCCTGAAATGCTCCTCCATATGATCAGAACCCTCAAATCCACCCCTGTGCAGATGACCAGGCAGGTCTGGAAACCTATCATTGAATCTATGATCCCTGCCATCTATCTCGTCACTGGGATGCCCTCCAAATCTGTGAGGAGATATGCCTGGACCTCTAGAAACAAAATCATCCATATGATGCCGACCATAGCTAGGAACTGTTCCAAGAAAATCTGGTCTGCCAAGGGTATCTTCAGGAAGACCAACTTGTCCATCATCAGGATGATATGGTGGTAAAAATCGAGGAGGACCAGATCCAATCATAGGATCAAAATGCAATCCACGAGGTTCCTTCTCATGAGCCCTTGGTCCCATATCCATACCAAAACCATGAGGACCTCTATCAAGGGGTCTGGATGAAGAGAAGTAGCTTCCAAATTTCGGAACAGGCTCAGTATCCAAATGAGAAGGCCTAGGAAATTGTTTAAGATTTTCTTCAATCTGTCCTTGATCACCACCACGATGAGCACGATCCAAAGCGAATGGATTTAAATGCTCATCTTGCCCAGGCTTTAACCTTTCACCATGCAAGCTGAATGTTGATGTGGAACGAGGGCCAGAGGACCTAGGATCTAGCCGTCTATTATCAGCATGATAGTTCACCATGTTTGCAGAATGCTGCTGAAGCAAATGACCCTCAGGGGCATGTGATGGTGCACCATGTGATTCAAAAGCAGCAGGAGGCGGGGTACCAAATGGTGGGCCAGCAAGAGGTTCACCTTGAGATATCCTAGGAGCACCAGAAAGGGGAGGAGGACCCTGATTATAAGGCCCTTGAGCACCATAGTTACTTGGGCCTCTCACAAAGGAACCGGTCGGTAAATTTTCAGGTGGAACTAAGGCCTGTCCTTGATGGGCTAAATGTCCTGGGCCCTGAGGCCTAAATTGATTGGGAGGAAGTCCTGGTGTTTGTGCATGTGATGGCAGTCCTGGCGGAGGTGCCTGTAGCACTGCAGAGGCAGCAGGTCTTTGTTGGTTATTATTAGACCCATAAGGCATCTGTAAAGGCTGGTGCCTTCCCTGATCAAAAACTGGCAACGAATGAGGAGGCTGCAGAAAGCCCCCCGGCTGCACCTGACCAGACGAAGGGAGGCCTCCAAATCCATTGGCTGCAGAAGCCGGACCATTAGGAGTACCCTGATCGTGAGATAGAATTTTGTCTTTCTGCATCTTTCCATTCTGCTCTTCACCAAGCTTAGCTTCCTGCGGTGGAGGAGCTTTCAGCAAAAGGCCATCCGTAATTTTATTTTCTTCTACCTTGTGCTCACTGTTATGAGCAGTTTTCTGGTCCTCAATAGCCTCAACCTTGACCATATTCATCGACACAGAATCTCTTTGTGGTTCAAGCTCCTTGTTAGATATATTAGCTCCGGCACTATTATCTCCAATGTCACCGGTAGGTATTCCATCTACAGATTTCAAATCAGCTTCCAATTTGGCAGTATTAGTTTCACCCATATCAGCTCCAATGCTAGATGCCATGTCCACCTTATTACCTTCCTTCTTAGATGCTCCCTGGGAGGCTGAAACTGCTTCTTGCTCCGCCACATTTTTGTCAGGACCACGATCTCCTGGCAACTCAGTCATTGGTTGTGAAGTTAAACCAGATTGGTTGTTCGTTCTCAACACATTATTCTGATAAGATGGCTGGTTCGCACCAAGTTGAACAGGCTTAACCAATACACTAGTTTCAGACTGTGGATATGGCTGTGATTGTACACCATGATTTGGTGTCCTGGGTCTCCCAAAAACATTATGAGCTGGCTGAGGATGCACAGCATGAGATCCTGCAACATTTTGCTGCGGTTGTGGATAAGCATGAGGGGGTTGCTGAAAGGAATGAGGTGGGCCTAGGGGGCATAACTGAGACTTCAAGGACAGTTGTTGCTCCACAAAAGGACCTTGATGATTGATTTGAGCCTGAACCAAGCCCACTGGTTGGCTTGACGGAGGTTGTTGCTGCACATACTGCTGAGACAGGGGTGATGCAGCAGGCTGCGTAACTGGCCGTTGTTGAACTGGAAGAGCAGGTTGATGAGAATGAGGTTGCACCTGTTGCAGCATAGGACCTGCTGAAGGCAACAAACCTGGCTGCTGCTGGTTTGAAATTGGAGCATGAGATTGGGATGGGTGCAGCTGTGGTTGAAGGGCAACTTGAGCATGCATATGCATGGGATGTTGTGGAGTTACCAGCTGCATTTGCTGGTGAGGCTGTGGTTGTGGATAGGATTGATGACCAGTCACAGATTGGGCTGCTGGGTGCTGTGTCTGAGGAGGCAAACTTGGATTCAGGGGCTGGCTTGGTTGAGGATATGGCAGGGGCTGAAGCTGTGCCTGTGGCTGAGCTTGTGAATGAGGTTGAGCTTGAAGAGCAAGCTGAAGCTGGGACTGCGACTGTTGCATCTGGGAATTATGCTGCTGATACTGAGGCATTTGCCCATGTTGCAGATGAGGCTGACTAGTTTGGACATGCAGATGAGGCTGAGTTTGAGGAAACGGCTGGACCTGAGGCTGAGGATGGCCCTGGACTGTTGAGTAAGTTTGTGACAGAATTTGAGTGTGTGCTAGCACCGTAGGGCGGGGTTGCTGCAGTTGGTTTATTTGTGCTGGAATCTGAGGTAGAGCAGCCACAGGAGCCTGAACAGATGGTTGCGACTGAGCCTGGGCCTGTGGTTGAGGCTGCATCGGGGGTTGAGGTTGGGGTTGTGCCTGCATGTACATTGGATGCTGGCCACCCATTTGTGGTGTATTAACCTGAATGGGTCGCTGCTGGTATTGTGGAACTGCCTGCTGTTGATAGGGGTAGTATTGCTGATAATACAGGTCATACCCAGAACACTGCTGGTAGTATTGCTGATACTGTTGTTGGTACCACTGGTCTGACGTCACCACAGCAGCCTGGGAGACAGCTTGAGACTGAGAATTTGGGTTGGCCTGCTGATTAGGGTCCTGTCCAGGTGTACTGGATGATGCAGTTTGAGATGCCTGGGCCTCAGAAGTAGCTTTTCCTGCCTGTGAAGCAAGCTGGGTTTGGTCAGCAGTAGCTATGGTGCCTGTGGTTGCAGTTTCCTGACCACCCTCAGCTTGCTGTGATTGAGGCTGCACACTCTGTCATTAAAAGTACATACAACAGTCAAACTTAACACAAACGGTACATAAAATATGGTCCTGGAATTAATAAAACTAATTCAAATCACTCACAGGGCAATTTTGTGCATGCTCTTGAACTTGACGATGCACAATCTGAATACCACATCTATTACATACAACCGGAGAATTGCCGAATTTACACCCAGAACAATGAGCTGTACATTCAGATAGCGGACCCTGCCATGTGCAGCCACTCCTGTGGTAAAGACAGTGAACCATAATTTTCCCAATGGTTTCTGCAAGAGCCTTATTTGACTCAAGAAGTGGCTGTAATTTGAGGCAAAAAATAAAAAGGTCCATGAGCAGGAATCAATAATCTTAAGCAAACAATAAGAACCATCACGGTGTCAGAGACATGCCTTAGAATCTGCTTCCGTAACCAAGTAACCATCATAAGGACAAGCTCGAGTAGTGCTGACAACATAAGTCAAGCATGGTTTGCAATATAGATGGGTGCATTGTGACTGTAATGCTTCATTAGGGTAGACAAGTAGACGACAAACAGGACAGAAGTACTCGCCAGCCAGAGATTGGATATTCAGTATGCACTCATTATCAAATCCCATTCTGTCCAACACTTTAACTCCCAAGGAACATCAATTTGATTATTATCCTTTAAAAGAAAATAAGAAAGGAAAAATCGTCAATTCCAGACCCGCAGCATTTGCAAAAACAACAATGTGACCATTAGCGAGACAATAATTCAGTTAAGATGAGAAATGGAACAATTAAAATCAACAAAATTTGAGCAGAACACCAAACAAAGTAATCAAATTTAATTAATCTTACCAATAAATTAAAAAATTATATGACAAAAGCATAATAACTCAAATAAATGAAAGACGTAATCAAGGCTAATACTCCAGTGAATCAAAATCAGAGATGGAATCCCCGACGCCAAAACAAAAACTATGCAAAAAAAAAGCTAAACATGTTCCCTTCCATTCTTATTTCTGGACATGTTCTCAGTACGCCAAGCAGGGGAGAGAAGATCGTATACCTTGAATTATCTCAGATTTCAATTCAATACTCTCTTTAAACCCTAACTCCAATCGCACCTGCAAAATCCTTGGAAAAAAAAACAAACAAACGAATGCATAAATAAAGAAACGAAAGATTTAGGGTTTTGAAAGAGGATTCGGAAGAATAACAGTAACAAGGTAGATTAAATAGAACGCAGACTGCTCCAAAGGCATTGATAGGAATCTTACGGTCGGGGAAGGCGAAGCAGCTGCGAAGAGAGCGTGCGACGGTGCGAGAGACGAAGAACATGTAACAAAACAAGTAACTAGTGAAACAGAAAGATTAACGAAAGAGCAGCAATAATGATTTTATACTTAATCGAATTTATTTATTTATTTAATACTAATAAAATTATAAATAAGGAAAAAAATTGGACCAAATTTGAAAAGGAAGAAATATGCTAAAATGTTTATCACGGAGAGATAGGTCGGTGTTATTGGGTTTAACCGTTTAAGCAACCTACTAACAGTAATAGGTAGTAGCTAGCATGAGGTATACTGACCAGTATTTTATTACTAAATTATTGAATTTTCAAAAATTTTGTTAATTTTGTTTAGTTCATCCAGAATAAAGTTTCTATGCAAGTAAATATATTTGAATTGGGATTTAAGATTATTATTATTATAAAAAGTAATCTCCTTCTAAATACCTTTTTTGAGACATTGAATTTAGGATAAACACCGTTTTAGTAACATGGGAGTAATGTAATAATAAAGCATTTGTCCACGGTAGACACCCTGAAATTATTACAATTCAATTAATCTGAAAAAAAAAGGAACCTATTAATTTTGGTAGAATAAACATGTTTTTACATTGTACAATTTTTTTTTTTAATTTAGCAAATGAATTTGATTAAGCAGCGTAACAAAACAAAGTACAGAGAATATAATTACGTAACAAAGTACGTCTTTATTTATTTATGTACTAAAGAATAACTATAAACGTATCATGGTCATTTGGTGGGTCATGTCCAATGTAGAAAGAAGATGTTAGCCAAGGCAATCATGCGAGTTGTGACCGTACATTTCTTCTCGGGTAAAGGACCTTCGTAAGCAAGTGGGTACTGGGTTTTTATTATCTTTTCCTAAATCAAAAGGCTTCTTGCACATTTCTTCTCGTTTTAACTCCTCAGCACTCAACAGAAACTGCCTGGTGACTTGTATTATCAGGTAACGTTGTTTCAGATAAACAGTGATACTGATCATATCAGATGCTTGAAGTTATAGTTTTGAACAAGGCTCATGCAAATGTTTAACCTGCTGAGTTTTTCTAGCTGTCTTGTCAGCTTAGTTCTGTGATTATCTTTAATCACGGTTGGATGTCAGCTGTCGTTTAGTTTATAATGTTCCTTTTCTGGATTTTCTTCTTTTGTTCTTTAATGGCAATGCAAAAGCATCTGGACTCCTCGATTATGGGATGGATGGAACATGTTGTTTGCATTGCTGGTTGCATTTTGAATGGTAAATTTGTGAATACGTTTTGGCCTTCTGGGCTTTCAGTAAACTTAAGAAGAGGCCAATGTTAAGGAAAATTGAAAAGAATAAAACATGCTCTGATAGAAGTAGATCCCATTAGCTTGATTTTGCCTCCATGGGCAGTTCATTCATGAGGGCATGCTAGGATCAGTGTTTGTTCTTCTCATTTTTCTGCTTTATTTATTTATTTTATAGCTTCTGGACTCCATTTGCATTGAATTTAAGTGCACCAAAAAGCTTGTGTTTTAACTTTCAGCTTTCTTGTGCAGTATTATTTGATCCTTTTAGATGGAAGGCAAACTTATAAAAGGTTTAAGCTTGAAGGCATCAGTTGATGTGGAGAAAAACAGAGTTATTTTTGTTGAATCTGATGAGGATTTCATCGATATCCTATTGAGCTTCTTGACGATGCCTATGGGTTCAATCATCAGGCTTATCCGTTATCAACCACCGCTTGTGGGAATAGGTTGCATGGACAATTTGTATGCCAGTGTTGAGAATCTTGACATACAGCTTTTCCAAACTGAAGCTTGCAAAAGCATGTTGTTGCACCCACGAAATGCTGCTGCCTATCAATGTGAGAGCCTAAAGTTGACAGTTGATGATAGTGACCCATTGCAGTACTTCTGTTGTGAATCTGAGAAGTGCACTACTTCGCAGTACAAATTATTGAGTCATTACAGAAATGCAGTTTGCGGTTGTGGAAAGCTCATGTGCCGTGAGATGGATGTGTCCGAAAAAGAAAATAAGCAAATCATATTTGATGCTTGCACTAGACCAGGGGTGTTTGTTAAAGGATTAACACGAATGGTAGTAAGCGATGAACTAAAAATCATGCCCCCATTGACTGCAACTAGCCTTTCTTTACTTTCAAAGCTTGGTCTCACAGATGGAAGTACCATTGAAGAGAGGGTGTTCAATGTAGGAGTAGCTGAGGTAACTGGCAAAGTAATATGTTGTCAAGCCAACAGCCTAGTTTCTTACTTTTTTATCTGAAATATACCTGATGCTTTTTTCCTCTTCAGGTTTTGAATTTGCTCAAATTCTCATTGGTATCAAGGATCCCTTTGACAGAATCTTTATTGAAGAAATCACCTGATGAGTTGAACAATGAAGACTATGATCAGGGAAGCTTTACCAACTTTGATCAGGGAAACTTTACTAGATTTCAAATGGTAGAATCATCACCAAGCGAATATAAAAGCATTTCAGTTAAGCTTATCGTAAGCAAATCCAGGAAGATGGTTTTTTATGCTGAAGTCCATGAAGATTTTGTTGATTTACTCTTCAGTTTCCTCACTGTACCACTAGGCCATGTGGCAAAAGAAATGAAAAAGCATACTTCAAGAGGATGCATTAATAATCTTTATAGTAGTGTCCTGGATCCTGATGTTGAGCGATACCTGAAATCAAATTATCACAAGGCAATGCTAATTAGTCCCAAGCTTGCCCCAGGTTTCAAACTCGGAAACCAGCCGTTAGGTGTTGAGGAATGCAAGTATCAGCAAAAGTTCAACGATCTTGAAGACCAGAGTGGGATGTTCCTCAGACCAAGACTTAGTTTTGGTGGACCTGCCTCTTTCGGCAACTCAATTGCGGTTACAGCCCTAAGGCTTGTGGATCCAAAATCACACTACAAGGATATTGCTACAAGTAGTGGAGGTTTTGTCAAAGGACCAGCAATGTTCACAGTAACTGACAATCTTATCATAACACCTATATCACCGGTGTCAGGTCTATCTGTTCTAAGCAAATTGAAGGTACCATTCAGTGATATAGAGGAGCGCGTTGTGCAAATCGGCAAAAAAGAAGTAAGCTAACCATTTTTTTTATTCTGCTAAGACTAAGAATTGGTTTTTGGTGCATAGTCATATTTCTCATAGCCGGTTCTTCAGAAGCTTCATCAAAAACTGAACTAGTAATTACTTTGACATGCATCGGTTTTCGTATTTCTGGACTCACTTTTAAGCTAGTTCCCAATGAAACAAACAGATTCAGGTTGCACATGAGCACATCTTGAATAAAGCCTTTCACCAGCTGTTGATTTCAAATGCAGATGTTCATAAGATAATTGAAAATGATTATGCCAAGAAATCCCACCTTCAATTAAGAGCTCAAAACACTAATGATTCTGGTTTTCTGTTGCAGGCTTCTCGACTGCTGGTGGCTTCTTTTGTCACCAAATCTGCTTTAACCAATGCCTTTATGCTGGAAGAGCCAAAGCAAGAAGATATTCGTTTTAGACTAGATCCAAATAAGCCTGTATGAATATATATAACCATGAAAATTTCTGTTCTTTACTTTTATTTTGATATAATTATAAATTAGAGGGTAGAATTTGTGAAGTTTTGTGGTCCCGTATATATAGTCTAAGAAGAAGCAAAGACCATCGGGGGATGCATTGTAATCATAATCTTGTCTTCTTGATATAGACTTATACTATATACCATAAATCATAAATTCTAACAATTTTGGTTAATGAGACCATTTATCGGCAGGCTTGGGCTGTTAGTGGAAGTAGTCAATCGATTGCAGATCACTTTTATGACTTAGTTCCTGACATGGCAATTGAATTTCCTTTTCAATTGGATACATTTCAGAAAGAGGTATCTCTACCTTGCAATTTTTAGCTTATCATTTGAATGCGATAGATTTATAATGGTTAAGGTAGAAGATGAAGTTGCCAGACTTCTGAAAAGTAACTTTGGCTTGGGAAATGAAACCCCAATGATCATTTAGACCTTTAATCGAATTATCTTTTTATATGATTCAATTTCTAATTAGCCTTTGTTCTTTAGTAAAATTTTGATTGTGTCATTTATCCTTATTATATTTTTATCCCCATTTACTAAACATTGACCTGTGCCTTTTCACCTAGTGGATTAATTTTTGTTTTTCCATTTGGAGAGCTTGATAGTTCTTTGTTTTATTTGACTTGAGTTATCGTTTTGAAGTGAACACAATTAGGGTATCATAACTGCTTCAGGAAAATCCAGCTATTTTTGGAGTTGTTATTGCATTTTGGCAATGATTTTGGTTAATGACACCATTTATTGGCAGTCTTGGGCTGTTAGTGGAGGTAGTGAATGGATTGCATATCACTTTTATGACCTAGTTCCTGACATGGCAATTGAATTTTCTTTTCAATTGGATAAATTCCAGAAAGAGGTATCTCGCAAATTTTAGTTTATCATTTGAATGCAATAGATTTATGATGGCTAAGCTAGAAGATGAAGTTGCCAGACTTCTGAAAAGTAACTTTGGCTTGGGAAATGAAACCCCAATGATCATTTAGACCTTTAATCGAGTTATCTTTTTTATATGATTCAATTTCTCGTAAGCCTTTGTTCTTTAGTAAAACCTTGATTGTTTCAAGTAATATCCAAAACACATTTATTTGTCAATGTCATCCTTTTGGTTTGCCTTATTTCTCTAGCTTTTACAACTCTCAGAGTGTCATTTATCCCTATTATACTTTTATCCCCATTTACTAAACATTGACCTGTGCCTTTTAACCTGGGTGGATTAATTTCTGTTCTTCCATTTGGGAGAGCTTGATAGTTCTTTGTTTTATTTGACTTGAGTTATCGTTTTGAAGTGAATACAATTAGGGTATCATAACTGCTTCAAGAAAATCCAGCTATTTTTGGAGTTGCTATTAGCTCGCAGGCTTTTATTCCTTTCCATTTGGTAATTTGCAGCCTGTTTTGTCTTGAAGGATAACTCTTAATCTTCTATAACAGACTGGTTACATGAGCTTTTTGTGTATTCTGATATCACAGGCTATCTATTATTTGGAAAAGGGAGAGTCCGTTTTTGTGGCGGCTCATACATCTGCTGGAAAAACGGTTGTTGCAGAATATGCATTTGCTTTGGCATCAAAAGTATGATAATGAAATCTATATACATTGTTTCGGATTCCGTTGGTACCAGAATCCATTACACTGATTAAGCACTAGAGGCCATATCTTTTTGTTTTCCATTAGTTTCTAAAGTCTTCTTCCAAATTTTATTTAATTCCTAGATTTCTTATGATGTTTTTATGTCATGCAGCATTGCACTAGAGCTGTGTATACAGCTCCCATTAAAACAATCAGCAATCAGAAGTACAGAGATTTCTGTGGGAAATTTGATGTTGGCCTTCTCACAGGTGATGTTAGTTTGAGGCCAGAGGCTTCTTGTCTCATCATGACAACTGAAATATTAAGGTCAATGCTTTATCGGGGTGCAGATATTATTCGCGATATTGAATGGGTAAAGGGGGTTGTTTTAAATTGTTATTTCATCACTTCTTTTGTGCCGATTGCTTCTGTTTGTTCTTTTCGTCATTTATAATTGTAAAAAGCTATAAATTTTTTATGTTGCTTTTCTTCTGTGACTATATGGACATAGGTTATATTTGATGAGGTGCACTATGTCAATGATGCTGAAAGAGGTGTGGTTTGGGAAGAAGTCATAATCATTCTTCCAAGGCATATAAATATCATCCTCCTTTCAGCCACGGTATTGTCTCCTCTAACTTTATTAGAGTTTCCCATAAGTTTAGTGTTGGTATATATCAGAAACTATGGTCTTCGCTTAAGAGTTTTTATATGTAGCTGATAACATATAAGTTTTGCTATTGGTGCTTTTGCACCTTTGCTTCTGGGAAGCCCTGTCATAAACGGTAGGGATAGAAAATTGGGTGAATGGGAGAACACTCTCTATTACTTTACCTTATGAAACCAGATTTTATTGTCGATGAATATTGGCAATACTGTATATTTTTTATCGTTTCTTTTTTATGAATGTCACTTTTGAAAATTAACAATTAAGACAAATGTTATTGACTTATGCTATTCAGTTCTTTAAAGCATTTTGTTTGTGTGAAATATCATAGTGTTCTATATTTTTCTTTATACAATCTCCACATGGCTGACATATCAATTTTTACAGGTGCCAAACACAATTGAATTTGCTGATTGGATTGGTTGGATAAAGCAAAAGAAAATTCGTGTCACTGGGTAAGTAGTCTGCTTGTAGTTGAAGCTAGATTCTTGAGTTGTCTCCATAGTTTTAGATTTGTGAAACTAATGGTTTTCTCTTTATTACCTTCCCCTCATGCGGTTCCTTCTTGTGGAAAATTTAAATACTAAAAAAAAATTTGTGCTGTCTTTTTCGGTCAACTTATTGACTGTAGCTTCTTGATCCCTGTATATTTTATTATCAGGACAACTAAAAGACCATTGGAGCATTGCCTGTTTTATTCAGGAGAACTTTATAAAATTTGTGAGAGTGAAACTTTTATACCACAGGGACTAAAGGCAGCTAGGGATGCATTCAAGAAGAAGAACTCTAATTCAGGTACTGACGGTAGTGGTTCACATACTGGGTCTTCTGCAGTTTATGATGGGGCTGGAGGCCAGAAACGTGAAATTTCTAACCGAGGGAAACAAAACAAGCATTCTGGTCCATGGAATTTAGGGAATTATTCTGGGACTGGTTGGGGAAATAAAGGCAATGGAAGTGGCCAGAATAGTTGGGGCTCTAGGAGATCAACTTGGTTGATGCTTATTGACAAGCTCTCAAAGAAGTCTCTATTACCTGTAGGTTACGCTATCATACTTCTTTGAACACGTTCTTTATATGTGCACCTTGTTTGGTTTAGGTTGTATTTGAAGATGATGCTGATAATAATTAAGTTGGTTTCTTTGTTTCTTTCCTTCTTAAACTGGAAATGGAAATGCAAAACACAGCATCTTGATAGAGATCTACAACTTCCAAAATATCTTCTGGAAGCAAAACTGGAGGCAGAGAAGGGAGAAAAGTGCTATCACAAATATTTTTTCTTATTGTTGACTAGTAGTGTATTTTGTTTAAAATGGCATTGAATTTTTTCAGTCTAATCACTGCATTCACTGCATCCCTGCATCCTGTTTTCTCCATTTGTTTTTGTTTTATGTATCTTGCGACTGTTTCAAGTGGATATTTACTTTCTGGTGATGAAGAGTGATAAACAATCAAGTCTGGAGTGTTCATCTAACTGTTATGTTCATTCTTACTTAACACAGCATTGCCAATTATATTGGGACTGTGTCAATTTATTTCCTAAATGCTTTACGTAATCAAAATATGTTTATAAAACCAGACAGTGTTTCCTTTTTCCCCTCATTTTTCCATCTCTTTCCTTGTTAGCGTGACACCTTTTGCTATTGACCTTAATGTAGGTGGTTATATTTGGTTTCTCAAAGAATCAATGTGATGAATCGGCTGACAGCATCTCCGGGACTGACCTTACTAGTAGTTCTGAAAAAAGTGAGATACATGTTTTTTGTGATAAAGCTTTTTCACGGCTGAAGAGATCTGATCGCAATATACCTCAGATTTCATCTTCTGCATATTTTGAATGTGTACATATATCCTATCATTTCAGAAGTTCTAATTGGATTGCCATGTACAGGTTGTCAGAGTTCAAAGCCTTCTTTGCAGAGGAATTGGTGTGCATCATGCTGGTTTGCTTCCAATTGTTAAGGAAGTTGTTGAAATGCTCTTCTGTCATGGGGTCATTAAGGTACAAAATTGTTTGATTGCTTTACTGGTTTTATACGGTGTGACATCCACATTTAATGTTTGGGCCTTCATAATTATGCTGCTGTTTGTGTGTATAGAAATTCATCTTAGTTTTTATCAGGATTTGTTTAAGCATGCATTTTACTTTCTTTTGGACAGTTTAGCTGGGCTATAATTAGTTATTTTTTCTTGTTTCTTATGGTGTAGGTTTTATTTTCAACAGAGACATTTGCAATGGGGGTTAATGCTCCAGCCAGAACGGTGAGTGGTATTTGATGTTGTTGCTTATAATTGGAGTAAATCGCGAAATAGGGTTATATATCTTAGAGCCTTGAGTGCCTTCTTGGGTTGCTTAATTTTTATGCCTGAAGACAGTCTTTTTGCTGCTTAATCTGACCAATTCTTATTGGGACGATGGCCTCTATGAGCCTGTTTTGCACAAGACGCATTCTTTTTTTGTGCCTATTTTTGAAAGTATTATTGTTTGGCTAATTGTCCTTTTGCAAATTAGCATGTTCTGTTATAGAGGCATGCAAAGTTTAATAAGTCTTTTTTCAACCATGCACGTTGTTATATTGTTACTTTCTTAAATCCTATTTTGACCTGCATTAAGATCTTTTGCAGGTAGTCTTTGAAACTTTTAAGGAAGTTTGACGGCAAGGAATTTAGACAGGTACTCCCTGGGGAGTACACTCAAATGGCAGGTCATGCTGGTAGAAGAGGACTTGATAAAATTGGTACAGTTATTGTGATGTGCCGTGATGAAATCCCAGAAGAGAGGGATTTGAAGCATGTTATGACTGGAACTCCAACTAAACTTGAATCTCAGTTCCCATTGACGTATATTATGATCCTGCATGTACTTCGTGCGGAAGGTCTGAAGGTACTTTAATAGTTTGTGGTGTGGATAGAAGCTGTTTATCTAACAGTTACTTAACAATTTTAACATCCCAATATTTAGAGATTTCTGATGTTGCTCATTCTTCTCCATTCGAATTGCTTAACTGTTTCATTTTTCTATCTCTGTTAAATCGTTGGTCACTCTTACGCTTAGTGCTTGAGGCTCGTTTAATACTGATCCAAGAATGTAGTTTGAAAAAAATCTTGCTGCCTCAGTTGTTCAGTTTATTGCATCCAAAGTATCAAACTTGACATTGCATAGTCAAAACCATGGTGATCTCTTCTCTAAGGTGCATTTTGGAACTTTAGTGATTTTGTCATTTTTCCTGATAAAGTATTTTGTCATTTTTCCTGACAAAGTACGAGTATATTACTCAAATTTTGAAAGATTTTGCCTATCTGTTGCTTTCCTCACATTGATTGGAAATAATAACTGGACCTTGTTCAGGTGGACATGTTGAAACGGAGTTTTGCTGAATATCATGCTCAGAAGAAACTTCCAGAGCAGCAACAACTTCTAATGCGAAAGCTTGCACAGCCAAAGAAAACTATAGAGTAATGAAGAATACTTGATTGCCGACATGTCTTTAGACTCTAGACTGCAAGGCTTAAATGTTTTCTTCATACAAAATTTGCTTTATGTTTTACTTTGCATCTTGATGGTTTGGGCTATGTTATAAACTAATGATTATCTTGTGGCTCTGCTTATTTCTGCTTTGTGATTTTTGAGTATCATGCAGCATTGGTCATAGAATCATGTCTTGTTCATGGTCGCATGTTCACTTCTTTCAGCTAACAAACAAAAAAAGGGTCTCATCTACTTTTCTAAATGCTGAACTAACAGATTGTAGTGAGACAAACAATGTGAGAGAGTTTTTCCTGTGATACTAATCTACCAAAGTGGTTGCCAATTTTGATACTTGTGGCTTTAGTTTTAATCACATTCTATGAAGGGGAACAAAAATCGTTTAAGTTCGATTTTGTTGCCAGTATGCACTTTTGTATGGTTGAGTAGCACTATATGATGCAGTGATTTAAAAACATTTTAGAAGTCTAAGCAATTGCACGGTGTCTTTTTATCCCTTCTTGAGAACTTGTCAAAGGTGATTCTGATCCTTGCTTCTGAATGTGGCTTCATGTAGATGTATTAAATGTGAACCGGCAATTGAAGAGTACTATGGGATGCATGCAGAAGCTGAGGGATACAATGAACAGATATCAAAAGCTGTCATGCAGTCCCCTGTTGCCCCAAAACTTCTTACCCCTGGGAGAGTGGTTGTGGTGAAATCTCAATCAGTGAGTTACTTCAATTTAGTTCTTGGGTGTTTCAGTTTCTACTTTTAGGTGATAGTCATGCACTTCTAACCTTGGTCAAGAATATATGTGGAAAGATGTCTGGCTTTGACAAGAGTAAGCCTATCTCTGCTCGTACTCCAAATTGTTAAAAGCGTTCATTTTGGGGCCAAGTTTTGGATTCATGCTTCTGTAAGCTGGCACACTAAGAATTTCTCATATATATTCCCACTCCCCTACACAAAGAAAACTTGGGCTTGTACTCTAATTTTCTTGATTGCTTGTCATACTTGTAGCATGTATTGTTTGGATTTTTTTTTTCTATAAAATGCATGGTTTTTACAACATTTGGAGCAAAATAAAGAACTAATCATAAGATAAAAAACTGGTTGATTTTATTCGTCTTTACATTGTCTCACATGGGGCTGAAAGTAAAGATAGAACCAGCCATTTTGGTGACGTGAAAAGGTGCTTCCCACCCTACCACCCTATACATGTTAACTTCATTTTTATGTTATATCCTGTTCGAGGGTCTTATTTCAGTGTCTTATTTTATATGTTTTAAAGTGTAGACTTTTCCATTTTATTGTTTGATTGTGGATGCTAATATATGCACGTAAAAATTGATAGGCCCAGGACCATTTACTAGGAGTTGTCGTGAAATCACCTTCTGCCAATAACAAACAATATATTGTGCTAGTTCTTAAACCTGCAGTTCCATCTATGACTCAAACTCCCTCAGGCAGCACTAACTTGCAAGATAAGAAAAGTGCTGACTTCCAAGTGCTGCTGCGAAAAGCCAAACGTGGTCTTGATGAAGATTACTGCTTATCTGCTGGTTTACGTAAAGGATCAGGTATCACAACATAGCCTTGCCTTACCAAGGTGCTGCTGCAGGGGTGAGTTTTGAGGTCAGAGGAATCGACATTACAGAATTGTTATGCATATGCACTAGCAGGATACAAGTGGACCAAATTAGGCTTCTTGAAGATGGTAGCAATTCTGCTTTCTCTTACACGGTTCAGCAGCTGTTAAAATCAAAGTCTAATGGAAACAAATATCCTCCGGCCTTAGATCCGGTTAAAGGTATGGGTGTTCTTTTCTTTAAAAGGAAAGAAAAAAAATATATGCGAATATGATGGTTTGTGGAAGTTGAACTATATGACTTATTTTAAATGGCTATCTTAGAGCGGTAAATGAAGTTAAGAATGAGAGGTTCAGCTAGTTATGGACTCTGATTTTGCTCCGAGTTATGCAATTATACATGTTCTGAGAAACTTAGGAAAAGCAAAGAAGCACTTTTGCCAACGCCGTTGACATAGGAAGGAAGATCATAGTTTTTCAGCAGATCTGAGGGGAAACTGATGAACACACTGTTGGATTTAATTCAACATGTGGGCTCATATATTTATATTAATTATATATTATGGGCTATCATAAGATTAAGCCTAATTAAAGTGATCAATAAAGTTTAAAGTTTTGGGCTAGACATCTAATAGAGAATGGACTTTAATGTGTAGAGACCCAAATGATTAATTTCTATTTTTATGATAGGCTAAAATAGAAGTTAGACTAAAGATATAAATAAGGGTTATGGTCCCCAAGCCATATGCACAACAAAATGTTTTCTCTTTTCTGAAATCCTATCAATTAGAAAAGATATAACTCTCCTCCAAAAAGAGAAAAATCTCTTCAGAGAGAGCAAAGTCTGTATATTGGCTTGGAAGGCAATAATCAGAAAATCAAGCTTTCTTCATGGATCCAGGTATGCTTCCGCTCAGATCTAAACATTTAGATCTAACTTTTCTTGATGATTTGACATGAAAAATTGGTTGGTGACATTTCACCAAATTAGAAATAAAGTATTCTAACAATTGGTATCAGAGCTTCTTCATGTCAAATCATTGGGAATCAATTTGATTCTTTGTCTTCCATAATCATGGATTTGGTTTTTCCATGGATTCAGTTTATTAAGAAATATGGCTTTGGAGTTTGGAGTTTGTTTCAGATTTGATTTTTACGTTTTATGCATCTAGTCAGAATTTTGTTAACAAGAGCTAAGATCCAATTTATTGAGAAACAAATTCAAGTTTTAAGGATTAAAAAAAAAAAGGGGATAAAAGTTTTGGTTTTCTGGGCCAATTTTATTAGGCGTTAGGTTTTGTCCAAAATGTGAAAATCATACAGGATGAATAGGAGAATTTTCCTATTATGACGGCAATAATGGAGCTTGTTAGTGGTGCAAGTTGGCATGGGGCTCACTTGGTTGCTTAAGGAATTTGTTCACATTTTGGTATTATTATTTTATTAATATTATGAGATAAATTGATTGAAACAAACTTTCGGCGCTTAATTATTGTTTTAGTCAATTGTCACTGACTTATTCAAATTTTGGTATTATTATTTTATTAATATTATGAGATAAGTTGATTGAAACAATACGCTATCAAAGTAGCCTCTCTTGTCTAGATTAATTTATTTTATAATATTAAGTTGGTTGTATATATGTAATTCATGCGGATATTGGCAAGCCCAAAGGAGGGTCAATATTTGGCCGAAATACATGTGCACTTGTGGTAATAAATATGTGACAATTATTCAGTTTGCCATGTGAACAATTAATCGGTCCAAAGAAAGGTTAATTGTTTGACAGGATCTTATTGTCAATATTTGATTACTACACCAAGAGTACCACTTACAGTTAATATTTCTGTCCAAAGACTAGATATTAATGTTGTGCTAGGTATCTTGTGATGGGGTTTACCATTATTTGAATATATGGTTATTATATGGAATTAATGTGAGCATGTTCTACTTGTTTCGTTCTCTGTACAGTTGCTAGTTCTGCATCTACTATTGCTGCCAGCTTGAATTCCATTCCCATGCTTAGTGGCACGAATTTTAAAGCATGGAAAGAGAACGTTATGATTGTTCTCGGTGTTATGGATCTAGACCTTGCGTTAAGGACAGAACGACCCACAGACCTTACAGTTGATAGTTCATCTAATGATAAGATGGATATGGAAAGGTGGGAACGTTCTAATCGCATAAGTCTTATGATCATAAAGCGTGCAATTCCGGAAACCTTCAGAAGCACTATGTCCGAAAAGGTTACTACTGCTAAAGATTACCTTGAGGAAATTGAAAAGAGGTTTGCCAAAAGCGAAAAGGTTGAAACAAGTACGATTTTGGCAAATCTCATTTCAATGAGGTATAAAGGAAAAGGTAATATAAGGGAGTACATTATGGAGATGTCTCATCTTGCTTCAAAGCTAAAGGCACTAAAGTTGGAGCTGTCTGAGGACTTGCTTGTGCATTTAGTTTTGCTCTCTCTTCCTGCACAATTCAGTCAGTTCAAAGTTAGTTATAACTGTCAAAAGGAGAGTTGGACTCTTAATGAGCTCATCTCTCATTGTGTGCAAGAAAAAGAAAGGCTGAAGCAAGAGAAGACAGAAAGTGCTCATTTGGCTAGTACCTTTAAGGACAAGAACTTGAAAAGGAAGAAGGGTAAGGAAGCTGCAAATGTTCCACCAGAAAAGAAACAGAACCAACAGGGTGAGGCATTTACCTGTTATTTCTGTAAAGCTGCTGGACACAGGAAAAAGGATGGTACCAAATATCGCGCATGGCGTGTAAAGAAAGGTACACTTCTCACTCTGGTTTGTTCTGAGGTTAATTTAACTTCGGTACCTATACACACTTGGTGGCTAGATTCTGGTGCTACTACTCACATAAGTGTGTCTATACAGGGTTGCCTGAACTACCGAAAGCCAATTGATGGTGAAAGATACATCTATGTGGGCGATGGTAAATCAGTGGAAGTTGAGGCTATTGGAACTTTTAGGTTATTGTTAAAGACTGGTTATTATTTGGATTTGAATGAGACTTATGTTGTACCGTCATTTAGACGGAATTTGGTTTCTATTTCCGTATTGGACAAATTTGGTTACTCTTGTTCATTTGGAAATAGTCAGTTTAGTCTTTTTCAAAATTCAAATGTTATTGGTGCCGGTTCTTTATCTTTTGTTGATAACCTATATTTGCTTGATACAATTGCCTCATATAATGAAACCTTGCATGTGTATCGAGGTATAAAGAGAAAACTAACCAATGAGAATTCTGCTTCATTATGGCACAAACGTTTAGGGCATATCTCTAAACAAAGAATTGAACGTCTTGTGTCTGACAGGATTCTTGATCCCCTTGATTTTACGAACTTTGAAAATTGTGTTGCTTGTATTAAGGGGAAACAGACAAACCTAAGGAGATTAGGTGCCAACAGGGCTATGAATGTCTTAGAACTAATACATACAGACATTTGTGGGCCATTCCCTACAGCTTCTTGGAATGGTCAACAATATTTTATTACGTTCACAGACGACTTTTCACGTTATGGCTACCTATATCTCATTCAAGAAAAGTCTCAGTCTCTGGATGTGTTCAAAAATTTTAAAGCTGAAGTTGAGAATCAACTCAACAAAAGAATTAAAAGCGTCAGATCTGACCGTGGTGGTGAATACTATGGCAGATATGACGGATCAGGTGAACAACGTCCAGGACCGTTTGCTAAGTTTCTCGAAGAGTGTGGTATTGTCCCACAGTACACCATGCCAGGATCTCCTAGCATGAATGGTGTTGCTGAAAGGAGAAATAGGACATTAAAGGACATGGTAAGGAGTATGATTAGTCATTCTACTTTACCAGAATCTCTTTGGGGAGAAGCATTAAAGACTGCAGCTTACATACTCAATAGGGTTCCAACAAAAGCAACTACCAAAACCCCTTATGAGCTTTGGACGGGCAAGAAGCCCAGTTTAAATCACTTGCACATTTGGGGTTGTCCAGCTGAGGCAAGGCCAAATAGGCCAAATGAAAAGAAACTGGATTCCAGAACAATCAGTTGCTATTTTGTTGGATACTCTGAAAGGTCAAGGGGTTACAAGTTTTATGATCCCACTACTAAGTCAATGTTTGAGACGGGAAATGCCCGGTTCTTTGAGGATGTTGAGTTTGCGAGGGGAAAAGGAATTAAGGACTTTGTCTTTGAAGAGGAATGTGTCGAAATTCCTCTAATTGCTTTTGAAAATTATCAGGGTCAGGCTTCAATTCCTGATATTGTTCAAGAAGCAATTCCAGATCAAGACAATGTTATTGAACCTCTTGCTCAAGCTCAACAACTTGTTCCAGAAGAACAAACTCTACAGCCTCAAGAACCTATGCCATTAAGGAGATCCACTAGAGAGAGGAGAAATGCAATTTCAGACGATTATATTGTATTTCTTCAAGAACATGAGGTTGACATTGGTGTGGTAGAAGATGATCCAATCAACTTCTATCAAGCCATTGAAAGTTCTAACTCTCAACAGTGGATTAATGCCATGAATGAAGAGATGAAGTCCATGAAGGACAATGACGTTTGGGACCTTGTATCATTACCTGAAGGTACGAAACCCATTGGTTGTAAATGGATATTTAAGACCAAAAGGGATTCGAGAGGTAATATAGAAAGATACAAGGCTCGTCTTGTTGCAAAGGGCTTCACACAGAAAGAAGGTATTGACTATAAAGAGACTTTCTCTCCGGTTTCTTCGAAAGACTCTTTTAGGACAATAATGGCATTAGTGGCACATTTTGACCTTGAGTTACATCAGATGGATGTTAAGACAGCGTTTCTCAATGGTGACATTGATGAGACGATTTATATGGTGCAGCCAGAAAACTTTGTATCCAGAGATGCAAAGCAAATGGTTTGCAAATTAAAGAAATCCATCTATGGGCTCAAGCAAGCTTCTCGTCAATGGTATTATAAATTTCATCAAGTTGTTATCTCATTTGATTTTGAGATAAATGTAGTTGATGATTGTATATACCACAAGTTCAGTGGGAGTAAGTGTATTTTTCTGGTTTTATATGTCGATGACATACTGCTTGCCAGCAACGATATAGGCTTATTGCACGAAACCAAGAGCTTTCTGACAAAGAAATTTGAAATGAAAGATCTTGGTGATGCCTCTTTTGTATTAGGCATACAAATACACCGAGATCGTTCTCGGGGTATACTTGGGTTATCACAAAAGAGCTATATCGAAAATGTTCTAAAGAGATTTGGCATGCAGGATTGTAAATCAGGTGACACCCCTGTTGCTAAAGGAGACAAGTTTAGTCTCAACCAATGCCCCAAGAATGAGTTTGAAACTAAAGAAATGCAAAAGATTCCTTATGCGTCAGCAGTAGGGAGTCTAATGTATGCTCAAGTGTGTACGCGTCCGGATATTGCGTACATAGTTGGAATGCTGGGCAGATACTTAAGCAATCCTGGAATGGATCATTGGAAAGCAGCTAAACGGGTTATGCGGTACTTACAGAGAACAAAGGACTACATGCTCACATACAGAAAATCGGATCAGTTGGAGATCATTGGGTATTCTGATTCTGATTTTGCTGGATGCCAAGACAGTAGGAGATCCACATCAGGCTATATTTACCTGCTGGCTGGAGGAGCTATTTCCTGGAAGAGTGCTAAGCAGACACTCATAGCTTCTTCCACCATGGCAGCGGAATTTATAGCATGTCATGAGGCATCTAGTCATGGGATTTGGCTGCGAAATTTTGTCACTAAGCTGCAAATTGTGGATGGTATTGAGAGACCATTAAAGATATTTTGTGACAATAAGTCAGCAGTGCTATATTCCAATAACAACAGGAGCTCAACGAAGTCAAAACATATAGACCTCAAGTTCCTGGTTGTTAAAGAAAGAGTTCAAAATGGTCAGGTGTCTATTGAACATATTGGGACAAACTCTATGGTTGCGGATCCGCTAACTAAGGGATTACCACCTAAGGTCTTTCATGAGCATACCGCTCATATGGGTGTTATATCTTTTGATAACATGCAATTTTAGTGGGAGTTTGTTATTCTGGTTGATTTTCAGTTATAGACACATTTTGTGGTTTGTTTGAACTCTTTATTTGATTGATCTCACTAAGGAATAAGGTTGGACCAGTTGGAAGTAGACATGTTAAGATCACATTACATGTAACTTCCCATGCTATGCATCCATGCTTGATCTATGTTGTTCAATTATATTGACATATGTGACTATTGATGGTTTCGTTATGATATGTGTATAATGAAAACCGCTTTAATCCTATGTTGATATGATTGATGAACCAGATTGATTTAAGATGTCTATGGTAATGATAGCAAAATTTGAGCTCATAAGGTTATTACATAATATATAATTAAAGGAGTTATACATATATGGCCAAAGTGGGAGATTGTTGGATTTAATTCAACATGTGGGCTCATATATTTATATTAATTATATATTATGGGCTATCATAAGATTAAGCCTAATTAAAGTGATCAATAAAGTTTAAAGTTTTGGGCTAGACATCTAATAGAGAATGGACTTTAATGTGTAGAGACCCAAATGATTAATTTCTATTTTTATGATAGGCTAAAATAGAAGTTAGACTAAAGATATAAATAAGGGTTATGGTCCCCAAGCCATATGCACAACAAAATGTTTTCTCTTTTCTGAAATCCTATCAATTAGAAAAGATATAACTCTCCTCCAAAAAGAGAAAAATCTCTTCAGAGAGAGCAAAGTCTGTATATTGGCTTGGAAGGCAATAATCAGAAAATCAAGCTTTCTTCATGGATCCAGGTATGCTTCCGCTCAGATCTAAACATTTAGATCTAACTTTTCTTGATGATTTGACATGAAAAATTGGTTGGTGACATTTCACCAAATTAGAAATAAAGTATTCTAACACACACGTCTTCTTGCCAGTTGCTCCCTCTCTTTTGCTTATATGTTGTTCTGCCTACCCGTGAGACTGGTATTTCCAGCAATTAGGATAATTATCCTCAATGAGGGTTCTTTTTTGCCATGGGCTTTCTTAAATACCTTCTTCCTCTACCCCCTTATTGGTTTGTATTGTGAGCAGCACCTTCATTTAGTTGAATTATGTTTGGGTAATTATAGAGAGATCTAGAAGAAAAGTGTAATTCGAAACACAAACATAGTCATTTTTCTTTTCATTCACCAGGATGTTCTTTTTGGTATTGTGATTCTCTCAGCACTCATGGTAATCCTAGTTTAGCATTTGAGTAAATCTAAAGAGACTTTTCTAACAGTGATATATATATATATATATATACACTAGTTTCTATGTCACGTGCTTCGCACGTTGGGTAATTAATTTTATCTTTAATATTAAAATTATAATTTTATTTCATATAATATAATAAATTTGTAAATTTTGTTGGATTAGTTAGAATTCAATGTAACTATCAGATACTGAGAGTATCCAAAAAGATTATAAAATTTCTTAAATCTTCCCTGAAACTCCTCAATAACTAAGGTAAATAATGTTAAAAAAGCATTCATTTTTATACCGGTTTTCAAAATTGCTTTCACTAATACAACCTTACTCAGTTTATGCTAAAATTTTCTACACTTTTTAAAAGATTTCTAATTTAAAAATGCCTATCTAAGTTTAAAATTTATATGCATCTAAAGTTTCTTTTAGATGTATAATTGTAACTGCAACTAAATATATAGATAAAAAATATTGTAGTGAATCATTGTTTTCTATAATCTTTTATTTTTCATTCATTGTCGCCAAGAATTTGAATTCTTGATATTGAAGCAATTATACAATAATTCGGTTCACCTATTTCCTTTGCTGCATTCTGTAATTAATAGTTATAAATATGTTAAAACTTAAAACTAATACAAACCCCGTCCCCTTTTTTTGTTTTTTTTTTTGCAATAATATGACAAAATAAATGATAAATTTGAAAAGTTAAGTATATTTGTTGTTTATTTATGGTAAGTAACAAATAATTGAGACTTTCCAAAGAGAAACGATGGACAAATAAAATGAGATAGAGGGAGTATATGAAATTAAAAGTTGTATATCACTTTCATTAAGCAAATATTTAAATTATCTTATCTTTAATATATTTAATATACTCTAAAATCGTACAACCAATGAGAGCTTGTGTTATTTTTATATTGGTCTTGACTTATATTACTTTTATACTAAAATAGTAGTTACTAATAAAACTTTCTTTTTAATATATTATATTTACGTATTTCATTCTTTAGTATATAATTGATTCTTTTTTACACTAATTATCATCATCATAAATTTTAATTTTCTTGTTATATTCATTGCAAGTAATCATACTTCATGTGTCTCTTTATCAAAGTAAAAAAAAAAAAAAGGTTTAAACTAATGAGGTAAAGGATATTAAATTCAAACATTTTTTAATTCAAAGAATAATTACAATGAAAAGAAACATTTACAATTTTCACACACAAAATCATTAGTAACTATTTTTACAATATAGAAGAAGAATGAATAAAATAACGGAAAAGAAATTTTACTTTTTTAGAGCATCTTTTATAATTTGGTTAATTTCATTTTAAATTACATGTTATAATTATAAGAAGATCTAATTTCTTAAATCGTTATACTAAACTCATTGTATTGTAGAATCTATGGCGCATGTCTTTAGGACCATTAATAAAACCCATTACTCTATGTTTGTATTGCCAGTCTCATCAACTTGGTCGACGGATAATTTTTCCATGTTTAAGAGAGAGTTTTTTTTTTTCCACATGAAATTGAATTTTGTAAAGAATGGACACCAAATGAATCATTTTGTGATAGCCTTTTTATATGTGGATGTATGCAATTACAATGTAGTAGTAAAATTATCTTGTAAGTAAATTGATCAAATTTTATGCAAGAGAATAAATAATAATAATAATAATAATAATAATATAATGGTAAATAATTATGATTATACAAAATATGAAAATATTGACAATAAGAGTAAATTTTTTTGTTATAATTATTAATAAGAATAAGATTAACTGATAATTTCATATATTGGCACATGATTAATAGTAACAATAGATAAAAGTAGCATGAATAAACTAAATTGCAAATATGTTTGGTATGAAAAAACATTTTTTATTTTCATTCTCTAAAAATATTAAAAAAAATCATCATTTACAATATGTTAACTTAATGCATATGTGTGCATGTTTTAGAAAATAAAAATGAAAACAACTCTAAACTTTTCATTTTTCATTTTTTTCTCTTTCATATTAAAAATGTAATAAGAATAAAAGGTGTTAAGCTTTTTATCATCCTAGTGTCAAGCTATTTTTTCGCAAGACCTCCCCTAGAGTATCATCATTGCAATAAAGCTTAACAACTAAGTTTAGGATGGATTGGTGTTATTCTTCTATGCCTAGGACACCAGAATATCGAACCATTAACGAATAAAGGCATGCGAGAAAAAGAAAAGCATATTGGCTAGTGATTATGAGGCCGCAATTCTTGACTGGAGGGGGACACAAAAGGCATCTGCCCTTCCATCCCATGGATAGATAGAGAGGGAGAGCAAAGTTTTTGATTTTTTCATGCTGTCAAAAAGTTGAACAATGGGTTTTTCGTATTGTCAAAGAGTTGAACAATGAAAATAGATGATTAGTTCAAGGTCCCTCTTTACTAACTGAAATCAAACAACTAGTAGATTTGTTTCACCCAAATTGGGAATGGGCTAGGGTTATGAACTTATAATCTATAATCTGATGATCGAGTTGATTCCACGATTATAAGTCCATTCCATATCGGACCAGACCGAAATAGGGCTTCTCTTACTAAACATTGCTTAAATTTCTTATTCTCTTTGAAGCATGGATATTATATATATATATATATATATTAATTCAATTAAAATTTAGTTTTAGATTAATTATGTGTAAAATTAATTTTTAAAATTAATTGAAAAAACCAAAGAGTGTTTTGTAATTTAATTATTTACTTCAATTTTATTTTCTCCCAAGTTAATAATTCAAATTTAATATGCAAATAGGAGTAAAATATTTATTATACCTTTAAAATTAAAATTAATGAGTATATAAGATAATGTTAAAGGGCATAAACATCAATCACTATTTTGCTAAGGAAGCTAAATTATCTTAATTATATATGGAGAAGTTAATAATTGAAATTTAATATTATAATGTAAGTATAAATAAATAATAAATTAATAATAAATAGAATAATGAATAATTAGTAATAAATAATTAGGTAGGAAAGTTAATAATTGATAATTAATATGGTAAATTACATAAATGATCGCTTAACTTTTAAAGTTTTTTTAATAAATTTCATTTTGCCTTTAAAAAAAAATTTAAAGATTTCTGTTTTGATCACTCAATTATGAAAACTTACGATTTGGTCACTTGTCTTTGTAAAATTTAACATTTTAGTTACTGAACCCTTAAAAAAAATTGATTCGCTGACATGACATTGTCACATCACTCAATATGTCATGTGGCATGATGAGGTGGCTATGCCACATGGCATTGCCATGTTATCATGCCAAGTGACCTTTTGGGGACGTTTGGTTCAAGGTATCTTAGATTACCAGAGTTATGTGATTACCAGGTTATAACATAACCTAGTGCATATTCCCGGAATGTGCACAATTTTTGTTTGGTTGAGATTCCCGGAATATAAGATTAACCTGTTTGGTTGGAGGGTATATGTTCTGTTAAAATGGATAGTTTACTATAATGCCCTCAATACAACACTTAAGCTTATTTCTTATTTGTTCAATACATTTGTATAATTGTTGTAATTTTGTTAAGTTTAGTAATTAAACATGACTAACATAAAAATTATTTAAGTAATAAACTTAGTAAAATATTGTATAATTAATTTAATGATTATATAAGTTAAGTTTAATTATGCTTTTAACAAAAAAGAAATTATGCTTTTAGTTTAATTGAACTAACATATAATTATTAATTTAGTAATTCTATAAGCTAAGTTTAATTATGTTTCTTAATCAAAATAAATTATGCTTAAAAAAACATTGTAATTTATCAATTACATAAGGTTATTAGGGTCCAAAAGGGTAAAATACTGAGGGCAAACTAGGAAAAATTTGAAGATAACCTGGTTATCTTACATTACCTAAGAATTTGGAGGTTATCACATAACCTCATTTTGAGGTTATATGCTGATGTGGCAGTAATATGATATAACCTTGGTTATCTCATTACTTTCAACCAAACAAGGGTATATAAGATAACAAAGACCAGATAACCGGGGTTATCTTACATAACCCTCAACCAAACAGCCCCTTAGGGTGATGTGGCATTCCACGTCACCATGTCACGTGGCATGTTGGATAACATGTCATGCCGCATCATCAAGCTATTATCTTTTAAGAGGTGGGTGACCAAAATAGTTATGTTTACAAAGTTAGGTGATTAAATCATAATTTTTTATAGTTAAGTGACTAAAATAGAAAATCTCTAAAAGTTAAGTGACTAAATTTGTAAATGACTTATTACATCTCTTAATTTAATAGAGGGTTAATTTCATATTTAGCTCATGTACTTTGTAAAAAGTTCTAATGTAGTTAATGTGGTAACTCTACTTTAATTTTGTGTATCAATGTAATCCAAACTCCTAACACCATTAACTTAATTATAGATAACACTCTACAACCACTTATGAGTTAACATATAGCATGACTAATAGGGAAATTCATTTTTGATTGATTCTTCTTAATAAGAAAAGAAACAAAATAAAACTAAAAAAAAAAACAAAAAACATGTAGAAAGCCACTAACACAGGAAAAACATAATCCCTAAACCCATTTTTCCTTCATTAAAACTACAATAAAAGATTGAATTGAGCTAGCAAATTTTGATAATGGACAAAGTAGAGAAAAAACTCAATCTTTTTACTCCACTGAAAAAGCCTTTGAAATTCTAAGTCGAATAAGGGAAAAAAAGAATGATATTAATACAAAGAGTTAAAGGAAAAAGAATGTCGTACTATTGAAACACAATAGATGACTTAGTGTATTCATCAAATCTGTTGCAAAGAGGGTTCATACATTAAAGAGGTTATTTGCAATCGAAATCCATTAAATAAATAAGATTTTAGTAATTTTAGTTCTAAGAGTTTGGATTTTCTTTACATAAACGGCCTTTACTCTTTTTTTTTTGTCAAATTAATAGAAAATAGTATAGAAAGAAATTTCTTGATTAGCAACAATAAAACGCATATGGCACATACATGTGAGCTCATTAGTGGTTGTAAGCTACGTTATTTAACAAAATTTGATGGTGTTAAAAGTTTAAACTATTTTGATACCCAGAACAATAATTAATGTATCATATTAAAATTTAACTTAGAAGTATACACTTACTAATACTTACTACTATTAATTAGGAGTTCTAAATAAGTATGGTAAAATATGATAATTATAAATGTTTAAATTTACTTGTTTACATATATATATAGGACTAATCAAAGTCCTTTTTGAAGTAAGAGTTTTTAATTAATAATAATATATTTAAAATAGATAAATAAATAAATATTTGTAAATTACCTGACACCTCTTATTTTAATAAAGTATAAGATGATTTTAATATGTATTAATGTCAATTAAGAATTGTAATTATTAATAACATTTAAAATAAATAAATAAATATTTGATTAAATACCTATTATACCCCTAAATTTAATAAAATATAAATAATATAAAGGATATTAAAGTAAATCAATTTTAAACTAAAAAAATTTACACTTATATATATTAAGATATATTTTTTCAGATCTTAAATGGAGAGACATGGATCTTGTTCGAACATACAACAAATGGACCCATCTACTGCAAAAAATGTCAGAGAATAAATGCCATGAATGTATAAAGTTGGAGGAGCACATTAAGTTAGCTAGAGAGAATAAGAAGCATAAAGAGGAAGTCAATGCTCTTGAATTTCAACTATCCAATGAAGCACTCCAACGGATGCCAGAATTCCAGGGCCGGGTATGGCCTTGCCTTTTGCATATTTCTTAGCCTGTTGGATAAGATCAATGTTTGGATGTTGATCATTATTTGGCATCTTTTGTAACATATTAAGCTGATTTGCAGATTCATGTTCTCAAAGAAATTGGTTGTATAGATGAAGTCCTTGTGGTTCAAATAAAAGGTCGTGTTGCCTGTGAGATGAATTCAGGAGAGGAATTGATATGCACAGAATGCTTATTTGAGAATCAAGTAATCAACTGGATGATCTGGAGCCCGAAGAAGCAGTGGCTTTAATGTCGGCCTTCGTGTTTCAGCACAAAAACACTTCTGAACCATCTCTTACATCCAAACTCTCTCAGGCCAAGCGAAGGTTATGATCTTGTTCTTCAAATCTCATCTTTATGCATGCGAATTTTTCTTAGAAATTTCTTTTACATAGATCATTTTGCCTAATATTTTATCATTGCGATTCTGTTAGGAATTGGGAAAGTTACGGTTTTCAAGTTTTCAATACTTACATAAGCACATAATAGTTAAATGATGTGCTTCAGCTGGTGTACTTGCAAGAAACTGTAGATTACGGTTCTGAAATCATTATTGATATTTGATTGAAGAATTCTATCTATTCCCTGCCAAGCTATGTGAGTCCCTAACCTGGATAATTATTTCTTCTATCTAGGTTGTATGACACAGCTATAAGACTTGGTGAACTGCAAGCAGAGTTCAAATTGCAAATAACCCCTGAGGAGTATGCAAAAGAAAATCTCAAGTTTGGTCTTGTTGAAGTTGTTTACGAATGGGCAAAGGTTTTATAACTGAACAAGCTGCTTAGACCTTGATCTAGCTTCTGGTTCATCATCTTATATATATTCCTTGTTGCAGGGTACTCCATTTGCAGATATTTGTGAGCTTACGGATATCCCCGAAGGCCTTATAGTGCAGACAATTGTCAGGCTGGATGAGACTTGGCATGAATTTAAAAGTGCTGCAGCTATAATGGGTAACTTATCCCTTTACAGAAAAATGGAATCCGCTTCCAATGCCATAAAACGTGATATTGTCCTTGCAGCTAGTTTGTACATTACAGGAGTTTGATCTGTACATTATTATTGTGACCCATAGTTGTGAATTGTGATACAGTTAATCTCAACTCATATAGGTCCTTAATCAGAAAAGATATTTAACCATTTCTCTATTTTAGTCCTCGAAGCCAACTTACTGCATTTTTTATCGTCAGCTCTGCTTGAAAGCTAATCGCGTGACTTTAGCAAAAAACAACATTAAATTTGTTGGCAGATGAAGTTTCCGTCGAACATTTGATGTGTTTACAAGAATGATAATTATCTTCCCCGATCCGTTTTGCTTAAGAAAATCAGGTAAAATACAGACACATTGTGAGTTTACCAATAATGTTTTTGATTTGGTTGTTTAACTTGCTTGCCAAGCTCCTACAAGATGCATTTACTAGTTTGCTACGGAGTCACAAACATACATTAAACAATTATTATGGACACATTTTTAATGAAGGAGGATGTTTCAGCCCTAAACAGAGAGTTTAGCATGCTGAAAACATTTAAGTACTTAACCACGCATTGCATATTTAACTAATTCCGTGAAATTATTTTCAACATTAGAGACTGACAAGAGAAGGACAATTTATATATTACACTGCCCTTTCTTTAAATTCAATTGTCACTCCTGTTAGGCTTGTCTGAACCAACATAAAACCTGGAAACGGAAACGGAAGAGATTTGAGAGTAAACTAGTTAGCCAGATAAGAAATAATGTTGTTTAAATCGTGCAATGAAATGAAGCAAGCTTTTTCAGTTTATTCATATTCGTGATGTAAATAAATAAATAAGAAGAAGACTGTAGAAATTGAGGTGATCAACTTGTCAGACGGAGGTGCATTGAAGTAGACATTACCTTCTCCAATGTTTAAAACCAGGAAGCAAAAATATAACCAGATGGTCACGGAACCCCGGCACAATGCAAAATGAACCGTATAGTTATTAGTTTCTTTGACCCGGTCGGGTTTAAAACTTGTTATGCCTAATCACAAAAAAGCCCAAAAAAAAAAAAAAGAAGAAGCAAAGAAACAAAGATGGAATTAAGGTTTCGAATATATATCCAATAAAGGATTTACTTAACTGTGTTTACAGACACGGTTAAAAAGAATAAGTAAAATTCTATATTGTGAAAAAATAATTAACAGTGTTTTAACGGTGTTCCTTGAATCATAATTCTTTCAAAAATTCTATCTTAATTTCATAAAAAAAAAAGTATTTTGTACCATCTAATTTCTTACTTTTATCAATTTTTTTGTTGACCACACTTTTTGTTAAATTTAGTACTCAGAGATAATGCATTAATGGAATTTTTTTTTTTAATCCAATGTGGCTAATCCAGGCGTTTTTTATACTATGAGTCCGGTTAACCAGTACCTATAGGCACTGGTTAAGCTCATTTAATAGAGCTAAAAAGTAATTTTGAATTTTGAAATAGTAATAATTTTTATCAGAAAAAAAGTGATATGACAAAAGTATCTTTAGATATAAAAAATTTTTTATTTGGGGTTAAACTTTTATAAATTTGTTGAAAATTTTTTTTCTAAAATCCTACAATAATATATTTTAAATATTAAAACTTATCCTTACAATTTTTTTTTATTTGGAGCTAAATTTTATAAATTTGGGACTGAACTTTATTAAGAATATTATTATCTTTAAACACTAATAAAAATATAAAATAAATGCTAAGTATAAAAAACAAAACAATTATTAAAAATAATTACTTTGCTATAAGCACCCCTAGCAATTTCCTTATACTATTGCTTTAAAGACAAGCGCTTAGCTGCGTGACTGTACACTACTTCTCAAGGAAGCACTCTTTAGTTTTCCACAATAAACTGATCTACTTACCGCAGCATGCGCCTTTTTCAGCTTCTACGCTTACTCTTCATCGATTAATCTGCGCTAGCTATAAGCTCTCTCCGACCACTCTCTTGGTAAACTCCTGTGTTTGATACTTTTCTCCGGGGAATACATATATCACTTGTCTCCAGCAATTCCAAGCCCGCCCTTTTTGGTCAGTTTTTACATTTAAGTAAACTAAAATATTTTCACATCCTAGTAGTAATTATTTATTTCTTGATGAACGTAAATTTTCTATCTGTTGCAACTGTTTCGTTTGCAGAATTCTGTCTTTTGTTCTGTTAGTTTGGTTTAGTTGGTATCCTCTATTCTTCTAGTAAAGTAGTATTTTAGTTTGGTTACATGAGGTGGTTGGGACCGTTGGGTTGCTTTCTGTTCTCTTTAAGCTTTGCTTGGCGCGGGAGAGAAAAGTAGAAGAGAAAAGTAGAGAGATAAAAAAGTTGAAAGAAATAAATTTTGTAATGGTTGGTTGAAGAGAAATTTGAGAGGATAGAAAATTAGAAAGGTAAATGTTTTCTTTTAAGTTTCGTATTTAAAATCTCTCCAAATTTGAAAACAAAAATGGAGAGAAAATAAGGTGTTTATAATTAATTAAAATAAAAATACTTATATATTTTGCATTACCAAAGATATTCTAACATATAATATTAATATTCACTAGCATAATATCGGGTATAATGATAAAAATATATCAAATTGATTTTCTTTCTTCTTATTTTTCTCTTATACCAACTAATGAAAGGAAGAAAAATTATGCTATATTTGGTATGAGAAAACATTTTCTGTTTTCATTCTCTAAAAAATATAAAGAAACTACCATCTAAAATATGTGTTATAAGGGGACATGTATACATGTTTTAGAAAATGAAAATGGACCTAGAAATGAGATTAAAAAAAATTGTTCTTAATTTTAGGTTCATTTTCATTTTCATTTTTTAAAACATACATACATTTTTATAAACTACACATATATTACATGGTGATTTCTTTATATTTTTAGAAAATGAAAACAGAAAATGTTTTCATGTATCAAACATAGCCTAATTTTTTCACTCTTTTTTTCATCTTTCTTACCAAGCATACTAAAGGAAAATTAATTTTATTTTTCATCTTTCTACTTCTCTTCTCCTCATATTTTCTTTCTTTCTAATTTTTCATCTTTCCTACCAAACAAAGCTTAAGTCTGCACTTTCTGAACAGGTTGGGAATTTGGGATGGTCAGTTTGAAATTTGATTTAACTGCAAATGTGCTGCATGTCCTGGATGAACCTAATTTAACGAAGAAAAAGAAGGTGTTTTATCCGAATGGTTGTAATTTAAATTCCCTATTACGTTACTGGAAAAGTTTGATTTGTTGTTTATCACCATTAGAACAGAACAAAGGGTACGTCAGACTTGACAACATTGGATTGGGATTTCTATAGAAGTAGAACTGTTTGTTCTGTCATGCTTTGTTTCTTTGATTGATGATCCTTGACTATCCTGTTTCCTTAATTTACAAAGCTTGAGCAGTACCAAATTGGTTGGTTCAAATGATTTGGTACTTGTTTTTCTTAAGTAAAGTCTCAAGTACAGTCCTGTGAATGGAGAAAATCATTGTTGGAAGAGTTTTATTTCAATAATGGACCAACCCGGCACAAAAGGAATTAGTCTTGGCTAAAGGTCTGAGATATCATGGTTAAACCCAAAAAAAAAAAAAAAAAACTTGAGCATTGCCCGGTGCAGATTCACAAAAGGCTATTTAATTCATTCTATCAGATAAATATAATTATAGTTTCTACTGAAATCAAAACTTGAAGAAATGGTTCTGATCCAGTAAGAAGCCAAAGCAAAGTAATAAGTAAAGTTTTAACCCTGGTTTAGACGCGGCAAAACAGGGGTGTTGAGTATTGTATGTCTTATGGACAATATATTATTAATATTTTTTTTACTTCTTCTTCTTACATTCCTTTTTATTTCCAAATCAAGCCCTTATTTTCCAATGTTCATAAGCCTACATTTTTGTCAAATTCAGTCCTGAAGAAAATTTTTGTCAAGCCATTCAGCTTTGATTTGGATTTAGGCATACAGCTTACCAGGCAGTTTATGCTGCAGGGTGCGGTATATGGATTTAAAGTTCTGATAAAGGACTAATTTCGCAGGTTGACGGAAAACTTGAGCAGAGGAAGGAAGCCAAAACTGGAACCTATGGAAAACAACAATATTAGCTTGAAAGCTGTGGTGGACAAAACAAACAACAGAGTGGTTTATGTTGAATCCGATGAGAAGCTGGTTGACATTCTCTTCAGTTTCTTAACAATGCCGATGGGAACGATTGTCAGGCTGACCCGTAATCGACAAACAACAAGAAGCTGTATAGGTGGCCTGAATAACTTATACCACAGTGTTGAGACTCTTGACGAGCGTTATCTTCGAACAGAAGCATGCCAGACCATGTTACTATACCCTCGAAATGGAGCTGCTGCTCAATGCGAGAACCTTAAACTGGCAATTGAGAATGGCGCACCCCTTCAATATTTTCTTTGCGAACGGTCTTGTGCCGTTTCAGATTACAAGCTGCTAAGTCATTACGAGAATGCTATTTGTGGATGTGGAAACGGTATGGGTAATCAGATCAGAGAACTGAAGGAGAATAATACTGCTGCAAATAAGGATGAAGGGGTGTTTGTCAAAGGACCGATTCGACTGACAATAAGTGAAGAATTGCAAGTAATGCCCTCATCAACAGCTGCAAGCCTGTCTTTATTCTCTAAACTTGGGATCGACGAGACAAGCAGCATCGAAGCGAGGACTGTTTTGATGTCAAAAGTTGAGGTAACTACTTACTTTTGATCCTTTTATATATATTGTCTGAAATTTGATAATCCAATGTCTTGTCTCAGGCTATTAAACTGCTCAAGTGCTTGCTAGTATCAAAGACACCTTTGACAGAAGCTCTATTCGATTATAACGTAGAGCTTGGGCTGAACAACATGGAAGATGTAGAACATGTAAGTTTCAGAAAAATTGAAACTGAGGAGGCGGCTTCAAATAATGATGAGAAGATCTATGTCAAACTCATGGTCAGCAAATCCAAGAACATGGTTTGCTATGCTGAAGCAAGTGAGAAGTTTGTTGATTTGCTCTTCGGTTTCCTCACCGTTCCGCTTGGGTTTATAGTAAAAGAAATGCAGGAGCACAGTTCAAAAAAAGGATGCATAAATAACCTTTATGAAAGCCTTCGGGATCTTGATGCCAGGCAACATTTAGCATCCAGGGAAACCACGGCAATGCTAGTCAGTCCCAAGCTTGCTCCTGGTTTTAGCTAAGATGGGCAACCATTAAACATTGAAGAATACATGCACCCACCATACTACTTCTCGTACTACACATTAGGATGGGATTTTACGGGAACTTTGACTTCCGATGAGACACTTATCCCTTATGATACTTATTCCGTTTTAACTGTTATGGACCCAAAGTCTAACTACGATGATAATTCAAGTGGTAGGGGGTTTTCTGAAAGGACCAGCAATGTTCACTATTACTGATGATCTTATCATAACTCCATTGTCCTCAGTCACAGGTCTATCTGCTCTAAAAAAATTGAATGTTTCTTTGAGCGACATAGAAGAGCAAATTGTGTATGTCGGCAAAGAGGAGGTGAGTTTTAAAATACCAACTACTTGTTCTGCAGTATTAAAACTTCATCTCATTCATATATGCCATGATGCTGCAAGGATAACCAAAGGAGAAATTATTTATGGCAAAATATTGAAGTCCATTTTGAATGAAAATGCAGGGGAAGTCCTTCCCTTGCCCTGTATTGTCTGAACAATTCCACTTCAAAGCGATTGCTGATTATATCTGTGATTGTCCTGAGTCCTGAGTTATTCTTCTGTGGCTGCAGGTTTCACGTTTACTGGTTGCCTCTCTTGTCACTGAATCGGTTCTAACCAATACCTTTCTGGTTGAATAGACGAAGCAAAGATCTTAAAAGGAGCTCTCTGTTCCATTACATTAGTAAACAATTTTCACCATTATCATCCCTTTGATATTCTCCGTGTTATCGAACAAAAACATGTGCTTTAATTTGTTGTCGGCATGTATGATTACTATTTTCTTCTATAGAAGATTTCCTCATATTAGTTTCTGAAAAGAACATTGAAAATTTGAA
This sequence comes from Microcos paniculata, assembly GCA_030664755.1. NCBI lineage: Eukaryota > Viridiplantae > Streptophyta > Magnoliopsida > Malvales > Malvaceae > Microcos > Microcos paniculata. Next base: position 41,771,784 of record CP131459.1, on the reverse strand, counting down.
TAGTGTAATTTAACTATTCTACAAGATTTGGTTGGCAAAATCCATGGCCCAAAACTTGTTCCACAATCGGAATATTTTTGTACTAGTACAAAATTCAAAACTATGCTACAACAGACACCCACCAACTTGGTCACATCTAATTAAAATTCCATTTTGTGAAAGAATAATTAACGTGTTTTAACGGTGTTCATTGTAATCATTAATTCTTTAGAAAATTCTATTATAATTTTTGGTCTGGCTAACGAGTGCGTCCTGCACCTCCTGTTAAGCCATCTTTTGTTTTTTTAAGTAATTTTTTTCCTCCTTTTTATTTTGTACCATAATGATAAAGTGGATCCAATAAAAAAAAGGCATTCAATGTTAAAATTTGTAGACAATAATATTTTTCTATTTTTTTAATATTTACTCTCAAATATTTTTATATTAAATTTTTATAAATTATTTTAAATTTATTTCTAAAACCCTACCACGATAGGTGTTTTAAAATTTTAAGGCTTATCTTTTTAAAAAAAATTATAAAATTTGGGGTTAAACTTTATCAAAGTGTTTAAATTTTTTTTTTCTAAAACCTTACCACAATAAATTTTAAATTTAAGAATTTACCCTTAAAATTAAAAATTTATTTAATGTGGGGTTAAACTTTATCAAAATATAGACAATTTAACAAATCTAAAATAAAACAAAATCTACTAGTTCTTTAAGATTTGAAACGGTATGTTTATAAATTACTATTATTTAACATTTAAAGAATATAAGTAGCTTTTGTAATTTAAAAAAAAAAGACAAAATAATGAAGATAGGATAATAAACGATGCTTTAACGGGTGCACTTTTATTAAAAAAAAAGTATTTTAAGAAAGCTTTTTTTTATTAAGAGTAGAAAAAGAAATGATTGGATAGACTGAACCTATCGGTCATCCATAAATCCTTTCAATTATATTGCACCACATAAGCTAAAAAAGTGATGTCATCTTCACATGTGGACAAACCGTACCATCATTAACTTGGTTAACTCTCTGTTAAACACGAAAGAAAATAAAAAAAGAGAACGAGAAATCAATGTCTCAATTGAGAACGAAATGAAAAGTGGAATTGCACTCATCAGATCGATTTCTTGTAATCTTATGTTAACTCCACTCTTAATGACCCATATTCAACTACAACCTTAAAACCCTAAACATCGGTACGATTCCAAAGCAAATTTTTTATCTTCTATGCAAATTTAAAAATTTAAAATCGATTTTTTTTCGAATTAGAGAGTGAGTCGAGTATAAATTTAAAATCGAAATTTATTACTAAGTATGCCATTTACTTTTTATAATTCTTCCAAAATATTCACTTTCCTTGATGTAATAGAGTGAATTAAGTAAAAATTATATATTACATTGATTTTTCAATTGTCATATTGATGTAATGTAAATATAAGTTAATTAATCTCACCAAAAACATAAAAATAAGACTAATCAAAATAACTACATGTAACATGTATGAACAAAAAATCATTTATTACTTAAATATTTTCCCATCAAATCAATAAAGATGATGATAATAAATCATGGGAAAAATTATGGTAATAAATCAAAAAAATAATTTTTGTCAAAATTTGATTGAAATTAAATTGGATGATAAAAAAGTTCAGCGGTTTGAATCAATTTCAACAATTGATTGACTTCAATATGCATGGAGTATCTTTAAATTGAGTATTGAATATGTCCATTGATTTTCAAGTAGTAGAGAGTATCCCTATTCTCTTTCAAAGAAAAATTTTAAATGAATGTGTATTGCACATAATGTAAAAAGTTAAAGAAAAAATAATCCTTTTCCATCTGGTAAATAAAAAAATTCTTAACAAAATTGAATACAAATATAAAATGTTAGTTTTGTTGTAATTGTAATCAATTAATTATAATCTGATTTCATATATTTGACTGATGTTTATAAGATATGCAAAAAGTTACAGTTTAATGAAAGTAACTTAATGTAACATAAATGAAAAAAAATCTATCATTTTTCAATTATTTCCGATACAATTAATTACTAAGTTAGTCATTAATTGAAATTATGGTAATAAATCAAAGAAAATAATTATAGTAATAAATTAGAGAAAATAATAATTTTTATCAAAATTTGAATGAGATTAAATTAAATAATAAAAAGATTAAACAGATTTTTTTTGGCCAAAAACAGATTAAATGAATTTCAACAATTAATTGATTTCAACATGCATTGAATATTTTTGAATTAGTTCACTGATTCAAATAGTATGATAATACCACTTTTTATGACTTTAATGTGGTGGTATTTTTAATGGTAAAACTAATTATATAAACCTAGAATTATTTTTTTATTTTTTAATGATTTATTTGTCAAATTAAAGTTGCATATATGTTTTAACCATTCAACGTACATGTTTATATAAAGTTTCTTAGATCTTTTATCTATTTTTAATCCAAGTATAAACTTTTGAACAATTTAACTTACAATTTTATTAAAGTTAAGAAATATGTTTAACAAAGAAAAAAAAAAGCCAACATATACATAAAGTAAGCTTATTAAATAAGTTTATTTATAAATTTAAAAATTGGCGTAATGTCAAGTGATAATCATCATTTGATTGTTTGTAAATAAGAGTAAATATACAAAATGGTATAGGTAATTAATTAAAACATAAAATGTAAACAAAAAAATTAATTTAACAAAATTTAAGTTTATGTATTCCTATTATAAAGTATTGATTTACTTTTAATTGAAAAAAAAGGATTGTTGTTAAGTATTGATTTAGTTTTTATTGTATATATATTACATCAAATTTAGAATAATTGATATAATACATCATATATTTTAGTTTTATTTTTAAATTTGGGTTTCTTTAATTTTAAAATATTTTTAAAGTACTAAAATTATAATTATTTTTTTTGTCAAAAATTATAATTGCTTTATGTGTCACGTTCAAAGCACGGTTCAAAACTAGCTTTTCTTTCTCAATCTAAAGCGGCTAACCCAAGCATATTTTATATTGTGCTAAAGACGTCCCAACTCAAGTGAAGCTCCTTTTTGTTTTAACTTGAGTTAAAACATTACTTCTCAAGAAAGCATTGTAAGGTTCTCCTCAATAAAACTGATGACATACCTAAATAGCACAGCATGCGCTTTTTGTCAGCTTCGACCTTTACTCTTCATCAATTAATCTGCGCTGTAAGCTCTCTCCGACCTATCTCTTGGTAAACTGATGCTTCTTTGATACTTTTCTCCAGGGAATACATATTTCACTTGTCTCCAGCAATCCCAGGCTCGCCTTTTTTGGTCAGTTTTTACTTGTAGTGAGGTTTTTATCTCAAGTTATTGATATATGAAGTTTCACATGCTAGTAATATTTATACCTTGATGAACGTAAATTTTCTAGCATTTGCAATTCAGCAACTGCTTTGTTTGCAGACTACTTGACAACATTGCATTTCTATAGAACTGCTTGTTCTGTCATGCTTCGTTTCTTCGATCGATAATCCTTGTCTATCCTGTTTCTTTAATTTACAAAGCTTGAGCCTTACCCTGGGTACAGTATATCGATTTAGGCATAGAGCTAACTAGGCAGTTTATGCTGCAGGGTACTGTATAAGGTTCTGATAAATAACTAATTTAGCTGGTTGATGTAATACTTGAGCAGAAGAAGGAAGAACCTATGGGAGACAACTATATCAGCTTGAAAGCTGTGGTGGACAAAACAATCAACAGAGTTGTTTATGTTGAATCCGATGAGAAGCTGGTTGACATTCTCTTCAGTTTCTTAACAATGCCGATGGGAACGATTGTCAGGCTGACCCGTAATCGACAAACAACAAGAAGCTGTATAGGTGGCCTGAATAACTTATACCACAGTGTTGAGACTCTTGACGAGCGTTATCTTCGAACAGAAGCATGCCAGACCATGTTACTATACCCTCGAAATGGAGCTGCTGCTCAATGCGAGAACCTTAAACTGGCAATTGAGAATGGCGCACCCCTTCAATATTTTCTTTGCGAACGGTCTTGTGCCGTTTCAGATTACAAGCTGCTAAGTCATTACGAGAATGCTATTTGTGGATGTGGAAAGCGTCTGCGTTGGCAGGGAGAACTGAAGGGGAGAAAAACTACAGGTGTGGCTTTTGATGATCAAGATGAAGGGGTGTTTGTCAAAGGACCGATTCAACTAACGATAAGTGAAGAATTGCAAGTAATGCCCTCATCAACTGATGCAAGCCTGTCTTTATTCTCTAAACTTGGGATCGACGAGACAAGCAGCATCGAAGAGAGGACTATTTTGATGGGAAAAGTTAAGGTAACAACTTACTTTTGATCCTTTTATATATACTGTCTCTAATTTGATAATCCGATGTCTTGTCTTAGGCTATAAAACTGCTCAAGTGCTTGCTATTATCAAGGAAACCATTGACAGAAGCTCATTTACATTCTAACGTAGAGCTTGGGCTGAACAGCATGGAAGACGCAGAACATGTAAGTTTCAGAAAAATTGAAATTGAGGAGGCCGCTTCAAATAATGATGAGAAGATCTATGTCAAACTCGTGGTCAGCAAATCCAAGAACATGGTTTGCTATGCTGAAGCAAGTGAGAAGTTTGCTGATTTGCTCTTCAGTTTCCTTACCGTTCCGCTTGGGTTTATAGCAAAAGAAATGCAGGAGCACGGTTCAAAAAATAGATGCATAAATAACCTTTATGAAAGCACTCAGGATCTTGATGCTAGGCAACATTTAGCATCCAGGGAAACCACGGCAATGCTAGTCAGTCCCAAGCTTGCTCCTGGTTTTAGCTACGATGGGCAACCATTAAACATTGAAGAATACATGCACCCACCATACTACTACTCATACTATTTATCAGGATGGGATACTACGGCAACTTTGACTTCAGATGAGACACTTCGCCCTCGTGATACTATTGCTAACTGTTCCGTTTTAACTGTCACGGACCCAAAGTCTAACTACAACGATAATTCAAGTGGTAAGGGGTTTCTGAAAGGACCAGCGATGTTCACTATTACTGATGATCTTATCATAACTCCATTGTCCTCAGTCACAGGTCTTTCTGCTCTGAAAAAATTGAAGGTATCTTTGAGCGACATAGAAGAGCAAATTGTGTATGTCGGCAAAGAAGAGGTAAGTTTTAAAATACCAAGTACTTCTTGTTCTGCAACATTAAAACCTCATCTCATTCATATATGCCATGATGCTGTAACGATAACAAAAGAAGAAATGATTTATGACAAAATATTGAAGTCCATTTTGAATGAAAATGCAGGGGAAGTCCTTCCCTTGCCCTGTATTATCTGAGCAAATTCCACTTCAAAGTTATTGCTGATTATATTTGTGATGGTCCTGTGTCCTGAGTTATTCTTCTGTGGCTGGCTGCAGGCTTCACGTTTACTGGTTTCCTCTCTCGTCACCGAATCGGTTCTAACCAATGCCTTTCTGGCTAAATAGACGAAGCAAGGATCTTAAAGGGAGCTCTGTTCCCATTCCATTAGTAAACAATTTTCACCATTATCATCCCTTTGATATTCTCCTTATTATCGAACAAAAACATGTGCTTTAATTTGTTGTCGGCATGTATGATTACTATTTTCTTCTATAGAAGATTTCCTCATATTAGTTGCTGAAAAGAACATTGAAAATTTGAATAGTGTAAGTTAACTATTCTACAAGATTTGGTTAGCAAAATCTGTGGCCCAAAACTTGTTTCCACAATCGGAATATTTTTGTACAAATACAAAATTCAAAACAATGCTACAACCAGACACCCACCAACGTGGTCACATCTAATTATTTACATCTTGTCTTAATCTAAGACAACATTAAACCAACTTGAACTAATCCAAAAATATACTTACTATTAACAAAAAACAAAAATTCTTTTTTAAAGTGGGAAACACCCTTTATAACTTTCATTTCCGCATTTTGTATATGAACAAAACAAAAGTATTTACCATCAAAAGTGAAAACCATCGCGGTTAATAGGCCCTTGGCCGCTGTAACTCCATATTTTCACAAGCGTGCAAACTGCGAGGTGCTCTCTGTTTTCACCCGTTTGGGCCGTTTCCATTTTTTTTTTTTTTTTATGAAACTTCCATTTCATGGACTATGGTGGACTGGCACTGGACTTTTACCGTTTATCAGCTATCGGAGAACAAAGATGGATGACGAAACAGATCGTAAGGGGCCCACAGTGAATCCAAAGGACAAGGTTTTTTAGAGTCGATTCTAAGCCAGGGCTTTCCTTTACCGCTCCAATGCAACAAGCTAACCGGACCCGGGTGCAGAGCCCGGCATAGGCCTTCCAAGTTGTCCCCGCCGAGCCCATGTTGGTTCCACCGGTGCTCCATTCCTTCCACGTCACCGGCGAACACTAATAAGAACGGAGGCAAAGAACCTAGCTCGTAAATACGGTATCGTTTCTGGATCCTCATCCAGTTTTCTAATTTCTCAGTGTATTTTCCTTCTCTCCATTTCCATAAATCGATTACCATAACGCCAGTGTTGAAGTAACAAGGGTTCCTTGATCTTCCCCTAAACGACGCCGCAAATACTGGGTTGGACCAGAATTTGGAGGTGAAGTAGTTGGTGAAGTTGGCGTGACAGTACTCGGGAGCTCCCAACACGTGGCTTCGCAGGTTGATGCTCCATAGCTTGATAACGTCATCGACGACGATGAGGTCAGAGTCAAAGTAGATGATACGGCGGACGCCAGCTGGCAGCAGATCAGCTAAGAACATGCGGGCGTAATTCAACGGTTGATCCAGCGCGCGTCGGATGGAGGACGAGATCTTCCCCTTTACGAGATTAGTGTCGAAGTGGTAGAGGTGGAAGTTGAGGTAAGGGAACGTGGAGGTAATGGCGCGTGTTAGTTCGGCGCCGCGTCGGTGAGTAGTGATGAAATGGAAGACAATGTTCTCGGGACAAGTGGCGTGGTGGAGAACGGAGAAGACTCCGGCAATGGAGCCGCGGAGGTAAGCGGTGTCTAAGGTCATGGCGATGTGGATGATGGAAGGATTATGAATTTTCTTGTCGAGGGAGGACCATGTGGTTTTGGGACATTCCCTGCCGTTTCGAAATGCCGGCGCCTCGCGAAAAGAAGGCAACTCGGCGGAGCAGAGATTGATCGTGACCGTTAAAATTAAAAAGAGATTGAGAGGTTTAGATGGAGGCATGGTGGTGGAGGAAATGAGACTCGGGAGCCTCGGAGAGTGATCTGAGAGGGAGTGATTGGGAGAGAGATAAGAAAGAACGTTGGGGTTTTTGAGGTTTTTCAAGGGTATTTCGGAGATTTGGGCTTTAACTCAGATGTGGAAGGTGGGGGCCAACTCGGGACATTGCCAGGCTGGCAAGACGCGTCCTTTGTCTATCCGACTACTTTGATTAGATCGCGTACAGTGAAAGGGGGTGCTGGGGGAGGGAGTGATCCTGTGGTTCTGGTGTGGTCCTGGTTGCACTGTACATAGTAGTGGAATCGTACAACCGATAATTGCTACTATCAGGTTATTATTACAAATAGCAAGATTTTGTGGTTAGATGAACTCAAGAATATTGTTGACTTTCTAGTAGAATAACGTAGGTGTAGGTCTGGATGGTTATGTCCTGAAATTAGGACGAAAACATAGCATTTTCTTTCATGTAACAGACTGCGAATGGGTTTTTTTTTTTGAAGGTATCGAACGAAAAAAAAAAAAATTATGCATGTGACATAAAAATACTGTTTCCGTTAATTTAATTCTACTTAATATATATCCACGGTTTTTCCTGTTACTGTCCTGTTTGCTTGGAAAGATTACATATGATGAGGAAGATGAAAGAAGCTATCCCTAATTATACTTTTTCGTGTATGGCTAATCCTTTCCAACCCTTTGATTTTGATTTGTAGCCAATAGTCATATCTGAATTCGGAAGCTAACTTGATGAACCTATATATGAGCTTTTCTTAGTAAGACTTTAGGTTGTGCACTCAACTCGGTTTCCTTTTCGGTTTGGCTTGATTGGTGGCATGATTAAGATTTAAGACGCTAATTGCAAAGCAGAGCATCACAATCATCCCAGAGGTTTAACGTAACCAAAGGTACAGCAATAAATAACACCCGGATTTAGCGAAATCCCATATGTGCATTCGATGGATGGATGCAGTCTTTAACTAACACTTGTATCATATTTTGGTTTCAGTGATTAGGATTTAGGACATGGAGCGGAGTTTTGTCCAAACCCCAGAAGGATTATTGTTCGTGTTATTTCGTGAATCATCTCAAATTAATCGTGCCCTGCGTTCTTCCATCTGGACATGGAGCTCAGCTCAGCAGAGTAATAAATTTCAATATGCCAGCCCAGCATTTACTCGATAATTTGACATTGGACACACGTACTGACGTACAGACACCATGCTCTGAATAGGCATTTAATTTTCAAGGAAGGTTCGTGAAATGGGTGAGCAGAGCCAGGTAGTCTTTTTCAATTTCTGGCACTGCATCTCTGCATATTCTACAACCAGACCCTGTTGCAGCGTGGAGTGTTCATATCATATGGGATGGCTCTCGCTATCTTCATCCATTTTGGTCCAGAAGTCAGAAATTTAATTATGACCTTTCCAGGTTCCAGCTGGCCACTATTGAATTGGTTGTAGATGAAAGCCCACTTCTTGTAGTTCTTTGAAGTATTCCACCGGGAAGTTTGCTTCTAGCACTAGTATTTATATATTAATGGGCCGTTGGTCCATGAGTCATGAATACTGTCAAGACCGGGAAGCTAGTCCAATGAATATTAGTATACAACTTTTTTTTTTTATTACAAATGAATATCATAGCTAGCACTAACGTTTAGCAGACAGAATTACATTTTGCAATTGACAATTCTCAGTGCTTAGCATATCTTTCTCAGAAGTAAAATTTTACTACTATTTTTCTACCGCATCTGTGAAGGAGTTAATTTTGGTTTCACAAGATGGGAGAGCCACGTGATGCGAACGGTGTCGTCGGCATGGGCAATCTTCTTTAATTCTTTTCCAGTTTGTCTCTGCTCATATCTGCAATTCTGTATCTTAATTATTTCAAAGTAATCTCGATATATCCAACTTATGGGACAATTTCTAATTTTTTGACTAAATTACTACTTCCGAGATCCCTTATTTTATTCCCCAGTAAGCCTGTATCATCTTTTTTACTCTCTCCCAGCAGTTCATATACTTTTTGCATTAAGAAGAGTTTTTTGGCCCAGAGCTTGCATGTATACTGTTTGTCCAGTCAATTCTTGAGAACGGTCAAACATGAACCACTGAGCGCCGGTCGAAGAGCTGCTGCTGCTGCCATATCCTTTTCTGGAAATGAATGCGAATAAGAAAGAAAAAATGAACTACTACAATTACAGCTAGGCAGTGGATATAGTACATGTCATGACAGGTAGATTTGGCTTTTGACTTTGCGGGAGTCTGTCCGCTTTATTAATTATTAATTAATAATAATAGCTCAAATCAATCTGACATAGCGGTTGCACGTAGACCTCCTTAAACTATGTTCGGGAACGAAGTGATTGAAGAGGGAAATTGCAGCAAGAAGTTTCTTAGCAATTATCTGAATCGATTGAATTTTCTTGTTTTTACAAGAAAAAGTGCTCTTATAACGTTAGTTGATACGAGTTGATATGCACAAATGTGTCTCTCTTCTGTTTTCATCCTGTTCTTGCATCTTTTTAGTTTTTTCCAACAATCTTTTCCCCTCAGAACATTCGAGCATCAGTTGATTCAGAAGATGCAAAAGGTTTGAATAGAAATATAGAGTTCCAATAAAGATATTCTCTTTTATATAACAAAAAAAGAAATGATGTCACAGGCATTGGCCAAAAGTTTTCCTGCATTTGAGAATTATGCTCGGAATTTAAATAAAGCCTCAACTCCACAAGCCCCATTGTCACTGGGGTGCAAGCTACTCAGAGTCTGAGAGATGGTTCACAGAAGGATGCAGAGAGAAAGAGAAGGCTTTGCATGCATTAGCTAATCATCTGTGTCTTCAGTTTTCAGGATGAAATATTTGTATAAAATAGTACATTGTTAATGTAAATTCTTGTCAATCCGAAGTTGCCTTAAATCTGGGGATGAAAGCAATATATCCCATTAAAGTATTAAATTCCAAAGGCTTGCATGGCAATGCTGATCTGCTAAGATCAGATCAATTTTTCTGTCTCTTTTAGGCAAAAGTCATCATATTCAATGACTACAGCAGAGAAAATGACTGATAACCATATGGGAACATTTGAATCTTTTTTTCCTGCGAATTGTTGGAGCCATGACAAGGGATATGGCCATTTTCTGTAGCTTGGAAGTAGCAGAGTTTAGCAAATCTTTCCTCGTGACGTTTTCCCGTTGCTACTCAATTCTCATTCCATCTTTGAAGTTGGAAGTGTGAAAGGGACCCACCAATAGGCGTCTCTACTCTACTCGTTACTTTCACTGGAAAAAACCCCCTCTCGGGCACTTCAACGGTGCGGTTTATGTGCTCTTTCGGCCTTTGGCTTGATCGAGAACAATTTTGGGTTTTAGCCTTGGCTTTTACCGGTGGAAGGTTTGGCCCCTCTGCTGTCCGTTCAATAATGCAACAACTTTCCAGTTAAGCAAAGCAATGTGCTCAAACTGATAATCTATTTTTGTTTGCGTTCGTGTGAAACTACTGATCCAAATCTAGAAACGTTTTCGCCCGACACTCTGATTCATGACTTTAGGTGAAAGAAATTGAAAAAATTATGAAAGTGTATCTTCCTTTTTCCTTTCCATGTTACTTGTAATAATGAATTTTTGTAATTTATAGTAGCAACTCACCTAACATAACGTATTAGTGTAGATTGTGGTGAATTACTCAAAAGGAAGCGAAAGGAAAATTTGGGAAATTGTATTTTAATGTTCATTTTCATAATCAAACAAGAAATTTAGTTCGATGCTAATGTCACGGATCTATCTAAAGTTGTAATATATTAAATATAGTATTTCATAGATTTTGAACATAAAGTATATTGTAATGAAATAGATACTCTTCTTCTTATATGTTCATATATATTCTAATTTTTCTACCAAAAAGTTATATATAGTATAATTTAATCAATAAATTCTCTCTATTTTCCTTATTAAATAGAAAATTATAAGCCTAGATAGAAAGATAATCCCCATAATTTATATTATACTATGTAGAAATTGTTAGTCATTGATCAATCTTTTTTATTTATTTCTTAAAGCTTATAGTCATAGATTATTTGTTATTGTTTTAATAAACATAAAGCCGCATAAATTATATATAAACAAACAACATGATAGATTATATAGATAATTTTATATGTAAAATCATTGACCGACCTAATAATTAGAAAATTTTCTAATATATTATACTATAAATAAGTTTATTATTAATTAATCATGAATATATCTTTTTAAAAGTATTCACTATAAATAGATTTTGAGAAAATTTAAAAAAATAAAAAATTTCTAACATCCTATGTAGAGATCTTGAGAGAACTCCTTTAATATAACTTAAAAAATGGGGGTATGGATAGATGTATATTCTATTTGATCATTTTTCTAATTTAGCTCAAAATGCCATATTTATAGTATTGCGTATTAAAAAATAAAAAAAAATTATTATAGGATCATATCAACCGAAAAAGGAACGTTAATCGTTATGGAAAAAATAATTAAATACTGAAAAAGCTTTTGACTTCGTTAAATTCACAAGATCTTGATCCCCTCAAGAAGAGGCCCAAAGATCGTACTAAATCCTCATTACTGTACTAATTAACTGACCAATTTCACACCTGGCAGATGGCAGCACATATATTCTATGCACCCCCAACGGTTGGTTCCCACACAGCAAAATTCCAAAAGCTACTGTAACAAACAGCAGCATCATCACTGTCTTCACTTCAAAGGAACCAGTTTTGGTTTCCTTAGTTTGACTCCTCTGAGAATCATATACCCCATCACCTTCATTATATTTTATTATAAATTGAAAACATCAGAAGAAGCTGATAAAAATATTTTCCTTCAAGTGAAAGGTATAATCTTTTTCCCTCCGTTTTTGCATTTTAATTCTGGGTATTGTTTAATCATTGAGAACTTGTTGAATCCTTGTTCTATAAAGTGATTAGCGATCCCAGTTTTCTAATGGGTTTGTCCGAAAATTGTTTTAATGTGGTTTATGGAAGGTGTTGTCGATTGTTGCCTTTTCATTGATTATATTGCTTATTGAACCTTCTAAGTTCAACAATTGATAATCACTCTTAAGCTGAATTAGGTAGTTTAGCTATTCGGGGGAATGATTACGACAATGATCAACAAGTTTTCACCATTATTGGATATATGTCAAGATGATTGTGTGTCTGTGTGTGTGGTTTTTTTTTTATTGTTTGCTTTGCTTCAGTTTTAGGTCTGATGTTGGTTTTGGCTGTAATAACTGATAACTAACTTTTCATACTTAGAATTAAATGGAATAGGGAAAGGGGGGAACACAATCATGGATCAAAGCAGTTTTTGGATCATATGAATTATTGTTATATCTTTACTCATTTCTGGTGTTTTCGGGTTGGTTAGTGGAACTTTGGTGATTTTATTGTGGCCATACTGATTTCGATTAATGATTGTTTCTGCATAAAAAAGAAAGAAATTTTGACATGTTGTTTTGTCTTTGATGAAAGATGAGAAGGATTTACTGAGTGCTACTCTACTTGGTGTACTTGGTGGGTTCGTGATGGAGTTATTTGCTTCTATTGGCTGTTATTTTCGAAGTCCTTTGAGAACTGTTTGGTTATGGATATCTCTGCTACTTGTGTTGCAATGTAGTAAAACAGTTCTTACAGATTCCAACTATTTGATTGGGCTCGGAAGCTATGACATTACTGGACCTGCAGCCGATGTAAATATGATGGGATATGCTAACACAGAACAAACTGCTTCAGGGGTTCATTTTAGGCTGCGAGCTCGCTCATTTATTGTGGCAGAGCCGCAGGGAAAACGAGTAGTGTTTGTTAATCTCGATGCTTGCATGGCCTCACAATTAGTGATAATTAAAGTGCTTGAGAGATTGAAAGCAAGGTAATTATTGTTACATCATGTTATGCCTGAAGCTGCCTTCTCTTTTTAAGATGTAAAGTTAAATCCCCTTGAAGTTCATAGGATTAGCTCTTAGTAAGTCCACAACGAAAGCAGAACATATTCCGGTGCAAAACTCATTTTAGCATCATCTTTTCGAATTGTGATTAGTTTTCTGGTCTAACCTTTTTTCTGTCTTAAAAACTAATGGTATATTCAACATAGAATATGACAGAACCAGAGACAGAAAAGCATTTCAAATGGATGAAACTGCAAAACTTTTGACATAGGTTCTATTTTGATTTGCGTTTTATGACGGAAATTTAACTTTTGACTTGTCCACCTTTATATAACCTGCTTCTTATACTCGCAGATATGGAGAGTTATACACTGAACAGAATGTGGCTATCAGTGGTATTCATACCCATGCAGGTCCTGGAGGCTATCTCCAATATGTGGTGTATCTTGTGACCTCTCTTGGATTTGTTCGTCAGTCATTTGATGTCCTGGTAGATGGAATCGAAAAAAGTATTGTACAAGCTCATGAAAATCTCCGACCTGGATCAATTTTTGTGAATAAGGGTAAGGAGCAGAAAATATGTAGTTGCTACATTCTTTTCCAATTTTCAGATGTTACTGCCCTTTTTGAGTGGAAATAGTGTGAAGGGAAAACCTTCCTTGATTCTGGTGATCTCTGCTGAGTCTAAGTTTTTTTTACCTAGTTGGTTTTATCTTGCTTTTGTAATATTGGAACTGTATATTTGTGCTCAAAGATTTTGGGTTTTCAACAGGAGAATTATTGGATGCTGGTGTAAACCGCAGTCCTAGTGCCTATCTCAATAACCCTGCATTAGAGCGCAGCAAATATAAATATGATGTTGATAAAGAAATGACCCTTTTAAAGTTTGTAGACAACCAGTGGGGTCCAGTGGGTAGTTTCAACTGGTTTGCAACTCATGGAACATCAATGAGCCGGACAAACTCGCTGATCAGTGGGGATAATAAGGGTGCAGCTGCACGATTTATGGAAGACTGGTTTGAGCAGAATAATGGTAAAAGTTCATATGTTGATGAATTTGACACTAATGGAATACCTCGAAGAGTCTCTAACATTATCCCCAACATTCATGATAACCGTAAGTTTTTAGCTTTCAATTATAATTGCTTTGCATAATATAGCCGAGAAATAGGTACAAAGAGCAATAAGAAAAATAGCATCATCTACTTGATATTGTTGTTATGCTGATAACAGAAATTAGTCATCAGAACCACATCCAACTCCTTGATTGGTTGGGTCCATGCGATATTTCTTTAAATATATTTTCGGTGCAGACCATGAGTTGCTGGAGCTTGCTGCATCTTTTCAGTCTTCTCCTGGTAGACCTGCGACTAGGATTTTGAGTGTTGCTAGACGTGTCAGGGGTGCTCTTAGACAGGCTGATAAGCCTGGATTTGTCTCTGCATTTTGCCAAACAAATTGTGGTGATGTTAGTCCCAATGTACTTGGAGCATTTTGCATAGACACTGGTCTTCCTTGTGACTTCAACCATAGTACCTGTGGTGGAAAGAATGAGCTGTGCTATGGCCGAGGACCAGGGTACTATTCCTCTTCCTACCATGTACATTTTTCTTATTAGTACATATATATTGTGTCAAAAGACTAAAGTGCATTGTGTGCTTCTCTTGGCAGCTATCCTGATGAATTTGAAAGTACACGTATTATTGGAGATAGGCAATTCAGAAAAGCTGTGGATCTCTTCAACAAAGCATCTGAGCAGTTAAAAGGAAAGGTTGACTATCGCCACACATACCTAGACTTTTCCCAGCTTGAAGTAACAATTCCTAAACAGGGAGGGGGTTCTGAGGTAGTTAAAACATGTCCTGCGGCAATGGGATTTGCATTTGCTGCAGGAACAACTGATGGACCTGGGGCATTTGATTTTAAGCAGGGAGATGACAAGGTGATCTAATGCTGCACTCATTACACATGCCACATTTTTCTATGCCTTTGCTTGCCTACTTTGTCTGATTAATGTTGTTGTGATGTCAGGGAAATCCCTTCTGGAAACTTGTACGCAACTTACTTAAAACTCCAGATAAGAAACAAGTTGATTGTCAGAATCCAAAGCCCATCTTGCTGGATACTGGTGAAATGAAGCAACCATATGATTGGGCGGTAAGTTGAAACTATATCTTAGGAGACATACAAAGCCCAACTGAGCTTTTATGAAGTGAGAAGTCATGCCATAAAATGATTCTAATTTGGATGCCAATAAAGGAGTTCAATCATTTGATCTGTGGATTCCTTTGATGACAGACTAATTACAGAACATAAGCCAGAAGAAAGTCCACATCTTCTGTTCTGTCTAAGTGGTCTTAACATTCTCAAGTGAAAAATGCTTGCCAATCCTTTTCCCATTATGAGTTCATTGATGAAACTTTTGCTTATTCATGATATTGGCAGCCTTCAATACTTCCAATCCAGATCCTTCGGATAGGGCAGCTAGTCATTCTCAGTGTACCTGGAGGTAGTAGCTTTGCACTCTTTCTATCTTCAGTTTTCACTTTGAACTAAATGTTACTACCTGTAGCTCCATCTTTCATTTCTTAACCATCCCATTTGCACTACTGTGTGTTGACGTTGCCTTCTGAACACCATATTTGTTCTTTCTCCCAATGTAACAATAAGGATGGATTCTAACCATTTTTTTTATTCAATCAGAATTTACAACAATGTCTGGTAGGCGTCTTCGTGAGGCTGTGAAGACAGTGCTTACAAGTAGTGGAAATGGAGAATTTGGTAGTAACATTCATGTGGTTATAGCTGGATTGACTAATACATATTCACAGTATATTACAACCTTTGAGGAGTATCAGGTGCAGCGATATGAGGTCAGTGCCAAATATTGTCTGGATAATTAACCAAATATTTCTAAGCATCAGCTATAAATTTTCAATAATTTTTGTTTGGAGCTTTCTCACTCTTAGGAAGTTTGTTGATTAATTGTTAACCATGATAGACTACTGGCTGGTTTCTTTGCTTGAAAGGAGAGGTTTTGACCTTGAAATTCTATATTGCAACTAATATGGCTTGTGCGACAAAGCTTGGCATTAAATCATGAGATATTTTGTCTATTAAGTGTTTTCTTTACTTTCTGCAAGTTTGTTCCTTAGAACTTGAACAAACTTGAAAGAACTTAGCTAGAATACTGCAAAAAGCTTGCCCTGCTTTGGTCGAGAGCTTAGAACTTACTCTATCTTGAGTGCCACACTTGAACAAATGCATGCACATGCACATCAAGAAAAGTTACCAATATTTGGAATGGTGTTATTTCATTTGTGTTTGGACTTTATAAAATAATAATTATTGTTATTTATCTAGTTATTATTTTAGAAGGGTTTATTTGTTTCTTAGGGTGCCTCTACGCTGTATGGTCCACACACACTCAGTGCCTACATTCTGGAGTTCCAGAAGCTTGCAACTGCTCTTATCAAAGGCCAATCTGTTCCAGCTGGTCCACAACCTCCAGATCTTCTAAACAAGCAAATAAGCTTACTCACTCCTGTTGTTATGGACTCTACTCCTGCTGGTGTCAACTTTGGGGACGTTAGCTCTGATGTTCCTGCTAACTCAACCTTCAAGAGAGGTAGCACGGTGACTGTTGTCTTTTGGTCGGCTTGCCCCAGGAACGATCTCATGACAGAGGGTACATTCTCCCTTGTTGAGATACTCCAGGGGAAGGATACGTGGGTTCCAATGTATGATGATGATGATTTCTGCCTTCGGTTCAAGTGGTCAAGACCTTCAAAACTAAGTCCGCGAAGTCAAGCAACGATGGAATGGAGAATCCCACCATCTGCTACGCCAGGAGTATACAGAATTAGACATTTCGGTGCTTCAAAAGGGCTTATGGGTTCAATTCGGCATTTCACCGGTTCATCTAGTGCGTTCGTGGTAGCTTGAGAAAAAGCAGGAAGTGTTTATAAACGCATGGCAGCTCAAAAACTTAAATTATTTGTGCTATTAATGTAATGAGTTGCATTACGTTGCTTGTTACTTACTTTCACACAGAAATCAATAGTTGTACCTAATGTTGAACTCATGTAGCTTATTTGATTTCCAATGAAAAAGATGAAAATTCCAACAAATCATACTCTGTATCATCAATGAGTGGGGAACAAATCAAAGGCATTTCACTTCCTCTGGGTTTAAGGTTTTAGACTGAAGTTCAGCTTCATCTAGAGACTCTTTTCCTGAAGATTTACGCTTCAATTTTGGCATTTTAAAGTATCGGAGCGGTGAGCTGATTAGCAATTTCAAAGGAAGGCGATGTTATTCGACGGGGCCCAACTGAAACCAAACCTGATTTGAGGCCTTCGAATAAGAGTGAGAGGTTCTTGGGCCAGATTTTGCCCGAAGCCTAAAACATAAAGATATGGTCTGAACAGTTACATCCACGTCATCCCCCTACCTATTATCTCCACGTCGGCCCTCTTCATGATGGGTTAGACACCATCGACCCAAATATATGAAAAACGAAAAAGGAAAAAAGAAAAATGAAAAAAGAAGGCTCACTGGAAGCTGGGAGTCGATGATTCGAGAGGGCAAAAGGATGGAGAGAAAGATTGTGGAAGAGAAAAGTTGAAGTTTGAAATTAGAAGAAACCGAGTAAAGCTTCCGATTGTTGAGAAATCAAGTGAAGCTAAGCTCTCTTGTAATAGTCGCATAGCTCAAAACTTGTGAAGATTTTGAGGTAAAAGAAGCATAGCATTTCATTTCCCTCGGATCTTTGCCGCTGCCAACCATCTCGCCACCGAAAGTAGAGTTAAAAAATGTCGGTTCAAGAGTACCTTGACAAGCACATGCTCTCTCGCAAAATCGAAGAGGCCGTCAATGCCGCCGTCCGAGCTAAAACTTCCGATCCCGTCCTCTTCATCGTATTAACTCTCTTTCAATCTCTTTCATTTATCTCTGGATTAAACTTAATTTTGCTTCGCTTTTTTTCTTTTAACGAGGATTAATTTTTTCTGGCAGTCTAATCATATGAAAAAAGCGGTTACTTCACTGATAACGAAAGTAAAAGCTCGGCAGATTCTCGACAGCAGAGGAATACCTACTGTTGAAGTTGATTTGTTCACTAACAAAGGAATGTATCGCGCTTCTGTGCCTAGCGGCGACTCCGCTGGAATGTAACTTTCTTTGCTCTTTTTCTTTTCATTTTCTGATTTTTGTGCTTTGCTCTATTGCTGAGAATGAATTGTATCTGCTGGTGATGACTGATGAAATGGACGTTAGAAGTTAGAACTTTAGGAATAGAAAATTTACTTTGTGTTGAAATGTTAGATCGAAATTATTCAGTTTTGCAGATAATAGACAATGAAAAACAACTGAAAAGATACTCAGTTTGTTTCGGATTGAGTAATTATCTGAACTGAACAATTTAATTTTCATTCATATGGCTATGTATAATTATAAATTGAATGATTTTACTAGTTATTATTTTAAAATTGGGAACTTTAATTATGTGTAAACTTTTATTTATCATTATGAGATACTTATTTTGATCCTAGATTTGGAATATGTCATGATGATGTTTAATTTTGGCAATTCTATTGCAGGTATGAGGCTGTTGAACTGAGAGATGGGGATAAGGGAACATATCTTGGAAATGCTGTGACAAAAGCTGTTAAAAACATCAATGAGAAAATATCTGAAGCATTGGTTGGTATGGATCCGACACATCAGCTTCAAATTGATCAGGCAATGATAGACTTGGACAAGACAGAAAAGAAGGTACATTTTTCTCTCTTTTCTCAAAATTCAAGTGTAGACAGTTCTTACTTTACATATTTATTATAAAATTCAAACCATTTTGATAGTAGGTTTGTGTTGAGAGATTGTTTTAAATGCCTGACTAGTTTCCATAAATGGTGGAGTGGAGTGGAGAGAAGAGAGACAATATCCTTCCTATGGATTGTTAAATGAGGAGAAAAATAAAGAGTATAGGAAGAAATTATTGTGCTAATCTCTTCCTTACCACTATTAGATCACTTGGTTGTTTAATTTTAGGTTGGATGATTTACAATTTCACATGATAAATAACTACAGCTCAGAATTTGTTGATTAAGGTGCTCTGTCTAAATGTAATTATCCCAGAGTGAACTTGGTGCAAATGCTATATTAGCTGTGTCAATTGCTGCTTGCAAAGCTGGGGCTGCTGAAAAGGAGGTATGCTTGTCAATCTGTTTTTAATTTCCCAGTTATATACTTGAAAATTTTGAGCTATTTTCAGAATTTTCTAATCAAAATAAAAATCAGGTTCCACTTTACAAACACATAGCTGATCTTTCTGGTAAAACCAATTCAATCCTCCCTGTCCCTGCGTTCACAGTTATCAGTGGTGGAAAACATTCTGGGAATAGCTTACCAATTCAGGTGAAGAACCATATTCTCTTAGCTTAAATTTCATCAAAATTATGTTTGAGCAAGATCCCTCACAATCGAAGCATTTTTTTTTATATTTTAATTCCTGGGTTTCATCTCCATCCTTCGCTTCTGATAAAATGTCCCACGCCTTGCTGCATGATGGTTTCAATTCTTTCTATTTGAAAACTTTCCTATATATGTATGACTTTTGAGTTATGCTGCCATCAGGATATCATGATTCTCCCAACAGGAGCAGGCAGATTTGAGGAAGCCTTGCAAATGGGCTCTGAGACCTATCATCACTTGAAGGTGATTTTGTTAAGCCAAGTTGTTTAGCTTTTGGGATTCAGTTTTAATATTTGCTTATCACACATATCTTAAATGCTTAAATGCTTATCTGCTAGAATGGAAGTTTTCCATGTTAGAAGTCACAGGTCTTACGACAATTTTTGGAAATTTATTTTGATATATAATATATAAGATTAATCTTCTTGTGAAATTCTATGTGGTTTAGTCTCTATTTCTCGGACAAGCCTGTGGTTGCCTTGTTTATGAGTTGATATGCTGTGGCTGGAGTTTACTTAGGAGTTGATTCTTTGAAATGTTTCCCAATAACATATGCGTGATTCTCTCTTAATAGTTCCATCTTCCGGTTTTCGCAAATAGTTTAATAAAGGAATGCCTTATCTAGTTTGAGCTTTAGAACACTGCTAATTTTGTGATATGTGAAGTAGGTATAGGATACAAATTTTGGTGATACTTCTTATAAGAAAGATGGGTTTAATTGGGTAAGTAATATGAACCTGCCTGTAATGTTGTTAACAAAAAAGCTTCAGTTGTATCAAGTTGCTTGAAAATGGTTCTAGCAACAAGTTTATGGAATATAGAAAGAATGGAAATACCATTCAGTCTGTTATCTGTAGAAAGTTTAAATCTGTCACCCTTAATAGTTTTGTGGTATACTATCTTGGAACCAAGTGCACTAGTAGATTTCATGTGTATACTCATTCATTTATTTGTAATTGTTGTTAACAAGAAGAACAGGCTGTTATTACAGAAAAATATGGTGCAAGTGGATGTAATGTTGGTGCGGATGGTGGTTTCACTCCCAACATCTCCAGGCAAGGATATATTATTTAGTCTAAGTATCATCTTTTTTTTTTATTATTATTGGTGAAAGCACTCTACTTACGACTCCACTAAGGGGAATGAAGTTTATCTTATGCAGTATTGTCTTAGGAACCTGGGTGAATTTTTGTTTTATTTTCTCCTATTTCTGTTTGCAGTGTTAGAGAAGGATTGGATATTGTCAAAGAAGCTATCAGCAGAACGGGGTATACTGAGAAAATAAAGATAGGAATCGATGTTGCTGCTACTGATTTTTGCATAGGTGATGCATGTTTTCCATAATTACTAATTAATCAATTATCGTATTTTAATGTGTGAGCTAGGAGACAAGGTTTGGGGAGAAACTGCTACATTACTCTTCCTTAAGAGATTTTGGCATCATCACTATTGAATTACATTCCATTAGTAGGATATAATATATTAAACTGGATGTATGATTTCTGTGGGCTACGCTGTACGGTTAAAGGCAGAAAGAAAAGCTAATTTTATCTATAGTCTCTTCCAGTTTCATATCCAAGTTTGGAGTCCCCGGATGTTCTTTTGCGTGTGGACATGGCTTTGCTTAACAACTAGAGTTTCTTTGCTTTATCATATATAGGTACAAAGTATGACTTAGAACTCAGATCTCCCAATAAATCTGGGCAGAATTTCAAGTCAGGAGAGGATATGATTCATATGTACAGAGAACTTTGCAACGGTATGTTAGCTTTTCTATACAGGCTTCTTTCTGTTGTTCTTTCAACAATCATTTGATGCTGTTCCCTGCCTTTTTCTTCTTTTATGTTGTTTTAGATTACCCAATTGCATCTATTGAAGATCCCTTTGACAAGGAAGATTGGGAACATAGCAAGCACTTTTGCAATCTTGGACTATGTCAGGTTTGTCTTTTGTTAACACATTACCGAGGTTCAGGGTAGTCGAGTGACATTTCTAGCTAATGGGCATGGATGTATGCTTTTGTGGTTAGATGGAAGATAACCAACTACTACAGTTAATACTTTCTCTTTTGAGTTGCCTTTCTAAATGATTAAATCATTTCACTTCAAATTCTGCTCAGTTTTTAACTGCATGCTATGCTTAACATGATCATTCAATTGTTTGCTCCGGGCATCTAAAGATAATAGAATCTAACCTGCATGAGAATGCAAATTGATGGATGTTTTGAGTACTTCAGCAATTTGTTTGGATCTCATGTCCCCGTGGCTGTTTTACATTTGATCAGCTGTTAACTTAAGGTGAGATGGTTTTGCAGGTGGTAGGGGATGACTTGTTGATGTCAAATCCAAAGCGGATTGAGAGAGCAATAAATGAATCTGCTTGCAATTCTCTTCTTCTCAAGGTATCTACAGAATTGTAGGATAAAATACAAGTGCTTCTAGATGCTGATAATGATGTCAAATCAGCTTATATTGCCCTCTATTTTCGTTTCTTTCCCCAATCTTATCTACTTAAATGTAGGGGGAAAAACTATCACTATCAGTAAAATCTGAAGCTAGAAAAGGACAGTTTTTTGTGCTTAAAGACCGTATTGAAAATTTTTTCTTTTTAATTCACTATTGGACCTCAAGTTCTAATGAGTTTTATGGTGTAAATCAGATAACTCAGATTGGAACTGTAACAGAGGCTATTGAAGTAGTAAAGCAGGCAAAGGAGGGCAACTGGGGCGTAGTGGTATCTCATAGATGTGGGGAAACTGAAGATTCTTTCATAGCAGATTTAGCAGTTGCTGTAGGCGCAGGTCAGATCAAAGCAGGTGCTCCTTGCAGAGGAGAACGGTTGGCCAAGTACAACCAGGTTTGTTCTTCTGTTTCTAAGTTTCTACTTTTTCAAATTTAATGCTCTCGGTACAACTCCACAAATTAATCTACGGGGGAAATCACATTTTGCAGTTGCTTCGAATCGAAGAAGAGCTCGGCGATCAGGCAGTTTATGCTGGTGAAGACTGGAGATCGTCATGATGATTGTTCCTATAGTGTTTTATACTGGCATTTTCCTATTTCTCTTTTCGTTTGAGCCTTTGGAATAGTATTAGGGATCTATGAAAACAATTTGTTGTGCTTTTGTAGTATACTATTCTTCACTTTTTGAATCTCCCTTTGGAGGTCCTTCTTTCTTTCGTGGCGGTGGGAATTTTTAAGATTCGTTGAAGAATATGTACTATATATTTTCACTGAACGGAATTCTGAAATACAGAAAAATTTTGAAATGACATATTGCTTTGTCAGTTTTTTGAATAGGTGATTCGAATTTTATCATTAACTTTTCTTTGAAGAAAAGTGTTAACTTAAAACATTATACCTAACATGAAGAGAAGGGAGAGCTGCATTATTACCTTAATTACTAAACAAATGACGTATTATAATATGATAAAAGGTAAAATTACAATTAACATTCTCGTTCCTGAGAAAAATGCGACCAATGATAACACGAATTATAATCCTAGTCCACCCTATACACTACTAAGAATAATATATCTTACAGTATAGTGGTAATATTGTATAATAATTGAAAAAAGGAGAAAGAATGTAACCAAAGGAAAAAAAAAGGGGGGGGGGGGGGGGGGGGGGAGAGAAAAAACAGCGTAACAAAAGCTGTTGAACAAGAACAACAACTCTTCTCCGACTTCACCTCTTCAAAAGCTTCAAAAACTCATTACCTCAAAAATATCACTTCTCTCTTCTATCACCTTCATAGATGTAGGGTTTGTTTGGCTCAGCTGGAGTTTATAGCAAAAACATTGTTTCAGTAGAGCTATTCTATAAATATTATTTAAAGAAGTTAAAATAGCATTTGGCAAATTCAACACAAAAATGCTGTAAGATGTAAAAAGCTATTTGACAGTACTATTGTAAAACTGTTGTGAAATGTTAAAATTACGAAAAAGGATTTTTTTTCTTTTTGTTTAAATATTTGAAAATTTTTATTACTTTTTACATGTTAACTATTATATATATTATTTATATAAATTATATAATAATAAAAATGATAAACAAATATTTTTTAATCTATAGATTATTTTCCAATCATTTTAAAATTAATTTATATATAAATTTTAGATTAATTGAAATTCTTGTGTGTGTGTGTATATATATATATATATATATACACACATTTATTACAAATAGATAAATTTAATACACATTCAAATAAAATACAATAATATTAAAATTTTAAAATAAAATAACTACAGGTAAAAAATTTAACAAAAAGTGAAAGATGAATAATAGAATTGTTTTATTAGATGGGAAAAAATATAAGAGTATTTAAGATATATGAAAAAAATTTATTGAAAAAAACCCGCTATCCGCATAAGTCCAAAAAAATAATTTTTAAAAAAACTTTAAATTATAACTTTAATCGGAAGCTAAAAAACTGCTTCCTTCATAACTTAAAAATTTAAAAATTATACACCAAAACACATAACTTCTTTCAAAAAACTAAACCAAACACCAACGTAGACACTGAAGCCTCTTTTTCTCAATTCCACCTTTGCCAATCCAAATCAAAATCCTAAATTCTCTATTTTATGTAATAACAATAACAATCAAAACATATAATTATATTTCTTTCTTTCTTTTTTTGTTAATTATACAGTTCTTACTCTCTCTGTAACTGCTCTTCTTTAATCTCTCTAGATCTGCATTATCTTCAAAGTTCGAACACACTCCTAACGTTCTGTCTTCTGTCGTTTTCATCAAAGACCCAGAAATTTTACGTTAAAATTAGAACTCATCAAAGCCGATGAGCCGTTTATTCACAGTGGGGCTGATAACATCATGGTACTCCTCGAACATAGGAGTGTTGTTGCTGAACAAGTTCTTGCTGAGCAATTATGGATTCAGGTACCCAATTTTCCTTACGTTATGCCACATGTTGGCATGTTCCCTGTTCAGTTGCATCGCCATTGCATGGCTCAAAATCGCCCCTTTCCAAGGGATAAGATCGCGGTTGCAGCTTATCAAGATATCCGCATTGGGTCTCATCTTTTGTTTATCCGTCGTTGGTGGGAATATATCGCTTAGGTTCCTCCCGGTCTCGTTTAACCAGGCCGTGGGGGCCACCACCCCGTTCTTCACGGCGGTTTTTGCGTACTTGATGACCATGAAGAGGGAAGGTTGGGTTACGTATCTCACTCTCGTCCCCGTTGTCACTGGTGTTATCATTGCCAGTGGGGTAAGACTTTTTTCAGATTTTAAATTTAATACATACATATATAATTATATATACACTTTGATTGATTTGTTTTGTCTTTAATTACAATTTTAGCTCTTACGACCATTAGTTACTGATGTTATTTTCTGCTGATAACATGGCTGAAGGGAGAACCATTGTTTCATCTATTTGGATTCATGATGTGCATTGGCGCTACAGCAGCACGAGCTCTGAAGTCAGTGCTTCAAGGGCTTTTGCTTTCTTCGGAAGGGTAAGTGATACATTTCTTCTTCTACTTAATATATATGTCAGCATGAAATTTTGGACATTTGCTGAGTGATCCTGAATTAATTAACAAGCACCATTATGAATTTTACTAGATTTCGTTTATCATCTTTGAATTTGATTCAGGACTAACGTCGTTTCCCCTGTTTTTACTAGGGAAAGGCTTACCTCTATCAACCTGCTAATGTACATGGCGCCTGTAGCTGTCATTTTCCTTCTACCTGCAGCTTTTTTTATGGAAGAAGGTGTGGTCGGGATCACAATTGCACTTGCAAGAGATGATTGGAAGTTCTTATTGTATCTGACCTTCAATTCTGCGCTAGCATATTTTGTGAACTTGACAAATTTCTTGGTCACTAAGCATACCAGTCCCTTGACGCTTCAGGTATTTCTGCCTAAAAACTCTCGTCTCTGTTCTATAAGATATTTTACCAAACCGATGTAAAGGAAAGGAGAATTGCAGATAAAATTAGTTCTGTAAATTGCTTTAGTTGTTGCCATATCGTGATAACGGGATAGAATCTTGTTGGAACATTACTTAATTTGCCTGTTTAGCTTGTAGGTATAGGAAGACTTGTAAGTTCCGTGGCTGGTAAATGGTGAAAAGTCTTATTCCTACATTTAGAATCCTCCATCCCTTTTCATATTATAGTAATTCATTCCAAAAGAGACAGAATTGAAGCTTGTAATGAATCCCAAATATAAGAAGTTTCAGGCACCATGGAGGTTTGTTGAAGCTGAGATATATCCATCATTCAGATATGGGGTTTGGTAACTTGCCATTGATCTTTCGATTTAATGAGGGAATCTCTTAAGTTGTATAATTGAACCTAGTGATCCTCGAGATATTTTTGTTCTCCTTAAAGGAAATAAGCGAGCGAAAGCAACGTGTCAACTGGAATTTATTTGTTAATGCAACAGACAGGAAACAACAAATGGCCTCTTTGGCAAGGTATACAATTGTCTGTTGCTTAGGGGTTATTGACGTCTGTGTTTGGAAATTAAGTATGCTTTGCCTATTCTCACAGGTCTTGGGGAATGCAAAAGGAGCTGTTGCTGTGGTTATCTCGATTCTCGTATTTAGAAATCCTGTATCTGTAACTGGGATGCTGGGATACTCTCTCACAGTAGCTGGGGTTATTTTCTACAATGAAGCCAAGAAACGCAATATTTAAGGCCATAAACAGGGAATATGGGCACATTTCCACCAGTCTCAGTGCGGGAGGGGCCAGTATGAAAGTTCTTCCTCGTGGTGCTATAAATTGTCACTCCTTTGTAGAAACCAAGAAGAGGAGATTTATGGCAAGTAGACCTAAAATAAAGGAAGAAAGTAGTTTTGTTTCCTCAACTTGTAGATACCGGGCAAATGCCTTCTCTTCTTTTATGGAGAGCTGGCAAAAATTTTTGACTAGATTTACTTTCTTGTAGTATTCTTTTTTACGTTTGAAGATAAATGTGATCTTTAAATTATAATTTATCTATATACTTGGAATTTTTTTTCCTGGTTACAATGTACTTGGAAGTTAGAGCTTATAGTGATGACCCATTTTCGCGAATTCCAGTTAAAATCACACAGGGACCTAAGAATTAAGTTAGGTTAACGTTTATATCACCCTTTATGCAGTTAGGCTGTTCAAAGCACTCTCAACTTCTTGGCTATCAAATTGTCAGGATGTTATGAGAATCCATAAGTTGCACTAGGAACGAACATACATACAAATAAGAAAAGAAGTGCATTAATTTATAATAGAGCATCGAAAAAACCCAGGAACACAATAGAAATGTTATCACCCATCTAACCTAAACTACATAACGATTGGCTGCGAGGTGAAAGCCTCAAGTCCCAAGGAAACATTGATGACGCAAACGTCAAAAACATACTCTACTGAAGAAGGAAACCCAGTCAAGCTTGTGGCTTAGTCTCATCCTCATCCTCCTCAATTTTTGGTGCCAAGTAGAACCTGATATAACCCATCTCAGCTACCTTGTACTCAACCACAACAGGCAGCTCTGAAGACAAGCTGATTGTCACTGTATTTGACAATGGAGTAGCCTTTGTAAATGAATTCATGTACCTCAAAGCAAATGTCAATGATACTGGCTCGTTCATCTCTATAATTGTTGCTTCTTCTGGCTGTACATGTTTATCCAGAAATCAATAAAACCATCAAAGTTAATCATGTCACATAACTTGGAAACAAGGAATAACATTGTGCAAAAAACATGTTTAAACAAATTACGGTGCCTGTACCTTATCTACGGTGGTATTTTGCCTAAGAACAATATTCGCAGTTCCAATATCACCCCTTGTTGAAAACTTAACGCCTTCCTTGGTAACAGAGATAACAACTGCAACCACATGAAGCTAGAGTTAAATGAACAAGCAAAAAGATAAAGTAAGCCAAACATCTACAATCTACAAAACCTTATAACGCAAAAGATTTTTGTAGTACCAGTGTCACCAATGCTAGCAAGATCTTTACAAATCCTTGCAAACTCAGCTGAAGGCATCCTAACAATAGCATGATAATCTGCCTCTGGAATCCCAAGGTGCTCGCTATCAATATCCATCAGTTTCATCTCAAAATCTGATATCTTGTCTTGTGCTTTAATCCATCAGCCAGGAATAAACAAACACAGAGAATATGTCATTTCAACCCTATGTTAACAACAAAATTAGCAAGATTTTGGCTCAAAGAAACCATTAAGAGTCCAATGCCATTTCAATTGAATCAACAAAAAGAATCTTAATCCAGAGCTAAGACAAAGCGTTTACAAAACATCAAACAAGTTATCGCCACAACTCCAGAGAATAAACAATCATTTTACAGAGTTTCCTTCAGTTCCAACCATTTTCCTAACAACCAAGCAGATGGGTAAATTAATAATGAAATCAAGCATCCAAAAAGCACAAGTTCCCAGTAAAAGCCGATCTCAAAGCCAAAACCCTAAATATCCCCCAAACAGTCGAGGAACAAAAAATGACCAAAACTACACCACAGAAACGGAAAACTTACTGGGACTCTCGAACATGAAAGTAACAGTATCGCCACCGTCATCGGCCTTAATGGTGATGATGTCATCATTACCGGCGCATTTTAGCATCTTGGACATGTTGTTGAGATTCATTCCCATGGATATGTTCCTATCGCAGCGATAGTGCTCGAAGCCTTCCGATCTGAGCAACAGAGCCACCAGCGCCACGTGGCTCGAATCCATGGCCTGCAACGAGAACCCGGTGGCCGAACAGTCGAAGTTCGCATCGGTGACCAAGTCCTTAATCGCTTCCAAGACTTTCTTTAGAAGCGAACCTTGAACAAGCCTCAGCTCAAGCATTTCT
The DNA here is from genome assembly GCA_030664755.1 of Microcos paniculata. Lineage (NCBI taxonomy): Eukaryota > Viridiplantae > Streptophyta > Magnoliopsida > Malvales > Malvaceae > Microcos > Microcos paniculata. The sequence continues at coordinate 41,743,357 of CP131459.1, read as the reverse complement.
CTCTGTTTCTGTCGCCTTTTTCTTCTTCGGAGAAAGATGAGAAGTCTAGGGTTAGGGTTTTGAGAGAGAGGGAAGGAAAAAAAAGGGGGAATTAGGAGGACATATATAAGGGGAAAGTGATTTAAAATCGCGGGAGTCTAATTGGCGGGATTAGAAGGTGTTTCGTTCCCGCCAAGGGATATTTGCAAAGGGCGGATCAGGTAGTTTTGTTCTAGGGTCTTATCGCGAAGCTTCTGATGGGTCAGGTAAACCGTAAACCCATTGAGGCCCAAAAAGCCCACTCCAAGTTTGTTCGTGGGTCAAGGGGACCAAAGACCAACAGAACCCAACCCATGGAGCCCATGGATGATTCTTGGGCCTTTAACTCGAAATCTTTATTTAATTTTCAAAATTATCTAAAGAGGAGGGATCATTTGACACCGGGTGTAAGATTAAGAGTTTTACACCGGATGTAAGATTAAGAGTTTTACACCCTTTCGTAACTTAATGTACGATTAATATTTAATTAATTCGACCGTCGAATTTCATGTTCTATTTACATACATTGTGCATGCAAAATTTCGAGTTAATTTAAAATGTCTAGTATATGTTTTGAAGCGATAGAATTTCTCACCGTTAAATATATATTAAAAATATCTAAAAGTATTAGAGTCTAGATCGATATCATAAAAATATCGGATTGACTTGAAATTTTACGTGCATGATAGATTCGAATATATTTTTAAATCCAACGGTCGGATCGTTAAAATATTAATCGTGCGACGAGTTATAAAAAGGGTGTAAAACTAAAAGTTTTACACCGGCTGTAAGTGGATCCCTCCTCATCTAAAGAGGAGGGATCATTTGACACCGGGTGTAAGATTAAGAGTTTTACACCCTTTCGTAACTTAATGTACGATTAATATTTAATTAATTCGACCGTCGAATTTCATGCTCTATTTACATACATCGAGCATGCAAAATTTCGAGTTAATTTAAAATGTCTAGTATATGTTTTGAAGCGATAGAATTTTTCACCGTTAAATATATATTAAAAATATCTAAAAATGTTAGAGTCTAGATCGATATCATAAAAGTATCGGATTGACTTGAAATTTTACGTGCATGATAGATTCGAATATATCTTTAAATCCAACGGTCGGATCGTTAAAATATTAATCGTGCGACGAATTATAAAAAGGGTGTAAAACTAAAAGTTTTACACCGACTGTAAGTGGATCCCTCCTCTTATCTAAATATTAATAAAAACTATTTCTTCATGTGGGGTGTGGGCTGTGGACTTTTCACACCGGAGAAGAGGACAAAAATATATTCTTTCGGGCTACGCAATTAAATTAAATAATTTTTTAATGAAAGCAATAAATTAACGGATTAACTAACAATCAAACCCCATTGGCCAGATTGGCCTTGTGTTAAAAAATAAAAATAATACTAATAAATAGAAAAACAAAGAACAATGATGAGATATTAAAGACGGAGACAATTACCTCAACAGCCATGAACATGTGAAAGAAAACGAACATGTTAATGTTTTGTATACTAAAATAAATGAAAAAAATAAGAAAGAAAGAAGATGAGAGGGAGTGAAAAATTCAGTTGCACAACCTCCCCTGGTTGCCAATGAAAGCGTTTTTTAATTACTCGGTTTCCCCATTTTATCTAACAAATCCTGTATCTTTCTCTCCTTTTCGTTTTCTTTTCTTCTTTCACTGTCACTGCTCAACCAATTCCTTTCCTTTTATTGCCCCAAATCTCCTCTACCCATTTCTCATTTGCAGTTCCCAATGGCAGATCTCAAGTTCTCTTTTGCTGAAACTTTTCTTTGCAGTGCCTTTGCTGCTTGTTTTGCTGAGGTATTCTATTCACGATCCCCGGATGTAAATTTTCTTTTTGTTAGCTTATTCTTATTGTTTGCTTCTTGATCGCTACTTTGATAAAGTTCTTGACATTTTTATTTTTTTTTTAAGTTGGACCTTATGTGCATATTGCTTAATTCTGTGCTTGCTTTCTTCATAGTAGTTGTTTAATTTAATGTGCCGGTTATGTCCTTGGTATCATCTCCTAGTATCTGGGTCTTTGATATTTTATCACTTCATCTACAATGTTGAGACTTTTGAATAAAGTTTATAATTTTGGATCCAAATAAATCACTATGGCTTTGTTAAGATTAGAAGAAAATTATATGGTACTAGCTTGGCAAGATTTTAGATGCTTGGTCATTTTGTAAGAAATGTATGTTACACTGCTACTACTAGTTCCATTATCTCTCTATGGTTGAAGATACTCATGGTAGGAATTCTTGAACTGATTTGTCCACAGACCATGGATATTTGCCAAATCTACTTCTTATGCCCTGTTTTGTTTGACAATAATTGGTTAATCAAGAGCAAGGGAAGTATTGCTTCTTATGATAGCTTATATATCGAATGATATAGAAAACTTGGTTCTGAATAACTGGTTCATAGTAGCATCGTAAATGCTTCGGATGTAATTGAACTAATTTTGCTCGATGGCCTTTACCTTGTTTCCTCAGCAGTAGGAGGGGCGTTTCCAATACCTGTTCCTTTTTTTGGTTCATTCATACCTGCTCTTATTTTCTTTTATGCTTAACACTCCTCTTTTACTTAGATGTGATGCGATGGTTTTGCAGTTCTGTACCATACCTTTGGACACCGCCAAAGTTCGGCTCCAGCTCCAAAAGAAAACTGTTGGTGATGAAGTTAATTTACCTAAATATAGGGGCTTGTTGGGTACTATGGCTACTATTGCTAAGGAAGAAGGGTTATCAGCACTTTGGAAAGGAATAATTGCTGGCTTACATCGCCAATGCATTTATGGAGGTTTAAGGATAGGGTTATATGAACCTGTAAGGCTATGATATGACTAAAATTAGCTTGTTTTTTGCTTGTTCTTTTGGGAATAGAGTTATGTGTATGTCTAAATGGACAGGTCAAAACATTTTTAGTTGGCAGTGATTATGTTGGAGATATTCCTTTGTACCAAAAAATTCTAGCAGCTCTATTGACCGGTGAGTTAATGGTAACTACTCTGCTCCACTAACCTGTGTACATCTCCCCTTTTTAGTTCTATACCTTGCTTTGTCAGCTTATAGGTGCTGCAGTTATAATTACTGTTCGCCTCTTAATTTGTCATTAAAAATGATGGCTTTCACAGCAAACTCATATAAAAGCCATTTACTCCCAACAGGTGCTCTAGCTATCGCAGTCGCTAATCCAACTGATCTTGTTAAAGTTCGACTGCAAGCTGAAGGAAAATTTCCAGTTGGCGTCGCTAGGCGTTATTATGGGACTTTGGATGCTTACTACACCATAGTTAGACAAGTCAGTTTCCTTACCATCCCTTTCTTTTCTTTTTAAAAATTAAGTTATTTATCATATAAATTTTTTCCATAACCAGGAAGGATTTGGGGCATTATGGACTGGGCTTGGGCCCAACATAGCACGAAATGCGATTGTAAATGCTGCTGAACTAGCCAGTTATGATCAAGTGAAACAGGTAGATTTTTAATTTTAAGTCAACTAAGTTCAAGTTACTCATTTTGATGAATCCGTACAATGCTTGACTGGTATGCTTGCTCTAGTGATCTAACTTCTAATGTCTTTATACTCATGCAGACGATTATGAAAATTCCAGGGTTCTCAGACAATGTTCTAACTCATCTCTTAGCTGGTCTGGGTGCAGGTTTCTTTGCAGTCTGTATTGGCTCTCCCATTGATGTGGTAAGTATTTGATATTGACTTCATGTATTCTATGTTTGTGAAGGATTATAAAATTAGAAGCTTAGGACTTTTTGTTGTCCTTTTGTCCTATGGTTTTAAAAGCGTTTATACTTTAGTAAATGGTTTAAACCTAGAACTAGTATCTGCTACATGTCTTCGTTGCCATGGTTGTTAAATTTGATTATAATCATGCTTCTCTTTTTTGCTTCAATACTTTGCTTCTGTTAAAAGTGCATTCTTTCTTAAAATCTTGGGATCTTGTTTTGTGGGGCTGAATTGAATGGTGCAACAATCCTTAGGCTGAAAAACTTGTGTTGAACCTTGTTGGGTTCAAAGGTTACTTAGTTTCTAGATTCAAAGTTTGAAATGGGTTGAAATTGTTAAAAGAAGAAACTAAGCAATGAAACAGTAAAAAACAAGAGCTGAAAAATAGTGACAAGGCTTCAACTTCTGCATTGATCTTGCTGAGTTTATACAAAGTTCATTACAACAACTTGCTAGCTGCAAGTTCCTAGATCAAAACAGCTTAATTAAGCAACCAAGAAATAAACATCTAATCTGATTAATACTTGATTGAAAAACAGAACAAGTTGAATCAATTCTTGAACTGCTAGTGGTTCAAAAATAGGCAAAGGAGGCTGCTGTCCAATCCAAAATACCGCTTGCAGATTCCACCACCCCAAGCTGCTTAGTCAGCTGCCTGGTTCAATGAACTTTGAATTTGAAAGTAGTTGAAACACTTGCCGCTGATTGGAGGAAAAGAGCTGCACAAAAGGACAACAAGCTAACTTAACTGCCATGTAAGCTGCAGAAATTCAACTAACTTTAACAAACCTGTACATTGAGATAAGCATTACCGGATATGCAGTATGTCATTTTGTACAAAAGCCCATACTGCTCTGGATTGGAACTGTAAAGAAGATATGCCTTGGTCATATTTGATAACTTTAATTTGCGACTCCTTCTATGTTGATCCTTCAGTTTTAGTCTAATTTTTCTTCTAAGAGTCATAGACAATGTCAAGGCTGTGCTTGTGAAGATTTATAGAACTTATGTTGGAAATGCACTTGCTTTTATGTTCCAGGTAAAATCTAGAATGATGGGAGACTCTGGCTACAATAACACTCTTGATTGTTTTATCAAGACTTTGAAGAATGAGGTATGTTGACTTTCTGCTTGTTTTATATGAATTTCTTCTAGATTTCTCTGGAATCTACACAATGTTTTTTTTCTTTTGTACTGCATGTTCTTGGTACTGGAGGCTCAAACCAGTCCCAGACCTATCCATTTTCCAATGTTCCTGGGGGTGAAATATTTTACCTTCATCTTTATTACCATCCCTATATGTCATTAATTGTGAGCTTAACATGATAATTGGCTTTTGTGGGACATTTCTTTGTTTATCTTAAATCCTTTTTCACAGATGAAATTTTTGGCAGTTAGTCCGATAGAAACTTACTTTTGATTAGAGAAGTGTTATAGCATGAGTAGTAACTTCTACAAGTTGATGTTTCGCAGGGATTCTTTGCCTTTTACAAGGGGTTTCTTCCAAATTTCAGTCGGCTTGGGTCTTGGAATGTGGTTATGTTTTTGACTCTTGAGCAAGTAAGATCTGCATTTTATATTGATCTTTATCCTATTTTTGGCCCTCATAAATTTGATCCTTGTTAATATATGTCTGCGTGTCCATTCCAATCTCTCGTTTTCATTTTGTGATAGTTCATCTTTGCATTTAGGCCAAACACACCAGGCTGCAACATCTGGATTTGGAAAAGTGTCCATCCGTACCTAGGTCAACCAGTAGGAATTCCTGGTCCCTTAATGAAGTTTTAAAGGAATTAGAAGTTTAATAATGAAACTCACCTGAAATTTTCTATTTAATTTTTTTCTTTATTTTGGCAAAATAGTAAAAAATTTTCCTTCTCATATGTTTTAGATGGTGGAACTTATCTATTCACAGCTTTGGATTTTCTTAACGCACTTCATAATAAATTTAAGAAAGCCTTCATACTTGCTACCAATAACAAAAATTCTAATTTCTAACCTTCTTTTTTATGTTGATGGCAGGCCAAGAAAGTTTTCCGGGGGGAATTATATTATGATTGATTTATTTTGAAATAAGGCACAACTTTTGCTCGCTTATTTGCCACGTCGGTATTGTTTGTTGAGCCCCTATATTCTTTTGAACAGAGAGTAAGGTAGGCATTCTATTGCCCATTATTCCAATTTTTATAAACTTTTCAATTATCAAGATAAAATAGTGTCAAAGTGACTATTAGTAAAAATTTAAGTTACCAGCTAGATATCCTTTACAAGGTATCATTACAATACCATTTTGCGGGAGTACATGCTGTCTGCCTGTCTCCTCCCAACCAAACTGGAATTGGCAGATTTTGCCTCATTGTGTTTGGAACCATATAATCCCTACATTTGTGTGACATTCAACAGATATTGCATCTTCTTGATGTAAAACATGAGAATTCAAAAAGTTGTATTGGACTGATGTGCCTTGCATTTCTTGTTTGTTAGTGTAAGGAAACGTGGCTACTTTGATCTTGCTCAATCAATATGCCTCCCTTTGGCATGTAGCTCATGTTACTCTTTTACACGGGCTACGCCTTCAGTTTCCATGTGATAATTTGCATATTTCAAGGATTTAATTTTTTGTGCACAAGATCAAAGGGGGATGAGGAGATTTACAGCTTCCAGAGTCTTTGACCTCTTCCCTTTATTAATGTTAACTTGGTTGTCGGCATGTAAACCATTTGCCTGTAAGCATTCGGCAAGATGTTAGACATTACAATTTGCACACGTTAATCTTCATTCCTTTGCTTCAATTTCTAAGTATGCAAACATAAAGCAAATACATAATTAAGTACATGTAAAGGGCATAATTACAAGTAGAAGCACGCGCATTCTTTGCTGAAGATCAAATGATTGACTCTCTTTACTTCATCATTGCATACCTACAAACTTCGGAAATAGATTCGTTGGACAGGTAATGCTTTCATGGAAACTAATCTGAGGTGAGGGAAAGTTAATCTCATCATAATTTTGCAGCTAAACTTTTAGTTCTCTGGAAATGTATGGTTCCAGAATGGGAATGGCAACGATCTTAAAGCAAACCGTACAAGCAACCTGAGACTGAAAGATCTGTGGAGTTTAAACAGATTTCTTAAAGAGCTAATGACCTAATAATACTAATATCAGTACCCTAATAATGATTCCCCAGAAGTTCCTCCCGAGTTTTGTCCAATAACAGCAACAGCAAGCTAAACCGAACGACCCCAATCCCATGTAAATCCTAAAATCTATCCAAAAAGATACAATAACTCTTAACGAAAATTGCTTCAAGTCTTTGCAACTAGGTAAACCCTTGCCTTGACAACAGACCCATTTCCAAGTTTGAACCCAGGGCTAACCGGGAATCCGACGGTCTGACCTGAAGGCACCAGCCCGCCTGAAATTTTGACAACGCTTTCCATGTAATGTGGATGAAACTCAGCTCCCCTACTTGCCTCGAACTGGCTCGGCGATGGGTCCAGTGAGAATGCAAGCAAATGAAGCAACCAAATGGCCTTGGCCAGTCCCAAGAACTCCCCATAAAATGGACTTCTTGGATGGTTCCCAGCCATTACTTGGCTGCGCTGCTCCAAGTCCCCAAACAAGGACTCTTCCATCTTGGGATGAACAATGGCAAGGTACTTCTTGGAGCAGAACTTGCCAAAATGGCATGTAGGCAAGATTCCAAGGAGTTCAATCGGGTCCATTGCCTTCATGTCACGGTATTGGTTGAAACACTCTCGGCGGTACTGCTCAGGATTAAGCAACGAGGAGAGGCTGCCATCCATGTAGAAAGTCTCATGGTCGAAGCCTTGAAAGATTTTGCGTGAAACATACGACTCCAGCGCATACTTGGCGTGGTGATTTGCAATGACAGAGGGAGTGATGGTGGTGGTAATGGTGGCGTTATCAGGGCTGGAGGTGGCAGCTTCTATAGACCGGACAGCGGCGGCAATGTCCCAGCGAGCCTCACGCATGAGAGAAAGGAGGATTGATGTGAAAGACTTTGATGCCTCCTTCACCTGACTCATTGTGGCCTCAAACAGCTCTGGTGCTGGCGCTGCAGCAAGCACTGTCACCAGGAGAACAAGCTAAGAAATTAAACAGATCAATAATGCCAAAGTACTCTACAAATTTGCCAAATGAACTAATGAAATCATCCTCAACTAATGATTTCATTTCCTAGCTAAAACAAAGAAAGAATGAAAGAATAATTAGTTTGACATGACTTTTTGATGACGTGGCATGATGACACTCGTCAGAATGATATCCCCAACCGTGTTTGTATGTTGGTCAAGTTAATGCAATTTACCCATCTAACCCCAAATTTCATCAAATGATGGCACAAACATAAAAATAAAAAAGCTTGTAAATAACAAGTCTAAAAAGGTCATTTTGGAGCAAAAATCACCTTGACTGCAGCTGACTTTCCTCCTGGACAGACCCCGTCCTTTCTTTCCACCATTAGAGAGGCAAGTAACAGTATTCAGCTTCTCCTTCAAGTTCTCGATCTCCACCTCCTTAACCTTCACTTCCCTCTTCAACTCCTCCACCGCCGCCTCGTACGGTGCCACCACTTCCCTCAGCATAGCCACATGTCCGTTCGCACCACCACGGCCACCACCACGACGTGTCCCTCTCCTAAACCTTTCCCTCAACACCCCAAGCTTCCTCAGTTCCCCCACCACCGCCACGTCAGCCGCCCTCATCCTCTCTGGGTCCCACGGGCAATGCGCCTCTTGTAACCTAACGTAAGCCTTCTTCATTTCCGCAGCCGCCTCGAAGACCTCCTCCATTAACGTCACCATTTCCTTGGTCTTCTCTCCATTGTTCCAAACTCTCGCCGTTATCCTCCTCGACTTCTCCATGTCTTTCCCTCCATTTTCTTTCTCTTCGTCCTCACTTGAATTATCATACTCATAGTATTCTTCGTCGTCCGGTTCCTCCTCGATAACTGCGTGAGTCACGGCGTCAGGGTCGCCGGAGTCCTGTCTACCAGCGCCGAGCGGGTGCAACAAACAAGAAGCTGCAACTCGTTGTATCAGATCCGAAAAGTTTGATACTTTGGTCGCCATTTCCCCTTTCTTCTTAGCCTTCACCGGTGCTCCGTTTCTGAAAGAACCAATATGATGAGATGAGCAGAGACTCAATGAGTTAAAAATCTAAGCCTTTTTTAGCAAAGTTGGAAACTTTTGTATTAAATGAGGATGCGCAGGATAAAGGGTAGCACCATTTCAGTTGAAGATAGCAAAAACCCAATAACAAGAAATGTAATAAACGAAGAAAAAGAAGTTCTTTTGCTCCTGAAGGGCCGGGGAGCTGACCTGGGAACGTGAGAACTATCAGATCTTAAAGAGAATCTTGACGAATGATTCTGAGACTGATCTCTGTTAAACGTAACGGAGTACCAAAAGTCAAGGTCTTTTGCTTCAGTTTCCAGGCTATCCCGGTTGCCTTTCTTCTTCCTGCTTGTTACAATTCACAAACACACACAAATTTTTTTTTTTAAAAAATTATACAGTGGGAAAGCTTACCACTACCAGTGTACAGTTAGCTTACACTTGTGATTAGCCTAGTTTATAATTACCAGAATGCCCTCTTGCGACATAGCATAGATTCGTGTGGTGTGGTGTAGAATTGGGTGTGATATTTATTAGTCCATTATTCCTTTGCTATAAGATATGGTTGGAGTTAAAGAGAAGAAGAAGAAGAAGGAGATGGGAATTGGGATTGAGATTGGGAGTCACGTGGGTGGCGTAGATGATGGTGCTTTCTTTTGTTTATGTTTGGGGTATCTATCTTCAAGACGGAAGAGGTCCCCCAACACCAGGAGGCAAAACAAGGATAATTCATGTACCAAAACAATTGCCTTTTGAGTTTTGGACTTTTGGTGATCTCCCAGTTTTTGCTGTCGGAGTTAGAATATAAAGTTCCATTAATCTTTAAACAAGAAGTGGCATGCTTCACAATACAAGTTTGTTTCACTCAAAACTCCTCAAAGATATCCTGGTAGATTCATTTGACTACAGTGAATTTGAAGTGAAGTACTACTATACTAGTCGATCATTTGACGATGTTTTTGGTACGTGGTTGAGAACATGGGGATGGGCTTTTTCTTGGACAAATGAAGCTTATGAATTTGATGTTTAGTGTCTTGCTTTAGTTCCAAGTCAAGTTGATTTAGACTAAGGAGAAGATTGAAGAACAATATTTGCTTCTTTTCCAACCTAAATACCATGAAAAAATGAAGTTGAAAATCCCCATTGATGTATGATTGAGGTGGACTGCCTCTCATTCCAGAACAGTTTGTCTGGTAGCGTTTGGTGCAGGATCTAATTAACCATAATGCGTCAATCGATCTTCTTAAAGTTCTTGTATCTTCTAAATAAAAAAGGGTCCAGCACCAGCAGCACCTACCCTAACTGCAGGTGACAAATCAAAGGAAAGGACAGACATTTTACATACGTCCTAGCTAGGGGCTGGGGTATATTTGCCTAAAGCAACATTCCAAAGCGGAAAATGTTGACAACAGTAGAAAAATGTGTCCAAGCTTTTGCGGTTTTAATGGATGCTGAAATATTTTCAAAGCCGGTGGAGGGATGGGTATTATTTATGGTTGGATTTCAACTTACAGTTTTGAAATTGAAGGCAACAACAGTAGTTAATTATTTAGGTTAGGAAGACCCTAAGCTTAGAGCAAATCCGTCTCCTAAATCAAACTGCAAAGGCACGTCAGCTATTTTCTAATGCGTTATGCGTGTTTAAAGCTGCCTCTCATAAAATCCTTTGAACAAAAAAAAGGTGCATCATTAATATTAATGGTCCATCAGGCTATTAAAATATCTTTATAATTGGTTGATTTGGTCTAAGTCTAACGCATTAATATCAAATCCTCCTTGTAATGTAACTTCTCTTCATGAATTTATTATATGCTAGCCTCTTTTGACATAGTTACAACTATAAACAAAAGAGTGATGATCTCATAAAATCGGTTTCGTGAAACAAAAGAGTGATTATCTCATAAAATTGGTTTCGTGAAAATTATGATGGAATCAAGACGTGGTATAATTGTAATCATATATTTAAACTAAACCATATCATAATAAATATCATAAATTTTGAAACTTATCATGAAATTTTTTAAAATTTTTATTTATAGCTAAATTTGATACGTCTTGGTTCCATAATAACTCTTGTAGAATCGGCTTCATGGAATCATTTTTCTAAGAGAAATGTGACTAAAGAACAAGTTTTAACATACAAAACAAGCTTTGGAAACATGAAATAAAGGTTCAAGGGTGATCAGAAGCATCAATATTACCTCGAGAAGTTGGGACGGATGGAGCAAAGCAAGCTGCTGGGAAGCATTGTCTCCACAAATTAAGATACACCACAGCCAAGAAATTAAAGCAGAAATGAAAAGAGATCAGAAGATGTAAAGGACAGTTTTAATATACTTGAAAAGGCTATCTAAAACTCTAAGAAGCTTGGGTATTTAAAGACTCTTCAACAGCTGTTAGCCTATAATATTGCATAACAGAAACTAACCCGAGAAACAAGACAAAAGAAACATGTTCGATTTCATGTAGTTATATGATACCAGATATCTCAAGTTCCTTTTTTTTTTTTTTTTTTAGTCACTGGTCTCAATCAAAGTTCTCTGAATTGGTCAGAACATTGGCTAATCAGTGTCGAGAGAATTCTATAATATATTTTGGAATTGAAAATTTTCAATTAAAATTTTTGGCCAAAAAGTTAGACATTTAATAAAAGAGCAGAGAAGATATAAGTACCACCAAACGGACCACATGCAAAGAACATATATATATAGATCCTAAACCTTACTTTTCTTTTTAAACAGATAAGAGACATTTATTTTATTTTTGATATAATGTTTTTGATATGAAATGACATTACTGATATCTAAAAAAAAAAAAATACTATCTGAAAAATTTATTTTATTTTTTTTTGGGGAAGAAATTATTTTAATGTTGTACTATTATTAATTTGTTTTTCCTTTGAGAATGAGATCATTAATATGTAATATATATGATTATGATACCTGCTGTAAAATTGGTGCCTGAGTGCTTTAATTTGCTGGGATTTGTTGCTTTTCCCTTGTATGTTTCCTTACTTTCCTTTTGTAGTGTGGGGGATGGAACGGCTTATCTCTTTTTTAATTTTTATTTTTTTTTAATTTTTGTATTTTTTGTAGGTAAAATGCATGAGACAGTATGATCTAATTTTTCATATTCTCTTTGAAGATGACTTAAACAATGAACAGTACCTAAAAATAAAAGAAAAAGCAAAAAGTTATTCAATCCAATCCATCACCCAAATATCTTAATTAATTCCCTTGTTATTATAAGATATTTTGGAAACTGTGGTTTCGATATTTTGCCCCTAATTTTGTCGCCCTGTCAGCTTGCTTATCTCTTCCAATTTCTTTGTGCTTCTGAAAGCAAAAGATCATAAATAAATAATTATTCATCAAAAAGATATCCTTCTCGAACATCTATGGCTATGATTAATTGATAGAAAAACTTTTGCTGATCATAATGTTTTGGTCTTCCAACTTCCTCGTTTTCATCTCTCTAATTACTACTCCTCAATAGATTTTGAAAGCTACCCTTTGAGAATAATGGAAACATTATTTTTCTCGTGAAAAAGAAGGGAAATTAGGTCGCCTAAAATCTTGAACAAATCAAGCGACCAAAATCGTTAGAACTCTGAGAAATTATAAATATACTTTATGGGTGAACTTCAATTATTTTGGTTATATTAGGACATTCTTTTTGTTCCGATTCGTTAATTATTTCGCCGAAGTGCTCGGAAGGGATCAATGGTTAATGACCGCATCAAGCATGATATTTTGTTAGGCAACTGACATTTTTAGTTTTGGCTGAGGCATTTGGAGTGAACCAGCCTCTTTGTCCATTTCTATATGGCTAGCCATGCCCATGTATGCTTACTTAATAATTACTATTACTATATTTAATAATTTTCCCCAGAATTATACGGTATAAAAATTCACAGGAGAAGAAAAAGGGAGATGGATGCTGGTTGGCCACGACAGAAACTTAATCCTTTTTTGACAAAATCAGGAGGCGATTTGGCTGCGAAGACGACTAGAAACGGATGCAGCTTGGGGGCCTTGTGTGTCGTGGAGGATAAGGTTTGCTTCTGAAAAGAATGGGTAAAAGGTCTCTCGAGTAAAGGTAATGCATGCTACCACGCTAACCCTTGGAGAAGTCTATAACATTCGAGAGGTAAAGCATGAAACGTACGTGAACAAGCCTTTTCATTTGGCCAATGGGAAATATTTTTGGTGTAGAAGCTTCACGACCAACTTGTTTCCAGTTGGCCGATGTGAATGAAGCCAAAGGCTCTCCATTCATGATGGTACATTTAGTACGCAATAATAATGTCGTTGATTTGGTTAATTTGGTTAGAAAACAAACAAAGGTACGTCAGATTATTGAGCAAATAAATGCAGCAGGGTCGGGGGAAAGATAGCTGGTTTTTGCCAAGGAAAAGACTTTGATGGTTTTGGTACAAATCTAAACGTACATAAGATGGCTATGTAGTTGAAGTCATTTTGCAGTTGGCTTATCAGGCCGATCTGCATGATTGGACAGAGTTGATGGTCTTAATTGCTTGGCTGGAATATTCAAATTCAATGATCCCACCAATTTTTTTCATAACCTTAATTCCATCTTTGTTTCTTTGCTTCTTGTTTTTCTGATTAGGCAGTTTTACTACTACCAAACGCAACCCCACGGGTCAAAGTAGCTGTACGATTCATTTTGTATCGTGGACTGCTGGCTTTGCTGCCGGAGTTCCATGTGGTTACTTTTGCTTCCTGGTTTTAGCTTTGGAGAAGAAGGTAATGTCTACTTCAATGCACCTCCGTCTGACAAGTTGATCACCTCAGTGTTCCCATTTTTTTACATCATCAACATGAATGAACATGTAAATGACACGCAACATATTTGAAAGTGGCCATAGAAACCAAGACGAGGACTTGGAGCCCAATGGGTGAATGTCTTACTTCCCACCTAGGGTTAGGGCTCTTCTTGAATCTCATCACTCATGTGCTTCTTTGGTCCTTTTGTAGGATATTGGGCTTTAAGCCTTCTCTAATGGGTCCACTCTAGAAAAATGTTTTGTTCTCTTAAAGATAGAGGCCCATTCTATTTCTATGCACATGATATGACCTGATCAAATGTTCAGTAGCTTAAGACAATATGATGTTAGTTGTTACCACCCACATTCCACACCCACTTACCAGGAATTTTCGATTAAAGTTTGAAAAAATAGCACCACCTACCATGTACAGACCACCATTAAAGTTTCAAGAATGGATAAGGTTGCTCAAGATATTTTTTGGCACCAGAAAGGTAGTTGATATTTTGGGTCCAACTTTACGTACAAAACATCAACGCTACAATAAATATCAAGCAATAATTAAGCAAACAAATATCTTGCATTGCCAATCGAAGTCTACCTAGTTCTTAAGGAGTATTGCCACCGCTACTAAGAAAGAGCTAACCAATCGTGAAAGAGGAAAAAAGGGAAAACTATGGAGTCTTGCGGGAGGCCTAACAGGAGTGACGTGCATTTATCAGTGGAAGAAGAGGCCAAGTTGGAGGAGAAGACGAGAGAATACTTCGATGACAAAGCTCCTAAACGTCACAGTAAGCCTCAAAGAAGCGAGTATTCTCCCAACTACGTTGATGCCCTCGCCGACCCTGACAATAGCAGCAATTCCCCTATTCCAGAATACGTTGAGTTTCAACGTCTCGAACATGATCCCCAGGCCCAGGTTAGTCTCTCTTTTGCTGCAACCAATTTGCTGATTTCGAAAAAACGAATTTTACATGCGTTTGCCGGGAGTCGAACCCGGGTCTATTGCTTGGAAGGCAATTATCCTAACCGTTGGACTACAAACGCTGCTTGAAATGCGTGCTAGTTGTTTTTATTTATGAACAATAGAATGCTTAAATCTTGAATTCCACACTTAAGCGTTCCTTTTCTAGTTGTCTGATAATTTTCTCTCAAAATTTGAAACCAGAAAATAGTTTACAGTGGAAGTGAAATGAGAGAGGAATTCGTGGAAACTGAGTATTATAAGGATCTCAACGGCATTGACAAGCAACACCACACGGCATGATAAGATCTTCTCGATAATTTTCTCGTCATCATTCTCTTTAACTATAAAGAAATGTATATTGATTGATAATGGCGCAATTTCCAATCCCAGACAGGAACAGGGTTCATCAAGGTGGAGAACGCGAACGGCAGAAGCTTCGGCCTCGAACCGGATTCGGACACCAACTGCCATGCCTCCTGCAAGGGAAATCCAGCAACTAACGACTGGATTCCAACTGCTTCAGACGCGGTAAACCGACAAAGCTTGCTTCACTTCATTACGATTTAAAGAACATTTTAGGCTAACTTGTTTACCCTCACTCTTCTGCTTTCCAGGTTTATGCTGCTTCAGACAAGCCTAGCAGGAGTGATAATTGAATTTAAAGAAGGGGCAGTGTGATGTATAATTGCCCTTCTCTTGCCAGTCTCTAATGTTGAAAATAATTTCTCCGAATTAGTTAAATATGCAATGCGTGGTTAAGTACTTAAATGTTTTTAGCATGCTAAGCTCTCTATTTACGGCTGAAACATCCTTCATCTTTAGAAATGTATCCATAATAATAATTGTTTAATGTATGTTCGTGACTCTGTAGCAAACTAGTAAATGCATCTTGTAGGAGCTTGGGAAGCAAGATAAAAAACCAAATCAGGGACCATGATTTGGTAAGCTCACAATGTGTCTGTACTTTTACCTGATTTTCTCAAGCAAAACGGATCGGGGAAGATAATTATCATTCTTGTAAACACATCTAATGTACGAAAGAAACTTCACCTCACCTGCCAACAAATTTAATGTTGTTTTTCGCTAAAGCCATGCGAGTAGCCTTCAGCAGAGCCGACGATAAAAAATGCAATATGTTGGCTTCGAGGACTAAAAAGGAGAAGTGGTTAAATATCTTTTCTGATTAAGGACCCATATGAGTTGAGGTTAACTGTATCACAACGATGGGTCACAAGAATAATGTACACATCAAACTCCTGTAATGTACAAACTAGCTGCAAAGACAATATCACGTTTTATGGCATTGGAAGCAGATTCCATTTTTTTGTAAAGGGATGAGTTACCCATTATAGCTGCAGCACTTTTAAATTCACGACAAGTCTCATCCAGCCTGACAATTGTCCGTACTATAAGGCCTTCGGGGACATCCGTAAGCTCACAAATATCTGCAAATGGAGTACCCTGCAACAAGGAATATATATAAGATGATAAACCAGAAGCTAGATCAAGGTCTAAGCAGCTTGTTAAGTTATAAAACCTTTGCCCATTCGTAAACCACTTCAACAAGACCAAACTTGAGATTTTCTTGTGCATACTCCTCTGGGGTTATTTGCAATTTGAACTCTGCTTGCAGTTCACCAAGTCTTTTAGCTGTGTCATACAACCTAGAAGAAATAATTATCCAGGTTAGGGACTCACATAGCTTGGCAGGGAATAGATAGAACTCTTTTTCAATCAAATATCAATAATGATTTCAGAACTGTAATCTACAGTTTCTTGCAAGTACACCAGCTGAAGCACATCACTTAGCTATTATGTGCTTATGCAAGTATTGAAAATTTGAAAACCATAACTTTCTCAATTCCTAGCAGAATCACAATGATAAATATTAGGCAAAATGATCTCTGTAAAAGAAATTTCTGAGATAAATTCAATGCGTAAAGATGAGATTTGAAGAACAAGATCATAACCTTTGCTTGGCCTGAGAGAGTTTGGATGTAAGAGATGGTTCAGAAGTGTTCTTCTGCTGAAACACGAAGGCCGACATTAAAGCCACTGCTTCTTCAGGTTCCAGATCATCCAGTTGATTCTCAAATAAGCATTCTGTGCATATCAATTCCTCTCCTGAATTCATCTCACAGGCAACACGACCTTTTATTTGAACCACAAGGTCTTCATCTATACAACCAATTTCCCTCAGAACATCAATCTGCAAATCAGCTTAATATGTTACAAAAGATGCCAAATAATGATCAACATCCAAACATTGATCTTATCCAACAGGCTAAGAAATATGCAAAAGGCAAGGCCATACCCGGCCCTGAAATTCTGGCATCCGTTGGAGCGCTTCATTGGATAGTTGAAATTCAAGAGCATTGACTTCCTCTTTATGCTTCTTATTCTCTCTAGCTAACTTAATGTGCTCCTCCAGCTTGATACATTCATGGCATTTATTCTCTGACATTTTTTGCAGTAGATGGGTCCATTTGTTGTATGTTCCAACAAGATCCATGTCTCTCCATTTAAGATCTGAAAAAAAAAAGTCTCTTTAGATTTACTCAAATGCTAAACTAGGATTACCATGAGTGCTGAGAGAATCACAACACCAAAAAGAACATCCTGGTGAATGAAAAGAAAAATGACTAGATCTAGAACACGCTTCTTCTAGATCTCTCTTAAATGACCCAAACATAATTCAACTAAATGAAGGTGCTGCTCACAATACAAACCAATAAGGGGGTAGAGGAAGAAGGTATTTGAGAAAGCACAAGGCCAAAAAGAACCCTCATTGAGGATAATTATCATAATTGCTGGAAATACCAGTCTCGCAGGTAGGCAGAACAAGATATAAGCAAAAGAGAGAGAGCAACTGGCAAGAAGACGTGTGTTTATCAGTTTCCCCTCAGATCTGCTGAAAAACTATGATCTTCCTTCCTATGTCAACAGCGTTGGCAAAAGTGCTTCTTTGCTTTTCTTAAGGTTCTCAGAACATGTATAATTGCATAACTCAGAGCAAAATCAGAGTCCATAACTAGCTGAAGCTCTCATTCTTAACTTCATTTACAGCTCTAAGATAGCCATTTAAAAGAAGTCATATAGTTCAACTTCCACAAACCATCATCTTCGCATAGAATTTTTTTTTCTTTTTAAAGAAAAGAACACCCATACCTTTAACCGGATCTAAGGCCGGAGGATATTTGTTTCCATTAGACTTTGATTTTAACAGCTGCTGAACTGTGTAAGAGAAAGCAGAATTGCTACCATCTTCAAGAAGCCTAACTTGGTCCACTTGTATCCTGCTAGTGCATATGCATAACAATTCTGTAATGTTGGTTTCTCTGACCTCAAAACTCACCCCTGCAGCAGCACCTTGGTGAGGCAAGGTTATGTTGATGACACCTGATCCTTTACGTGAACCAGTAGATAAGCAGTAATCTTCATCAAGACCACGTTTGGCTTTTGGTAGCAGCACTTGGAAATCAGCACTTTTCTTATTTTGCAAGTTAGTGCTGCCCGAGGGAGTTTGAGTCATGGATGGAACTTCAGGTTTAAGAACTAGCACGATATATTGTTTGTTATTGGCGGAAGGTGATTTCACGACAACGCCTAGTAAATGGTCCTGGGCCTATCAATTATTAAGTGCATATATATTAGTATCCACAATCAAACAATAAAATGGAGAAGTCTACACTTTAAAACATATAAAATAAGACACTGAAATTAGACCCTCGAACAAGATATAACATAAAAATGAAGTTAACATGTATAGGGTGGAAAGCACCTTTTCACATTACCAAAATGGCTGGTTCTATCTTTACTTTCAGCCCCATGTGCGACAATGTAAAGACAAATAAAATCAACCAGTTTTTTATCATATGATTAGTTCTTTATTTTGCTCCAAATGTTGTAAAAACCACGTATCTTACAGAAGAAAAAAAAATCCAAACAATACATGCTACAAGTATGGCAATCAATCAAGAAAAATAGCTTAGAAGCCCAAGTTTTCTTTGTGTAGGGGAGTGGGAATATATATGAGAAATTCTTAGTGTGCCCGCTTACAGAGGCATGAATCCAAAACTTGGCCCCAAAATGAAGGCCTTTAACAATTTAGAGTACCAGCAGAGATACACTTACTCTTGTCAAAGCCAGACATCTTTCAACATATATTCTTGACCAAGGTTAGAAGTGCATGACTATCACCTAAAAATACAAACTGAAACACCCAAGAACTGAATTGAAGTAACTCACTGATTGAGATTTCACCACAACCACTCTCCCAGGGGTAAGAAGTTTTTGGGCAACAGGGGACTGCATGACAGCTTTTGATATCTGTTCACTGTATTCCTCAACTTCTGCATGCATCTCATAATACTCTTCAATCGCCGGTTCACCTTTGATACATCTACATGAAGCCTCATTCAGAAGCAAGGATCAGTATCACCTTTGACAAGTTCTCAAGAAGGGATAAAAAGACACCATGCAATTGCTTAGACTTCTAAAATGTTTTTAAATCACTGCATCATATAGTGCTACTCAACCATATGATAGCGCATACTGCTATCAAAATCGAAACAAACGAATTTTGTTCCCTTTCATAGAATGTGATTAAAACTAAAGCCACAATTATCAAAATTGGCACCCACTTTGTTAGATTAGTATCACAGGAAAATTCCCTCACATTGTTTGTCTTGCTACAATATGTTATTAAGTTATTTCATCATTTAGAAAAGCGGATGAGACCCTTTTTTTATTTGTTAGCTGAAAGAAGTGAACATGCGACCATGAACAAGACATGATTCTATAACCAATGCTGCATGATACTCAAAAATCACAAATCAGAAACAAGCAGAGCCAGCAGATTATCATTTGTTTATAACATAGCCCAAACCATCAAGACGCAAAGTAAAACATAAAGCAAATCTTGTACGAAGAAAACATTTAACCCTTGCAGTCTAGAGTCTAAAGGATTGTCGGCAATCAAGTATTCTTCATTACTCAATAGTTTTCTTTGGTTGCGCAAGCTTTCGCATTAGAAGTTGTTGCTGCTCTGGAAGTTTCTTCTGAGCATGAAATTCTGCAAAACTTCGTTTCAACATGTCCTCCACCTGAACAAGTTCCAGTTATTATTTCCAATCAATGTGAGTAAAGCAACAGATAGGCAAAATCTTTGAAAATTTGAGTGATATAATTGTACTTCATCAGGAAAAATGACAAAATCACTAAAGTTCCAAAATGATCCTCTGAGAAGAGATCAGCATGTTTTTGACCATGCAATGTCAAGTTTGATACTTTGGATGCAAAAAACTTAACAACTGAGGCAGCAAGATTTATTTCAACCAACATTCTTGGATCGGTATTAAATGAGCCTTGAGCATTAAACCTAAAGAGTGACCAACGATTTAACAGAGAGAGAAAGATGAAACAGACAAGCAATTCTAGTGGTGGAGAAGAATGAGCAACATCAGAAATCTCTAAATATCGGGATGCTAAAATTGTTAAGTAACTGCTAGATAAACAGCTTCTATCCACTCCACAAACTATTAAAGTACCTTCAGTTCTTCCACACGAAGTAGATGCAGGATCATTATATATGTCAATCGGAACTGAGATTCAAGTTTAGTTGGAGTTCCAGTCATAACAAGTTTCAAATCCCTCTCTTCTGGGATTTCATCACGGCACATCACAATAACTGTACCAATTTTATCAAGTCCTCTTCTACCAGCACGACCTGCCATTTGAGTGTATTCCCCAGGGAGTACCTGTCTAAATTCCTTGCCATCAAATTTCCTTAAAGTGTCAAAGACTACCTGCAAAAGATCTTAATCCAGGTCAAAATAGGATCTAAGAAAGTAACACTATAAGTATAACAACGTGCATGATTGAAAGAAGTCTTATTAAACATTGCATGCCTTTATAATAGAACATGCTAATTTGCGAAAAGGACAATCAGCCAAACAATAATACTTTCAAAAATAGGCACACAAAAAGAATGCATCTTGTGCAAAACAGGCTTATAGAGGCCATAGTCCATCCAAGAGTTGGTCAGATTAAGCAGCCAACAGATTGTCTTCAGGCAATCTAATTAAGCAACACAAGAAGGCACTCCAGGCTCTAAAATATATAACCCTATTTCGCAATTTACTTCAATTATAAGCAACAACATCAAATACCACTCACCGTTCTGGCTGGAGCATTAACCCCCATTGCAAATGTCTCTGTTGAAAATAAAACCTACACCATAAGAAACAAGAAGCAATAACTAATTATAGCCCATCTAAACTGTCCAAAAGAAAGTAAAATGCATGCTTAAACAAATCCTGATAAAAACTAAGATGAATTTCTATACACACAAACTGAAGCATAATTGTTAAGGCCCAAACACTAAATGTGGATGTCACACTGTATAAAACCAGTAAAGCCGACCAATTTTGTACCTTAATGACACCTCGACAGAAGAGCATTTCAACAACTTCCTTAACAATTGGAAGCAAACCAGCATGATGCACACCAATTCCTCTGCAAAGAAGGTTTTGAACCCTGACAACCTGTACATGACAACCCAATTAGAACTTCTGAAATAATAGGATATATGTATACATTTAAAATAAGCAGAAGATGAAACCTGAGGTAAATTGCGATCAGATCCTTTCAGCCGCGAAAAAGCTTTATCACAAAAAACACGTATCTCACTTTTTTCAGAACTACTAGTAAGGTCAGTCCCGGAGATGCTGTCAGCTGATTTATCACATTGATTCTTTGAGAAACCAAATATAACCACCTACATTAAGGTCAACAGCAAAAGGTGTCAAGCTAACAAGGAAAGAGATGGAAAAATGAGGAGAAAAAGAAACACTCTCTGGTTTTATAAACATATTTTGATTATGGAAGGAATCTAGGAAATAAATTGACACAGTCCCAGTTTATTTTGCATTGGCAATGCAAAACTGTGTTAAGTAAGAATGAACATAAAAGTTAGATGAACGCCCCAGACTTGATTGTTTATCACCCTTCATCACTAGAAAGTAAATATCCACTTGAAAGAGTCACAAGATACAGAAAACAAAAACCAATGGAGATAACAGGATGCAGGAATGCAGTGAAAGCAGTGATTAGACTGAAAAACTCAATGCCGTTTTAAACAAAATACACTACTAATCAACAATAAGAAAAAATATTTGTGATAGCACTTTTTTCACTTCTCTGCCTCCAGTTTTGCTTCCAGAAGATATTTTGGAAGTTGTAGAGAAAAAATATTTGTGATAGCACTTTTTTCACTTCTTTGCCTCCAGTTTTGCATTTCCATTTCCAGTTTAAGGAGAGAAAGAAAGAAAGAAACCAACTTCATTATTATCAGCATCATCTTCAAATACAACTAAACCAAACGAGGTGCACATAAAACGAATATGTTCAAAGAAGTATGATAGCGTAACCTACAGGTAACAGAGACTTCTTTGAGAGCTTGTCAATAAGCGTCAACCATGTAGATCTCCTAGATCCCCAACTATTCTTGCCAATTCCATTGCCTTTATTTCCCCAACCAGTCCCAGAATAATTCCCTAAATTCTGTAGACCAGAATGCTTGTTTTGTTTCCCTCGGTTCGGAATTTCACGTTTTTCATGTTTCTGACCTCGAGCCCCATCATGAACTGCAGAAGACCCAGTATGTGAACCAGTACCACCAGTAACTGCATTGGAGTTCTTTTTCTTGAATGCATCTCTAGCTGCCTTTAGTCCCTGTGGTAAAAAAGTTTCACTCTCACAAATTTTGTAAAGTTCTCCTGAATAAAACAGGCAATGCTCCAATGGAACTGGTCTTTCTGTTGTCCTGATAATAAAATATACAGCGAACAAGAAGCTACAGTCAATAAGTTGACCCAAAAAGATAGCACAAATCTTCTTCTAGTACTTAAATTTTTCACAAGAAGTTAACAAACATGGCACGAGGGAAAGGCAATAAAGAGAAAAACAAGAGTTTCACAAATCTAGCTTCAACCACAAGCAGACTACTTACCCAGTGACACGAATTTTCTTTTGCTTTGTCCGACCAATCCAATCGGCAAATTCAACTGTATTTGGCACCTATAAACATTGATATGTCAGCCACGTGAAGATTGTATAAAGAAAAATATAGAACACTATGATATTTCACAGAAACAAAATGTTTTAAAGAACTGAATAGCATAAGTCAATAATGATTGTTTTAATTGTCAATTTTCAAAAGTGACATTCATAAAAAGGAAACGATAAAAAATATACACTATTGCCAATGTTCATCGACAATAACATCTGGTTTCAGAAGGTAAAGTACTAGAGAGTGTTCTCCCATTCACCCAATTTTCTATCTCTACCGTTTATGAGAGGGCTTCCCAGAAGCAAAGGTACAAAAGCACCAATTGCAAAACTAATATGTTATCGGAAACATATAAAAACTCTAAGCGAAGACCATAGTTTCTTATATATACCAACACTAAACTTATGGGAAACTCTAAAGTTAAGAGGAGACAGTACCGTGGCTGAAAGGAGGATGATATTTATATGCCTTGGAAGCATGATTATAACTTCTTCCCAAACCACACCTCTTTCAGCATCATTGACATAGTGCACCTCATCAAATATAACCTATGTCCATATAGTCACAGCAGAAAAGCAACATAAAAAATTTATAACTTTTTACAATTATAAATTACAAAAAGAACAAACAGAAGCAATCGGCACAAAAGAAGTGATGAAATAACAATTTAAAAGGATGTCACATAAAACAACCCCCTTTACCCATTCAATATCGCGAATAATATCTGCACCCCGATAAAGCATTGACCTTAATATTTCAGTTGTCATGATGAGACAAGAAGCCTCTGGCCTCAAACTAACATCACCTGTGAGAAGGCCAACATCAAATTTCCCACAGAAATCTCTGTACTTCTGATTGCTGATCGTTTTAATGGGAGCTGTATACACAGCTCTAGTGCAATGCTGCATGACATAAAAACATCATAAGAAATCTAGGAATTAAATAAAATTTGGCAGAAGACTTTAGAAACTAATGGAAAACAAAAAGATATGGCCTCTACTGCTTAATCAGTGTAATGGATTCGGGTACCAACGGAATCCAAAACAATGCATATAGATTTGATTATCATACTTTTGATGCCAAAGCAAATGCATATTCTGCAACAACTGTTTTTCCAGCAGATGTATGAGCCGCCACAAAAACGGACTCTCCCTTTTCCAAATAATAGATAGCCTGTGATATCAGAATACACAAAAAGCTCATGTAACCAGTCCGTTATAGAAGATTAAGAGTTATCCTTCAAGACAAAACAGACTGCAAATTACAAAATGGAAAGGAATAAAAGCCTGTGAGCTAATAGCAACTCCAAAAACAGCTAGATTTTCTTGAAGCAGTTATGATACCCTAGTTGTATTCACTTCAAAACGATAATTCCAGTCAAATAAAACAAAGAACTATCAAGCTCTCCCAAATGGAAAAACAGAAATTAATCCACTCAGGTAAAAAGGCACAGGTCAATGTTTAGTAAATGGGGATAAAAGTATAACAGGAATAAATGACACTCTGAGAGTTGTAAAAGCTAGAGCAATAAGGCAAACCAAAAGGATGACATTGACAAATAAATGTGTTTTGGATATTACTTCAAACAATCAAGATTTTACTAAAGAACAAAGGCTTACGAGAAATTGAATCATATAAAAAAGATAACTCGATTAAAGGTCTAAATGATCACTGGGGTTTCATTTCCCAAGCCAAAGTTACTTTTCAGAAGTCTGGCAACTTCATCTTCTAGCTTAACCATCATAAATCTATTGCATTCAAATGATAAACTAAAATTTGCGAGATACCTCCTTCTGGAATTTATCCAATTGAAAAGGAAATTCAATTGCCATGTCAGGAACTAGGTCATAAAAGTGATCTGCAATCCGTTCACTACCTCCACTAACAGCCCAGGCCTGCCAATAAATGGTGTCATTAACCAAAATCATTGCCAAAATGCAATAACAATAAAAACAGATGCATAGGGAGTGTTCATGTTCAGATACAACAAATTAGTGTATAGAGCTACTTTAATAACAGGCTCCAGCTGCAAGGAGAGTGATCGAGTGTACAAAGCATTGTAAACTGCTATGTCGACTACTTTACCTCCTTTTGTTGCTCACCACTCCCATCATTATTCTCATCTAATCTCCCAGCTTCAACTGATAAAATCTCATCCAAGGCAGATAATCCAGTATCGAGACTGTCAGCGGCATCAGCCTGGTTTGCCTCAGATTCTGACTTGACAGAATCTGATTCTGTTGAATGCCCTTCTATAAGCATTGCATTGGAAACAAAATCAGGGGCTAAATGACTGAATGTGAAGGGGGAAAATACCAGTTAAACAAAATTTTCCTGGACCCTAGCTTGCAAACCATGATACTACATGGAAATATGGAAGTCAATGTTCTTTCATGGGGTAAAAGGTACTGGCATTAGTTAAATGAGTAGACTAGAGTGCCAAAATGGAAGAAAGCATGATTTTCAAATGATGATCTCTCTTTCAAGGGAGTAGGGACACATATATTCAATGTAAAAAGGTCATCAATCTTTAGCCAGCATATGAATAGACTACTTAAAGATCAGCACTTTTTTTTTCCCCACGGAAGTATTGAATATTATATCACCAATTAAAAGGATCTAAAGGAAAGTTGCCAATCACATGCAACTTAATATTATTCCGGATAAAAAACCCAACCATGATAACTCACAAAAGCCCAAAATATAAGCGGGGATCAGGAATTCAAATGCAACATTACTTTCACATAACAATAGAATATAGCGCAAGTCATGCATACCATCTTTCTCAAGTTCTGCAACATCCTCTTCCCAAGCTTTTTTGAACAAGTCATCAAACTGTACTGACAAGTCACTCTGCAAATACCATGAATATCCAAAGCACAAATTAATCATAAGACATGTACCAACCTTCCACAACTGTTTCCATGGGAATTCACGGTACGTGCATGATTCTCCTATTTATTTCATGATAGTAAAAGGTTCAATTCCATTTGGTCAAGAAATAAATTATACCAGGTCCAGTAACTAATGAAATGATATGAGTTTCAACAGGAACATAAAACATCAATGCAAAAAACTGACCAACTTTTCAACTGGTGTTTTAGTGAGTGAACTTTGGTCCTTGTAAACATTCCATGAGCAAGGATGTCCCTTCAAATTGGAAATGCAAGAGAATTAGGAACCAACAGAAGTACAAAGACTTTAGGAGCTAGGATTTATAAGATAAAAAGAACCTGAAATTCAATATTTATTAAGAATATTACCATAAGATCACCAAGGTTCAATCCTTGCTTAAAGCCTGGTGGAATTGTTTGAGCAGGACCACCATTTAGCACCTGCCTGACCCACTCACCATTAGATGCACCATCAGGAAGAATCCTCCCTACAGTTTGATCATCTAAACCTCCCGGACGAAAAGGGCGGTTATTAATGCTTCCTCTCACAAAATCTTTGGCACCACCATTAGCAGGGTATGGAGAAGAACCAGAAGCTTGACCCCCGTCTATTAGTTCTGATACATCCACCTAAACAATATAAGATTCCAATTCTACTTATCAAAAAATAAATAAATACAAGTACCAGGGAATAGGATTTCCCTGGACAGTATCAAAACCATAAAAGGTAGACAATAATCAAAATCCAGAATAAGCTGCCTTTTTCCGCTCATTCAAGGGATTACCAAAAAAAAAAAATAGTAGCGTTGCAAATCACACCTCCGATGAATTAGGTTCCCACTTTGCTTCAACGGATCCCTCCTTGCACCGTCTGAATGGTAACTCCCACACTGGAACCATAACAGTTCTTGGCAATGATGGCTCCAATGGGGTTTTGACCCTGTCAAACCAGTCAAAATCCCATTGCCTTCCAGCTTTTTCAGGAGAAAAAGCCTCATCGTCCAATCTTGGCAAAAGATATTTCTCCTTTATATGCTCCTTAATCGATTCAGGTGTTTCCCTGGGGAATGCAGGTGGCTAAAACACAAACACAAACGTAAAAGAAACTAAGTACAAAAACCCTAGACAACGGCAAAGCAAAATCCGAACTTAAAACCTTTTCATCAACCAAAAACAAAAAGGCACAAAAAAGGTAAAACTAAAGCAGTAGTTAACTGTCTGCATATGAGAAAAGTGAGGACAAAAAAAACTTACGAGAACAAAGTCGGGGAGGGATTTGATAGGATTATCGCGCTCCTCGGTGTAGAGAGGCTCGACTCTGAGGTGGCCGCTGTGGCCGGAGAATCCGACACGGAAACTGAATCCGTTTGCTGCTTGGATTGGTTTCATTGGCCGGTGCCGGTATGTTCCAGGAATTGACCGTTTTCTGGGGCCGTTCGATTTCAGGTTTTGATTCGAAAGCTTTTTCGCGGGTTTTAAGTGAAGCTGGAAAGGAAAGTATAAATTCTCCGAGTGCCACTGTGCATTCGGTTTGGGACTTGTTTCGTTGTTTGGATTTCAAATTTTTCGGGTATATATAAACAAGGATCGTAATTTCGTTAGCCGTAACTAAGCCACCACATGGACCATCGACGGAACTGTGAGCTGGGCTTAAGTTTACCGTTGAATGTTGATAATGATAATGAGACCGTGGTAGGGCTTGTATAATGAGAAGTCAATAGCTTAGGCACCGACTTCGGCTATTTAAGAACCCCAAATGGGCCCTTTTAGTCCAAAAACTTTCTACCGGCCCATTCAATCTAAAAATAACACTATCTTTTTTTTTTTGGCACAGAAAATCACTTTTTATCCTATGAATTATAACTATAATAATTTTTCTTATTAGGATTAGCACATGTGAAAATCTATCTATTACTAAAATTTTAAAATAGCTTTAAATCAAACCACTCTCAATTCTATCCAAAAAAAAAAACCACACTCAATCTATTGATTACTTTGTATAATTTCATCATATTAACTAAAATCTAATCAAAACTTTAATTTGGATAATAGTTAGCAAACGTTTAATTTCAAATAATCACAAATCTTATCAATATATATCAAATCAAATGTAATATGAAAAATATGTATTAGGCGATTATTAACCTCTTGAGTAGTTTTTCTCCCTCAATTAAACGAATGATCTCAATGAATATAGATTATTCATCATTGTGTATTGTGTAGGTTTCTTACTTCCTTATGACTTATGAGCACATCTAACAATATATTTTCCATTGATTTTTACGATAACACTTGGTATAATGTCTGAATTTAAAACCTAAGGAGATGTTGGCAAGAAGCAGAGCTAGAAAAATCTTAGAGGATAACCCATATATAAAAGGCCTATATAGGCCTTCAAGAAATTATAAATTTTTTGGGGCCAGGGCCCATGCCAACCCCCCCTTAATTCTGCCTTTGGTGGTGGCTGTGGTCATGGTGGTGGAGGAGAAGGAGGAAGAGGAGGAGGTGGATACATGAAATCGATAAGTTATTTCATAAAGAATAGAGCATTAATAATTAATATGTGTGGATGAGAATTTATAATCTATTTTCAGCTTTCGTGCACCATATATACACACATATATAAGCTACGGTGCATCATATTTATATGGTTAACAAACCATTTTCTTTAAACATTTTTTTTTCAAATTTACAAATTTCAAGTGCAAAAATCAATGAAAAATTTGTGGTTTTATTTGTTTGAAATTAGAAAAAAAAAGAGCCCAATTTCACTCAATATTGGGCCGAAACCTGGTTTGAATGAGGCCCAATAAATTTGGACTGGTGGCCCATTTCCATATGCAGTCAAACCCAGAAAGAAAGAAGAAGAAGAAGAAGAAGGAGAAGAAGAAGAAGAGGGAAAAAAAAAACACAGACAAAGGACAAATCGAATTGAAATATCAGCTCTTTCACTTCTCTCAATCTCCTCCTTTCTTCTCCATTCACCTTCTATTTCTTTTGACCGAATCTTGACTTTGATTTAAGGTATTATTATAAATTCCTCTCAAAATTTTTTTCTTTTCATTTCTGAAAAGAGTTTATCTCATTTTATTTCTTGAACTTTCCTTTCGCTCGAATTCAACTTGAAGTAGACAGAGGATTTCTTCGAAGCTTAAAACCAATGGCGCATAGATTGTTAAGAGATCACGAAGCCGATGGGTGGGAGCGCTCTGATTTCCCTATTATTTGCGAGTCATGCCTTGGCGACAATCCCTACGTCCGAATGGTACATTATTATTATTCTTCTTTGTTTAAATATCAAATTTTATGTTTTTTTTTTTTCAACGATTATTAGTTAAACGAACGCTAAAATTGTTACCTTTGAAATTTGGACAGACTCGAGCTGATTATGATAAGGAATGCAAGATTTGTACGCGGCCATTTACGGTATTTCGATGGAGACCAGGGCGAGATGCTAGATTTAAGAAAAGTGAGATTTGCCAGACGTGTAGTAAATTGAAAAATGTTTGTCAAGTTTGCCTCTTGGACCTTGAATATGGATTGCCTGTTCAAGTTCGTGACACGGCCCTTAGTATAAATTCTAATGATGCCATCCCAAAGAGTGATGTTAATAGAGAGTATTTTGCTGAGGAGCATGACCGTAGGGTAAGTATGTTGAGCTCTGATTTTGTTATGGTTTCTTCAAGTAACTTAAGCAATTTAAGTGTATAACTTCGATGTTAGTTGTTTCCTTTTATGCTTTTATTGATTGTTAGCTTATCATTGGCCTAACTGAATATAAAAATATGTTGTGAAATTTCTTGAAGGATGCAGTTTTTGCTGTTAGTAGCGTAGGGTCGCTTCTTAGTCATCTGTATAACTTGTTGCTTGAATTTATTGTCTTTAGACAAGTTTGGGTATTTGTCTAGATGACTGGCATTGTTATTTGTTAGCTATGTCTTTTGAGCTTTTGTGAATGGGATAATGGTAAACGTCTTGTGTTTTGCATGCTTGCATGTGCGTTATACTGTTGTCGTCTTTTCACGGTACCACTTCTTATTGAGGATTGAAATCTTTTGTAGTGATGTGTAGACTTTGATGCCTACAATGCGTTTTTCTGTCAAAGTGCATAAAATGCTTTGCTTCCCCTCTCCTCATCATTTTCCTGCACAGTGGTAGTATACTACATTCTTCTTCTCCTTCTCCTTCCATTGCCAGTTTGTTTAAGCTTTCCTTTGTTTCTGGGATTAATAGTTTTCTTCGGTCAGGAGTGGCGGACTCTGAGATGGTACTAAACTGCCATTTGATTTATGTTGTGAGTATGAATTCTTTTTGCTTGGTTAGTTAGGTTTAATTTGGCAATTCTTAGAAATTGTTTCTGGATTTTTGGTACTATTGAGTACCAACTCTGGACTATTTAAGCGCTAGTCTCGCGTCTGCCAAAATTTAAATTTGGAATATGCGTTCATGCTGTTTGATTGCTTTCCAGGAGGGTAATTGGCTCCTTCCCCTTTTGTACTCCACAAGTAAAGACTTGGTGGTACATTATTTCTCCTTTTACCCTCCATCACCCCTTTCCTGCCTCAATATATGTGTATGTAAACCTTGTAGCCCTGTTCAATTGTCTATGTAAAGTATCTTATTGATGTAGCATCAATCCTGAAGGTTTAAGGTGTGCATAACTTATGTTCTTTAATTGATTGCCTACTCACCTTTATCCTATTTTCTTCTCCTAATAATGTCCTTCTATACTAAAACAAATACATGGAGTGCAGGCCAGAGCTGGATTAGATTATGAATCCTCTTATGGAAAAGTTCGACCAAATGACACAATTATGAAGCTGCAAAGAACAACACCTTACTACAAACGAAACCGAGCTCATATTTGCAGTTTCTATGTACGGGGTGAATGCACAAGAGGTGCCGAGTGCCCTTATAGGCATGAGATGCCTGAAACTGGGGAGTTGTCCCAGCAAAATATAAAAGATCGTTACTATGGGTATGTTCAATTCTTGATGATATGTACATTTTGCTATTATGTGCATTACTGATGCCCGCCTTGCATTGGCTGTTGGAAGAGTACTGGTACTTAGCTAAGCAAAAGGCATTTCTTGTTCATGGCTGACCATAATCAATGGCTGGTGCCTTTTGCTCAGTTAATGTGCTCCATGATATTTTTCTGCTTTTTGTTGAATGTTAATGCTCTGGCAGATGCCTATTTTTAAAATTTTATCCGTATTTACATGGTTCAGCAATAGCATTTTCCAGTAAAATACACTGATAGACTCATTGACCTCTCTTTATTCATGTGCTTACGTTGATTTCAGCATGTTGATGATATATTTATCAATGACCTAGATGATGCTGTAGCATGAAGACAAACTTGAATTTTTAACAGGCCTGCCATTCATCAGTCTAAGCACTTGTGCTTGGAATGCGTTATTTGTTAAGGAGTGTGTTATTGACCCATTGTACCCCTTTCTTTTACTTATTCTTACTTTTAAACATTTCAGGGTGAATGATCCAGTGGCATTGAAGCTACTCAATAAGGCTGGTGAGATGCCTTCTTTGGAACCCCCTGAGGATGAAAGCATAAGAACGCTCTATGTTGGTGGGCTTGATAAAAGGATCAATGAGCAGGATTTAAGGGACAACTTCTATGCCCATGGTGAAATTGAAACCATAAAGATGGTGCTTGACAAAGCATGTGCTTTTGTGACCTACACGACCAGAGAAGGTGCTGAGAAGGCTGCAGAAGAGCTCTCTAATAAGCTTGTTATAAAGGGTCTGAGGCTGAAGCTTATGTGGGGTAAACCACAGGTACCAAAACCCGACTCAGAAACCTCAGAGGGAGCAAGGCCTCAGGCAGCTGTAGCTCATAGTGGGTTGTTACCGCGAGCTGTTATATCTCAGCAACAGAACCAGCTTCAACCATCTGGCAGTCAGGACCAACCACAACCAATGCACTACTTCAATATCCCTCCCCCACCTCAGCAAGAGAGGACCTTTTACCCATCAATGGATCCTCAAAGAATGGGTGCACTGGTTCCATCCCAAGATGGGGAGAACAAAGCTGGATCAGAAAAACCGCAACAATACCAGCACTATGCTTATCAAGCCATTCCACCACCACCACATGGGCAATATCCTCATCAGCTATATCCACCATATGGATATATGCCACCAATGCCACCTTACCAACAATATCCTCCTCATCACTCTGCAATGCCACCTGCTCCTCAGGCACCATCAGCAGCTCAGCAGTATCAACAATCTGGGCCACTGAGGCCTCCACCCCCTACGAGTGGACCATCATTCACTGCCCAGACTGCGTCTGCAACATCAGGTGCACCTGTGGCTTCTGCTGCCTCTGGCTCATCCCAGCAGTAAAGATTACCACCATGCTGTCTGTTTTTTCCTTTTATTTCTATCTAGGTTAATGTCAAACTGGTCTTTCAATCTGATTCAGAGTCATGCCTCGTACAATTATGCTAACACCTAATAGATGTCGCCTGTTTGTGGTTACTGATTCAACTCCATCAATGATATTGTATTACAGGCTTCTTGAGGATTTCCTTCTTCAAATCGGGACTAGTGGATTGTAACTTGAGAAATTTCACATGGGATGATGGGAAATTGACGTATTGACCTTTAAAAAGCTTTTTTTTTTTTTGGGAAATAATAGCAATTTACTCTCTTTGCTCAAAATTTTTTTTTTTGGTACATTGGGCGGGGGAGGGGAAAGACTAAACATGGTTCGAACCATTGCTGGCTACATGAACATGGCCAGCTCCTAGCCACTAAGCCGGGACGCCGCGTTCACTCTTTGCTTAAATTGATTGTCATGTGGATTAATACGGAATAAGCAGTCGTCATGGACCAAAATAAAATGTTATGGTTCTCTGCAGTAATTTAGCCCAATAGGAATTCTGTATGGGCCAGCCCAATAAGAACCGAGTACACGTGTCGTTCAATTACAGGCCACTATCCTTTCTTTATCGTTAAGCGGTCTATGGCGGGGATTGTAACTTGTTATCTCTCCATTGGGTCCTCCCAGGTTGATCACGTATCCATTCACTAATCGCCACGTCAACCACGAAGGTCATTCTTGTCACTTCACCTTTGCCAGATCATCCTCCAATATCCCGCCCTTTTGCCTAAATATCCACAGTTCTCTACACCTGTCGCTCTTTGATTGCCCCAACGCAACTCTAAAGAAGCCCATGGAACGACCAAAAGTCACGGCCCACGGGCTTTAAGTGAATAATTCAACCGGATTTTAATGCGCTCCTCACATCCGCATCTCCAGAAACATCTGTTAAATTCCTTTACCATATATATGAAATTCTTCTGACAGGTTTGAAGTTTCTGAATTTTTTGCGAAGTAACGAAAAAATTCCTCGTCATAAATAAAGAGACGAAGAGATCTAAACGACTCGATCTTGAGCCTTTTAACTGTCCATATATTCAAGGTAAGTTGTCAATTTAATCAATTTATTGCCTCGAAATTAATCAATCTTTGTATAGTTTTTCCTGAATCGACCTGTAATTCTGGTACATGATGGTTTTCTTTTGAGTAATGCTTGATGTAAACTTTGTTCGGTGACTTTGAATCGGCTTCGTTCTATCTCTAGGACTAGAGATAGGTTTGTTCTTGAATTAAAATCGGTTAGATTAGTTGCTAAGAGAAGAGTTAATTGGAGTTTATATGAATCCTGTTTTCTCTATTGACGAATTTTTAGAATCGAAAACGTTCGGTTGAATTTTTAAAAATCTAACCATGAATGTAATTGTAAAAGAATTGTCTTTAATTTCTGATCAATCGGCTGTACAAAGATTACTTGAAGATGTATTTATCAGCTACTGTTTGATAGAATGCTGTGAACTTTGTCCTTTTGAGTGAAGAAATTTTTGTTGTTGTTGTCTTTGGCCAATAAATTAAGCATTTAGATTATACAGGGAGACTGCAATTAAAGGTTACTTTGTAGGAATTAGTGCTGAGTTGTGTCTCTGTTCAATTTGCCAGATGTCTTATTACTCTCGGAGGTCAAGGTATTCTCGTTCTCTTTCTCCATACAAGCGATACGGCAGGTCTGTCTCAGGATCTTTGTCCAGGTCAAGGAGTAGGTCAAGGTAGTTATTTATTCTTTAGTTTGGCCTTTCCACTGCTTATTGTGTTTTTGTGTCTTTAGATGCTGATATCTGTTGCAATCTGATTTTCAATTGCAGGAGTGTTGAAAATCCTGGGAACAATTTGTATGTGACAGGATTGTCTCCTCGCATCACGAAGAGAGAGTTGGAGAAGCATTTTGCTAGTGAGGGAAATGTATGGTTGAGTTTAGCTCTGACTAAATATTTGTGTATATTTGTCATATCCTAATTTTGTAATTTTAGTTACTGAAAAACAAATCATTTTCATTCAAACTGATGTCAGATCATTCAATCATTTCCATATGGTCAATTGATATGCATTTTTGCTTTGCGAGTTCTTATAATGAAAAGCTTGATTGATAGGTCATTGATGTTCATCTTGTGGTTGATCCATGGACGAGGGAATCTCGTGGATTTGGGTTTGTTACGATGGCCACTGTTGAAGAAGCTGATCGCTGCATCAAGTATTTGAACCGCTCTGTTCTTGAAGGACGTGTAATTACAGTGGAGAAGGTAAAAGATTAGAATTCAGTATGATCTGGATTAGTGTCTGCCTTGATAGTTATTAGCAACTGCTCCTTGCTTAATGTTGCATAAGAATTATGGATGGTTGGTTCTATGAGCTTGAAAGTTGTTTGCTTCTTTGCACTTGAAGTTTCTGTGGCAGCAGGTTAGCTGTGTGTGGCAGCTCTTCACCAAACTCCAAATGTCTTACAACTAACCAAACAAATCAAACACAACAAGAAGTATCAGACTGTTAGGGTTGTATGCCCTGAATTTCTCTCTTTATTTTAGCTGTTATGTATTTTGCTGTTTCGTTTATGCTGCATGCGGATTTAAATATATCATACCCATTTGCGGAAAAAGTAAAAGAAGGAACAGTTATATTCTGTCAGTACCTTGCATTTGTGGGCTTTTTGGTAGTTCCACAATCTCATGCTCTGAGTTTTGTTCACCGCAGGCTAAGAGGCGGAGGGGGAGAACCCCTACTCCAGGAAGGTATTTGGGTTTGAGAACCATTCGAGGTATGACTCCTTTCTATTAGTTTTGCAATTGAAAATCTTTTAGCTATCTAGGTCACTTTTAATATTTATCCTGCCAACTAGATTCATACAACTTTCTGCTATGCATACAGTGCGCCGTCGATCACCAAGCTACTCTCCACGTAGATCTCCTAGCTATTCTCCTTATTCAAGAAGCAGGAGTAGGTCGCCTCATTATTCATCTGATAGGAGTAGGAGCAGATCTTACTCCCCTCGGCACAGGTCCTACTCACGTTCTTACTCCCCTTATAGCAGATCTCCAGATTATCAATACCATAGAAGACATGACCGTTACTACTCTCCTGATGATCGATACTATAGAAGGCGTGATAGGTCCTACTCTCTAGATGATCGATACTACCGTAGGCGAGATCGCTCCTACTCGCCTGATGATCGATACTACCGTAGGCGAGACCGCTCCTACTCACCTGATGATCGATACTACCGTAGGCGAGACCATTCTCCAGAAGATGGTTACAGGAGGTATGGTAGGTCGTACTCTCCACATGACTCCAGGTATGGTTCACCAGATGATCGATACAATAGAAGACACCGTTTCCGTTCTGTTTCTCGAAGCCCAACGCTGCCTCGATCAAGGAGAAGTTCAAGGAGGAGCTACTCACGTAGTGTCAGCCCCAAACGAAGGACCAGCTCAAGGAGGAGTTACTCACGCAGCACTTCTCCTGTAGAGAGGAGGTCAAGGAGCTACTCAATAAGCATTTCTCCACCACCTAGGAAAAGTTCCAGGAGTTCTAGGCAGGAAGCATCTCCCGACAGCTACTCAAGGAGTAGAAGTGCAAGTCCTACGTCCAGATCTGTTTCAAGATCAGCTACTCCCAAATCTAATTCTTCATCCTGAAGGATGGTGAAGAAGGATCTCAATGCTGTTTAACTTCCTCATCGATCCTTGATGTATACTAAACGTATGTCGAATTCTTGTCTTTTCGGGAGAACAACTTGTTTCTCTTACCAATAATTGGCTTTGCTCCATTTACTGCTTGTCTATTAGGGATGTTATCTGAACTTTTGTGAAACTGGATCAGCTAGAGAAAATATATATGTATTAAAATTTGGTAGAAAATTTTCACCTGTTTCCCTTGAATGCACAAGGCTCTTCAGGTGCGAATTGGCCATATAAACAGTGGACCATGTGAGTGGTTAAGTCCCAATCGGTTTGTACCCGTCTCGAGTCATTATTGAGTCAAGTACCCCAACCCCGTCTTTTTTATTAAAGGATGATTTTGATAAGGATGAAGAACTAAAATAAACAGAAAATATACAACATGCTCCAATATCTAAATAGAAACAGACGTCATTAACAGCTATTAGTACACAGCTTATTAGTTTATTACACGTGTTGTGAAATCGAGAAGCAAGGCTTCTGGCCTACAAGGATCTGCTAATGACGGTTGGTTTTGTAATGGGAATCCCAGTTTTCTTTCTTATAAGCTTTCCGTATTATGGAAACCAGTCTAATGAGACAGGCAGGAACTATGGCACACGGCATTCCTCAATGTTCCAGATTTCCTTAGCATACTGAGCTATAGTCCGATCACTGCTGAACTTGCCAGAGCCAGCAGTGCTTAGTATAGACATTTTTATCCAATTCTTCTGATCCCTGAAAGTCAGATAAATGATAAAGGACACCATTTCAGTAATAAGCGGGAACATTCAGATCTAGGGAAAAGAAATTTAAGATAACCAATGTCTAACTTACTTGTAAGCTTCATCTACTCTTGCTTGAGCATCCATGTAACCGGGGAAGTCATGACCAACAAGGAAATAATCACCTCGACCATAGCCTGAGTTCCCCTCTAGAGAGTCAAGAAGTGGGCTGTAGTCATAACTTCCAAATGCTCCACTTCTTATGTATTGCTTGGCCTCTTCAAATCGAGGGTCTGGTTTGAACTGTTAGATAGGTGAGACATGATATCAGACAAGGGTGAAGAAAATGCGCTTACTAGCATAGTAGCTTTAGCTACTTCTTGATGTTTTACGCAGTTAATTTTCATCGACAAAGGATGACTAAGCAAACAGAGATACATGGATGCGTATTTAAAAGAACAAATATATTACCAATCCATTCTCTCTTTCCTTGCGCAACCTAGGGACTTCGTCTGCCCTTGCACCGAAAAGAAAGAAATTTTCTTCACCTATTTCCTCTCTGATTTCCACATTGGCGCCATCCAATGTTCCTATTATGAGGCAACCGTTTAATGCAAATTTCATGTTGCTTGTCCCACTAGCCTCCATGCCTGCAGTACTAATATGTTGAGAAAGCTCACTTCCTGGGATAAGCATTTCAGCTACAGACACATTATAGTTTGGAACAAATACCACCTGAAATATTTTTCCATTAGTAGAAGAATGATAAGTACGGAACAATATTATTTTGTAGGATCAAACCAACATAATGGAGTAAAAGAAGCATGCATCATATGATCACAATTCCTTCAAAGTCCCACAAATTATGACAGCCTGATGCAGAAAAAGGACTTCTAAGCGAAACAATTAAGGCCTTCACATGATGGAAAAATACACATTGCACCATGCACAAAAAAGATCTCAAAAGTTGACTGAAGAGTGAAAAGAAATATATTACCTTCAAATAACTATTGACTTCCGGATCATTGTTGACTACCTCACCAACATCATTCACCAATTTGACTATTCTTTTTGCATTTGTATAAGTAGCAAATGCTTTCCCTCCAATCATAACAGTGCGGGGAGTTGTATTCTTCCGCTGCTCAGGACTCATCTCCTACAATTAATTAGTTTCAGGAAAGTTGATAAATATCAGTGCACAAATCTTGCCACTTAAAATTTTTGAAGTTTAAGTTAAGATAGATTGTTATAGACATTACTAGCTATAAGTTGGTTAAACATTAAGAACCAAAAACTCAAATATCTACGTCAATGTGATGAAAGAAAATTGACATATACGATAGCTTGGTTGCATAGTTGCATAGAAGATACACTTAACTGGGCATCATTACGTTTTATCTAGAGTTGTTTTAACTACATTAATAGTGATGAAGCTGTGAGCAAGTTATAAATATGGAGGAGATTGGAAATTTAAGCATGCAAAAAACTGCAATAGAAGTTGTAATATGGATGTAAGAATGACTCATTTTCAGGTTCAGTAGATTGTATAAACATAACCAAAACTATACTGTGTTGATTCAAATGGCAGTTAATGTAAATTCATTAAGCAACCAAAAAATCAAGAACAATCAGAACGCTTTGATACCTTTAACTTCTTGTACCTATAGATTGTACCCAAAATATTCAGCAGCTGTCTCTTGTATTCATGAATACGCTTGACTTGTATGTCAAATAAACTGTTTGGATCAATGCTTACTCCTGTTACATGCAATATGTACCGGGCCAAACGTTGTTTGTTAGCCATCTTAGCAGACGCCCATTCACTTTGGAAATCTGCATTATCAGCAAACTGTTGCAGAAGCATATGTTAATGCACAACATTATTGCAATCACAGAACAGTTTCTGAAGAAAATCATACTCCAGAAATATATGTCGATACATACTTTTCGAAGACCTGAAAGGAGGTCAAGGTTGGTCACCCATCCATCAGTTTTTAACCACTTGGTGATTATGTTACTGAGCTCAGGACTGCAAAAACGAAGCCATCGACGAGGAGTAATGCCATTAGTCTTGTTTTGAAACTTGGTGGGCCATATAGAGACAAAATCTGCAAATAACTCAGATTTTAAGATGTCACTGTGTAGCTTGGCTACACCATTCACCTGAAAAGAGGTCAGCAACATAAAGTTACTTCAAAGATAACAAATCTCTGAAAAGCTCAAACGCAGAAGTACTTTCTATTCATGAAAGAAGCAAAAGGCATAGCTCTTCTTTTTTCTCTCTTCTTTTTCCTAAGGTGGAAGATGGCAGAACAGGTAAAGAAACTTTGGGAAAATGGATAAGTAACATGTATAAAGCAAGATACATATTTGAATGAATAGGAGTTCAACTCAATAACAGGTCAATTTGAAAATATTTCCTCAAATGCATTGCAAGCCATTGCAGTTACTTACTCTTTTATTGTGTTGACTGGTTTCCTTGGAATACAGTTCATGACTATTTAGAGATTGCTATTCAGATTACTAATAAAAATGGACCTTGCTGACTTTTTGGGAGAACCTATAACTGAATTAATGGTCTGGAAAATAACTTTATGCTTAACATATTTTCGTAGATTACTTACCGTATGTGCAGATACAACACATAAGTTTGCCATCCTCACAACGGGCTTCTGGGGATTATGATCCAAGATGCACATGCTAGGAAGCTTATGCTCAAGGTCAGGATGGGTGGCATTTATCATTGCGAGAAACTGCAAGGCAAACAAATAAAATTGCATATAAGAATGCCGAGTTAAATATATAGAAAGAAAAATGTAAGTGAATTACCCTCTTGTCAATTTCTTCTATGATTTCCATGTGGCGAGGTAGAAGCTTCCACATTACAGGTTGTGACCACTTCTCAAGTGCTTCAGGAAGGACGGTGTGATTGGTATAAGCAATTGTCCTGGTTCAGTTATTGGCATTTGATACTAGCTATGTCAACAAAATGTTGATGGCAATAAGTGCCAGAAGGCAACATAGGCTACTTTAAACATTACAGAAAGTAGAACTAGGCACCTAGTTGTCACATCCCAAGCCTCGTCCCACCCAAGTCCTTCATCGTCCATTAGTAAGCGCATCAGCTCTGGAATTGCAAGTGTAGGATGAGTATCATTCAGTTGTACAGCAACCTTGCTGGGAAATTCAGACCATTGCCATGAGCCCTTTCCATTTCTTCGCTCCTTGAATCTGAGAATAATGTCCTGTAATAGTTCCAACAGTGAAACCAATATTAAATTCTAGCAGAAAAATTGAAAACCTTGTGTTTTATTTAAGTTCAAAACCAAGACACCATTGAATTTGGG
Organism: Microcos paniculata; assembly: GCA_030664755.1. Classification (NCBI taxonomy): domain Eukaryota; kingdom Viridiplantae; phylum Streptophyta; class Magnoliopsida; order Malvales; family Malvaceae; genus Microcos; species Microcos paniculata. Next base: position 41,703,591 of record CP131459.1, on the reverse strand, counting down.
ATATAAACTCACTAAAAATTACTTGTACAACAAAAAGAAGCTAAGTTGGCATTTGTTGGCTGGTGTGTTTTCATCTACAGAATTCATCACTCAAAGCTTTCAGATTTGAGAGGAAAAAACTCCCTTAGAACCATGACCAAGAAATGTGTAGCCGCAACATTTTTTCCTGATTTCATATTTAACTTGTATGCAGGTTCTTGAATAAAGATTAGCTTATATTTAATTTTTATAAAGCATGCACTGAGTTCTACATGCTGTATCCACCTCTATCATATACTATTTAAATTGTTCTTAGCATTCAAATGGTAAATTGTACAAAAGTAAAACAACGTTGGGGGTAACGAAAGAACAAAGGAACAAAAGAGTTCCATTTTCATTTAATCAACTTATAAATGGTAAGTCCTCAGGCACACATGGAACTCAGCAGAGTCCAGTGACAACATGAAAAAAGAAGGAACAGAAGAATCAAATAAACAGAAACTGTACAAAGGATGAAGCAAAGCAAAACCGCATCAACTAACTTGCAATGAAGCACTGCACAGGAAAATTTGTTGTTTCAGACGTAAAAGCTTCCCATTTTCAGTAGCATCTCCAGGATATAGAACAGCACATATCTGCAAACAGATAGTTCATCAACAATAAGCTCCAAGAAAACATGCAGTGAGATTTCCACCTAAATGTAGCCAAAAAATTTCAGAAGCTTATATATACTAATCAATAGAATCACTAGTAAGTGGGCAATTAATATCATTTCTGTACCCAGAAACTAACAATCAGCAGAGTTGGTTCCTTCCGAATATGAAGGCTAATTCTTTACAGACCACCCTAGCAACAAGGGTTCTTCATAATTCACCTGTTGAGCTCCAGAATGAAGCTGTGCAGCAGATTCATACTGTCCATCATTAAATTGAAACAGATTGAAATCCTCAGCACAAGCTTTTGCTTCCCATAGGCGAAGACTTATTGTGTTTTTGGTTTTATATCCTGGAATTGGAACATCATAAGCCAAAGCTTGCACAACTTCTCCTCCAACCCATTCTCGACTGCAATGAATAGCAAATAACATAAAATGAAATCTATATCTATATAGAAACTGAAGCAATAGATTACAACATTTAGACCAGAAAAATAACAATAAAAAGGGCATAGATAAGTATATTAAGTCTTCAATTAACACTTACGTCCCATCTGGATTAACCTCAACATGACCAAAGAATCTGACTGGGAACACCACATCATGCCTGACAACTTCCCAAGGGCTAAACTTCTGCAAAGATTCCCGATCAAAACAGAAGCATCAATGTCTATATTCCCAGGAAATCTAAGCAATATATGGAACAACGTCAAGGTGAAGTGAATGTGAATCTGAACCTTACCTCAAGCCAGTCCTCAGCAACTTCCTCTTGTCCTTGCTTTGTGATCCGCTGCTTGAAAAGCCCATATTTGTACCTTAAACCATATCCCCAAGCAGGCAAGTTCAGTGTAGCCATGGAATCGAGAAAACAAGAAGCAAGCCTTCCCAAACCTCCATTTCCAAGTGCAGCATCTTTCTCCTACAATTGTTGCAGTCATCAAAACAATGCACGTTAAAACTAAAAATTTAAAAAGAATAAAACAAGGACCTTTCTGTAACCTGGAGTTAAAAACAAAGGTTCCTTTTTGTCACTCAAAAGAAGAAGTAACAGAATCGATGACTAAATGTAGCCTTAAAAAGTCGGTTTACTAATGACCTGCTCAACAATCTCTTCCAGTTCATGTCCTAACTTATTCAAAGCATCGGCGTAAGCATATTGAATGTTGAGATTCCCAATCGCATTAGTCAAAGCTCGTCCTTGAAGATATTCCATTGATAAGTAGTAAGTTTGTTTCGGATCAACTTTGTGAAAATGAAGGAAAGTTTCATTCCATTGCTTCACACAAGAAAAAGTTTCAGAATTAGCAAAAAGTAAACTCCACAAAGAAAATGAATAGGGAGATAAAAGAAAGAAAAGGAATCAATTAAATACTTTGATGAGACGATCGCGAGCACTCTCGGCTGTAGCAAAGAAAGCTTGCTCTGGCTCGAACTTAAACGGCGAGAAATGAGGATTGAACTGCGCGTGGTAATTGATATTCGATGCGATTTCCGCCGGCTTTTCGCTTAACGGATTCGCATCCGCCGGTACTTTCTCCATCGCATCGTTTCCTTTTGGTGGCATCTTCAAATTTCGTTAACAAAAGGAAAAAAATAATGCGAGAAAGATAAGAGAGAAATTCGAGTGAACGTAAAGAGAGCAGTGAGCAAGTGACTCAGTGCCAAAGTCTTACAACTTCCTTTTGTAAACGACAGTTCCAAAATTTCCAAAGCAAGTTGCGAAAATGAAGATATTTTATGGGAGAATATGCGGAAGAGCTGAGAATTTTGAAAGCCCAAAATAGAAAGAAGACAAGAAAGGAAACAGAGAGCAAATGAAAATGATTTGAAAGGGAAAAAATATCGGAGAGACTGTAAGTAGATTGTAGAAAAGAGAGAGTGTTTCACTGTTTTGTGACATGAGATGGGCAAAGGCGAAGCAAAGCCACGTTCGTTAGCTTATTGGGATGGCGCTGAGACACGTGGCAAGGTTCAAGGGAAAGCGCGCTCAACGAGATGGCTCAACCAACGGATCTGGAAACAGAGTGGGTCAATATCACGGGTTTCCTATCGTTCTGAGCCTTTTCGCCTGACTGGGACCAAGTCCATTTTTTTTTTTTTTCATTTTCTTTCTAAGCCCACAGGCCATATCGCGGGAAAACTGACAATAATTGATTAAATTATTGGAAATATATAAGCATTTACTTCATTTATTACCGCTGAATTTATTTTTGAAGGTTTTTTTAATGCATTTTAATGATTATAATGAAGAATCTATTGTTATTGATAAATCCTCATTGACAGTGACTTAGATAATTTTTTTCATATTTCTTTCTGCCCATCAATTTTTTTTTGGTTAAAAAAAGTTTAGAAGTAGGCAGGTTATCCCACCTCTAAAATCAGGATAAGTCACTAACCTCTTTAAGAGTTTACTAATTATAATTTTGTAGAGCTTTTCAAATTTATAGATTATCTATAAAAAAGGATCTGTAAAAGTTCGAATTCGGGTGTCTTACACTACTGACCCAAATTCTTACTACTTTGACCAAAACCCCCATTGGCTCTACCCATCATTTTTGTAGTTTAGTTCATTTGTCTTTCCCCAAAGGGTTCCTTCTCTTAATGAGAAGGGGCAGTGATGCGAAGGCACTGATGGTTTATGACCATTTACATGCAAATGGAGGGAAATGAATTGGAATCTCTGCAGTCTGCCTTAATATTAGCACATTACTACTCAAATCTGGTGCATTGATGGCAACAAATTTAGATTAGGACAGTGCAGGACCAAAATCTGTGTAAGAATATAAGGATTTACTAGCTTTTATGAGAGTTCTGGAATTCCTATTTTATAGAAAAAAATGTGGCCCAAGCTGTAAGGACAGTCATTTTTTGCTTACATTCTTGCTTGTTTTTTAGAGGTATTTGATGAAGTTTATTACAAATAGAAAAGAATGGAAAATAATTGACAAACATCCTAAGAAATCACCCCCTGCTTTATGCAGAATTAAACCCATAGCTCTCATTTTCTTCTATTCCAAATAACTCCCTTTTGGTTTTTGTATCTCTATCGGGAAAATTATCAGAACAGTGAGAGGCAGAAGAAGAAGAAGACACTTTATCTCTGAAATCTTTACGGATTCCCCATAAAACCTCCACACACTTTTTCATGGACGGTCTAGATGGTCTCACTGGTGCAAGGCATTCATGAGCCAGTTTCAGGACTTTTTCCACCACCATGATTGATGCTGGACTTCTCTTTAGCCTTGGGTCCATGGCAATTACAAACTCTCCTTCCTTTAGTCTCTTCATTGCCTGCATAAAGAGAAAGCTCTTAGTCTCAGAGAACATTATGGTTGGCAGCCTTAGGAATTTAGCAAAAAGTTCTTTCGATGTTGGACATCACTTCCTTTTGCTGCTGCTAATCAGTGAACAGGCAGTCTTGTCTAGCAAGTCCAGAAATGAATAAGTTTCCAGTGTGGTTATCGTTTAATTATAGTGCAACATCCACAATATTTGCTAACAGAGACAAGAGTACACCAAATTTGCATCGGAGTTGGAGCATCATTTTAGTTCCCAACAAGTGGCAATAATACAAGGGAACAAGCCAAATGAAGACGTGACAAGCAACTGAAAACATGCTGTGACCGTCTCATGTCATTTTTGGGAGCTGAATTGACATCGTTCTTATTTTAAGTAAAACGCATCATATGCAAATCCAGATTGAATAAGAATCATGGGATGTAGAGGACCGATAGGCCTAATATGTGACACATTAGCTTCAGTCTTTGTTTGTTTGTTAACATGCGTCGTTTATGTCTTTGATGTTCAAACCAATGTCGAGATACAATCATGTTATCATAAGACCTATATACACACACTTAGAAAAGTGCTCAATTAACTGCAGAATCCGGAGCCTCTCTCTAATAACCAGTATTTTTGTTTGTAGTTCTAGGGAAGTAGGAAATACTCACCCATCGTATTGTTATCCTTTCCTTAACTGGTCTGTTTGATTCTATTGGATATCTTCCAGTAATCAACTCCACAAGCAATACACCAAAGGAGTACACATCACTTTTGTCAGTGAGTTGATAAGTCCTGGTGTATTCAGGATCCACATAGCCAGCCGTTCCTTTGACTTGAGTAGAGATGTGGGTTGCACTGGGATCATCTGAACCTAGTCGCGCAAATCCAAAGTCTGCCACTTTGGCCCGAAGTTTCTCTGTGATAAGGATGTTCGCTGCCTTTACGTCTCTATGGATTATAGGAGGATCTGTAAATTGAAAAAACAGAATTCAGCATCTTTAAAGCCTTTATTATCTAGATACATTGCCACAAAGAGTCATCCAATCAAGTAATCATTTTAGAAGCAAATCCGTTGAAACTAAGCAGCTAACCTTACAAAAACAATCAACTAGTTCCAGGTTACAACTAGATAAATCCAGAACAATTCTATAGTTCTAAAATGTAGAGTTTGAACTTCAAAAACTCAATTAGTTTTGCATCAGGCAGAAAGCAAGACATAAACTTTTGAATCATTTTACAGACAAGGAAATGTCTAATGTGAAAATGAATTTGAAAGGTATAGTGTTACCTGTATATGTGTGAAGATAGGTAATTGCGTGGGCAACATCAATTGCAATATCCAGGCGTTCCGCTATTTCAAGCCCATTCCCCCTTACAACTGCATTAAGAAAAGATTTCTTACTACTTATGCTAACATTAAGCTATATTGAGCACCCAACCATCAGCTACTATATTGTAAACCATTGCAGCTATTATATTGAGAATTAAACCTATCTCTTTTTATACAAACAACTTTCAGTCGGCGTCCCAAGACTAAGTAGACAACGCAAAAACCAAAAATTAAATTTCCAAAAGTGAAGTGTATATCAATCTCTGGTTTCTGCTTCTTCTGACTCCAGTTCTTGTATTTTAGAATGTGAAACTTCGACTTACCATCAAGATGTTCTCGAAGGTTTCCATTTCCAACATATTCAACCACGATAATCTGCTCATCTTTGTGCTCTAGAAATCCAAATAACCTTACTAAATTCAGGTGCTCAATCTTTGACAATGTAAGTATTTCATTCTTGAACTGCTGTGATAAGCCCTTCTCATACTTCTCCTGTCACAGATTGAATTATTAAGTGCACATCTTATGTACTAAATGATTAAGCATCTATTTGTCAAAACTACTAGCATATTATTTCGAACCCCTCGTGATCTTAAGCTTTGTTGTTGTTCTCTATCCAATTGGCAGTAGAACACTCTAGAAAACATAAATACAAGCAATGCCTGATAATGACCAAAGTCTAAAAGACTTATGCATATATGCTTCTGTACCTTTTTGGCCCGCTTTACAGCAACGATAGATCCATCCTTAAGCCTCCCTTTATAAACTGTTCCAAATCCACCTTCCCCAATTTTATTTGCTGGGGAGAAATTTCCAGTTGCCTTACAAATATCTTCAAAGGTAAAATCGGGTACTGCAATGAGTCCACTGACAGAACGGGAAGAACCGTACGAATCAAAGGACTTGAGCATTCCCGAGCTCCGAAAATCGCTTCCCGTGGAACGATCTGTAGAAGTTGAAACTGCAAAACATAGAAAAGCTCATGATCAATCATTGTAAACACATGTTTAACCTTCTTAGACCATCCAAGTCATTGTATTAATGGCTGAGGGCTCACTGGGTCCTTAATAAGTCTTGCGGACGTTTATTCAACAAGAAAGAAACAGAAACAGCAAAACTTACAGGAAATTCTTTTGACCTGGCCGTCGGTTTTCTTGACATCAGTAGGAGCCTTTTTTCTTTTCGTAAATGATACTATTGCAAAAACTTCAGCTAGTTTCCTGGATACAGCTTTGAAGTAGTTCCGGACAGTGCGATTCTTGTCAGAGTTTTTGGTAGGCAAATCATGATGAGAACTGGAACCTTGATTTCCCCAACTGGGTTGTTGGAGCAAACTTGGATGCGCCGCTTTCTTCATTTGCGGAGCAGCAGCTTATGGCCTTCTCCCGAACTCTGTTTGATCATGTCCGACTATTGCCATAAGTAAAAGCGAAAAGGTCTGGTCTTCATTGCCTCCCCCGTATTCGAATTTCTAAGACATGGACTTCATTTTATGCCAGGCAGACCAGTTCAAGTAGATAAAATTTCGTTTTCCTGTGGAGCCGGCCAGCGCTGTGCTGGTCAGCTGACTCTTAAATACCATCTAAAAATATATACGAATACACGACCGTCGACCAAAGGTACTTCTCTTTTTCTCGCGAATAGTCGACCACAATAAAATGGTGCAACCAAAAAATAAAAAATAAAAAAGAATAAAATGGTACAAGTATTTGCCTCAAGGCCGTCATAGGCTCATTGCTATGGCCCAAAATTTAGCACCTTACCAGGCCCAAGCCCAACCTGAAAGATATTCGAATCAGTTCATTGTAAGGCAAAAAATTTGTCGTCTGTCTTTGTTTCTAGTTCCGGAGTTCACAAATATTTAAGGAACTTGTCCCTATATCGTTTTTTGTGAAAGAGAAGGTTTGCATCGTCGCCCAATTAAAGCGATTACTATGTTGATTTCAGTCAACGACGAAAGCAGTATCCATATATAATTAACACCGTAAGACGCCAATTGAGACTCATCACCATCAAAACGGATGTGCCTTGTGTGTTTGGTTTCATGTTCATAAGCAATTTTGGAGTTTCAAACTCGAAGAGTCATTGTCAACTACGGTTTACTTGCACGTCGAAAGAATAGGCGGTCACTAGTGGTAGTCGTCAACTTCCATCCTTAGCAATACGTGTACATCTTCCATTTTTGTGGGTATGCCAAAACAAAACATGGATTTTACAAGTGAACAAGAGAGAACTGAGAAGGGTCAACTCCATCTTTAGGAGGGATGTATACTTATATTAAACTGACCGAATTAGTAGAAATCGGGGTAGGGAGATGAAAGCTTCCAGCATTTATCACCTTTATTGAATTGAACCCAGAATGCACAGAATCAGGTTATCTTTAGACTCAGATGGACGGTGAAAATCACGTACTGTAGTATGTACATTTCTTTGGCTTTATACAGGTAATTAACAGGAGGATTATTTCTTTTTACAGGATCTACTGCTCAAACATTATTTATGTCAGACAACTTTGCTCCTCTTGTTGCAGCAGATTACTCCATAATCCACCCTGAATGAAGAGTTTATGCCGACAGGTCTGAAAATTTGTTCATGAAACTGCTGAACACAAATTATACATGCAATTGATTAGCAAAATAAAGTGTTATGTGGGTCGAATTAAACAAGTGATACTGCCAGTCAGCTGAGATGCACCTATTCTCTAGAGCCTGTATGATCTTTCTTAATAAAACTAGTTCAGAAGTTTCGTGCACAGCTAATATTCTCACTACAGTTTATAGACAGCTAATATTTACAGTTTAGAGGCTAAGCATCCTGTTATTGCAAAGTACTATTGGCACTATGAAATAATAGCACTGAGTTCTACAATCGCAGATTCCATAACACCCTAGTACTACGTTGAATGGGTTTGGGGATTAATCTTAAATGCTTTGTCAATGTGAGTTCAAGAAAGGCAAAACTAAAGAATCATCAGCAGAAATGGCTATAATACTGACCAGTTTCGTCAAAGTCGACTCTCTCTCCAGTGGAAAAGACATTGTAAAAAAGAGCCGCTAAAATGTATAAGAGCGACGTGAGCAACAAAAATCCTTGGAAAGATCCCACCAACTCAACAAAGAAACCAGCTCCAACTGTTCCCACAATAGCAGCAAATGTTCCAGCAGTGTTTGACAGTCCTAAGGTCAGAAAAGCGATCATTATTTAAAACATAATCAACCTGTAAAACTAGATATGTTTCTGGTCTTCAGCTAGAAAACAAAAGCAGAATATGCTCCAACTAAATCCATTTATATCTCATTAGAGTTAAGATGTAATTATCATTCTTAAGTTCATTCCTTCAGAAATAATACTAGAATCCATGTACCAAGATAATTGGTTTATGCATAAAAATTTTCTTCTTGTTAATAAACACAAGCAATCTGCTCATATACACATATTCTACCAGGTAATGCACATAACAGATCGTATGGAGGAGTTAGCATCTAAATTAAGAACATAAAAATAAGTGTTTAAAGCATTGTAACAATGATATTTATTTTAGTTAACAAATTTAACATGGACCATTTCACTTGTAGCATGAAGTTTATCACTTAAGGCAGTTTGATCTCGAACTTTTGTTTGATGAAAGCAATCAAACAAGAAACCACATGAATATGCAACAAATTATCGTACCATGTAGAACACCAGAATAATGTGGAGCAATCTCCTGATAACAGGAATAAAAGGGGAAAAGTTAGATAGATGTGAAGAATTCATTCAACCTCATAATTTAACTTGTGAGAACTATTCATCCATCTGACCTGAAGGTTGACGAGGAAACCACAGTGACTGAATGCTTTCAGCCCAACAGCTACGCTAAGCCAAGCAGACGCAGTCAGTGGACTTTTTGCTGCAGTTAAACCAATCAAAGCAATTGCAGGACCAAAAAACCCAATGGACTGCAGATAAGACAAAGATTGGATGCTTAATGTGTGCAAGGAAGTTCAGCACTAGAAAAAGACCACCACGAGAGAAGTAGGTAAAAGCACAATTAAGCAAGTATAGTAACCCATTTTTACGGTCAATGGTATAATTTTCTCCCAACATTACCTGCATGATTTTGCGAGTCAAAGTGATACTGGTACCATTTCGAATCAATGTGTCCGACCATAAACCAGCAATGTATCCTGTCAATGCCATCATGCTCCAAGGGACAGCACTAAACCATGCCGCTTGTCTGAGATCAACATGATGTACCTATTCCAAAATTTTCCTTATTATCACCTTATATTAAAGACGGTAAACTAAATTAATGCACCCGTTCACGGTAATGAACAGCTCATAGTTAAGTTTTCGCCCTTACCGAGTTAAAGTAGATAGGCATCCATGAAAGAATAACAAAAAAGCCCTGCAAAAAATAAAATTGTAATAAGGTTAATGTTAGCAGATATGTATCGTAAGTAACTGAAAAGAATATAACTAATGAGAATTTGCCATTGTTAGAGAACTATTCTGCCCTGCTAGTTAATGTGATTTCAGCCTCTCTGCATTGAATTCAGGCAGATATTTAGGTCAACTGAAAAGGAAGGACAATAACTATTGAATTTCTTCATCTTGGAGAAGGGGATGTAGTGTGTTTATTTAGGTGGTTAAGGCAAGGCAACAGCAATTTGTTTGAAAGTGGAAAGAAGGTGCAATTGTCAAAGAGTATCTTTACAAGGTGCATACCCAGAGCATACTTAGAAAACTATTAACATAATCACATAATAACCTACAAGGAATCATATGCATTACCCAACTATGCATGGCATTTGCAACAATAAGGGACCATGTTGGCATTTTAGACAGCAATCTTCTGAATGGAGGGATCATTTTGGTCTTAGGTTTGTTCTCCACAGCATGAGATTTCTGCCTCCTGTTTCTTATGTAGTCCAGTTCATATTTTGATATCTGGGGACTTCGATCAGGAGAACTTGATGTTGCAGATAACCATACTAAAACCCAAAGAAATCCACACAGTCCAAATATCACAAACGGTCCAAATATACCACCTTGGGACATGAGAATTGGGGACAGAGTGAGTCCTATTGCATTTCCAAGCTGAAATCCAGCCATTGCCATTGCAACAGCCCTGGCACGTTCTGTTGCTGGAAACCATCTAAAAGAAAAAGTTTGCTCAATTTCTTCAACAATTGGCTTCACCATATAGAACTATGAAAATAAACTTGCTTGAACGCACATGATTTTTTCATCTATTTATGGTGATCATCATCAAACAGTAAAATAAACAGACCATCAATACCTTGCTACCATGTTGTTCATGCAAGGGAGTGCCACACCTTCTGCAACACCAAGCATGGCCCTTGCAAAAAGCAACGCCCACAAAGAGTATTCAGCAGCCCATGGCGTAAGAAATGTGGCTAATGACCACAAAGCCACTCCCCATGCCATTACCACCTTTCCACCATAATAGTCCACTAATGTCCCTCCTGCTATTGGTGAAATCAAGTATCCCCAAAGAAAAGATGACTATAACAAATTTTACCGAGCGAGTCAGAAATGGTCATTTAGTTTGTTTTGAAGAAGTATTTTAAGAAAACATTATGCCCAAGTTTGATAATGTAATATAAACCACTTGACAAGGGGCTTAGTTCTTTCTACTAATTAGAAGCAATTAAAGTAATAATCAAGTCTGCATTTAAGGCTTGCCTTATGTTTACAACTTGCACTTTCCTTCCTACAAAGTTGTTAAAAAGCAAAAGTGAACGGTAGAAGAGAGAACGACAATTGATTTGAACTGTAACATGCCAATTATAAGTTTTACATTCTTAGCACATATATTAGTACATAATTCGTTTTGAACTGTAACATGCCAATTATAAGTTTTCATGTATCTAATGTTATGTTTGGTACATGAAAACATTTTCTGTTTTTATTCTCTAGAAAATACAAAGAAATCACCATATAAAATATATGTAGTTTATAAAAATGTATATATGTTTTAGAAAATGAAAATGAAAATGGACTTATCATTGAGAATAATTTTTTTTAATCTCATTTCTAGATCCATTTTCATTTTCATTTTCTAAAACATATATACATTTCTCCTCATAACACATATGTAACATGATAGTTTCTTTATATTTTTTAGAGAATGAAAATGTTTTCTCATACCAAACATAGCCTTAAATTTTGACTACAACATTTAAACTTCGCAAGCAAAAACAATTCTTTTTTTCTCCAAAGTCAACTGTTTTACCAGTTCCTTTAGCAAATTATAGTGTAATTTACTATCATTTTAAGTTTCAGAGCAACAAAACCGAACCTTTAATCAAGAGAAGCAAAAGAAAAGCACTAAAAGAGCCACCTGAACAATGCCGGAAAACGATCGGCTCCACCCATGAGCAAGCGACAACGGCACAATCGCCACAGACATCACGACTCTATCGGCATTACAGAGCGCCAGAGCTAAAGCCAGCATCGCCACCACTTTAACACGTTCGGACGTAATAAACTCAGCGAAAGTCGATGACTCAGCCCCGCCTTTGTTCGGCAACGAACCAAAATGAGCATCGTTGGATGAAACCCTAACTCGACGAGATAGAATCCTCCTGGACTCACTCGAGTCATCTTGAAGCTGCTGATGAACTCTCAAAGGGGTCCTCGAATCTACATTTCCGAAGAGTCTATATTTGGAAGATTCGATTAAGTGAGAAGGTAATCGAAGCTTGTATTGCTTACCTTCAACAAATTTAGGGGTTTTAAAGTTATTTAGAGAAAAATTTCGAATCGGTCGATTTAAGCAGAGCGTCGAGTTCATCGTCTTAAGTGACCGCCGAATGCTGACTAGAGGAGATTGCAGCCGCCCCGCCTTGTAGTTGTTTACATACTAATACCGTTAATCTTCGTAAATGACTCAACTACCACTTCCTCTGCTGCGAAATGTTGAAGGTAGATTCGTAAATTTTGAAAAATGTAGGGACAAATGTGGAAGTTCGAAAAACTGTTTAAGGTTCTTATGATCTTATCGTTTAACTGAAGTCAGATAAACATCAAGCGATTATAGCGTCAGCTTGCTCCTATTCTCTCTCTTGAGAAACGAATATTGGATTAGTTTGATCAAAAGTTAGGGTTTTTTCACAGAAATGATTCGGAAACGATATCAAGAAGCCAAAGCAGGTAAATTCCAATATCAAACGTAAACCTCTTAAACTGTAGTTTTAGGCCAAAAAAATTAGTTGGCTTGAATCTGTTCGATGAAATACCTGAACGAGACTAATTCTTAAATTTTGTCAGGTTTCCAGTTGTTAAAGTCGATAAATGCGGACAAGTATCTGAGAAAGATAGGATTAGGCAAAGAAGACTATTACTTTTGGAAACAAGTTGGGAAGGCATTGCTATGCACGTACACGCTCTTCGGCGTAGCTTGGCTGTACAACGAAACATCTCCATTGGGATGGTGGACGCTGAAGCCTAGGCCAAAGGAAGAAAGAGAGCTAGCCCATTTGTATGAGCGGAGAGAATTTCCTTACCCTGGCGACGCTGAGGCAATGGAAGAGTTTGTTGCTAAAGGAGGCATGATTGGAACTACGATTGGCCCCAAAGGGATTGTTGAAACTGATAAAGATTCGTTTAATTATGAGAAGGAGCAGCAGAGCAAGAAGTTTGAGCAGGAGGCATTGAAGCTGTGGCTCAGGATGAGGAATGAGGTCATCTCAGAGCTTCAGGAAAAAGGTTATGATGTTGAGTGAGTGCTTTCCACTGTAGCCTCTAGGCATTAAAGTGAATGTGTGGTGCTTTTGTATGCAATTATAGGTATCTTGTTTGAAGATTTGAGTTTCCTGGATGATCTAAGTTATGTTCAATATTCATGTTTTATTAACCCTTTAAATGCTGTATCTTCTTACTTGCCTGACACCCAGATTAGATGCTTTTAAGATCTCTGCTAACATTTCATCTCCTTCTTACTACCTAAGTGCAAGTTGGCAATGTGCTCTGATAATTAAATTGGACATAAAGCGAAGGTGTTTTGTACCTGACTGCTTGTCGTCTTTACTTTTTTTCACTGGATTTTTTTATTGTCATTATCCTTCATCTGGAATGTATTTATCTTTGGGAAACTCCAAGGTAAACAATTTTCATGGCAAAAAAGTTATCAGAAAGCTCGACGCAACATGAACGCTGACAGCTTGCAGGTGGAATTATAGAACTTGAAAGCTATAACAGATATGTGGTGTTGTAATTGGTTTTGTCTGTTGGTGAAGGCAGATTTTATCGAATGGATGAATATTATTGATCTTGGTATTTGGGAAGACGATCGACCGGTCCTTTTCCGAAAATTAGGCCTTTATAGAGAAAGGCGTTTTTCTTATCTGCTATGTTTTTTCTGGGACAAAAACAAGAAATAATATTGCCACTGAAAAGATTTTTGTTTTACATGTCAGAACTAAGCAAAGCAATGAGATGCTTCCTAAGTATGATATAAGTCCACTCCTGGATTGATTCATCTTAAAGCATCAAAGGGAACGTCAGTATGCCGGGTCCAAATGAAGTGATAAATAAATGAAATAGTGTTGGATGCGAAGTAGGCAGCACAGGAAACTGATTCAAGGGCCGACTCAATCGTTATAAAATAATTTTGAACCATATGAACTCTAAGGCCAGATACTCCCAACTCCCAAGTATTAGGAAATTATTTATTATTCATGAAGCAAATAGTACTCAAAAGCAAACAACATATGGCAATGAAATATTGGCAAAAAATTGACGCCGACAACTGGTGAATGGTGATTGATCATGGACCTAATAACCACATGAAAAGATGCTATGCAGATAAGAGTCCAAGATGCATGGCTAAATTTTTTTCAAATAAATTAGAAAATTCTCTAAGAATCAGGTAATTTGTTTGGATTTCAAGTTTCTGGTATGACATGGAAATGAACAATGAAGAAACTACTACTACTAGAAAGTTAGTAATGAGGGTTTTGGTGTAACCAGAGCAACAAGTCAATTTTGCTATAAAATTCTAAAAAGGGAAACCCAAGCCTCCAAGGAAGGCTATCTTTGTCAAACATATAGCTAAGCCATCACATCATGTTAAACATCCTAAACGGGACTCCATACTTACTACAGTTGAGTATGACAGCTCCACTAACACATGCCAATTTCAGAAGGGATTCAATTAATCAGGAAGAAGTCAATGACGGGTCTCAAGCATTTCACTGTACACGAAAGCGAAAGAAAAGTAGCTAGATGCATAATAACTTCAAGACATCGACCATGAACATGCAGAAAGACAACACAAAGAACATTAATTTCCTCGTACAAACATTTAGTAAACATATCCTTGTTATCTCCCTATCTCAGCCTTGAATGATCAAGTTGACTCGGTACTTTTAATACAAACAATATTCAACTTGTGCAAGCAAAGATCAAAAAGGGTACAATATAAGTACTTGCCATCACTGAGAAAAGGAGAAAATGATCTGAACAAAGCTATTTCATTTTTTGTAAACACTAAGCTACATTTTCTGCAACAATTCTCACTATACTAACAACATGAAGACACTGTTTCATTGTTTCCCATTGCTGCGTTATTAGAAACACATATGCTTAGCACAAGAAAGATGAACATACTATGTGGTGTTTTCTTTTTTATCTATTAAACAAGGAGAAACACATTCATACGCATTTTTACAACATACTCATATCTTACTCATAACAAATTCAAAAGCCATTACAGTACACTCCCACCTACAGAGTGTGAGCTTTTTAGCCTACTTCTTCCAGATTTGCTTCTCCTATAACTCCTCAATGGAGTCAAGTAGAACCGCAATAGCCCATTATCAATGTTGTTAGGAGAATACCTTACACTCCTATTCTGCAGCAGCAGATTCTCCCTTCTCTTCTCGCTGTCACCCCTAGACTCAGCCACACTCATTCCATAGAGAGCTGATCCATCCACTGAATTCCTAGCACTAACACTATAGCTCCGCATAAGCTTCTGGCTTACAACACTAGCATTTGCATTTCCATTGGCCACCCTTCTCAATTTCTGCAAAGACTCTGCTAATGTCCCATCCGCCACATCTCCTCCTATACCTTTGCCTTCATCTCCATTAGCCAACCTCCTCAGCTTCTGCAATGACTCCACCAGTGTCCCTTCACCTACATTTCCTCCAATACCTTTACCATCATCTCCATTAGCCACCCTCCTAAGCTTATGTAACGACTCTGCTAGCCTACCATCACCCGCATTATCTTCAGCACTCCTCTCCTCATCTCCAAATTCACTCCCTTTTCGCCTCTGTATCAAACCCCATATATTCCAAGCATTTTTCCACCTCCTTGCCTTTTTCAAATTAAACCCTGTTTGACCAACACCAGCAGCCATAAACTCAACATCCTTAGAACCAGATTCCACATTAGAATACCAATTGGAATCTCTCAATTCCTTCTCGGTAACCAACAGTTTCGCCCCATGGAACAATCCAACAGTCTCAGGAGAAACCTTGGCATTGGAAATAGAAGATTTAACTTCCTCAGCTTCCCCCAAACTAATCTTCTTATTTGACCCTGACCGGTCGAAACTCCTCCTTCTTCTAGTCAAAGAGTCCGCATAGTAATCTCTCGTTTGAGCTGACCCGCCAGGGCTGTTCCTCTCTTCCTCTTTTACCACACTCAATCTCTCTTCCCCAGCATTCCCTTCCTCATTGACCTTTGGATTCTGTTTCCCAATTAAATAACCATCCCAAGAAGCCCTTGGCTCATCAAAGGAGAACCTTGAATCGTCAACCGATAAGCGGCCGATATCAACTGATAGTCTAGGATCAGTATCACAAGATCTTCTCCCAAACAACCCATATTCCCCGATCTCTGACTGAGTCTCTCTTAATCGCCTTTTATTTACCTTCTCAAGAACCAAGCCTTCATTTTTCTCCTTCTTCTTGCTCTGTTTATTCCTCCATTTCCTCAATTTCTTGCTTAAAATGGAAGCTGCTTCCCATAAGGATTTCCCTGAAGTCTTTTTGCTTCCCCATTCGAGATCTATAAATTCCTTCATCGTTTTCAACTCTCCCTCTTCTTCTTCTTCCTCAAAGCTTTGAAAAGCTTCAACTTTTGAAGGAGGGTGGTCAGCATTAAGGGTTTTTATTTTGTCATCGATGGCGAAGAGGTCGTGGAGGGTATTGTGAGCCCTTACATCACAAGATTTACGACGGGGCTCGGAGGCAGCAGAGGAGGACGATGGGTTAGGACCGCCGGAGCAGGACTTGGATCGCCGGAGCTGGGATGTTGAGGAGGTAGACGGGGTGGCGGAAGGCGAGTTGTTTTGGATACCAGCGAGGCGTTCCCGGAGACATGATGCGCAGAAGCCGGTAATGGGTGAAGTAGTAGGGTGGCGTTGGCAGGTGGAGAGACGGTGGCTCTGGCGGCGGTGGGGTTGGAGCCGGAGCTGGAGCTGGGGCTGGGGCTGAAGAGTCATGGCTTTCGGAGAGGCAATAAGCTCATGCTCAGAGAGAGAAAAAAGAGATAGAATGTACTACACTGAAGCCTGAAGATTAATGTGTGTGAGAGACAGCGTGTGTGTATTAAGATTTGTAGAGAAGCTAATACAAAATGGGAAAACGGAAAACCCTGGATAAACCCTTTTTATTTTGGCTTTATTGTCTAATAATACTCTAATTAACACTGGGTTTAGCTAAATTTTCTTACTTTTATTTATGGTTATATTTTTTATAAATTTCTTTTCTTGGAAATGATAATATTTTTTATTTTCACCCAAAAAAAAAGACAATATTTCTTATCTTATTTCTATCTACAAAAGCAATAATGGGGCTTCATGATACTGGTTGTAATTAAATGATATGACAACAATTTGTTCTTGTACACTAATTTTTATGATAAACTGATCATTGATATTGATCATACAAACTAAATTTTTCATTGATTTTCTTGGTGTGGGGAC
The DNA here is from genome assembly GCA_030664755.1 of Microcos paniculata. Taxonomy (NCBI): domain Eukaryota; kingdom Viridiplantae; phylum Streptophyta; class Magnoliopsida; order Malvales; family Malvaceae; genus Microcos; species Microcos paniculata. Next base: position 41,686,401 of record CP131459.1, on the reverse strand, counting down.
AAAATAATGGATCTATTCTTCAAAACCAGAAAAAAAAAATATTGCAAAAAAAAACTATTATAGCTCATGCATTATTAAATTATTTCATATTATCTACCTAAACTCTCATTAACCATCAATTGCTCCTTTGCTTTTTCCTTGTTACTTTTTTTTAAAGAAAACATGTAGCTTATAAGTTATACTTCCAAGTTCCAATTCACACTCTAATTTTGAAGACTTTAGTAAGTATTAAGATTTTCTGGTAATTTTTTAAGGGAGGAACATTTTGGGAGATTTGTTGTCTACTTAGGATTCTTTGAGAATAGAGTCCAAAAACTGCTTTGGGTTTTGGTTAAGTATATTTATTTGATGAGAAATGCCCATAAGCCCAAAGATGCTTCCCAATTGCCATTTCTTGGTGTCTCCTAAATTTTGCAAGTCAACTCTTCCAAGGCAGATCATTAGCATAGAAATCCACCCATTTGTTTTCTTCCCATAAAGCCTGTTTTAAACAATCGAGGTTAATATTTTTGAGAGACAACATCTCCTTTTCAACACACAACACTACAAAACAATTTGTCCAAAAAAAATTAAATAAATCACATGTATAAGCCTACAGGCTGAAAGGGCCCAAAGTAACTAGGCTAAACAGGGCTCAAAAGGCCTCAATAAGCACAAAAGAACTAAGATGATGTCCAAAGTGATCGGCATGACTCCTATGTTTAGGCCCAGTCCTATCCTTTCCAACATGATTGAATTACCCGTAACAGTAAAGGTGAATAGGTGATCATTTAACGGACTTATAACTCTCACGATTTTCAGTTTTCATCGTCTCAGGCTGAGACGTAAAATAATCGAGAATTCAATCATGGAGAAAGTCAAAGGGTTCCTGGAACTAAACAAAGAAGATGCAGAGAGCGTGTCACGACTGATCATCCACCCTCAACCAGCCGGCTCTCTGTGTAGCTTTTATGAAGATTTTGCCTTGCGGGGCATCCGTGTCGACAGGGTCGAGTCTGGCTTCGTTTCCTGCACTTTCAAAGTCCCTCCTCGCCTCACAGTAAGCTATCTAAAAACCCCATTTAGAGTTTCACTGAATCAGAATGTTATGAGATTTGGGTTGATTTCTTTTTTCTAATCAATTAACTTGACAGGATAAAAGTGGAAATTTAGCAACAGGTGCTATAGCGAATCTTGTTGATGAAGTTGGTGGGGCTGTTGTCCATGTGGAAGGCCTTCCCATGAATGTTTCGGTGGACATGTCTATCTCGTTTGTCGGAACTGCTAAGCTTAATGTAAGTCAGCTTTTCTTACGAGTTTCTTTTAGTAAAATCTTTGTCCTGTAGTATTGTGAGCGTGAGTTGCTTCGGATTTGGCCGTGACATTCCTTAGATTGAATTGAATGTTTCCCAAAGTAATCAAAATCTGCTACTATTTGCTGTGATCTGGCATGCTATTTTCGGCTCTATTCTGTTAGTCACTATGTATTATCTAGACTGATTGAAAGTTTAATTAAAAAAATTGAGCTGTATTAGTATGAAGGTTTTTTTTTTTTGGGTTAGTATTAGTATGAAGTTGTAATTAGGATGTGATCACATTCTCCTCTTGCGAAGCTGAAGCTTGAAATGATAGAAAATCTTTATATAATCCCACTGATTCTTTATAATTAGTCCAAGATTATGATCCTTGGCCGACATAATCGGTTAGTGTTTATCTATTCTTTCAGACTAGTTACTAGCTCTTTAGAGAATTTGGTTATACTTCTTTTGATATGATTCTGATCTGTAAGAGGCAATTTGCAGGATGAGTTAGAGATTACCTCGAAGGTTTTAGGACGAAGAGGATGTTATTCAGGAACAATTGTGCTTATCAGGAACAGAGAAACAGAGGAGTTAATTGCTGAAGGTCGGCATTCATTGTTTGGTAGACAACCTAGCAAGTTGTAGTTCCATTCCAAGTTTGGTTTAAGAAAATCCTGCTAGGGAACTGGTATATATTGTACTAGTTCCGACCTAATACTAAATTTCTGTTATGGTTTACTGAACATTACATTGTACTAGGGAACTGGTTTACTGAACTTCTTAGTTCTTTCTTGTAATAATATTAGTATGTGAGTTGCGACGTTAAAGACTCTGCATAATGCAAAATTTACAAGTTCCTGAAACTTCTGTCATGGTTTTTCTTTCATGGTTGACCAAATGTTAGTGATAATTCATTGAGGAGGCTCAAATTGGCACATGAAACGGGGAGGAAACCCGAAAAGAAACAGATCAGTCTGAAATTCCCCGACAAACTTCTGGTACAAATGTTTTTCACTTTTGACTTTATGACAAGCCTTATGAGTTATGACATTGAGTCAGCTATCATTCTCAGTTCTCACCATGTTTATTTGTTCATTAAATCATTCAGAAGCACTGACATGAGGAAGCACTTTAAGCTTTTACACTGTATACACTGTTCGTCATAACAGATGGAAGGTAATACATTTTAATCATACAGAAAAATTATCTACGGTTGCTGGCTTCATCATGTTGTTTTGAAGGAATCAAATCAACGAAGAGTGCCTACTTGCCCTTTTTATGTGTACCATTTTGCAATCAAAAGAAAGACTGTTTAAAACAAGCCAGGTTAATTTTTTGAGAGACAATATCACCTTTTCTGCTTTTCAAGTTTCAACACTAACAAAACAATTTGTCAAAAAGAAAAATGAATTGAATAAATCATGTGTATAAGCCTGCAAGCTGAAAGGCCCCCAAGTAATCAGGCTAAACAGGATTCATAAGGAATGAGCCCAAAATGACTAAGATGATGTCCAAAGTGATCCACTTTTGAATCCCACGTTCAGGCCCAGTCTAATCCACTCCAACGGCCCAACCTGATTGAATTAGCGAAAACAGGATCTCTCAGGCTGAGAGGTGAAATAGTCGACATTCAAAAATGGAGAAAGTCAAAGAGTTCCTGCAACTAAACAAAGAAGATGCAGAGAGCGTGTCACGACTAATCATCCACCCTCAACCAGCCGGCTCCGTATGTAGCTTCTATGAAGATTTTGCCTTACGGGGCATCCGTGTTGACAGGGTCGAGCCTGGCTTCGTTTCCTGCACTTTCAAAGTTCCTCCTCGCCTCACGGTAAGCTATCTAAAAACCCCGTTTAGAATTCCGCAGAATCAGAATATTATGAGATTTGGATTGATTTATTCTTCTCCTTTTTCCTTACAAATTAAGTTGATTGACAGGATAAAAGTGAAAATTTAGCAACAGGTGCTATTGCGAATATCGTTGATGAAGTTGGCTGGGCTGCTGTCCACGTCGAGGGCCTTCCCATGAGTGTTTCGGTGGACATGTCTATCTCGTTTCTTGGTACTGCTAAGCTTAATGTAAGTCGGCTTTTGTTATGAGTTTGCTTTAAGAATATCTTTGTCCTTTAATATAGTGAGTTACTTTGGATTTAGCAGTAACATTTTTTAGATTGAATTGAATGCTTTCCAAAGTAATCAAAATCTATTACTACTTCTTGTTATCTGGCATGCTATTTTCGGCTCCATTCTGTTAGTCACTATCTGAATCTTGACTGATTTACAGTTTACTTAAAAAAATTGAACTGTATTAATATGAAGTTGTAACAAGGATGTGATCACATTCTCCTCTTGTGAAGTTGAATGTTAAAATGATAGGAAATCTTTATATAATCCCGCTGATTCTCTGCAATTAATCCAAAATTGTGATCCTTGGCAGACAGAATCGGCTAGTGCTTCTACTTTATTCTTTTCAGACTAGTTACAAGGGCTTTAGAGAATTTGGTTATACTTCTTTTGATACGATTTTGATATGTAAGAGGCAATTGGCAGGATGAGTTAGAGATTACCTCGAAGCTTTTAGGACGAAGAGGAGGTTATTCAGGAGCAATTGTGCTTGTCAGGAACAAAGAAACAGGGGAGTTAATTGCTGAAGGTCGGCATTCATTGTTTGGTAGACATGCTAGCAAGTTGTAGTTCCGGTCCAAGTTGGTCTAAGATAATCCTGCTAGGAAACTGGTAGACATTGTACTAGCATTATTTAGTAATTTAATATTTACTTCTTTCTTGGAAGAATATTAGCTTGTGAATTGCGACATGTAAAGATTCTGCATAATACAAAATCTACAAGTTCTTGAAATTTCTGTCATGGTTTTTCTTTCATTGTTGACCACCAAATGTTTGTGATAATTCATTGAGGGGGCTCAATTTGGCACATGAAACAGAAACTGATCGATTCGAAATTCACCGACAAACTTTAGATGCAAACATTTTTCACTTTGACTTTATGACAAGACTCATGAGTTATGACATTCAGTCTATAGTTCTCACCATGTTTCATCGTTCATTAATCATTCAGAAGCACTGATATGAGGAAGCCCTTTAAGCTTTAACATTGTATACACTGTTTGTCATAAGAAGGTGGAGGTAATACAATTTAAGCAGACAGAGAAATTATCTACAGTGGTTGGCTTCATCAGATAGTTTTGAAGGAATAAAATCACCGGAGAGTCCCTACTGGCCTTTTATACGTATACCAATTTGCAATCAAAAGAAACGCCCCCAAATTTAGCACACTCAGCACTGCCAAGAGCCAGAAGAAGTACTGAATATGGCCATAATTTAAGTTGTCTGGTATCCACCCAAGTTTTCCATTCCTCGTGGTTATACTTGTCACTATAGTCACAAGCAGAGAGCTCAAGTAGTTACCAAGCGCAATGGTAGTGAGTTGTAGAGCCGAGCAGAAACTCCTCATCGCATCAGGTGCTTGCTCGTAAAAGAACTCCAACTCTCCAATGAGTGTGAAAACCTCTGCACACCCTATGAGGAAATACTGTGGCACTTGCCAAAATATTGACATGGGAATTTCCTTAAGCTCGTAGTAATTGTGCCTCCTCACCATTCGGAGTCTTTCAAGTTCCAGAATTGCTGCAGCTATCATGGCAAAAATTGATATGACAAGTCCAATCCCTATGCGCTGAAGTTGAGTGAGGCCATTCTTTTGACCAGTGAGTTTTCTTGTCACTGGGACAATGATTCTGTCATAGACTGGCACCCAAAAGATTACACTGAGGGTGTCAAAGATCGAAAGTGATGCTGGAGGGATCTTGAAGGAAGAATTGCCTACGTGAGTATTCATTTTTTCACCTTGCAAAACAAACAAATTGCTCATCTGACTGTACACAGCAGCAAAGATGATCCCAGTGGCCCATATGGGGAGCAAACGAATGATAGCTTTTAGTTCCTCGACTTGAGTAACCGTGCAAAGTCTCCACGGGTTCACTGTACCCTTTATGTCGTCTGATTCAGTTTCCACAGCCGCTTTGTCAAAGAAACTGAAGAATAGAACAGCTACCTTAGAGCTTGAACAGGGAACCAAGACAAGAGAAAAAAGCACTCGACAGTATAGACTATAGAATATCTACATGCACTGAGCATGAAGAAAATCTGAAGTTTGAATTAAGTATAAGAGGATGCATTCAGGCACTAACCTAAGATCTCGGGTGTGCTCAATCTTCCGGCTACCTCTGATGTTGGAGTCTGCATCTGTAGTCTCGTATAGGAGAGACTTATCTGCAGGCACTGCCAATCGACATTTCCTGAAGGATGCCACCAACACCTGACAGAGGCGTGTTAGAGGGCTGCCTCCAGGCTTTTGGTTCCGGTACAAACGAGTACCTGAAAAGAAAAATGTAACAGCAACAGCCATTGCAATGGCAGGAATTCCTAAACCCCATCCCCAACTCACATTATCCTGTACCCAGACCAGCACAGAAGAAGCAATAAGAGCACCAATATTTATGGAAAAATAAAACCAATTGAAGAAAGAGCTTTTGTGTTTCTTCTCAATTTCATCTGTGTCATCAAACTGATCTGCTCCATATGATGAGACACAAGGTTTAATTCCTCCCGTTCCCAAGGCAACCATGTAAAGTGCTACAAAGAACACTGCACTTTGTGCAACTGTTGGGTCGCAGTTATCTTCCGCGTAACACCTTGGCTTGATGCCATGTACAGTTGCAGACAATGCCAGAAGCGTCATTCCCTGTGTGAAAAATTGAAAATTGTGAAAACATGGATTTCATCAAAAAGCTCGCTACAAATCTCCAGAAAAAACCGGTTCTACAAGAATTCTGCAGTATAAGCTTAACTATAACATGCAATTATAAGCAAATTATCTCCTTTTCATGCCATTAAAACTTACAAAGACATAAATGATTGAGAAAACGGCAATTGTCCAATATCTTCCCAGGTAAGCATCAGCCAGAAATGCTCCAATCAATGGTGTGATGTAGCATGTTCCACTCCAATTCTGATTATTTCTAGTAGCAACAGAACTATGTTGATTGAGTCGATGCTTGAAGTAGAGCACCAGATTGCTGCTCATCCCATAGTAGGCCAGCCTTTCACAACATTCATTTCCTGTCGATTAAAGCAATACTGATCAGCATCCATCTTTGACTACCCATTACTAAATTCAACAGGTTGAGTTTAGAATTACCAATAATAAATGGGCAGGCTTTCCAGGTTCCAGTTTTCCTTTTATTGGCAGGGTTTCCCTGGTAATCCACTGTCCCATCTTTTGTGTAAACATCATCTTCAGCCATGACTTTCCAGAAATCTATGATAGCCTGCTTATGCAAAAAGAATTATCGCTACACTTAGCAACAAATTGCAGAGAAAGTCAAACATAAACTCAACTGCCAGTTTTCAGTTCTTCCCCATGGCTACCTAATCAATATGTATATAAATCTATTCAATAATAGAACCCAAGAAGCCTAAAACTATAAAAATCATTCAACTTCAACCTTTATCAAATCCTTGAACAAAAAGAGATGGAGTTCATTAGCACCACGTAACTAACTTTGAAAGGAAAAGAAAGTTTCAAAAACTAGTATACAGAAGGAAAGTTCAAACACAGCACATCAAGTTAAAGTAAAAATCAAAGTTTCAGGTTAACAAACTCGATGCTCCTAAGCTTTACGCAATAGTATCCTGATCAGTTCGCCTCATGAATCCAGGAGAAGCGGAATTAGCATTAGAATAAAATAGGAACACTTGAATCAGGATATTATTCAATCTTCATCAATTTGCACCCGCTGCCCACTTGAACTGGATCCAGCCATCCAGCTAAAGTTTATCCTCTCCCTGTGTAAATATTTCTAAGGATAGGAACAGGAAGCATAAAGCATGACTTGAATTGTTGAATTGTTTGACTAGTTTGTGTCATTATTGATGAGAGGCTAGGCTGACAGTTACACTAATTTAATAAAATACTAGTAGTAAGACTAAGAGAGAGAGAGAGACACGGGGAGTTGTCAGGAGTAAGATATTGACCGTTTGTGTTTTAAGTTATATATATATAGGATTCCACGTAATAAAATCATTATAATTTTATTAAGTGGTATTTTCTGTTTATGGTAAAAAAAGAAAAGAAGAGTGAGATATATATTATTGAAAGATCCCAGTAGGATCATACAACGCATGGACAGCGGGACTATGCACACACGGTCCCACGAACTAAGATGTTTTTGTCCCATCACAAATGTCAAAATTCTACTTTATTTTTTCCCTAAAAAAAAATTATACTTTTAATTTTTGTGATATGATATCACCTCATGAGCTTCGAGATTCAGATTCTTCTCTGGGCTGCGGCACCTGGCTCCATCGAAGAGCTTAGAAGTGCGTCTGAAAAGTAGACTTTGAAAAAGAGAAATACTAGCATAGTCAATGTAAATTGTTGAATTTTAGAGAAATGGGCCTTATGGGACTAATTTCAGAGCCTATAGGCTATAGGCCTATAGCTTGTATAATAACGGGCGCGTTTAATGCTCAAAAAAATTGGGCCTACCTAAAATAAAAATCTGGACAAAAGAAAGATGTGAATTGCTTTCATTTTGCCATAGTAATTGTGACATCGACGCATGAAGAGACCGTATTTACATTTTGCTTCAAGACGACAACAACCCAGACATTTAAATAATCAACGAAGATTCCCCACTGCCCTTTTATATGTATACCAACATGCAACGCAGACAAAAACAACTGAATTTGCCACACTCAGCGCTGCCAAGAGCCAGAAGAAGTAATCTACGTGACCATAGTTTGGGTTGTCTGGTATCCAACCGGGCTTCCCATGTTTAGCAGTAACGTTTGTAACAATAGTCACAAGCAAAGAGCTCAAGAAGCTGCCGAGGGGAAATGTGGTGAATGATAGGGCAGAGCAGAGACTCCTCATTGCATCTGGAGCTTGTTCATAAAAAAACTCCAACTGTCCAATGAAGGTGAAGACCTCAGCGCACCCAATGAGGAAGTACTGCGGAACTTGCCAGAATATTGTCAGTAGCATTTCCTTTAGCTCGTAGTAATTGTGCCTCTTGACCATTTTCAGTCTTTCACGCTCCAGGATTGCTGCGGCCGCCATTGCAAATATTAATATGAAGAGATCAATTCCTATGCGTTGAAGTTGAGTTAGCCCATTTTTGTTACCGGTGAATTTTCTTGTCAACGGGACAATGATCCCGTCATAGATTGGCACCCAAATAATAACGCTGAGGGTGTCGAAGATGGAAAGCGATGCTGGTGGGATTCTAAAGTTAGAATGACCAACTCGAGTATCCATTCTTTCACCTTGCAGCACGAATAAGATGTCCATCTGACTGTACACGGCGGAAAAGATGATTCCACAGGCCCATATTGGGAGCAAGCGAATTATAATTTTCAGCTCCTCAACCTGTGTAGTTGTGCAAAGTCTCCACGGGTTTCCTGATCCTTCTGTTTGAGTTTCCACTGCCGCTTAGTCAAAGAAACTGAAGATTACAACCATTAAAGGACAGTAACTTAAAACAACAGTTCAAATGAAAACATAGTGAAACAAATTTTTCTTGAATTCTTTTATTGCCAGTGGATCTTTTTCTTTTTTTCCAAATTTAAGATTAAAGTCGAGGCGTATATTGACTTGAGATATTTTGTGCGGTCAATCTTCCGGTTTCCTTTGATATTGGACTCTGCATCTGCTGTCTCATACAAAAGGGACTTATCAGCAGGCACTGCAACTTTGTATTTCCTGATGGACGCCACCAACACTTGACAGAGGCGAGTGAAAATGCTTCCTCCAGGCTTTTGGTTTCGAAACAAACGAGTACCTGCAAAGAAGAAGCAGAAAGCTATTGCCGTGGCAATAGCAGAGATGCCGAAACCCTGTCCCCAGCTCACATTATCTTGTACCCACAACAGCACAGAAGCAGCAATTAGAGCACCCATGTTTATGGAAAAATAGAACCAATTGAAGAAAGAACTCTTCTGTTTCTTCTCATTTTCATCTGTGTCATCAAACTGATCAGCTCCGTAAGATAAAACATAAAGCTTAATCCCTCGTGTTCCTTGTCTTATCGGGTAAAGCGCTAGAAAGGCCATAGCGCTCTGTGTTTCTGTTGGACTGCAGTCATCTTTTGTATAACATCTTGGCCTCATGCCATGGACTGATGCGGACAATGCTAAAAGTGCCATTCCCTGTGTAAAAGGAGTATCATTTTTTGTCTCAATTTACCAAGGTATAGGTTTCACAGAAAATGTCATTGCAAGTATATATATCTAAGTAGATGAAAGAAAACTTACAATGATATAGATAAACATAAAACAGGCAATTGTCCAATATCTTCCCAGATAAGAATCTGCCAGAAATGCTCCAAGTAATTGTGTGATGTAACATGTTAGACCCCAGTCCTAGTTATTTTTGGTAGCAACTGCACTATGCTGGTTCAGCTGATGCTTAAAATAAAGCACCAGACTGGTGCTCGTCCCATAGTATGCCAATCTTTCACAGCCTTCACTTCCTGTTGATAATTGCTAAGCTAAACATAAGCATCCAATCTCTACCTTCAATTGTTAATCTTCAACTACTAGCTTCTTACATTACCTACGATAAATGGCCAGGCTTTCCAGGTTCTAGTTACCTTCTTATTTGCAGGATTTCCCTTGTAGTCTACTGTCCCATCGCTTGTGTAGTTATCATCTTTTTCCATTGCTTTCCAGAAACTTATCTAACCCTGTTTACATGTTTTTTGTTTGAACTTTCTCAGAAACAAGTAGACTCAGAACTTGAGATTGAAGCCTAAAATCCGAGACTCAATGCAAGTTATCAGTTCTTAATAACTAATCGGGGCTACTATAAGTGCATACTTTTTTTTCCATTTGGCCAGATAAGTGCCTTCCTACATTGTAGCAAGAAAAACAAGAGTAACATGCATAGCTATTTAAACTATTTGCTCAAATACAGTTGTTCTTGAAATTACCTTAGATACCAAAATGCCCAAACCAAAATACTAATCAATTTAGCCCAAATATCAGAAGAATTTTTTTAATTTCCTTTTAATAAAAAGTAAAAATATCTTTGGATAAACAGTAGAGTAAATCAATATTGTATCAATAGTTTGACACAAAATCAAGTTTTTTAGTTTATAAATTCAAAAGGGAAGAAAAGAAATTCAAACATTAACACACCAAGTTTCAGATCACCATTAAGCAGACCTTTATACTCCTAAGAATCATGCAATTGCTACCAGAAAAGCTTTTGCCTCCTGATTTCAGAGACGATGTAATTTGCTCTACCACTAGAATTGAATGGTAAACCTTGGATCAAGATATTATTCGATCAAGATATTATTCAACTGTGGGTTACGGTCACATCTACCGGGGCATCTATCCTTGCATAGTCTACTCCAGAATGCGAAAATTTCCTGCATAAAGATTCAAATTAGGATGAACTGAGTTGCCTTGAATCTTTAACTTGCTTGAACTACTCTGTAGTGATGAGAGATAGTGAGGGCTGTTGGAATTTGAAAGATTCTAAGTTGCTAACATGTTTAAGTGGGAATACGAAGAATGAACACAAAGAAAATGCATGCATTTCCATTTTCCAGACAGGCTAATATCGTCTTTGCTGGCTGCAAGAATAATTTACCTATAGTTTTAAAGAAGTAAGTCTTGAAGAACCAGCACTAAAATCAATCTTTTCGCCCTCACTAGGTAGAAAAACAGGTTCACGGTAAATTGGTCCATTTGATGTGTGAAATATGAGTGGGTTAATACTACCATGGACTATAGTGAATTACTAGTACTGGACGACGAAACAATTGGTCAGCGAAAAGTCGACGCTTGACCCATCATGAGCCTTTTTCCCTGCAACGGACAAATCAGTTAAACTCGTGAAAGAACAAGAAGATGAAAGATTTTGGTGCTCACTACTCAGTTGAATTTTGAAACAACAGCTCAAAATTCTCAAACCTAGCTATCTTAGCCTGCTTATGCAAAGAGAACTATAGCTACACAATTAGCAACAAATTGCGGAGAAAGTCAACACACAGAAACTCAACTGCCAGGTTTCAATTCTTCCCCATGCCTCCCTAATCAATATGTATATATACATCTATTCAATAATAGAACCCAACAAGCCTAAAACAATAACTACCTTTGGTAGGAAAAAGAAGGTTTCTAAAACTACTTAAGGATAGAAGGAAAAGTTCAAACACAACTTATCAAGTTAAAACAGAATCAAAGTTACAGGATAACAAACTCGACTAATTAAGCTTTACGCAATAGCATCATGAAGATGAGTTTGCCTCATGAATGTATGAGAACGTAGTGGAATTAGCATTAGAAATAACATAGGAAACACTTGAATCAGGATGCTATTCAATCTTCATCAATATTTGAGGCCACTGAAGACTAGAACAGTTGAACTGGATATCCAGCCATCCAGCTGAAGTTTATCCTGTCCTAGTCAACTGTATTTGTGTAAATATTTCGTAAAGATAGGAATTGAAGAGCATAAAAGCATGGCTTGAACTGTTGAATTGTTTGACTAGTTTGAGTTGTGTCATTATTGATCAGAGGCTGCGAGGTACAGTAATAAATAGTAGTAAGATGAAGACGAGTGAGACTGCTGGGAGTTGTTGGGACAGACATTGAAAGATCCCGGAAAGATCATATAGCGCATGGTCATGGACAGTGGGAATATATGCACAACGAAGTATGTTAAAATCCTGCTTTATGGAGTACGACTTCATAGCCTTGATATTCTTATTCTTTGGGCTTTGGCACCGGGCTCCAAGGGCTTTGAAGTGCCGTCGCAAAAGCAAACCTTGAAAAAGAGTAATAGGCACATAGGTTGTAGAGTTGAACAAAAATGGGCCAAGTGAGAACAAATTTGAGTGACTTTAACTTGTATAGTACTAATGGGCCAGATTCTGCCCAAAAAACTTGGGCCTGTCTAAAATTAAAATCTGCACGGAAGAAAGAGGTAAAAGGAAATTCTAAAATTCTTGCTTACATTTTATCATAACATATGAACTCCAACCATGTTTCATTGTACGTTACGTTATTTTGAAACATTGACATGAAGAGACATACATAACTATTGGGGGGGAGGAGACGTTCTCTCATTCTTCTCAAGCAGCCACCGACAGAACAATTTTACATTTACAGTTTGCTTCAACAACCCAAACATTCATATAATTAACGAAGAGTACCCACTGCCCTTTTGTATGTATACCAATGCGCAATCCAGACATAGACTAATAAATTCGCCACACTCAGCACTGCCAAGAGCCAGAAGAAGTAATCAACGTGACCATAATTTAGGTTGTCTGGTATCCAACCGAGCTTGCCATGTTTAGTAGTCACGCTGGTAACAATAGTCACAAGCAAAGAGCTCAAGTAGCTACCGAGGGCAACTGTCGTGAGTGATAGGGCAGAGCAGAAACTCCTCATTGCATCTGGAGCTTGTTCATAAAAAAACTCCAACTGTCCAATGAAGGTGAAGACCTCTGCGCACCCGATGAGGAAGTACTGCGGAACTTGCCAGAATATTGTTAGCGGCATTTCCTTTAGCAAGTAGTAATTGTGCCTCTCGACCATTTTCAGTCTTTCACGCTCCAGGATTGCTGCGGCTACCATTGCAAATATTGATATGAAGAGACCAATTCCCATGCGTTGAAGTTGAGTTAGGCCATTCTTGTGGCCGGTGTATTTTCTTGTCAATGGGACAATGATTCTGTCATAGATTGGCACCCAAAAGATAACGCTGAGGGTGTCGAAGATGGAAAGCGATGCTGGTGGGATTCTAAAGTTAGAATGACCAACTCGAGTATCCATTCTTTCACCTTGCAACACGAATAAGTTGCCCATCTGACTATACACAGTGGAAAAGATGATGCCAGAGGCCCATATTGGGAGCAACCGAACTATAATTTTCAGCTCCTCAACTTGCGTGACCGTGCAAAGTCTCCATGGGTTTACTGAACCTTTTATGTGTTCTGCCTGAGTTTCCACTGCCGCTTTGTCAAAGAAACTGAAGATTACAGCCATTAAGGGAAACAGCTTAAGCAACAGTTCAAATGCCAACATGGCCAAACAAATTTTTCTCAAATTCCTTTATTGCAAGTGGACCTCATTTGTTTCCAAATTTAAGATTAAAGTCGAAGCATATACTGACCTTAGATCTTTGGTGTGGTCAATCTTCCGGCTTCCTTTGATATTGGACTCCGCATCAGCGTTCTCATACAAAAGGGACTTATCAGCAGGCACTGCAACTTTGTGTTTCCTGATGGAGGCCACCAACACTTGACAGAGGCGAGTTAGATGGCTTCCACCGGGCGTTTGGTTTCGATACAAACGAGTACCTGCAAAGAAAAAGCAGACAGCTATTGCCATGGCAATAGCAGGGATGCCAAAACCCCATCCCCAGCTCACATTATCCTGTACCCACACCAGCACAGAAGCAGCAATTAGAGCACCGATGTTTATGGAAAAATAGAACCAATTGAAGAAAGAACTCTTGTGTTTCTTCTCATTTTCATCCGTGTCATCAAACTGATCAGCTCCGTATGATGAAACACAAGGCTTTATTCCTCCTGTTCCCAGTGCTATCAGGTAAAGCGCTAGAAAGGCCATAGCGCTTTGTGTTTCCGTTGGATTGCAGACATCTTTTGCATAACATCTTGGCCTTATGCCATGGACTGATGCAGACAATGCTAAAAGTGTCATTCCCTGTATAGAAGTATTTTTTTTTTTTTAAATGAGAAGTATTAATTTTTTTGGTCTCAATTACTAAGGTATAGATTCCACAGAAAATGTTATTGCAAGTATATATATCTAGAATAAGTGGTAGGTAGGAGAAAGAAAACTTACAATGATATAGATAAACATAAAACAGGCTATTGTCCAATATCTGCCTAGATAAGAATCAGCCAGAAATGCTCCAATTAATGGTGTGATGTAGCATGTTCCACCCCAGTTCTGGTTATTTCTAGTGGCAACTGCACTATGCTGGTTCAGCTGATGCTTAAAATAAAGCACCAGATTGGTGCTCATCCCATAGTATGCCAATCTTTCACAACCTTCATTTCCTGTTGATAAATGTTAAAGATAAGCATCCAATCTGATCTGCCTTCAATTATTAATCTTTAGCTACTAGCTTCTTACATTACCTATGATAAATGGGCAGGCTCTCCAGGTTCCAGTTACCTTCTTATTAGCAGGATTTCCCTTGTAGTCCACAGTCCCATCCTTGGTGTAGATATCATCTTCTTCCATTGCTTTGCAGAAATTTATCTAGCCCTGTTTACATTTAGTTTTGGAATTTACTCAGAAGCAAATAGTCTCAACTTGAGATTGAAGCCTAAAATTATAGTAAAGGGAAATACTAATCATAGCTGCAACTTAGTAGCAAATTTCTTAGAAGTCAGCATAAAGAGACTCAAATGTAAAATATAAGTCCTTATATCTCAAGGCCACTAACATGTGCATGCCCTTTTCGTTTTTTGGCCAGATAAGTGCTTGCCTACTTTGTACCAAGAAAAAAAAGAATAAAATGCATACCCAATTAAATTCTTTGCTTAAGCGTGGTTATCTTGAGATTGCATTGTATCTCCCAAGAAGCATAAAAAAAAAATACTAATCAGTTTAGCCCAAATATCTTTTTGAATAAACAATAGAGTAAATCAATATTATATCAATATATTGACACAGAATGAAGCTTTTTTGAGTTTATAAGTTTAAAAGGGAAGAAAAGACACTCAAATATCAGCACACCAAGCCTCACATCACCATTGAACAGAACTGATATACTCCAAAGAATCATGCAACTCTGCCAGAAAAGCTGTTGCCTCCTGATTTCAGAGACAATGGAATCTGCTCTAACACTAGAATTGAATGGTTAACCATGGATCAAGATATTGAATTGAAGGGCTATGGTCACATCCACCTGGGCCCAGCTGTAGTCTATCCTATCATAGTCTACTTCTTAATGAGAAAATTCTGCATAAACATCCAAAGGATGACTTGAGTTGCATTGAATCATTGACTTGCTTGCATTATGATGAGGGGCTGAGGGCTGTTGGAAATTGAAAGATTATAACAAGGAAGATGATCACGGCACATTTCCTAGTGGGAATATGAACACAAAAAAATTGTATGCATTTCCAATATTGTCCACGTTGGCTCCAAGAATTTACCGTTAGTTTTAAAAAGGTAAACCTTGAAGAACCAGCGCTAAAATCAATCTTTTCGCCTTCACCAGTTAGAAAAACAGGTTCACAGCAAATTGGTCCATTTGATGTGACAAATTTGAGTGTCATAATGCTTATAGACTATGAACTACGTACAGTGAACTAGTGGACCAAAAGAAACTTAGCTTTGGCCAATCGTGACCCTTTTTCGGATAAATCAGTTAAATACGTGAAAGAACAAAACAGTGGAGATTGTGGTGCTCACAGCTCAGTTGAATTTTCAAACAGCTGAAAATTCTCAAACAACCTTCACTTGGTTTTTCTCCTTACCTAAAGTTGCAAGCAACTCTGGAATTGTGTCTCTGGCTCAAGTGTTGAGAAATAAATGATGCTTTCCGTGAATATTTCTTCTACGGCGGAAAGACTGGAGGAGAAGGATTGGTCTCGACAAGGAGAGATCGTTGAGTTCAAGGAATTCGCTCCACTCTCCCTGTTATATACATCCTTTCCATCGAGTGCCCCAACTGAACTTTAGCGCTTTTAGCTGTTTCCTCTTTCCTCCACTACCCATTGAGTAAAATTTTGTTTGTATGTTGAAATTTCGAACAAAGCTTTCACCTGTTACATTTCGGTGACGTCGGGACTTGGAATTGGAAATATATAAAACAAGTTAACGCAATAAAGCGACAAATAACCAATCAAGAATCGTTGCATCCATTTCGTGGCATGAAAATTATACATATTTTTGGTCATGTGATTAAACAATAATTGCATATTTCATGAACTATTGCTCCACTGTAAACAAACATATATATTGATTTGGACCGACCTCAGAAACAAGTATTAATGTGAACGAAATAACAGTCCCAAGCCATTGCTTTGAATTTCTCTCCAAAATGACAAGAAACTTGGATACAGCTCTCTATCAAAGCAACCCAACTCATCATTTGTTGCTAGGTTGATAGTTTTTCCCAGAATCCTGATACTTTCAATCAATGATAGGAAAGCTACAAATAACCCCGTATATAATATAAGTATACACCCTGGACATGTATTGCCTTTCACACCTGCAATGCCCATCCAAGACCAAAACGGCTTCATTTTGTTCATATACGCATGGGACATAAATAAGATTCTGGTTCGTATCCACTTATTCTTATGTTTCTTTTATACATTCGAACCATAGGCTAATGTTTGTCTTGTAACTCTTGTCTAGCTAGGCGAGTCCTTTTCGACATAACTTGCAAACTCAAAACTTTGATAAAATCCATTAGTTTTGCCTCCCTGGGATTAGGGTTAAACCCCCCTCATTAGGACAGGAAACATTGTTTGACCTCCAAGCCTGCAAGGAACTTTTTCGCTTATAAAACTAACCAAATAACGCCAAAGCCCGTTGATTGCTTGTTCAATTTACTTGATTAGCATTGCAATCTTGATGAGAAGATAAGATGAGTTTTGCCATTCTTTTTTAGGTAAGTCATAGTAGTAAACTTGTCGTATTTAGGGGTGAGCATTAGTCGGTTCAAACCGATTAGACCGACCGAATTGATTGAATTCGGTTTAAACGGTTCGGTTAGTTCGGTTTTCAGTTTTAATCGGTTAAAAAGTTGGTTAGCTCGGTTTAATCGGTCGGTTTTCGGTTTCTAAAAATATAGAACCGAACCGACCGAAAAACCGATAATATATTACAATATAAAAAATAATTCTTTTATTATTTTTTTAAAATCTTACTTATTCTTATTATTATTTATATATGTTTAGATTTTTCAAATATTGCATTGGAAAGATTATATGAAATAATATTTATAAGAATATTATTTATAATAATTTTAAATAATAATGTTAAATGATAATAATATTTTGTTTATAAAATTAAATGATATTAGATAATAATATTTTAATTTGTATATATTTATAATATATTTTGTTTATTGTTATCATTGTTAAATATGATGTTTGTTTGGGAAAAATATTAAAAAATATAAAATTATCTTAAAACAGAAAAAACCGACCGAACCGACCGATCAAGTTCGATTTTCGGTTTTTCGATTTACATAATTAATCGGTCGATTTTCGATCGGTTTTTATAACAAGTTTGGTTTGTTCGGTTTTTCGATCTTTTCGACCGAACCGACCGAATGCTCACCCCTAGTCGTATTTGGTGTCAGGGATCAAATTCAATCGATTAGTTTTCGACTTTAGGCCCAAATCCAAAGTTAAAAAGTGTGGCACAAGCAAAGATGGTCCATCCTGAAAAGTGGTCAGCTCTCGGGGTGCATTGGAATTGGGCTTCTCAAGTGGAGCCCAGGTTAGATTACTCACTGGACCACTAACTTTTCGAAAAGCCTTTTGCAATTCGAAGTCTTCTCCATGATTGGACAAACTCTAATCCCT
This sequence comes from Microcos paniculata, assembly GCA_030664755.1. Lineage (NCBI taxonomy): Eukaryota > Viridiplantae > Streptophyta > Magnoliopsida > Malvales > Malvaceae > Microcos > Microcos paniculata. The sequence goes on along the minus strand of CP131459.1, from coordinate 41,668,505 downwards.
TTTTTTTTTTTTTGGAACAATTCTAATCTTTTTCCACACCGAAAACAGGAAGAGAATTGAGGCCCGAGGGAGATGACAAGTTTTTAATCTTTTTATCATGAAGGCCTCGTTATTAGAGTTTTTTATTAAAAAAAGAAAAGAATGAAAATATTTATACTCTGCCGCCATTGCTTTTTTTCTTGAGGAAAGGTAACATCTGAACTAATTACTTAAATGGAACTCTTTTTCCTTCTTACTTTCTTCTTTTTCTGGTCATTAATTATTTATTTTTGTTACTTGAAAAGTTGAAATGAGATCCAGAATAGTCAAGAAAAAGATAAGCCAGAGTTTTCCACATTGACGATCTTCGATCTCTACCAAAACAATATTATACTAAATATATTTTTTTATTCTAACTTAGATCAAAGGTATTCTCAGGAGTGCCTATTGGGACATGGTCACATCCACATTATTCTCCCAACATTGCTTGTTGATAAATTTAGGGAAAAAATTTTCTTTTTTCTTTGGGCCACAAAAAAAATTTCTTTAAATTCAACAAAATTTGCTATGAAAACATTAATAATGTTAAAAAATAAATCATTATTATATTTTTCTGCAATGTGCCAAGCAAGAAAAATAAAAATAATGAAGCTAATTAATTTAGAGAACATGTAGCCGAAAAAGGTGAATACCAATATAACAAATTCTGTTAGTGGAATTTTTTATTTCATAAAGTAAAATAAAGAAATATTAGATGAGGTGTTAGATGAGTACAAAAACAAACTCCACTGATCAGGACTCTGGGTCTGGGTACATCCATGAAAGGCATCCTTCAACTAAAAATATTTTGTTGGGTTAACCATTCTTTGTTGCTGTCATCTATCTACCCACCCACCATTTCCACTTACTTTCCTTCTCGAAGGGCTTCATCAATTTCATGGAAAATAACCCTAGTTAATTTCCATATCCTTTCAAATTGAAGACAAAATAAGGTGAAGTGACGATTATCCAATTTCAACACCCCAGTTACTTTATATTTATAGAATATTTTTGATTAGTTATAGAGGTGACTTGCGTACATGGACTAAGTCCAAATCACCTCTGGCTTTCAATAATTTTTTTTTTAATTTTTAAGAAGGGTAAATAGTATCAATAATCCTCGAAGTTTGACTCAAATTTTATTTTGGTCCCTACAGTATAAAATATTTTATTTTAGTCCCTAAAGTTTGAAAGTCAAACTGTTTTAATTCGTATAGTTCAAAAAATTCTATTTTCATCCCTATAGTTTGAAAATCAAATCATTTTTGTCCATATATTTTTATACTTTAATAATTTTTAAAATATAATATATATCTTTAAGACATAGATGAATAAATTTCAATTAAAATTAGTACCGTATATTAGAATGTACATAGAAAATTGACACTTATACACAAAATTAATAGAAATACTAATAGAAGGACAAAAATTATTTGACTTTCAAATTGTAAGGACTAAAATAGAACATTTCAAACTTTAGGGATTGAAATAGAATTTAAATTAAAACTTTAGGAACCAATGGTGCTATTTACCTTTTTAAGAAAAAATTTAGGAATGGGGAGGTTATCCAAAATCAAAATAAAGAGGTAATCTCTTTAAAAATTTACAAATTCATTTTTTATGAAGTTTTTCAAATTTAAAGATTACCTATCAATAGCAAATTTGTGACAGTTGATTAAATCCGAATACCTTTCATTACAAGTCCAAGCTTTCATTAAGAACGTGGACTTTCAAGTACTTATTTGTAATGCAAGTTCTTGCTGTGCAGTAATTAAATAGAGACATGATCAAATTGGGATATTGAATTTTGTGTTAATTAAAAGGAAAATACTTTTTGACTCGTCTATTCTATTCCGTCTATATTCCTCATAACGTGACTTTCCTAATTACTAAAAGTTTAGTCACACTTTCAATAAGAGTGATTATTAAGGGTAATTAAGTTTTGTGGTTGGGGTTTTAAAAAAAAGTGGGATAAAAAATATGAAAGTCACGTCAAACGGGATATAGACGAGGCAAAAATAGACGAGTTATGTAACATTACTCTAATTAAAATCCATTTGGGGTAATGGAGATCAATAGTGCTTGAAACAATAGTTAATCTTTTACGCCAAACCCACCAGTTTCTCCTTAAAATTCTGATTTAGTCACCTAAACTTTCAAAAAAGATCTTTAATCAATAACTCGTATTGATGAATGAATATAATTGTACTTTCTCTCTTAAAAGGGAAAATAATTATCATGCATGTCATAAATTCCATGCCCTAGAAAGTCACACTAACAATTATTAAACATGGAAAATGGAATCCATGGATTCATTTATTATCAAGGGAAAAAGTCATAAAGATTTGTAATATCGTCCTTTTAGAGTAAACTTTTGCCAAGAAATAATTTTATTTTATTCTTTTCTTTTCTGAATTACTTATATTAGTACTATTATATGTAGCATCATTGCCAAGGAAAAAACACACACACACAAAAAAGAAAGCAAAACAAATTATAATATTCAACTCCAATGACATCCCAGTTTTGTGGTAGTAATAATATTTACATCTAACATCATCTTCATTGAAAGTTCCTCATTATTATAATAGAATAGTGGTAATGACTTCGTGATAGCTAATCCTACTATTATTACAGAGATTTCTGCTATACTAATCTGCCAATCCAATGCTTAAACATAACCTTAATTGCAATTAAACTAATTACTGAAACAGTAAAGACAAAAGCAAAAGAAAACTGAAAAGGATAACTAACAAGTTCTGAATGTTTTGCTCGTTGCTCATGTCATTGTGCTTGACCAGAATGGTGTTCGGAAGTCTATCAACATTGTGGTTGAGGATCGGGTGTACTTTACCCAATACGGTTGGACCAAACCCATGGCTGACCACCTAGTCAATTGAAAAATGGCATCAGGAGCTCAACTAGCTTCGCTTCGAAATGTAGTCTTTAGTTTGATAGATAACTACTTTGTGTGATACACAAGAAATATCAGGAAACTTTCCCTCTCAGCAGCCTGCCTAGGTAGCTATATATCTCTAATTTCTAACATTGCCCCCTTGCCTCCCAAGTCTTCTTCTTCCATTCACCTAACTAAGTAAAACGACTTGGCACTGGCAGCAGAGAGTTTGTTTTTGTCCTCCTTATAAGTTTGAGAGTTGGGTCGTCATTGCCCAAGTACACCAAGAAAAGAGCCAAGGCTTAAGTATTAAACAAAGCTTAATATTTTGAGCTTTGGCATAGAGTGAGAGAGCTAGAGTACAGATAATGGAGATGGCACCATGGTTTAGAGTCCTATTCCTAATGCTTTTATCTTGCATGTTGTTCCCAGCTTCAGTGGAGTGCATTGTTCGACACTACAAGTTTAATGTAAGTTTATACCGTTTTTAATTAACTAATACCATACATATAGCTAGCAGCAGCTTCCTGGAGCTTGAAGAACAGAGTTTTCAAACTAAAAAGGTGCATCATTTTAAACCAATAATGTAAATATATATCTGATTTCTTTTAAATCAGAAAATACCTGCATGGGGATTTCTCGATCGTGACATTTTGGTTTTAGGATGAATTCTATGAAATTGCAAGCTTCTGCGGTGCGACGTTTCAAGCTTTCAGGAATATTAGCTGGAAAGATATATATATATATATATATATATATATGAACATTGCTTCTTCAAGTAAATATATATATATATATATATATATATATATATTAGCTGGACATATTTTTGTCCCTGATGAAATTTTACTTGTTGACATTTTCTGAAAACTTCGATCTTCGCTGTCAGGTTTTAATATGGCTTTGCAAAGGTACTTTAGAATACCCCATCATTATTCACTATTTCCATCGACAAGAAGCTTAACTTCTTCAGGAAATTGGAGCTTTTCCTTGATTAGAAACTAAATTGGCAATCTGGTATTTCTGGTTGAAATTAATATTTTCACCTAATCATTACGTTTTCATATGTCTCGTAACCAGATCCAACTCTTTTCATTTTCATGCACGTTTGTGCTAGCTCTTCCAGGATATTAATTACAATTCTCCTTCCTTAGTTAACGTTCCAATTTTAAAAGTTTTCTACAAGTACAGAGGGCTCTCTTATGCCTTGTAATTAATTAAACACGTCGTAGTCGACTGCCGAAAGCTATCGAAATAAAGCACATAACCCCCGATTTCAAACCCAATAGATACCAATAGAAGCATTTCTCTTTATTAAGTGAATCAAATTATTATTAACGGTAATAGTAATTTCATTGGAATTTCCTTCATCAGTTAGTACTTTAAAGTATAACAGAAGAAAACATTCACTGCCAAAGAGTTTGATCGTTAGAACTGACAAATCTTTGATTGAACGGCAAAGCAAAGAATTAGAATGTCGGTGACGATGTTCTGTAACCACTCAGAACGACTTGACTTTGACAATATCGATCTGATTAATGTAATACTATGGACTAATATGCAGGTGGTGTTGAAAAATACAACAAGATTATGCTCAACCAAGCCTATTGTCACTGTGAATGGACGCTACCCCGGTCCCACTTTAGTTGCCAGAGAGGATGACACCATTCTTGTCAAAGTTGTCAACCATGTCAAATACAATCTCTCCATCCACTGGTAAATCCGAATTCATTAAGATTGTCTTGAAGTAATTAAGGGTGTATTCATGATTTCTGACTTTTGATTTCCGCTGGATCATCATAGGCATGGAATCAGGCAAATTCGGACCGGATGGGCAGATGGGCCGGCATACATAACCCAGTGCCCGATTCAACCGGGGCAGAGCTACGTGTACAACTTCACCATCACCGGCCAGAGGGGCACCCTTTGGTGGCACGCACATATTCTATGGCTAAGGGCCACAGTCCATGGTGCTATAGTGATCTTGCCCAAACGTGGTGTTCCTTATCCTTTCCCCAAACCCCACAAGGAAGAGATCATTGTCTTAAGTGAGAGCACCAAGAAACACTTTTATTGTCTTCATAATTATCTTAATTTCTTTCGTTCAATAAATTGCATAAGCTTTTAGGAGGATTTTGACCGGTGTTCGTCACTTGGAATATTCTATATTTTTCCTTCATTTCTTAGATATTGTTTTCTGAAAGTTTAGTTCATGTAAATATTCAATTTCCTGTGTGTAGGTGAATGGTGGAAATCAGACACTGAAGCCGTCATCAATGAAGCTTTGAAATCTGGTCTGGCCCCGAATGTCTCTGATGCTCACACCATTAATGGCCACCCAGGGCCCATCACAAGCTGCCCTTCACAGAGTAAAAACAAAAATTACTTTGCTACAACAAATATGCATATCAAATAATTAAGGCTTAATGTATATATGGACCATAAAATTTTCATTTTCCAATTCTGTAGGAGGATACACATTGACGGTAAAATCAGGAAAGACTTACATGCTTCGAATCATCAACGCTGCACTGAATGAGGAACTCTTCTTTAAGATTGCCGGCCATCAACTTACCGTAGTCGAAGTTGATGCCACGTACGTAAAACCCTTCAAAACAGAAACCATTGTCATAGCCCCAGGGCAGACCACAAATGTCCTCCTCACGGCCGGCCGCAGCGCTGGAAAGTATTTGGTTGCAGCCTCGACTTTCATGGACGCACCTATTGCAATAGATAACGTGACCGCCACTGCCACCTTACACTACTCGGGTACTGTTAGCAGCAGCGCCACCACTCTGACATCAACCCCTCCCAAAAATGCTACCTCGGTAGCAACAAATTTTACACACGCACTACGAAGCCTGAATTCGAAAGAATATCCAGCTAATGTCCCTTTAAAAATTGATCATTCCCTTCTCTTCACCGTCGGCCTGGGTGTCAACCCTTGCCCCACGTGTGTTAATGGAAGCCGCGTTGTAGCTTCCGTTAACAATGTTACTTTTGTTATGCCGAATATCTCTCTGCTTAATGCCCATTTCTTCAACATTAGTGGGGTTTTCACCACTGATTTCCCTGGAAATCCTCCTGCACCGTTTAACTATACAAGCACACAGCTAACGAACTTGTCGACAATACGAGGAACAAAGCTGTACAGACTTGCTTATAACTCAACTGTTCAGGTAGTCTTGCAAGATACAGGGATGATTACACCAGAGAACCACCCTCTTCATTTGCATGGCTTCAACTTCTTTGAGGTTGGAAGGGGATTGGGAAATTTCAACCCCAACAAAGATCCTAAGAAGTTCAATCTTCTTGATCCTGTCGAGAGGAACACAATTGGAGTTCCATCTGGTGGATGGACTGCTATAAGATTCAGGGCAGACAATCCAGGTACGAAGTTCATGGTCTAATTTTAAAGCAGGACATGTCGAGCCGAAAATCTAATTTCTGTCCAAACTTTAAAGAACATTGATATCTGTTAATTTTCTCTTTGTTAATTTGCAGGGGTTTGGTTCATGCATTGCCATTTGGAAGTGCACACGACCTGGGGGCTTAAGATGGCATTTGTTGTTGACAATGGCAAAGGCCCAAATGAATCCCTTTTGCCCCCTCCTAGTGACCTCCCCAAGTGCTAGAGAGGAGTGGAGAAATTAAATAGCTGAAAAAATACATGGAAAATGGAAAATTAATTGAGCGGCTGAAAGCGAATGACTAATAAGGAGAGTTCTTTTTGAGCAAGCAAGGAAAGTTGCTCCCTGTTGAATAAATGACGGATGGGATTCTTTTTCTTTTCTTTTTTAATTTGATTTCAGTTATATGTATATCGCCAATGCCTACAAGTTTGAGCTATAAAGTTGTTCATATATACGTCATGTTGCTAATTTAGTGCGCCAAATGTTTATTGCATTGGCAGATGCAGTTTCAAATGAACTTCAATATTACAATTCATCTCTTGTTCTTTTTAGCCATATAATATTTGCTTTAAAAAAAAAGCTACCATTAACATAGGCACATTGCCAGCACCAAAAGCCAAGAATTCTCTCATCGAACAGGGAAGAAAAAATTGTATTTCTCAAAATAATAAAGGACATAAACAAAGAAAGTTTATTCTGGACTGGATTTTTTTTTTTGTTCACAAATGTCTAAGCCCAGGTTCGAACGGGGGACCTCTAGTGTGTGAGACTAGCGTGATGATCAATTACACCGCCTAGACAACGATTGATCCTTTTATTCTCGGCTTGCTAATGATCACTTAATCAGTTAATCTGACATGGTAATTGGGTTCGGCAACAAAAAGTTCAAGCCTGCAAAGATAACATATGGCCCAATAATGGCGGGGCTGCCGACAAACGATGCAATAGACAGACACAGTCGAGGACAAAAATGAAGTAACCAATACAAAACGAACACCAAGCTTTTGTTTGGGCCTTAGGGCATTTGCTCAAACAAAAGGTTGAAGCCCGGGGATTGCTGTCTCAACCCAAACACCCAATAAAAGGGAAGGCCGGCTCTCGTAAGCGATGCAAGTCTTTGCTTTATGGGCTTCTCTTCAGAACCCTGATTACCATTCTCGCTCCCGCCGAAATCTTGAGCCTGGACTGAGTTGCAGCGACATTGCAGTAGCATTTGACAGACTCATGGACCATAGAAGATGACCCAGCTCGGTTGCTCCACAATTTTAGCATTCTTGATTCAAAAAAGGCCGAAGAGGTCCTATGTAGACCCGACAATTCGTGTTTCGTATGATACTCGTGTCGTGTAAACATGTGTCAGTAATAGATATTTAGTCATACATGAACACGATACGAATAACTATTCGTGTTAAGAATATAAAACACATACACAGAACTGTTTAATTAACGTATAATATGACACGACTACGTTATAACATGACATGATTACACGATTTGATATAATTTTTAAAATTAATTTAAAAATAAGATTATATAATATTATTATATTAACCCTATGATATATACAAAATTACTTAAAATTTAATATATTTTTAATATATCAAAGGTTAAAATGGTATTTTAATAGTTAATTTATCGTATTCAACGTGTCGTGTAAACAGGTAAATGTGTAACAGATAAACTCAATTAATTAGCCGTGTTTAACATGTTTTACATGTTTTAATCGTGTTTGATAGGTTTAAGACACGAAACACGTTAATCTTAATCGTGTTGACATGATTAAAACACGAAATACACTAAGGTTTAACATAAACACAGTTACTTTCGTACCATTCCGTGTCGTGTTCAAAATTACCAGGTTTAATCATATCCCCATGTTAGACTCAGTCCATTAACCAACGTGTTCTTTTTTTATAAAAAACAAGTGTATCCCACAACTTATAGATATGAGATTAATCCTTTTTCAGTAAAGAAAATTACAGATAAAACCCTTTTGATAAGTATATATTTCTAGAGAATCAAATTTGTATCTTTGCCCTTATTAGGGTGGAGACCACTACAACCCCGAATAACACGTGTTCGCCAAACTCCAATTCTCTCTTCCACTTCTTATCTCTTCTAACATCGTTGTAAATTCAATTTGATATATATACATACTTTAATATTAATTGATGCCCATTACTACTTATCTTCGCGTGAGGAAACAATATAGTTATAGGTGGACAATTGTACATTAATCAACATGTCGTCTTTATTTTAGGTGGCCTTGAAAAATAATTATTGCTAGCTGCTACTAGTAAATTTGGGTCTCCTTCAAGAGAGTAGTGAGATTAGTGCGGTTAGATTGAAATTTTGAAGAAATTACTGTATAAATAAAAAAAATATTATATAGATAAAAAAATTGTGAGAATAATTACTGTATAAATAAAAAATTATTTGATAAATAATGGTGACAGTACAGTTGGTCTTCCAATGGCACCTCACTTGTGCCGATTGTTCTACCAAAAGGGACCTTCATTGTTTTCTCTCATCCTCCTCCCCCGTAGAGATTGATAAATCCAAAAGTATTGCAAGTTGCCTGCAGCAGTGCAGGAGGGCTAGATGCAAAATCTGCCCACCATTGAGCCCACTACCTTCTCAAAATCTCAATTTTCTCAATCACACTTGTCTGGCTTTTTGACTTTTTGGAAAGAACCCTACATTGAAAAGGAATCTTTCCTTTAATGGAAACAAAAATGTCGTTGGTGGTTCAATAATTATTACTTATATACATAAATATATATACACACACCTTAATGACATAAATTTTCCTCCCTTTTTTCTCTTTTGGCTGCATTTCTTTGAAGTCGCTTTCTTTCTTTCTTTCTTTCTTCCTCCTCGCCACAATAATCAAACTATATCTGATTGATCAAGTACCCCTACCTCCTAATTGCATCAAAGGGCCAAATGCACCTTTTATTTTCAAGTTTTAACGGCACCCTATCCTTTTATATAATGAAACAATAGAATAAAGGGGAAGTGGAAAATTAATGTTGTTTGTACTTTGAAATTAATATCTTGTCACTTTTGATAGGCCAAAAATAAAATCTGAAATTTGGACTTGTAACTTTTTGCTGCACTTTGGAGGAGTTGCTGTCATTGAATATGAAATTTGCTAAGCGCTTTTTTTTTTTTGGATAAGCAGAAATTTGCTAAGCGCTTTTGTTCGCAGTGTGGAAGGTTAAAAAATGAAGAAAAGTAACTGAACAAACTTTTGTTGTGCACCCAAGGAAGAATATTGTTATACTATTTCTGTATTCATAGAAGACTTTGATTTAAGCATCAAAGCCAAAATTTGGGTGCAAGTGCAACTCATTGGAAAAGTTGACAGAGAAACCAACAAGCCATCTACTTATTGTGAGATCATAAACTCTCTTTTTTTTTTCAACAAATAAAAAACAGCTTTTTTAATTGATATTAATTTTTTTTTAATAATTGAATTATTTTCTCTGCCGTTTCCCACAATCTTTAAGCAGCCTTGAGAGCAAATTTAAATATGTAGAGAATCTGTGAAGAAGCAACTTCATATAAATATATATATATATATATATATATATATATTGGTTTAATTTCAATAAAAATGGCTGTAACCTTTAAGTTAATGATCACTGGTGAGCCCGCCCTTGTTGTTTGAAGGTCTTAATTAATTAATAGTTATTACTTCTATAATTAATCCATCGTAGATTTCAAAATTCCGTCTCCATCTCTTTGAGGTTTGAATGCATGAGTTGATGGAGATGAAAGATGACATTACTCGCACGGCACATCTCTCTTACAAGGCCACAACAGAAGAAACCGATTGTTTGTTGTTATCTTATCTCACATCTTCACATCATTAATCACTCTTTGCAAAATCCATTTCGTGTTTTAGTAGTATTTTATGTATTTGCTGACAACATATGTTCATATATTTAAATTAGTATTTTCCAATTCACCCTACCAAACCATCGGAAGAAATTTCAATATAGAATAAATAAATAGGAGTAAAAAAGAAGGCATACAAATAGAAAAAAGAAAGAAAGAAAGAAAGAAAGAAAGTTTTTTTTTTTAAATAATACTATAAAACCATGGTGATCATAGTAGATTTTGATTAATTCAAAATCGATTTGTGTTGAATTTATTTTATTTACCAATATTTGTTGGGTTGAGTGGAAGGAACTTAATATCCTTTAGGGGGCATTTGGTTCACGAGAATGTATTCAATTTCTGTTTGCGTGAAATTTTAGGAATGTAAGCTTGATATGTTTGGTTGGGAGTTATATATATTTTCTGTCGAAATGAATAATTTACTATAATGCCCTCAATGCAACAGTTAAGCATATTTCTTATTTGTTTAATGTCTCCTACAACTGTTGCAATTTTATTAAATTTGATAATTAAATATGACTAACATAAAAATTATTTATGTAATAAACTTAGTAAAATATTATTTAATTAATTTAGTGATTATATAATCTAAGTTTAATTATACTTTTTACAAAAAAAATATGTTTTACTTTAATTGAACTAATATATAATTAATAGTTTAATAATTATATAAGCTAAGTTTAATTATATTTTTTTACCCAAAAAAATGCTTAAAAAAATGTTATAATTTACCAATTACTTAAGGTTATTAGAGTTCAAAGAGGCAAAATATTGAGGGTAAAGATTTTAATATAACCTGATAATCTCACATGATCTAATAATTTGAAGATTATGAAATTCTTAATAATCTTACCAAAATGTTAACGTGGCGAGAATCTAAGATTACTCCCATTATGTGATTATCTTAAACTAAATGTCTTCATATTACATTACCAATATTACATTACCGGAGTTATGAAATATTATCCCGCTAAATACCCCTTTAAATAAAGTATTAGGATTCGAGTTTTATGAATTGAGAAAATATTTATATGTTTGTTCAAATTCTGAACTTATTTTATTTTATATTAAAACCATTTTACTTTTTTATAATATTTAATTTTCTTGTACAATTTGTACATAAAAGTTAAAGCGGGCAAAATGAAAGTAAATTAATGAATAACAAAATAGAATTTAGAAGTCTAAGCATTTTCCTTTTTTCTTATAATAGTTCATATTTTCCAAAATGGAAGTAACTAAATTTGGGGGAAAATCCCATATATGTGGAATTGTAGTTTAATAGAAACACGTAGTTGGATCTTCTCCTCCACTTCCACACTTTCTATTCTTTCATTTTCACTTTCTGCATGGAATATTTATTTATGTGAAGTATTATTTATACGGAACGGAGGGGCAAATTGTGCATATTTTTGACAAGTCGAGAGACACGTTTTCTCATTGAATTGGGTGCCAGATTCGAGGTGCCCACAATAAAGGCTTCATGAATCAGTATGGGGCCCGGCCCTACCCAAAGCAGCCACCCATAATCCCAACATCTTACACGTGGCACTTCGGCATCTTTGCCACTGAATTCTTATTTCTCCACTTTAGCCCAGCCCAAGCCCAATTTAAATTACATATTTATATTTGCGATAAATATGAACTTTTGAATTACTCCCAAAAAAATATATCGTAGACAATAATTCATAAATAAAATATTTTCACAGGTTAAAATATCGGTCATCCATTTTCGTAATAATTCAATTCTTTTTTAAAATGATTAGTCACAAAAAAAATTCACATTTAAATTTAAATACTAATAATTTTTCTTTGTCGTTGTCATTTGTAAATTATAATTTTCTTAAGGAGGGTGAATGGGTAAATTGGATGGGATATTTTTTTTTTTTTCGGTTTTAAAGAAGGATAGGGATAGAACAATAAGAAATGGCCAAATGCATGTGGGATTCATTCAAGCAATAATTCAACCACGTTGAAGTTCCTTGTGCTTTTGGAATACCACTTTATAAGAATTTTAGAAAATTGAAAGTCGACATTATTATTTTGTAGCACTCAATTAAAAAAAATATTATTCCACTTCTTCAAAAGTAAAAAAGGGATGGATGCCACTATTTGTTTATCCATTTTAGATGTTTTCAAGTGCATATTTAAAACGATTTTATCATTTGTCTATTCTTTGAAAATGATAGCTCATGGTTTTAATAACTAAACGACTATGTATTTACAATGATATATTTCATTTTTTTCTCAAAATAAAAAATTAAGTTTAACAAATTCTTCTTTATTTATACATTGTTTTCAAATAATCATATAAATCCACTGATATCCTGTAGTTACATTGGATCTCAAAGTCGAGTTATACTAGACTGAGAAAAACTCCTTTAAACTTATTAATTATATTTTCCAATTTTCGTTTTCGCAATCATTTTTTAAAAAAAGTAGCTCCTTCAATTTTAAATTAAGGTTTAGTAATTCATGGCGCATTCATTGTGAATTTCTGTAGATGTTACTGAATTATATGATTACATGTCAAATTTATGTGACATAACAAGGTAAGTTTATTGAATATCATTGATTGGAAAAAATTGCGGAGGAATCATAATTCCCTTATGATGAAATTAATAGGAAAAATAGAGCTCTCCTCCCCAAAATTCCAAATTGAAAATCTAGGCACCAATAATGACACCACCAATGATTTGTTAATCAAAGTTCTCCAATAATTAAGGGCACTTAAAAGCCAATTTGTCCCTTATTTGAATAAAGAAGAAACAAAGAATTGAAAATGTTTGGTACTAGTACATCATCCTCCCTTTGACAAATAATCATCTTGTTTAACCAAAGATATTCTCAGATATTTGATGCAAGAGTCATCCATTTACGTTAATTGAATAAAGGGACAACAAAGAATTGAAAATGTTTGGTACTAGTACATCATCCCTTTGGCAAATAATCATTTTGTATGTTTGGTACTAGTACATCATTATCCCTTTGACAAATAATCATTTATTTAATTAAGAGTATTCTCATATCTTTAGCACGGGATTAATCTATTTCAGTTATTTGAATAAAAGGGGAGCAAAGAATTGAAAATGTTTGGTATTAGCATGTCATCATCATTTTGATAAATAATTATTTTGTTTAATCAAGGATATTCTCAAAATTTTGATACAAAACTAATTCCCTTGAAATTAAGAGCTTTAAATGTAAAACCCTCATAATAAATACGTTTTCGGGCGTCAAACTTATATTTTTACATTTACCGGAATAAAGACCACTATCATCACTTGAATCAACCCTTTTTGTTTGACAAATAATCATTTAAGTCCTAATTAGCCTACAAATCCGCAATGTTTATATATGGGCTAGAGTTTTAGGCCCACTTCAGAGCCTAATTTAGGAAAAGAATGGGCTACAGCCTACATGGCACTCAACAAAAAAAAGCATACTCAAGTACTAAAATGCCATTGCTTAGAGGTACTTTTGTGAATTATAAAAAGGGTAGAAAGGTCAAAAAAGGAGAGGAGCTTTTTAGAGCTATTGTGCTAACAACGACCGATGGTGGCTTGACAAAAGACAATAGCAGTGGAGCAGTTAGTCACATCAGAAGGGGACCGCTTTGGCTGTATTGGTTAAGGGTCGTAGGAAGAAATTATTTTATGGGATTATTTTATCATCTCAGCTATAGGGTTAATCTGTAAAATCTTATCAACAAAAAATGTTTTCTTATATATATTAAAATTCTACCTCTATTATGTTTTAATTTCAGAACTTATCAATTAACTTCTACTTTTTTAAATTAAAGGCTAAATCTATTACTAAATTAAGGATTAACCTTCAACTAATATTTTAAATTGATAAATTTTTACTGATTAATCCCATAACTGACATGATAGAACGGTCCAATAATATAATTTTCCGGGTTATAGGAGAGAAAGCACAACGGAAAAAAAAAATAATTGGACACAACCGACATCGTTAGGGCGTTATCACGCGCCATCTAGAGGTTCCAGCTTCCAAGTGGTTTATTTTATTGAATTATTTATTCTTCCAACAAAAAAATTATCTTCACTTTTTTTTCCATCAATTTGAATTAGAAAAAAATCCAAAATTAAGAAAAAGAGAGAAAGAGAAAGGTGACAATAATATGATATGTATGCTTCGAAAGAATATTTGAAAAATGGTATTTTTTACCCTTAAATTTAATTTTAATTTTTGGAAACAAAAAAAATTCTATAGAAATGTTCGAAATCGTGTTTTACACGCACTTAGAACGAGGTTGGGGAAAGTTTCATTCTCCTACTCAATTCCATTAACCAACATTGTGAAAAAGCGAGCGGAGATGTGAGAGGTGGTGGTTGGCTGGGTTGGCCAAGGCCCAAGGCTTTGCTTTTGCCCAAGTTGCAACTAATCTCATACGGTTACTCCCACCTTTCAGTTATAAACTTCCTACGTGGATCCAGCCCATTGGCCACTCATGACTGGGCCTAGATCACGAAACTGTATCAACCAACGAAGCATCTCTACGTGTCGAAATCTGATTCCTGATGTTGCCCGGTTCCTCCCTCCTTGAGATTGTAACCTGTAACAATTATGTTGGAGACTGCCCAATGAAAGTGTTGTAACCGTGTGGGGGCCCCATAGATCAAGTTGCCCCGCATGTAATTTACCGTTGATCTGGACCCTTCTTTTGGCGGCTACCCATTCAAGCTGAGTAGCTGACCAGTGCCCCACTATTCCCTTCTCCCTTTTTTTGTTTTTTTTTTTATCGGGTAAAATTCATTTTTTAATGACATTTTGTTTTCTTTTTTAATTTGAAAGTAATAGATGCAAAATTATTTTTGGCGTTTTTTGTATTACAATTTAAAATTAATAGTAGGGCAGAACAGGTGAGCTAAAATGAGCTGCCAAACTATGTTTTTCCTTTCTTCACAACTGAAAATAAAATAAAATAAGTAAATGAAAAAAGAAAAAAGAAAAAAGAAATGAAGTTAAAAAACGGGAAAGCATAAAAAAAATTTTGTTTTTATGCTTTTTGCAAAGAATAATAAAATAGTAATAATATTATAATAATAATGTAACGAGCAAAGAGAGAGAGAGAGAGACAGTGTGTGCTTTCTATTTCAATATAAGAACTTTTCATGAGTTGCAGTATCCAATAACCCCATACCCTCCAATCACAGGCCACCACCTTCTTCCTCTGCTTTTTCTCTCTCTTTCTACTTGGTTTTGTTCCTCTCTCTCTTAACGTTTTAACAAATTTTAGATTCATTCCTTGAAGCTTGGTAGCTCCACTTTTGAACTTAGTTTTCTCCTTCGTTTTCCTTTTTTTCTCTAATATATTCAATACACAAGCTTGTTTTTTGGCACGCCTTCTTTCTTTTCTTTTCTTTACTTTGTTGCTCATTTCTCAAGGGAAGGGAAGAAAGAAGAGATCTTTTATCAGCTTTCCTCACTTGCATCTCTCTATTCAATTCAGGGCTTGCTTTTTTTCCCAATTGGGTTTTCATTTCCAACTTTTTGTCTTGCTTGACCTCAGTTTCTTTCTCTGCCTTCAGTTAGTCAGCTTCTCACTTGTTGCCTAATTGGGTTACCAAGGAAGCTGAAGTTCAGCGTTGGTTTTCAGTTATAAACTACTCTACATAACAAAAGGAACTGATAACTGTTTGTCTGTTATAAATATTGGGAATTCCTGTCTCGGTTTCTTTCAGTGCTTTCTGGGTAGTTGCTCTTTTACAGTTTTCCAGTTGGAACTCCTGGAAAGTTTATTGCTTTAGATCTTAATTGTACTGCTAGGGTTCTTTGCTGGGATAGTTTAAGCATTTTTACTTTTAAGTTGCATAATTTTGTAGATTTTTTTTGACAATTTTATTTTGTTTTCAAAGTGGGTCTTTTCCAGATTCCTCAGGGATTGCCTACACACTTAAAAAAGTATTCTGATTCCTTGCAAATGCTCCCTGATTTAACGCTGATATTTTTCCTTTGGTACCCCCTACCTCTCTGCATTTCCCCTGTAGTTTCTTGTCCTGTTTTTTTTTCTGTTCTTTTACAATTCCCATGATATGACTGAAATTCCATTCTCCGAGTGATCAATCGTCTGAAACGATCAGTTGGGAGCTTGTTTGAATCAAACTTCCATGATTTGGTAGTACTTTGTGTTTAAGAATTTCATGTTATGAAGTGGGAAATGGAAATTCTGTCTCCAACGTCTTATCTCGCTAGCGCGAATTGGTTTCTTGAAGATAGCAAAAGCACAAAATGGACACCAGCAGAGAATAAGATGTTTGAGAATGCTTTGGCGGTCTATGATAAAGACACTCCTGATCGATGGCAGAAAGTGGCTGCAATGATTCCGGGGAAGACGGTAGATGATGTAATCAAGCAGTATAGAGAATTAGAAGCTGATGTTAGTAGTATAGAAGCAGGGCTGTTTCCAGTACCTGGATATGCCACCTCACCATTCACATTGGATTGGGTGAATGGCCACGGATATGATGGATTAAAACAGTCATATGGACTTGGTGGAAAGAGATCTTCATCAGGCAGGCCTGTGGAGCAGGAGAGAAAGAAGGGGGTTCCATGGACAGAAGAGGAGCATAAGTAAGTTTTAACTTGAACTTGTTCTGCTTATACTGTTACTTTAGATGATGTTCATTTGATTATATGACCCTATTATTATCAGATAAAAATTGTAATAAATTAAAACTAGTATTATAATTGTACTAGTTTTTTTTTTTTTAATGATCTATGTTGTCTGTTTGCACAGCAGTACTTTCAGGTTTATGTCATACTACGTAAATATCTGCACCAAAAATCTGTTATACGATTTTGATTGAGACATTTGACTGATAATTTGCTTGATAAATCTACGTTTCACTTGCATTTGATTGACAAGAATGTTTATTGATCTTCCACAGATTGTTTCTAATGGGCCTAAAAAAGTATGGGAAAGGGGATTGGAGAAATATCTCGCGAAATTTTGTTGTCACTAGAACACCAACTCAAGTGGCTAGTCATGCTCAGAAGTATTTCATCAGGCAGCTTTCAGGAGGGAAGGACAAGAGAAGAGCTAGCATTCATGACATAACAACAGTCAATCTTAATGACACGAGAACTCCTTCGCCAGACAATAAGGGAACTGCTTCACCGGAGCAGTCTTCAGTGCTTTCTCAGCAGGCCACTTCTGCGGCCATGCCTAGAACACATTTTCAATGGAATCAGCCTTGCAATGGAGCAACAATGGCTTTCAATCCATCACAGGGAAATATTTTAATGTCCTCTACCTATGGGGCTCCGTCCTATGGGCTAAAAATGCAGGGGCAGAGTCAGCACAGAAGTGCTGCTCATGACTCTTATTTTGGACCTCAAAATTTTGTTTTTCAGATGCAATCAGCACAGCAATATCCTCACGGATGAGACAACAGCTGTTCTGAGTTTCTCCTGGCTTGATAAGCCATTCATTCCTTCAGTTGATTAGTATAGTTGTCTTTGTGCTTTTTTCATGGTTTTTTGTGAATATGTTATCATAAACTTGAGTTTAGTCGATAGCATTCAAACACGAGGGCATAGGATTGAGTTTTGCTAGGAATTTCAGACTCCCAAGTGTGAAACTCTCAAGGAGGATTCTTAGACATGGGTTTCCTTTGTATTTAAGATTCTGTAGTCGAATCTGATTATCCCTTCATCAAATTGCCATGCCATGTGGTAATAGTGGTGAGCTTATCCGGAATACATCGACTGATGGACATGCGGAATATATGTTATGGATAGAGTTGTCTTAGAGTCTAGGAATATGAAGCATAAGAGAAGACTAAATTACTTTTGTACTATTATTTGGCTTCTCCAGGATAAAGATTGGAGTGCACGCTAAATGCATCAGCAAGTAGGGTTGGAATTGCAGGATCACGAGGGGAATGAAGTAAACGAATAAGCATCTACAGTCGGAAGTTGAAAGCTTAGAATGTTTTTAGGCATGAGCGGTTGTAAATATTCCAGAAATGTTTGCTTTCATCTTCTTCAGAGGTTCATTCATCTGGTTGTAAACTTTTTGCAGTTCCATATGTAAATCTTAGTCATTTTGATGCCGACCAATGATTCGAAGTTTATATCAGAAAACCAAAACTTCAAAATTTGCTGCTGCGCCTGAGATCAAGGGCAAAAGTTAATGATCCATATGTTGAAAGGTTTTTAAGTATTCCGTGTAGGGTCTACAATTCTTGGTAAAGCCTAAATCTTTACAATGGCTGCACATTTCGGAACTAGTTTGGTTGCTCCATTATTTATTGAACAAAAGTTAAAACACAGCCGACTATATGCTCAGTTCGATGGAATTGGATGAGTCACAGGGCACTTGATTTTGAAATTCCATAGTATCAGATTGCCCACTTTACCATTTAACCTCTTTTAGACCATTGCACTACCCATTTTCGTACACCCCAACATGGCCTACTTGACTCTTATTGACCTTCAAACCTTAGTCGAGGCTGACTCTGAATTCCACTAACTTGGAGCATCATATTCTTCAATTCTTCCTCTCATTCTTGGTAATCTTTCTTCATTACGAGATCTTAGTTAAGAGATCCTCTTCCCAAAAGAAGAAGATTCCTCCTTGAAGATTAGATTATTGGTCACACTATGAGAATTTAGTGTGAAAAAGCAAGATTCAGGTTAGATTACCCTTTTGATTTACTATCATTTTTTTTAATATAATTTGCGGTTCATCTTTCGCGGTAAGCCCCTTTTAAAGCATGTTATTTGAGATATCTCCCTCCAATCTTCTTCTTAATGGTGGCAAGAGTGCTATTACACTTATGTAAGGTCAACTGTTCTTGGTAAGTCTATGGAAGCATCATGGTCTTGTGACACTGTAGGGCAGAAATCAACTTAATGAGTATAATAAAGGTTCCACTTTGTTTCTAAATCTTAAGCTCAAATTCTGAAGTACTCCTTCGTGGAGACAGACTATTAAGCTTTTCATTAGGTAGAAAGAATTTATTGACCTTTTCCTTAATCAGTAGAACTCAGAAGTTTTATTTTAAAATTTCTGAATGGACATTGAGATTCCCTTTTGGTGGAAATTTTCATTGACCTTAAATTTCCTTCGTTCTTTCAGAAAAAGAAAAGGGAAAAAGGAATCTTCTCCCTAATTAAGTGCTCCTTTGAACTAATGATTTATATCATTTAGTAAGACAAAGTAACAATGATTATTAACGGATACATCCATAAAGTTCATTGAAGTAACAGGTTTCCCTTCAGGTTAGGTCGAGCCTAGCTCCTTTTCCTTTCTCTCTCCGAAACATAAATCTCCCCATGAATCAATTGTTGCATTGAATAAACCGATTGATTAGCTTGCACAGGGCAACCAACAATGATGATGGATCAATCAAAAGAAAATTAAGGAAATGCCAATAAACATTCAACTTAATTTCCTTGGCGGTCATGATTATCCAACTTTACATTTATTTTTCACTGGATATCTACACGCGCGCGTGCACACACACACACGCGCACACTGCACTGACATGCAGGAACTCGTTCGACGTATCTGATTGCGGGCTTAATCATGTGACTATTAGTTTGTAGGGCATCGTAGCAAGTTCTTGTAGCTCTTTTGTTGGATCATTTGTTTGTATTTCAACATATAATGACAAATGGTAAAAACAAAGCTCAATTCTGTGTGCCATTCCCATGTCTTGAGCCTTTTTTTCTCTTAACTTGTCTTTTAGGTTTTGTTAATGCCAAGCATAGCATCTGTAGTTTTACTATGCAGAAGGCAACCATCAGTCCCTGGCATATATAATAGATTCAGTCCTATCAAGGAAAGAATACAGGGGCAACATGATCAATAGGGTCGTTCCAAGTAGCTTTCTTTTTTGAAGGTATGTTGACAAAACTTACCACATCATCTTTTCTAAAAGGAAAAGTCTTTCTGCCACAAGTTGATGGGAGGGAAAAAAAGCACCTTGCCAACTTTATTCTTATTTTCAGCAACACCTTAAGTAGTTACGACCACATATATTATGTCATAATTCACACTTTCGGTTATCTTGTTTCTACTGTTTTCTGAACATTATTCTGATTCTTCTCTTACAATGCTTCTGGTTGGAAAATAGAAAGGAAAAAAGAAAAAAGAAGAATAAAAAAACCTGATGCCACATTGGGCAAGAGGTATTTCCTGTGCTGGCTTCACTGGCCCCCACCCCCCACAGTTTTGAAAATTATCTAATTCTGGGGTTTCAAAGGAAGAAGAAGAAATTATGGAGGAGAGAAAAGGTAGAGCAGAAGGAATAGTTGTATCTCAGTACCATTAATTAATGCAATCAAACACTACAAGAGTGTGCACTGTTTCATGTGAAACAAATGAGAATACAACAATGTATTTTGAGGCATCTTGGGGACATTAGAAAATGATAAAACAGAAAGGACATACTATGATCATTAGCATTATTAGATGGAGTTTGGTGTTTGGTTAAGAATCTGGAGAGGCATCAAGGCATCAATTCTGTGTCCGAGACTTTTTCTTATTAGATAAGACCCCAAAAATACACCTCTCTTTTTTGTTGGATCAATTTCATACTTAGAAATGCGTCCATGCAAGCCAAGATGTCAACTTGATTTATGCCACCGAAAAAACCAGAAATTATAATCAAGAAAAAGGAGAGACCGGCCCCCAGACATCACTGACATAATTGTGACTGGGAAACTGTGAGAGATTTCCAGTGCAAAACAATGTGGTTGAGTTCATTCATGGGCAGCCTTTCAAGGAAAAGTCCAAAATCAACGATGGAATTGGCTCATGGACCAGATGTTTTTGCCTTAAATGTTCACAAAAGAAAAAGAAGAAAAACATGTACTGCTGGCCTGGGCCATGAAATTATTTAGCCTAATTAACAGGTTTCTTATTATTCCTTACCACATGTCAATCCAAAGCCAACAGGAAACAAAGGATCGCACGAATTATCTCCATTGTTTATTGGTAGCTGTTTGATTGCCTTAAACCATGTAACTGGTAGTCGACCGTCGAATTTGTAGTCTCCAAAAACTACATCTGTGATTCCCCTTCCCTCGGTTCCTGGCAACCAGGCAGCAATCAGAGCATCCACTTTGTCCAAAAGCCATGGCTCTATAACCAAGGGTCTTCCGGATATCAGGATTGCCAATGTGGGGATTCTCTCAGAAACTGAACTTATTAACTCACTTCCATTGAAGGGGATTATAAGCTCTGAATTGTCTCCAACAGATTCTGCATATGGTTCTTCACCAACGGCTACAATGGCGAAAGAAAAGCTCTCCCCAGCGAAGGTGTCTGGTGAAGGTTGCTTTTCATAAATCACCTCCGTTTTCTCTCCCACGACTTCTCTCAAGGCATCCAGGATTGTTGTCCCTAGAAAGAAACAAAGGCATGAACCAATGTCCGCATGAAATACGATGCATACCCTCTGTACAATACTAATATGATCAAACCATAGAGTTAGAATCCAAACATAAAAAGAAGTTGAACATTTGAAAAAGATTGAATTCCAAAGATTTACGTCCTCTTGATTTGTTTTGGGGGATTTGGGGAGGTGGAGGGAGGGAAAGTTACGGAAATCATCTTCCTTAAAATGGTCTAGAATAAAGTTTTCAAATCCACCACTCCATTGTAAGGTGGAAACTCCTGAAGGAGGACATAAGTACTTAGGCATTTTAGACAAATTTAATGGCTGCAGGTAGGGCTGCGTACCATATTTACTTGCCGTTAAACCTCAAAGAGAAGACATAAGATATTAGCAAAGATCAAAGGAAAGTAGGTGGGTGGGATCAGCAAGAGAAGAAAGATATGGTTGATAAACTGCTTACCAACTGTAATCCTGCCACTGCCACCCTGCCAGTAGCGTGTCCACCCTCCACACTGGTATCCGAGATTGTCAGCATGTGTTCCTGCAACAAGAATTCTTACAGCGTTTTTGTCTAATGGAAGGAAAGGCTTTCCTGGATACTTTCCATTTTTCAATAGAACCAGGGACTTTCGGACGGCTTCACGGGCTAGTTCTCTGTGTAGCTGCAAGAAATCATAGAGGTGTAAGAGTGAATCTGTTGTAAAATCAACTAGATTTTTTAAAGATGATAAGATTAGGTAAGGCATTAGATTTTACAGCAAACGACATAATACAGTAACAGCAGTAAGATGAGATTTTACATGTAGTAAAAGATAAACCAAATGCAACTACTTATGGCTGCTGGGTCAAACTATCGTCAAGAAGAGCATATATAAATATAATTGAGTTGAACAAATTGAATGCTGAATTCTACAAATTTTTACCTTGCAGCCAACTGTATCCAGAAGAGATCTGTTGGAGAAGGGATATTCAAAAAGACCAGCAATAAACTTCACTCTCAGTATTCTTTCAACTGCATCATCTATCCTGGACATCTGTATCTCCCCGGATTGCACCAGAGATGTCAAATCCTCAATAAATTGTTTGTATGTATAAGGCACCATTACCTGAATATGATTCCAATCCAGTGTAAATAAAGACATGAATCCAAGAAAGAAACCTTTATGTTTGGGAACTAAGTTATATATACCATGTCAATTCCAGCATTAATGGCAGTATAAACACAATGACGATAGTTTGACCCTCTAGGTTCGCTAAGTCTGTCAACTCCTTTCCAATCAGAGATCACAAAACCCTGCCACAGAAGTTTCCAAAAGTTATCTAGATTAAAATAAAATTTTCCAGTTCATGCAAGCACCACTTTTCGAAAAAAAACTAAGTCTCACTCATTTTGCTGAGGTATTACTCAACCATTTCTAAGTTAAAGACCAATCCTTTATGCATTTTCCCCTGAAAACAGTATATACCATTTAGGGTACGGTGGAGAAATCATCTACCTTAAAACCTAGCTTGTCTTTCAAGATTTCTGTCAAGAGGAAATGGTGACCATGAAGTTTACATCCATTCCAACTAGAATAAGATGCCATAACTGTTGAAACTCCTTGATAAAGACAATCCAGATAAGGTGCCATATGGATTCTCTCTAAATCTTCGTATGAGCATATAGTGTTTTCCTCATTTATACCATTTTCGGTACCCCCATCTCCAACAAAATGCTTGGCACATGCAATAACATTGTCTCTGGAACCAAATAAGTAAACTCATTAAGTTTTAATAATATCCCAATACTCTATACGGATATGACTGCTATATAAACAGGAATTCATTAGAAATATCTATGTGCATGAGGGACAAAACAGGGTAAAAGGTGAGTAAAGGAGTTGGCAAATTGTTATGAAACAGTATGAGCAATAATATCAGATCATTTTATGAACAGGGAGAAACTTTAAATCACAATAAGCTTGAATAAAAGTGCTTTATTCCCCCTTTCATGGTTGCATCTCTTGACCAGATATGGCTAGATTTTCCTTTTTCCCAAACTAGTGTAAACTTTAGCTAGAATTTGTAATGAAAATCTTTAATCTTTGAACTAATCACATTGAAAATGAGTGGGCAAAACCTTTTTCCCAAACTAGTGTAAACTTTAGCTAGAATTTGTAATGAAAATCTTTAATCTTTGAACTAATCACATTGAAAATGAGTGGGGCAAAACCTGCCAGCTACAAAAGGATAGCCCATCAGATGTCCTATCGGCGGTTGTCCCTGTAAACCTGTAATAATAGAAGTCATCTTTCTGACGACGTTAGTGTCTTCACTAAAACTTTCATAGCATCTTCCCCATCTCGGGTCTCTGCACGCCTGTAATAACCCAATGAAATAAACTGCTCAGACAAATTGGTCATCTAAGTCAACTTAAAGGCTCAGATAGAAGAAAGTTCAATAATAATCAGGCATATGGTTCATCTAATTTTCAAGTAAGACAAGATTGATTATTGAAGTTTTCAAGTATGCGCCAAAAATCAGCTCCGCAAGGTAAAAGATGCACTATTGTTCCTCATTGGAATAACTTGGAAAACTAAAAGCAAATATGATATTACAGGGTTGTCAAACTCTCAAAGGAGCTACAGCAATTTTGATGCAGGAAAAAAGCTTCATTTAATATTTGGTTTTTTTTGCAATATGGACAAAAGAAGTTTGGTTGCCATTATTAAAGCAAATTATTGGTATTCCATTCAATTTCATATCAAAAGTCCCATTTAATCAGTGCAACCACTTCATAGAGAGAAAAGAAAAGAAGATTTGACCAATTACATTTCTAAGGACTTACAGCAACACAGGGAGCAAAATTAAAATGAATGCCACTTGCCCTGACTTCAAGAGCTACTGCTGCACCAATCCTTTTAGCCAAATCTGCATCTCTATTTACATATTTGAAAAACAAGCACTTAGAAATCTGGGAAATATTAATACCGTTTTTTCTTCATAAAATCTATATCTGCTGTTATAAGTGGAGAGATAAAAGGGAAGCTAAATATAATCTGACAAGTGATATGTCTAGCTTCTTTTAGTTCAAAACTCCTTTTCCCCCTCCAATTCCAATTGGCAATTGCCTAAATGACCAGAGGAAACTTGTATCAAAATCTTCATGTCTTCTGTATTATCAACATTGGCATGGGTCAAAACAGATTGATTATAACTAAAAAAACCTTTTCAGGTTAAAGCTGAAACTAACCTTGTGGCACCAAGCCCAATATTGTGAGGAAATATAGTGGCACCATAGAATCTGTTGTTACCATGAACAGCATCAATCCCACATATAAGCGGTATTCCAAGCCTTGAATCAAGCGCCGCCCGCTGAAATTTGTCGATCGTGTCTGCCCAATCGGATGGCAGTGCTTTTTCTAGGGGCCCTTTTCCTGCACCACTGATCATGCTCCCTATATGTATTCCACCAATAATTGAATGAAAGTTTTTTTGAAAAAACCAAAAGTCCTGAAAAGGACATATAAGCATATTTGTTGAGGTTGACATTTGGATAAAAGTTAAATAGGATGACTGGGAATGTAAGTAACAGTGTGCTCAAGGGTTCAAGGAAGAGAGAAAGAGACACCATCAATGAAAGTTGAACTTTTTTACTGAGGTATTGCTAGTTTTGGCCCCCAACGCAACGATACCTTGGTAATTCTGTATTGTTTTGACTATGGGGAGGCATAGAGAGTAGAAGGGTCAAAAAGTGGGCATGTTTGAGTAACAAAACAAAATAATTCCGATTCAGACAGACTAAAGAGATTTGACAATGAAGGGCTTCTTCTATAAGTTCTGACTTCCATGTCAAAACTCAAGAAAAAGCAAGAGTAACCTTTTTAGTTTAAATTTAACAAACTTGTGCATGATCATGCTAAGTAAAAGAAGGTGAGAGGATGGTGGACGGTTTGTGGTGTACCTATTGAAAGGTCTCTGACATCCGAGGGAGTGGTAACGCAGAGCTCGATTTGGGTCATTTGACCTATCTTTTCTTGCAAGGTCATCCGAGAAACAAGATCTTTGATTCGATCCTGTATTGCTGCATTTGGATTCTTGTAAATGCAACTCATCATCTCCTCCACTTTGCTCATCTCTCTCTACTGACTTCTCCAAAGCTAGAAGCAGACCGAAGCAAAGTGAAGCAGAAGATTAGAAGAATTATATTGTTTCTTTGCTTTTGACTTATTTCGGTTAGTTCTTTAGAAAATGGTTAAATTGTGGAAATTCGTAAAGCATTTACGCAACGGCCAATGAGAATTTGGTGATTCAATGCTTTAAATACTTAAAGCGGCACATAGACAAACGGTGTTAGTATTAAATAAATATACGAGAAATCGGAGGTGCAGGGGTTGGTTTTCTTTCTATTGACAAAAATAGCCACTGAACTATTGTCAATGTTCGATTTGGTACCTGAAGAAGCATTTTCCAAGAATCCATTCACATTTTGCAATTTAAACTTTTATTCACTAACAGCCTCGTTTACACCACACTGTGGAGTTTGGGACCTGCCTAACCTGAAAAGGCTGTGATTCTTTGTCTTTAGATCTCTACTAACGACACGACCTGAAAATAACTTAATTTTCATCGATTCCATTCTCTACAAACTCCACTTGAACAATATACGTTGATGCCAGACCATTTTCCTCAACAAATAACATAAATCACATAGCATACGGGACAGAGCCTTAAGCACCCCTGGCATTAATGACTTTGCAAACAGAACAGGAGGATTCAGGTGGAATAACAATGTGGTTGTGCACATTCATTTTCAGCACTACAGAAGAAGTTTAATGACAGACTGGCAACTTCTTCGTTGTTAAACTAACTCCACTAGTATGCCGGAAATTGATTATTCTAAAGGTTTCTTCTTATTGTATGTCAACCCAAAACCAAGGGGAAATAACGGGTCATATGAATTATCTCCAGCATTGATTGGCAGCTGTCCCATGCTTCTAAACCATGTCATTGGCAGTCGACCCTCGAAGTCAAAATCCCCAAAGACTACATCTGTTATTCCCCCACCTTCACTTCCGGGCAACCAAGCAGCAATTAAAGCATCCATTTTTTGCAAAAGCCATGGCTCTAAGACCAAGGGTCTTCCAGATATCAGGATTGCCAAGGTGGGGATACTGTCAGCCACTGAACTGATTATGTCACTTCCATTGAAGGGGATTACAAGCTCTTCATTGTCACCCAAGGTTTCAGCATAAGGTGGTTCACCCACAACTACTACCGCAAAAGAGAAGTTTTGCCCTGCTAAGGAGTCTGGTGATGGATACTGATCATAGATCACCTCAGTTTTATCTCCCACAGCTTCTCTAATGGCATCCAAGATGGTTGTGCCTAAAAATAAATAAACCCATCAGTCCTATGAGACTAAAGAGCATGTGTCTTCTTGCAGCAAAGTTGTAACATATTGGCAGATTGTAAGCAAGCATCAAGGATTTATACCATCCTTTTATTGAATTTATGCAGATGGAGAAAACTCTTTGTCAGGGCTCTATCTGCCTATGTATGCATTTCGTTGAAGGATCGAATAGCTACAGTTACCACAGATGATCAACTAATTTACCATCAGAGAGCATCAAGAAGAGAAACAATAGAATGAAAGAATATTTGGGAAAGAGGGAATGGAGAGTGGAAGTTTGGACGAGTGTAACATATGAGCCATAACAGCTTACCAATAGTTACTCTGCCACTGTCTCCATGCCAGGTACCTGTCCAGCCTCCGCACTGATACCCAAGATCATCAGCATGTGTTCCAGCAACAAGAATTCTTTTAGCATTTCTGTCTAATGGAAGGAAAGGATTTTCTGGGTTCTTTCCATTTTTCAAAAGAACCAAGGACTTGCAGGCTGCTTCGCGTGCTAGTTCCCTATGTAGCTGCAGGAGAAGTAGAGTTGGTTCTGAATCTCTAGTTGTCCATTCTCCAGTATAAAATCAACAAGAATTCATACGAATAGAGTAGATTGGGCAGCCTGAAAGGCCTTGTGGTTTCTAAGAATAACTAGTGATAGACAACCTGAAATGCTTATAGTAAGATAGACAAGTTATGGAAATGGAATCTTCTCCCAATCCCGTATCTGATATTTAAAGTAGCAAACAAATTCCTGACTAGCAAATATGCCAAACTCCAGAAAACCGTTGTCTACAGGCTTCACTACTGATCAATATGCATAAACATAAAATAAATTCTTGGAAGATGTTGAGAAACAATTCCTTCAAAAGCTAGAAATTAATCAATTACTACGTTCCAATAGTTAAGTTTGTTGAGACAATAGAGGACTCTCCAATCGAGATGAATAAATGCGATGCTTAATTCTTCAAAATTACCTTGCAGCCAACCACATCTAGCAGAGATCTATCAGAAAAGGGATATTCAAAAAGACCAGAAACAAACTTCACTCTCAAAATTCGTTCAACAGCATCATCTATTCTGGACATTTGTACCTCCCCCGATTCAACCAGAAATGTCAAATCCTCCACAAATTGTTTATATCTGTGAGGCACCATCACCTGCATATTTTTGCACTCAAGGAATCAAGATAAAATCAAAAATGGGAAAAAAACTCTATCTTAGAGAAACAAAACATACCATGTCAATTCCAGCATTAACAGCAGTAGAAATGCAGTAACGATAGTTTGAGCCTTGAGGTTCACAAAGTCGGTCAAGTGCTTCCCAATCAGAAATCACAAAACCCTGAACAGAATATTCCTCTGAAATTAAATATGCTAAAGACAATTTTCAAATGAACGCCTTATTATAAATGGCACTTTAGGATAAACCTATAGGCCCTTTAGGATAGAAAGAGTACGATTAGCAATCCCTACCTTAAAACCTAGCTTATCTTTTAAAATGTCGGTCAGGAGGAAACGGTGAGCATGAAGTTTACACCCATTCCAACTAGAATACGATGCCATAATGGTGGAAACCCCCTGAGAAATACAGTCCAGATATGGTGCCATGTGAATCTTCTCTAAATCATCATATGTTAATATGGCATCTCCCTCATTTATACCCTTTTCAGTACCCCCATCTCCAACAAAATGCTTGGCACATGCAATAACATTGTTTCTGGAACCAAGCAAAATCAATCAGTATATGACAAGAAGTTTCTAACAAAGTATAGGGCTCTTGATACAGAACTTCAACGCAAATATAGGTCATAATAACATATTAAACATTAGAAACATTAGAAGGTGACTGAATAAGGTGAGCAGTTAAATCTTCTTTTGCATTTAGGGTCCAAAGAACAGAAAACACGTAGACAAGCTTCGAATGTGAGAGTCAAATGATGTAGAAGGAAGAAAACCAGCACTGTCTCACTTGGAAAGTTAGTTAAAAAGAGGATTTACAATGACTGATTAGTTTGAGGTACTTGTTGCCCAGATATGGATACGTCTTCCTTTTAATGAGAATTTTGAATGAAACAAGAGGAAGATGCGTAGGCATAAAGAAAGCCATAAAATAAAACAACCCAAAGAAGAAGTGAGAAGAGAAAAGAGTCCTTAGTGTCGCTGCTAACTACCTGCCAGCTACAAAAGGATGGCCTTTTGGGTGTCCAACTGGTGGCCGTCCTTGCAAACCTGTAACAATGGAAGTCAACTTTCTAACAATGTTGGTGTCTTCGCTATAACTCTCATAACTTCTTCCCCATCTTGGATCTCTGCATACCTAGTACAATCATTGAACAACCACTCAAACTGCTATTTTAAATTCAACATAGTGCTTGGTCAAAAATAACATAAGGCATGGATACAGATATAAGAACATAAGATGTTCTATATTCACAAGGGACAATGATTTAAATGCTACTTTGATATTGCATATTTGTGCAAAAGATGCAAACAGTAAATCATAAAAGTAAGTTACTGGCTCTCTGAAGTCGAAGCCACATGTCTAGTTTAGATTGATACTTATTAAATCCATGCAAACCTAGTAGAGTAGAAGCACATTTACAGTGACTTACAGTCACACAGGGAGCAAAGGTATAGTGAATGCCGCTTGCCCTAACTTCAAGAGCCGTTGCAGCCCCGATTCTTTGAGCCAAATCTGCATCTCTATCATATATTTTGAATAATTAGAGATACTGTTCCCTCCTATTAGATAATACTCCATGATCCTTTCATTGTACAAAGAACTTTATGAAGGCTAAATACAAGAATGCTGAGTTTCTTCTTGTTTAAGTGTTTTAACACTCATTTTTTCCTTTTCTGTTTCTTTTCTCTCTAAGGGACTTTATGATTTTGGGAAAAATTATATGACAATCTTCATCTCTTTTCATTTATCAGCACTGACTCATTGATCAAAACACATTAGAAATAACCACTTGAAATTTTGGGGTCAAAGAAGTAACAAACCTAGTCGCTCCAAGTCCAACATTGTGAGGAAATATAGTGGCACCATAGACACTATTGTTGCCATGAACTGCATCAATCCCATATATAAGCGGTATCCCGAGCCGGGACTCCAGTGCTGCCTGTTGGAACCAGTCTACCATATCAGCCCAATCAGATGACAGTGCTTTCTTAAATGGCGCACTTCCGCCAGCACTCAGTATACTCCCTGCCAAAAAAAAAGAGAGAACAAAGGCCATATTATGTGATCTCCAGTTTTCGCAATTTGTCAACATTCAACAAGCTGCTCGAGAAAAGGCCTAGGAGAATAAGGTACCAATGGAAAGGTCTTTGAGAGCAGAGGGATTAGCGACACTTCGCTCGATTTGGGTCATTTGACCAATCTTTTCTTGTAGAGTCATTCGAGAAAGAAGGTCTTTGACTCGATCCTCTATGGGTGCATTTGGGTTCTTGTAAACGCAATCCATTCGTCCAGTTGATCACTGAACAGAGAACTGGGAAGAGGAGATGTCTCTTTGGCCTGGGGAAGAAAGGTTTTAAATGACAGAAAATAGTAGTAGCTGTAGCTGGGAAGGGGAGGATTCTGCTAGGGCGGGTGGGAAGGGGGAGGATTTTGCTAGGGTATGTGGGTCGGGTGCCTAGGTCCCTTCCGGTTCTTAATTAGCGGGAAATTGTGTTAGTTATTTTATGACTAAATATCCAAGTTAATAATCAAACTATATTAAAAAAGATAACATAGCTCTTAAATTTTTATTTGAAACAATTGATCTTTTAAATTATTATTTTTAAATAATTAATCCCTCAAAGATTATATTACATAGAATTTTCAAGGGTTATATTATCTCAAAATAATAATTTGAGGGAGTTAATTGTCTCAAAATAATAATTTTGAGGGTTAATTATCTCAAAATAATCGTTTGAGGGATTAATTATCTTAAATAAAAATTTAAAAGTTAATATATTTAAAAAAATATAATTTAGGGACTTATTTAGATATTCAGTAGTCGTTATTTTTATGAGTGTCGGCCTTACGCCTTACCTATTTTCCCTTCCCACGGTTATTGAGGAAGGCATTCAAAGAGTCATGTGAGCGTAGTTGGGGTGGGTATATGGACACCTGATAGCTGAATTAAGTTGATTAATTTTGGGTTGTTAACTTCTTCTTTTTCATTTTAGAAAGAAAAACACTGGGGCTGATTCTGTCAATTTTGCTGTGGAAAAACAACTGCAATATAGAAAGAAACTTAAAACCCCTTGAAACCTTTGAACAATTTCCGAATGCAGAAACGACTTGTTAATGGAGAATTATTTAAAAGAACCCCAAAATTGTAGCTTATTATTGAATACTAGAAATCGACAAACAAATTACTGACAGAACAAGGAAAAATAGAAGATTTATATACAATTTAACTGTCAACAGGCTTAATTTCCTGCTGCTCAATCAGGACGACTTGCTTTGGTTTTTCAATGCCACCACCACCATCACCAGCAGATACTTTATACCACCTTTTCCAGAACCAGTGCTTTTTCCATGCTTTTTCCATCATTTCATCGATGGGGATACCCTTTGTTTCAGGGAGCATGGCCATTACTGAAATGGTCATCGTGAGGAGTATCGCAGCAAAGAAGAAGAAGATGTTAGCTCGCAGATGGCAAAGCATGGTCAGGAACGCTTGAGCGATGATAAAGGTGCACAGCATGTTGGTGGCTACGGCGAAGAAATAACCGGAACTTCGAACCTCTAGCGGGAATATCTCACTAGCTATTAGCCACCCTAGAGGACCCCAGGACCAGGCAAATGCAAATACAAATGTGCAGATGAAAATCACCACGAGTATGGCAACGATTTCGGATACTTTGTTTGTAGATTTCAAGTACATATGCAGAATTACCCCAATTACGCACTGCAAAGTTGCAAAACAGAAGAGAAAAGAGAATTGATCATAAATCTTTGTCAGCCATTAATCAAGTTATGATTCATAATATATGAACTTAAGTGACCTGTGCAGCCAGCATGATTAGAGCTCCAAGAACGAGTAGTTTCTTCCTTCCAGCTTTATCCACACTGAAGATGGCAATGAATGTAGACAATGAGTTAACTGTCCCCGTGATCACAGCTGATAAAAGCGATGCACTGCCTCCGAATCCCATGGTTTGAAACAGAACAGGAGCATAAAACATGACCACGTTGATCCCTGTGAACTGCTGGAAGATGTGAAGAATAATGGCAGATATAAGCGGAGGCCGATTTGGACGCTTGGTCAGTTGCCAATATGGGCTTTTGATTCTGTTGGCAGCTTCGGTGGCTCGAACGATTTCTTCAAACTCTTTCTCAACATTATCTACGCCCCTGATCTTTCTAAGGGTTTTTAGACCTTGTTCTTTCTTCCCCCTCTCTATTAGACTTGTCGGGGTCTCCTCAATCATGAAAGAGCCGAAGAGGAGAATTATGGCTGGCACAGCAGCACCACCTAAAGAATACCTCCAACCATATTTTTTTATTTCTGCAGTGAAATAATTAATAATGTTTGCAATCAAGATGCCAAGGGTGATGAGCAACTGAAAGCAAATATTGAGTCCTCCTCTGTATTTTGCTGGTGCAATTTCTGAGATGAACAATGGTACTGCCTGTGTTTTGAAGTAAGATTTATATAAATGATACGTTGAAGGCTTGATATCTGATATGAGGTTGGTCTGTGTTCGAATTAGTTACCTGGTTAGCAGCTCCTACACCAGCCCCAAGAAGGAGTCTTCCAATAATTAACATAGGCAGATTCATGGCACCAGCGTTGAGAAGGGCTCCAAGGAAAAAGAATATAGAGGCAAATTGCATGGTTGGTTTTCGACCCCACTTCTTGCACATGAGGGATGCTAGGCCGCTGGCAACGATGGCCGCCAGGTAGAGGGAGGATGTGAAGAGTTGAAGGAATTCGTCGTCGAATTTGCAGTAGTTGTTTTCTCTGGCGTGGTGCTTTCTAATGTAAACATTACGGAAGAACTTTAACAGGAAATCGTCCATTGATGTTACTCCCCCTGTGTGTAGTAATTACAAAAAGAACTCAATGAAATGGAAACATAAAATTAGAAAAGTAATCGAAGTCATGATGAAAATTGGAGTAGAAAGAGTGTGCCTGAAATCCCAATATCATAGCCAAACATGAAGCCACCAAATGCAGCAATGATGGTGCATGTAAGGACTTGTGCAGTGAGCTTGGAGGGGAATTCCTGGCTGCTGCTGCCAGAATCAGCTAAGACGGCAGCTGTCATGATGAAAATGCCAAAGACCTGACCACCTTTAACGGAGCTTTTCAAATTAGAGTGGAGAAAATGTTCCAATAAGTGATATGGAACTCCAGCTTCAGCCAACAAACTTCGAGAGAAAATCAATAACAGAGTGGCACTGTGCGGATAAGAATCCGGCTAGGTTATTTATACTTTGCTGAGTTGGATGTTAAGTGGAAATATCTTTCTGATTCTTCGATCACTTAATCTTAACAAACTTTCCAAGATGATTACTTTGGAACAAGTGTAACTTAGGCTAGTTTATAGGAGTATCTGTTGCTGATGGAGTTGGGGGTAGATTATATAAAATTAATAAAATAGGCAAAAAATGTTAAATACATTACACGCGAGGAAAATGTGGGAAAATGTTGCTTCATAGGTGAAATAATTAAATAACTATAATATATGCTATTAAAACCACTATACTACAAATAGAAATTAATGAACATTTAAAATTCTTGAAGTCCTTGAATAAATCAACGTCTGTAAAGTAACAGCTTACTTGTAAAGCAGTAAGAGAAAGAAAAATAAAACTAGGCTAGCTAGACTAGGTGAAGAATAAGAAGTCGTAATAAAAAGAAAAATGCAGCTAGAACATGAATTGGAAGCAACTGGCTTAATTATTTTCCTGTCGTTCAAGCGGAATTTCTTTTGTCTTGTTTACTTCATTGGCCTCCATCTGTTCGAAATCGCCAGCTTTGGAGTAAAACCTACTCCAAAACCTGTGCGGCTTCCATGCTCTTTCTGCTATTTCATCAATTGGGATACCCATTGTTTCAGGGAGCATGAAGATAACTGAGACTGTCATTAGGGCAAGAAATGCAGCGAAGAAGAAGAAGATGAAGGCACGCATATGGCAAAGCATGGTAAGGAACGCTTGAGCAATTACGAAGGTACAGAACATGTTGACGCAAACGGCAATGAAATAACCGGCATTTCGAGTCTCCAGTGAGAAGAATTCACTAGCTAATAGCCACCCCAGGGGACCCCATGACCATGCATATGCAGATACGAAGATGCAGATTATGACCACCACAGTTGTGGCGATGCCATGTGATACTGTGTTTGTAGATTTCAAATTTACCTTCAAAATTACCCCAACCAAACACTGAAAAAAAAAAAAGAAAAGGAAAGAAACAGATCAATATATGTTTTTATAAGCAATACTCTTATTATTACAACTCATGGTTAACTGACCTGGCCAAGCAACATGAGTACACCTCCAAGAATCAGCAGAGGTCTTCTTCCATATTTATCCACAGTTATATTAGAAATAAGCGTAGACAAGGAATTCACTAGGCCGGTGATGAGGACCGATAGCAAGGCCGCTTTTCCCCCGAATCCCATAGTCTGGAACAGCACCGGAGCATAAAACATGATCACATTTATCCCTGTAAACTGTTGGAACAAGTGAATAAAAATGGCAGAAAGTAGCGGAGGGTTGTTCTGCCGGTTAAAGAATAGTTCCTTGAAAGGGTGTTTTATTCGATTGGAAACTTTGGTGGCTTGAACAATTTCTTCAAACTCTGCGTCAACATTGTCTACTCCCCTGATCTTCTTTAGAGTGTTTAAAGCTTCTTCTTCCATCCCTCTCTCTAGTAGACTTGCGGGGGTATCCACGATTAAGAAAGAGCCCACAAGGAGAACCAAGGCTGGCACACCAGCAAGACCCAAACAAACCCTCCAATCATAGTTACGATTTTCAGTTCCATAATTAATAAAATTCGCGATGAAGATGCCAATAGTGATCAAAAGCTGGAACGTAATGTTCAGTGCTCCTCTGCGCTTCGGAGGTGCAATTTCTGATATGAACAATGGCACTGTCTGTATTTGTTTTATGATAATTAGCAAATAATTAATACCAGTTAGTGCAATTTTATTAGCGAAAATTCAATTTAACATAGCAAACAAAGGACATACAATAATTAGAGCATAATTTTTGGAGTTTGATGACTGTTACGGTGTTACCTGGTTGGCACATCCAAGACCGAACCCGAGAAACATCCTTCCAAGAATCAACATAACAAGGTTCTGGGCAGCAGCATTTAGAATGGCACCAATAAGAAAGAAGATAGAGGCCACTCGGATGAAGCGCCTTCGGCCATACTTCTTTGCAACGAAGGATACTGCAAAACTAGCGATAATGGCTGCCAGGTAGAGGGAGGACGTGAAGAGTTGAAGATATCCGTCGTTAAATTTGCAGTAATTGTTCTCATGTGCGTGATGCTTCTTAATATATACCTTCGGAAAAAACTTTATGAGGAAGTCATCCATTGATGTTACTCCACCTTTTTAAGAAAAACAATATTGTTAAACAGATTACAACAACAACAACTAAATAAATTAACAATCATGGCAAGCTATATATATATAGATATAGACATGAAAGTTGGTCAAAATTGGCTAGTGTATACCCGAAATTCCAAGATCATAACCAAACAGAAGGCCACCAAAGGATGCGATGATGGCGTAAAAAACGACTCGCCACGTGAACGTGGAAGGGAAGTTCTCGCCACCTGAACTAGCCACTATGGCTCCTGCCATTGTCACGGACGAACTTTCTCACAGGCTAACCGACGAAGTAACTTATAATTATAATCAGGGTAAATGAATTGTTTTCCGTATAGTTCTCGATGGAGCCAGTCACCCACTTATATATCCTAATCTTCCTATTCCCACCAATGATGATTAGTTGACTCTAAATCCTAATCAAAATTTAACAGCACAAAGTTAAAACGAGATCAAGTTTGACAATAAGTCGTCTTCCATGTTAATTTTCTTATCTTATGTTAATACGGACAATGAGTTTGACTGGAATACATTTACATATTAGTATTAATTAATATTTATATTCTCCCCGAGTCTACGTAGTTTTTTCTACATAGAGTAGAAGTAGACTTCCTTCGGAATTATTCTTATAGTTATAGTACTACACTTTTGTGCAAATTATTCTTATATGCGTTACGTAATGTCTATATTTTACTTCAATTTCCCTTTTTTTTAATATTTATTTGGGTTCAGAAAATTGCAAATTTCTGAATTTTTGTAAGTCCTGTCAAAGTTTTTGTAAGACAATGCTTTTCATTAAATACTAGTATTAACTTGTTCTGTTTAATGTACAAATAAATACACATCATAGCAAGAAAGGGAAATCTACAAGCACAGGGCTTAATGTGTTTTCAAGCTAATAAGATGAGGGGATATTGTGACACTGGAGATCAGAGCTCCTAGTCATTTCAGTTCTTCCTGCTGCAACGAAACTAAAACATTGTATGATATTGGTATAGGTTAGTTTTATGACTATTTTCAATATTTCTAACATATATATTCTAGTATCCACAAAATTAATATATGTCCAAGAATTTACTATAGCTGATCGCTAGCTTGATTCAAGGATGGAAGATTTTCAGCTTTCCTTTGAGTTTCTGTGAAAGTGATCAGCATAGGTATTGCTGCCTAGCTCCAAACTGTTGGTTTCCAGATGTGGTATTGTCTACTGCCTCAGTCTGCCACCCAATTGCTTTCATTTTCTTTACTCTCGACAGCCTTGACATCAGATTCTGTTGGTTTTGATTCTGCGACGGTCATCTTATGGTCGACTGATATTCCCCTTGTGATATCACCTACATCTGAGATGTTTTCACTAGCCTTGATATTATCCTCCCCTAGCTTTGGTGCATCCAAGACACCCTCTTGCCTAGTTGATTTTTGTATGTCTTTACCATTTTGAGTGTTATCCAAGCTGTTGCTTTCGGATCCTGCTGAAGTCAATTGGCCAGCATTGGTTGAGTTTTTGGATTCATGTTTAGTATCTGCAACAGATCCTACACTAGTTTCCCCAGCGGTCCTTGATGGTACAAGAACAGCCTCTTGCCTACTTAACATTTGGGGCTCACCTTCACCTTCACCTTCAAGAACATGGTTCAAGATCTCTTTTTCGGTTGCATTATCAGCCAATGAGTCATTCACATCGCGAACACTATTAACTTCTGCTACAGACTTCTGAGAAATGTTCCAGCTGAATGTCAGTAATTAAGGTAGTATAACTTGCCGAGCATTAAGTATAGCCAAATATCATGTTGCAGACCATTGTATATGCAACAGTGTGGAAAATTTCAAAACAGCTACGACAACAGCAGAATGAAGCTTATTGAGAGATTTTCGTTGTTGGCGCATCATTATAATAGGTTTATATGAAAATTTCATTGTTTATTTGGTCTTTCAGATGGCCTCAAATTCAATAGTAATTCAAGCCGTTTGGTATTTGAATGGTGCTTTTAGAATGGTGTGACAGTTTTACTTCATACTAATAGATTACCTCTTCTTTTCTTGCGATTTCAGGAATGCTTGTATTATCTCTTTCATTTGCTTCTGTCTTGTTCACATCAGCATCCTGATCATTTGATTTTTCAGGTCCTCTGATGGCCTCTGGTTGGCGTTCACCTTCATTAGTTGTCAACTTCTCCTCTTTTTGCGTCTCATTGACTTCTGAATTGTTGATCTTTTCGACATTGTTGCCTTCCTCGATGATCTTACTTGCAGAATGTGTTGGTTTCTGTACAATTTAACGGGAAACGCACTTCAACTTTAGCAGTTTACAGCATAGTCAGTTTATTTCAAATTTTCATTTACAGTAAAAAATGCAACAATGGCATTGTTTGTATAAGAAACTAAATGAGTATGAGAAGTAATGATCTGATACAAAATGTTGTAATTCGGTGTCGACAGAGTAAAATATGAAGATCTTTTACCAAAAATAAGCATTGGGGTTACCTCTTCTCCTACCATAGTTTCAGGAACATCTGATTTAGCATTTTCCTCTTCTGCTTTTGATGGATCAATTCCAGAGTCATGTTCAATCAGTTTATCAGATTCTCCTTCGAGATGCACAACAGAACCAAGATTCCCTTCCCTGGATGTTTCTGAGGGTTCTTCAGCATCCTTACAACTCATCAAAGTTTTTGGTTCACCTTCAATGGATTTTACGGAAGAATCTTTATGGACAGTGTTATAATCAGTAGTCTTCGCTGTCGCATCAGACAATCCCTGTTCAATATTAGGTATTAGCAACAGAGAATAGGTACTGTTGGCGCAAAAGAAAATGCCAAAAGTGCTTGAAAAATGAAGGAACTTATACTTTAGGTTGTACACATGTTTCCACACTTTAGTCATTGAACATTATACAATATGACTTCATGATCTATTTAATGTATTGAAAGATCAAGATGAGTTACTGATATTCTCATACTGACCTCTAATGTTTCAAGGCTGCAGCTACCGGATGGGTGTTCTATTGAATTGTCAATCAATTGCTGTGCATTTTGAGGCATGTTAACAGTTAAGTTTTCCTGCGGTTGGTCATCTGCTGAATCATCTCCCCCTAAGTCTTCTGTAGTTGATTGTGGCACATCTGTTTGTATTCGTTGATCAACATTTGATATAGGTATTTGATCTGCCAGGATGTTTTGTGGTAATACAGACCTTGGAGATGAACATGAGCCGCCGGAAATTTGTTCAAGCACTAATCTACGACTCAGAGCCCTTGCAATAGAACCGCCAATTATTTGTTTCACTCCAGAAAGATTATCATCTGTAACATTTTGACCATCTATATCATCCGGAACAGATCTCGAGTCGTCTCTACTTTGAACTGCATTTGGTGCATCCGTAATGTTAGGATCAGTTGGGTTTTGAGTATTTTCTTCAATATTTTTCAAAGGTTGGTTTTCCTCCATCTCCTTTTCAGCTTCCATGGTGCTCTTTGACAAGGATGATAATTCTAAATTGCCATGCCTGTACTCACTGGAGTCTAAAGCGACATCCTCAGATGTCTCCCCTAATGGCTTCATGTTAGAAACAATGTTCAAGTCTTCTGTAGGCTTATCTTGAAGTTTAATGAATTGCTGTTGGATAGCCAAAAGTAGCAATAGGTTAGTTTAATAATCATTTTCCTGATATTTTAGAAATCAAATACTGAGTAACAAATTAGAAAAATACAAGTCATAACATGCTATAAATGATTAATAGATTTTCATTTTGCTAAATTTGCAAATAAAGAAAGTCAGCCTATACAGTATCTGATACATAGACAACGAGAAAAAAGCATGGTCTCATTTCATTTGAGCCACTCAAAGTTCAAATTGTTATGTTTGCTTTTATGTAGTGAAATAACTTACTGACCTCTGGTTTCTCGATACAAGATTCGGAAGGTAAATGAACCACTGACTTCTCCATCAAATGCACGGCTTTCCCAGGATTTTCAGGTGATAATGTGTCAGAAACATTGGAAGTCTTGAATTGGTCAACTTCATGTAGTTGTTCGACTTCTTTGTGAGTTTCATGGTTTACATGTTCTGGATGGGATGAATCATTTTCAGTTATATCTATTCTTGAAGACAATGAAATTGTGTTATTCAAAGTTTGATTGGCTTCCTGTTCAGGTAGAGAGGGTGAAGGAATTCTCTCCTCAGACTTCCTGCTTAAACGTGAAATCTCTACTTCAGCAGAATCCTCTTCAGTGATATCATGTAATCCTCTTTGTTTTCGTGTTTGCTCTGCTCTTGTTAGATTAAACGAACCTCCCCACAGTTCTTCATTGTCAGAATTGGCATCCCTGTCAACATCCCCATCATATGTAACTGAATCACCATCAACAGATGAAACTGTTCCATCGGTCGTTGGAGGTGAACCAATTTCTGATACCTCGACTTGCAAGTCAGAAGCTATGGAACAGGTAGGGGTATGGCCATGTCGCCTATACGTGTAAAACAAAAAGTCATTCCTACGCCTTTCGGATGGAGATGGGCTGGAATCATAGGGAAGTCTATTCACAGTTTTAGCCTTAGGAGGGATTGAAAGATTGAAGTTCTTTCGCATGTGATCATTCAGTATCTGGCCGGAAGATTTACTTGTTTCATCTACGATCAACTCATCAGTGTCTTCAGATGAAGATGAGCAGCTGGAATCATTGTTTTTTATGGAATCTGTCTCCATTCTGACTTCACTTCGACTATCTAATCCTGGCTCAATGTCATGAGGGTTTTTCATCTTCTCTCCTATTTCAATTCCATCATTGGCACTTCCTCTATTCTTTTCATTTCTCACTTCTGATGAGTTTATTGCGTCATTGTGATTGGGATCAGTATTACTTCCTATACCAGAGGAATCATGCTGGTGGTGACCTCCTTTATCTGAAATGGGAAAATGTTAAATTATTCAATTAGATAACAATTCTAAGTAGGCCGAAAAGTTAGACATAGAACTACAGTAAAAGGGGACAAAGGGAAAAGGAAAAAGAGAGGAAAAAAAAAAGAACAATAACTTGTTAACAGAATATACAGATATGCTGGTCTAAAAGGCTTTGGATCTAAAAACCTCTTCTTACATAAACTTATGTACTAGTGCTTACCTGACAACCTTTGGAATCTAGAAACTGCACGAGCCTCCACAGGTCTTTTCTCCGTACTACAATAGGGGTCAAGCTGTACATCCTGGGGATCTTGAGTGGTTTCCAACGCAAACACAGGTCCGCGAGAGAAGCTCTCATGCCTGCAGAGGAACATATCCTTCTGGTTGGCTGCCATGAATTCTTGGTGAAAACTATCTGCCATGAGATTTGGTTTTTCTTCAAGTGGATCATAAGGTAGGTCGAATGGATTCTGTGCAGGCAACAAAACCGAAGGGGCAGAACCAGGCATTTGTAAAACTTCTGAATTGTGATTATCTGTGACGCCAAGGAGGTTGTTTTTTACAATAAGAATTGGAGCGATTTGAGCAGGGGGATTGTTGCTATCCTTCCCCATATTCATGCTTTTCTCAATTGCCATTCTGAACAATTTTCTTGCTCTACGTTTTGCAATCAAACTTTCTAGCCTTTTGTTTCTTTCTAACTCGGAAAGCCCAAGATCCATAAGATTCTTCTGATCATCAACCGTCCATTCGACAGCCTTTTTTCCATCGTCCTCCTCGTCCTCCCCTTCCTCCAAGCTTTCTACCTCTGCCTCACCACCACCATCAGCTCCTTTTCCTGACGGGCCTTCGAAGCTAACACGGGATACCCTGTGAGGTTTCGATGTCTCATTATCAGAGATCGACCTGCCTTCAAAGCCAACATGGGATGCGCTATGAGGTTTCAATGTCTCATTATCAGAGATCGAATTCAGACCAATGTCGGAGGGACTCTCTCCCTGTTCCCTACTGGAACTTCCTTTCCCATCGACGGCCAATTTTGGGTTCTCTTCCAAGAAACTAGTTTTCGTGAAGAAGCTGTCGTAATAAGGACTTCTCTTAAAAGGCATGACCCTATCCTCACTATCTTTTCTATCCCATTCTAGGACCTCTTTTCTAGCATTTCTTCTTACACTTTTCTGGGGTCGTAATCCATGGTCATTTAATCTATTTACTTTAGCAGATGACAATCTCTTATCATCACTCTCTTTTTTCTTATTAGTAGTCCATTGGAATTCAGGATATTTGGTTTTCAAATAAAACCATATCGAAACAGCAGTGCAGACAAGAACAGGAGAAGAGTAGATCAAAAAGTAGAAAACAGAAGTAAAAAACATGTAGAGGAAGAAAACAAAGATCAAAATCCCTGAAAGAAGTGGGTATTTTCTTACGAATTTATAGCAACAACTCCCAGAAAATCTAACAATTCTCCATAGGAGAAGTTGGATGCCCTTTGCATCGATACTCATTTTTATTTCCTAAGTGAATAATCTAACAGAAAGCAAAACAAAGAAACAACCAAACTGGTTTTTGTTATCATCCACTCTACCTATTCAATGTCGAGAAAATGACTGGGGATTGCAGCTCAAAGCTGCATGATGAAAATCTTTTCGTTTTTGTTCAGCAAAAACAGGAAAAAGTGAAAGAGAGGTCAGGGAGTGAGTT
The DNA here is from genome assembly GCA_030664755.1 of Microcos paniculata. Classification (NCBI taxonomy): domain Eukaryota; kingdom Viridiplantae; phylum Streptophyta; class Magnoliopsida; order Malvales; family Malvaceae; genus Microcos; species Microcos paniculata. The sequence goes on along the minus strand of CP131459.1, from coordinate 41,626,344 downwards.
TGGATTTGGGGTTTTCCGTTTTTCGGGGAAAATTTCCTTTTGGTGGATAGATCATCATTTGAGATCCTTTAATTTAGGACTTCCTCTGCTACTTCCTTTATCTTCCCTGATTCATGGATCATGGGGACAATGTGCGACAAAATAGAAAACACGTATAGGGGGAAGTGGCGGTTAATGTTACAGTTAACTGCATAAAAGAATGTCTATTTTAGTTATATGACCTTATATTTCTTCAAAATTACACCAAGTCGCCTCTACTTTTCTTGAATTTGCCATACTTTCGTCACCCTTTTCACTTGCAAGAAAAAAAAAAAAAGAGTAATCATAAAGACTAGGTAAGGTTTAATCCGGCACTCTTTTATAACTACCAATATAGTAATTGAATAAGCCAACTCTTTGTATCGCCACAGTGTTGGAGAATTTATCAAATTATTACACAACACACTTAATGGGTAATAATATTATGAACTTGATTTTATATGAATGAAATGAACCTCGAACTGACGTCAAAACATTTTTTTAAATAAATTTATTCTGCTAAAAAAGTTACGATTATGATAATCTCATGTCATCTTGATGATTCTCGTGCATTACATAACATGACTCCAAAATTACATATCATTAAGCTTTGCAGCTTTTATCTAATTTGATAGGAATTATTATAGCTCAGATGCCATAACCTTATCTTACTCCCTCACAAGTCTAAGATACATAAACAAAGAATCTAGTATGAAATTTTATCATTGAGGAAATTATACATAATAATTCCTAAAATAGAAAATCTGTTCTTATCAACTCAAAAATATAGTATTTAAATTCAATAATCTATAATCTATAATTCTATTCTATAATCTATAACATATATAAAAGTGTGACTTGAGTAAGTGCTCTATACCTATTAAATATCCTCTATTCTTTAACATATTTCAGAAATGCCATTAGATTTGGGTTCTACCTTTTACATTGGGTTTTTAAAAACTAAATACTTAAATATTGAGTATTAAGAGATTTATTTCACTTTAAATATCTATTTTTCTTTATCATATTTCAATACTATACAATTGGATTTTGGTTTTATCTTTTACATTAGGTTTTTAAAAGACGAATAATTAAACAATAATATTTTAAGGACTTTTACTCATTAGTATCTAAGAATGCCATTAGTTTAAATTGGGTTTAAACATTAGGATTTTAAAAGGCCTTTACTCATTGGTATTAAAGAATGACATCAATTTATATTAGGTTTTACACAATTAAAAAATACACAATAAAAAATTAGAAGTGTAAAATAGACGGGTTAGATAGGTTACAGATTCGGGTCAAATTGACCCACAAAAATTTTTAGGTCATTTAAATTTCGGGTCATTCAAGTCAATCGGTTTTAGATTTTTCCGATTTGACTCTCAAGTATTTCGAGTTTAGTCCTTGGTTTTTCATGTCATTCAGGTTCGAGCTTTTTATTTTTCTGTTATTTAAATTAGCATGTCGAGTTTTTTGGATCAATTGGTTTCGAATCATTCGGTTCTCGGATTAATTTGGTTTCAGATTAGTCGGGTTTAGGTTGTTTATTTCTTTCAAAAATCAAATCGGATTAGATTAATTTAGGGTTCAAGTTGATTGGACGAATTTCTTGAGTAAGTATAACGTGTTGTATTGTATTACGTGCGATGCACGTAACACTGGGACTAGTATATATAAAAGTGTGACTTGGGTGAGATATTTATATCTATTAAATATCCCTTACTCTTTAATATATTTCAAAAATACCATTGGATTTGGATTCTATCTTTTTATATTGGGCTTTTAAAAAATATAGATTTGAGTTTTGCTTTTTATATTAGGCTTTTAAAAAAATTTTCTTTAGTATATTTTCAAAATGTCATTGAATTTGGACTTTATCTTTTATATTGGGTTTTTAAAAAATATGGATTTGAGTTTTATTTTTTACATTAGGCTTTTAAAAAATAAATAATTAGACATTAAAATTTTAAAAGACTTGTACTCATTAATGTGTCTAATAATGCCATTGGTTTAAATTGGGTTTAAACATTAAGATTTTAAAGGGTTTTTATTCATTGATTCTCAAGAATAGCATCAATTTGAATTTGATTTTACGCAATCAAAAAGTACAAAATTAAGAATTAGAAGTGTGAAATGGACGTGTTAGGTATGTTACAGGTTCGGGTCAGATTAGTCCAAGAAAATTTTTGGGCCATTCAAATTTCGAGTAATTTAAGTTCGAGTTTTCGGGTCATTTAGTTTTAGGTTTTCAGGTCAATCGGTGTTGAATTTTTTTTGTTCGACTCTTAAGTCGTTCGAGTTTGGCCCTTCCGTTTTTCAAGTCATTCTGGTTTCAGTTTTTGGGTTTTTAGTTATTTAAATTAGTATGTCTAGTTCTTTCAGATTAATTTATCTAGTTTTCTACGTTAAACTCTTAAGTCAATTAGGTTTCGGGTTATTTGGTTGTCGATTAATCGAATTTCAGATTAATCGGGTTTACATTGTTCATTTCTTTTAAAAATCAATTCCGATTAGATTAGTTTTCGTTGCGTCGATTGAACAGATTTCTCGAATTAATATAACGTGTTGTATCACAAACGATACACATAATACTGAAACTAATTAAGTTAACAAAAAACAAAAAAAAAATTTATGGAGTCCTTATTTGTTTTAATTGGGCCGGAACTCCGTCAGCCCAGAATTTGGAGTTTGGATAGAACAGCCCAAATAAGAGCCCATGTGACCCAAAGAACCAAAAAAATCCAAAGCAGCGGCCAGCCGGCCCTGATATAACCAAGCGTGTGGTTACCAATCAGCGCGGAGAATGTGGTAACCGCTCAATCTTCGTCATCTTCCAACCGACTTATTCCACGTGTTAAATATCGGAAAGGCTCTCGTAATCTTGGACTTCGACATACTAATCTTTACCGGTTTGCTCCTGAGTCCTGACAATCCCAAAACGGAAACTCGACGGTTGAAAGCCCACCGTTTGCACTAATCTAACGGCTCAAATTTTCCCAAAGTTATCTCTTTCGCTAAAGCTCTCTCTGTTCGTGTCTTTCTCTCTCTCTGTCTCTTTCTAAAGTAATTCTGCACATAGAGAACGGGACTAAAAAAAAATCAAAATCTCTTACGTATATAATTCCCATTTTTTAATTTAGATTTTGAAAGTTTTGATTTTCCTGATTTTCTAGGGTTTCTCCAAATGTCATCGATTGAAGTTCTACGACCAACGACGATAACAATCCACAATAAATTCAGCACAAATTCTTACTCTAATCTTCTTTATCTACATGGATTGAACTTCTCCACCCATCGCTTCAGGATTTTTCAACAAAACACGAATCGTTTCCTCCCCAATTCAATCTCTTTCCCTCTACACAACGTCACCGTTTTGAAGAACCACGAAAGGTTTAGTCTATACGGAGGAGGTAGATTAAGGTTCAGGGACAGCAGAATTTTGGCTAATTGTACAGATAGCAGCGATTCCAAGGCGAGTACCAGCGACAAAAATGAAAGCGAAGGTGGGCAAGGCATGAAGCAAAGACAGAACCCGCAAAATTCAGGTAGTTCGACCAATCAGAGACGAGAAAAGAGCGGAAAAAGTGGGCTTTGGTGGTCCAGAGGGAAGAAATGGCAGTGGCAACCGATAATTCAAGCTCAAGAAATCGGTGTTTTGCTTTTACAATTGGGTATTGTTATGTTCGTTATGCGGTTGCTACGACCCGGGATTCCTTTGCCCGGGTCCGAGCCCAGGACTCCAACGACTTTCGTCAGCGTTCCTTACAGTGAGTTTTTAAGTAAGATTAATAGTAATCAAGTTCAAAAAGTGGAGGTTGATGGGGTCCATATAATGTTTAAGTTGAAGAATGAAGCGAGCGTCCAAGAGAGTGAAATTTCTGGTCTAACTAACACTAAGTTTCAAGAGTCAGAGTCGTTGTTGAGGAGCGTGGCACCTACGAAGAAATTTGTCTATACAACCACGAGGCCTAGTGATATCAAGACTCCATATGAAAAAATGCTGGAAAATGATGTGGAGTTCGGGTCTCCCGATAAGCGGTCCGGTGGTTTCTTGAACTCTGCATTGGTGAGTTGTGGTACTTGCTTGTTGTTATGTAAATAGGATGAAACTAGATTAATTTGCTTGTTTTTGAAGTATTTTGAGCGTGCTTAGTGGTAATCAGTTGATTTGAATTGTCTTTGTTTACCATGCTGGCGAAGTAGTTTATTACTTTATTGTAGTAAGCTGCCTGCTCAATAGTGTGCAACTTAGATGACAGTATTTTTTCTTGCTTTCTTTGGCTTTGACTGGGACTCTCAAATAGTGATTAATGTGCCCTCTAAGATTTTTTTTTTGGGGGGGGGGGGGGGGTTTCTGTAGTGGCACCACATATGACATGATAAAAACCTGGCTGTCTTAGTGCTAGAAGATTGAATATCCAGAAATAGTATGTCTAGTCTTCCTTTCCTCAAACCGAATGTTGCCTTGGTATCAGCTCAGATTAGTCTACGTAGTGGTGACTACTGAAGGAGGATATTCATGGTGAAGTTTTGTTGATTAGAAAGGGCTAAGCATGTGATAGAGTTGCTTAAAATGGCAGTTTGGCTTCAAATATGTCTAAAGGTTACTTGTGGGAAGTAAGATAACTGGCAGTTCTTCAAAAGCTTCTAAACTAGTAATAGAGATACCAGCGTCCACATGATTCTTTCCGAATTATCCGAGGTGTGTGGTTTTATATTTTCAACTTCCTTTCTTTTGCAGATAGCTTTGTTTTATGTTGCTGTCCTTGCTGGACTTCTCCATCGGTTCCCTGTAAGCTTTTCACAGGTGAGGATTTGCTTTTAAGTTTTGTCCATCTTCCATGGAAGGTTCTGATTTGAATCATGCACGTATGCAGCATACAGCTGGCCAGATTAGGAATCGCAAGTCTGGGGGTTCTGGGGGTTCAAAAGTTTCTGAGCAAGGTGAAACAATCACTTTTGCCGATGTTGCCGGTGTTGATGAGGCTAAGGAGGAACTAGAAGAAATTGTGGTATGTTAAGAACTCTTTTACTTCATATGTAATAACAATTGATATTTTGTAGTAAATGCCTTCATTGAATTCAAGCTATAGTCCTTACTGCTGATGTTTACTGTCCAGGAATTTCTTAGGAATCCGGACAGGTATATACGAGTTGGTGCTCGCCCTCCCCGAGGAGTTCTCCTGGTGAGTTGATATTAGATTTAATTATGAAGTTGAAACTTTGCTTTCTGGTGTTAAAGAAGTTTATTTAGTCTAGTAACTAATGAGCTACTTGCAATACTTCATTAACGTTGGAAAATTGGGTTAGCTTTGCTAATTCTGGCTCTTACTCTCAGGATATCTTCTCCACCAAAAACTTTCGGTCCTGCAAAGCTTTCTTCTTGCCATTCTTTTTATAATAAGTTCAATAAATCTTCTTGTCATTCTTTTTATGATAAGTTCAATAAGTTCATGATGAAAGTTCCTCATGTTGAATGTTTCCATTCGGTGCTTATTTGGTAGTACCGATCAATGGTGGTTTTTTCTTTATTTATTTTTATTTTTTTATCACACTAGTATTCTTTTATTTTATGTAAAATTGGAAATGTAATTGGTATTAATAGTTTGATTTATGTTACAGGTGGGTCTTCCTGGGACAGGTAAGACTCTTCTGGCAAAAGCTGTGGCTGGTGAAGCAGAAGTTCCTTTCATAAGTTGTTCTGCCAGCGAGTTTGTGGAGTTGTATGTTGGCATGGGTGCCTCTCGAGTTAGAGATCTATTTGCACGAGCAAAGAAGGAGGCACCATCAATTATTTTCATTGATGAAGTCAGTCTGTGCTTTTGTTATTTTCTTTCAACAATCTGTTCAACTTTTTTATTTGAGACACAGTTTTCTTATGCTTTCCTTGAATCTTCTTGCACAGATTGACGCTGTGGCAAAAAGTCGTGATGGCAAATTTCGCATTGTTAGCAATGATGAACGTGAGCAAACTTTGAACCAATTGCTTACTGTAAGTTTCCCTGCATCACAGTTTTCCTGGTGCTTGGACCTATTGGCCATGCCCCACTGAAGCTAATATTTGGGAACTATATTGCAGGAGATGGATGGATTTGACAGCAATTCATCTGTGATTGTTCTTGGAGCTACAAATCGATCTGATGTCTTGGATCCAGCCCTTCGTCGACCTGGGAGATTTGATCGTGTTGTTATGGTTTGTATGATGTATTTTATTTCTCTCTGAAAGTTGGAATTTGCTGTAAAAATAAGTTCCCTGCTGAATATTTATCTCAAGGATATCATGTCTTATATAATTTTCAGGTAGAGACTCCAGATAGGATTGGAAGAGAAGCTATTTTGAAAGTACATGTTTCTAAGAAGGAACTTCCCCTGGGCGAGGATGTTGATCTCGGTGCCATTGCCTCTATGACCACTAGTTTTACTGGGTATTTTCTCGTTTATATCGTCACATATATATGCCACTATTTTCTCATTCTCCTCCTCAAGCTTTCCTTTGCGCTTCCTTAAACTTCTATTTCTTCTTGATGCATTGGAAATAACTATATGATTTATAATATTTTGCAGGGCTGACCTTGCAAACCTGGTGAATGAAGCTGCATTGCTCGCTGGAAGAAACAACAAAGTTGTTGTAGAGAAAATTGATTTCATTCAGGCGGTGGAGCGATCAATAGCTGTAACTCTCTCTCTCTCTCTGTTTGTCTCTTCATTCTGAGCACATTTTTCTATGTGTACTTCTCGCAGTTTTCCTGTAGTTGTTGTTTATTTACAGACCTCTTGTTTGAACCTTTTCGTCCCCAATATTTCTAAAGAATTTATATCTCATTTTATCTTGCCTTGCAAGTTTAGTTTAATTATCACTTCCTGCAATATAATGATGTTACCAAATCTTTTCCTTTGTGTTCTAGGCTTTAATTATCGATTTTGCTCATGCCACTCATACTATGAATTACCTTCTAAAAACAAAATGCAATCAGGAGGTGAGGGCAAAATGCATTATCATGCTATGCATTTATGTTACTTCTGTACTTTTGCATGAGACTATTGTTACAGATACAGGGAGTAGTCTATAAACTTTTAGCCAATCCACTCTGATTTACACAATTCCTGCTTATACTTTTCTGTCACAAGATATGTAATTGTACTAAAGAATTATCATGGGACATGATATAGCCAGTTGAGTGACAAAAATATTACATTTCATAGGGGATAGAGAAGAAAACTGCCAAGTTGAAGGGAAGTGAGAAGGCTGTAGTCGCAAGGCATGAAGCTGGTCATGCAGTAGTCGGTACAGCTGTTGCAAATCTTCTTCCTGGACAGCCACGTGTTGAGGTAAATTACAGCAATATTCTATTGAGTGCTCTCAGTTTATTTGTCTTTTTATTTGTGTTCTTGTTATCTCAGTGTAAAATGGATAGAAGAAAAGTGTGAAATTGGGAATTGAAATCTGAATCTGCAGCCATGTAGGAATTGATTTAGGGGACTGCATGCCCTGTTAATGTCACGTTCCAAAGATCGTCATTGTTGTTGGGTCTTTATTTAGGAGATGATTGGCTTATTTTATTGCCCTTCCAAATTGTTAGTTTCTCTTTTGATACTTGGAAATGTAAGGGAAGACCTGATTATAAGGCTTACTGGTTAGTTATCCAGGATGGATGAACTTTTGACCTCCATTTATGCTCATCTCATCCATGTTGACAGAAACTGAGCATATTACCAAGATCAGGAGGAGCATTGGGGTTCACTTATATTCCTCCCACCACTGAGGATAGATATTTACTCTTCATTGATGAGTTACGTGGCCGTTTGGTTACTCTTCTCGGAGGACGTGCTGCAGAGGAAGTTGTTTTCTCAGGTCGTGTTTCTACTGGGGCACTTGATGATATTCGGCGAGCAACAGACATGGCATACAAGGCAGTCGCTGAATATGGTCTTAATCAGACTATCGGCCCTCTGTCTCTAGCTACGCTTTCTGGTGGAGGCATGGATGAATCTGGGGGTGCAGTTCCTTGGGGTCGAGATCAGGTCTCTTTTTACTCTTTGATTAAATTTAGTTTACCCTTTCTGTTTTCACTTCCTAAACTGTAGAATGAAGTCTGATCCGGAGCGGCACTTACAGGGACATCTTGTTGATCTTGTACAAAGAGAGGTGAAAGGATTATTGCAGTCTGCCCTAGAAGTAGCCCTTTCTGTTGTACGTGCTAATCCAACTGTTTTGGAGGGGCTTGGTGCTCAGCTGGAAGGTAACTTGGTCCCGTTACCTGCTCCATAAGTTAAAATTTCCATACACCCTATTTTTTTTTCATTTCTATATATGGTATACATCCTTGTTTTCTTATGGGCATTGAGATATTAAAATGTAATGGAAACTTATAAGAGGTTAAACAGGTAGTTAATTGCCCATTGTGATATTTTTAAAGCTTCTTGCTATTAATTTGTCTTAGTAATATAGAGAGAGGTTTCAACTGTTATGTTTTTCCTTCTATCTTGTGTCCGTATTTGCAATCTTGTGAGGAATGTGTAGTTACTTTCAAGAACAAGTTTCAATGGAAACCTGTGTTACTGTATGACGAATATGTGTATTGACTGCTATCTCCACAATGTGTCTCACCAAATTATTCAATTCGACTTGTCAAATCTTTAATTCTATTCTGTATCAATTTTGTTAAATTATCTTAGTACCTGTGGGGCTTTCTGATCATAGTGTAGTTAAAATGAACACTTTTAAACACTTTGAATCTAGTAGTGAAGTAGAACTTCTGCATCTTTAAAAAGGGGTAAAGAGAATAAACTATTTCCTTTACTTCATATTGTGGTCTTAACACTTTCATTTATTCAGAAAATGAGAAAGTAGAAGGTGAAGAGCTACAAGAATGGTTGAAATTGGTTGTTGCGCCAAAGGAACTTACAATCTTTGTCGGAGGCAAGCAAGAGTCTCTTCTGCCGTTGCAAGCAAGTTCACTGCAGCCTCAAGTATGAGCAAAACGTGGAGTCAACTAAAGCTTTCTTCATGCCATGACCTTGTCAATGAGCATGTCCTGGTGACTGGCATCAACTCCCTTGCGCATTTTTGTATATTTCAGCAAGGTGAATTTTGGCTTTATTTATTATTTACACTACAGGGTCTTTTCATTTGTTTTATCTCACTACACTTACCAGAGGAAATGTAGAGAAAGAAGGGGTAAAAGCTGAAGATTAATTTCCTTGAGAGCCCTTCAAGCTTGTCTCGCCTTCCTCGACATTATGTTGATAAGTTCAGGTTGGTCTACAACGTCTGTTCTGTTGTACATTGGCTATTGTTTCATTTCCATCGAAACAGTTCTAGCCGGTGGCAAGTGTAACTGAGATTGAGTTGTACACATAATTATTCTGTGGAATATATAAGATTATTGCACATAAACATGCTGGCTTCAAAATGGTTGTCTTCAGATAAACATTGTACATATTTTTGCCATAGACAATACATTCTGTTAATAATAGTTTCCTAACATGAAACTTGGAAGAATTAACATTGAGACCTGGAAATATAATTCTTGTACCCAAGTTTTCACAAGTCTTAACTGATTATTCTGATTAGTTGACTCTGGAAGTCACTGAAAATCTGTGCTATTTCTTCATTTGGTTTCTTGGTAGTATTTGAGAAATGGAAAGAGGTTGGGAAGTTTTACGAATACAGCAAAAGGTAACACGTAATTGAAACGTTAGCGGCTAAGAGGAATGAAGGGTGGTAATGAGTTGAGATTTGATATTTTGGAAGGAAACTGAAATATCAGTGTTGCTGTCAGATTGCAGCTCTTCTTGCGACCTGTTTCCCGGGAAACAAACAAGTGGTTCACTTGACTTTGTCAGCATTTCTCTCATTTGGACCACGGCTCAATCATCTGGTGAACCTGTCGTGTCTTCCTCAAACTTCCTATCCTTAATTCGGTCTCTAATTAAATCTAGTAATTAACCATATTGGTTTTCACAGTTCAATCTCAAAACTAGATAATAAAAAATATTTAGAAATTTTGGATCTATCATACTTCAAATACTTACTATAAAGATTAGATCCTAAAGGGAGCATGAGGAGCTTGCCACGTGTTGGCCTTTCATTTTTTTTCCCTCTTTTCGATTCTTTTTTTTTTCAAAATATTTGGTCCAAAACGACGTCGTTTTGGTGCTAAAAAAGCAACACAGTGACATCTGCCTCACTTTAAAAAAAAAGGTTGCTGGAATTGTCTGATTTGGAGGCAAGCTGAGGCAAGAGAGCACGATGAGGGCGGTAGAGCAGGAAGAAGAACCGCAAAAAGAGATAAAGATAATGGGCGAACAGAAATCTAGAGATGAGAAGGAGAAGATTCGGGAGAGGAGAGGGAGAATAAAAAGAGATAAAGAAAAGGAGAAGGGAGAAGGAGAAGGTTTGGGAGAGGAGAAGAAGACGCAGAGAAAATGGGTTGCTGCTTCTCCCCCTCTCACGATCTCTTCTCTCATTTTTTTTTCTTTTTTAACTTTTCTATTTCCTTTATTTTGCTCCTTTACTTTTCAGCCACCATGAATAGAATGCTATATCTATTTTAATAGTTCGTATGGAATGGTTTAAGTTTTATTTTTTTGATAGAGTACTTTTTATTTTGCAATTTGTTTTAGATTCCTATTAATGTAAGTTTTATCTTTATTATTTTTGCAGGATTTTCGGTGTGTTGGCGAAGGTCAGTTTCTTCTTTCTCCTTTTAAAATTGTCCTGATGAATTTGAATTATGTGGTTAAGATTATTACGTTCCCTCCTTTGTTGAATGCAGAGTAAGTAGCTATCTCTATTGAAATTGGCAAAATAAATTTATTTTATACGATTTTATCTGTTTAATTGAATGATATAATATATTTTTAGTTCTTAGCTTTTAGTTTTATCGTTTTTATTTAATACATTAGTTTATGTATTTTCAAATTTCAATTCCAAATTGTTCTGTCTAAAGTATTATTAATTTATTACTGTTAAAGGACAATCTTTTAACAACTTTTAGAACCCTATGAGTTTTGAACAAAGGTCATTTGGAAGAATATCCATGGTATTGTAATAGATCATGTAACCTCTTTTATCTTTTATGCTTTAGAAATCTATATGTAATTTGATTAGCTGAAATAGATGAAACAGAAAAAAATATAAATGCACACAGCATTGAATTATCCATTATATCAAACTAGCATCTTTTATTTTTGTTTTCTTTTCTGTCAGGAATATGTTTTGTTAAGTGAATCTTTTTCTTAATTCTTCAGATTCTGAACATGAACTTCTTCTTTGCTTTTCAGGGTCTTTCCACGTATATGTGAAGGTGATTTTCCTTCTATTTCTTTTACTATTAATCTATTAGACTCAAATGCTATCTTTGAGCATTTTACAGTTCTTTTGTCTTTCAGATTTTTTCTGTTTTTAGATCTGTTTGTACACATAGTCAAGCTTTGCACTATTTAACTGCATGTACATTTCTCTGACATGTTAATTTAACTTGCTTTTCATAACTGATTTTCCATTTTAATTCCCTTTTCCAGTATAAGTTTACATCTATCAGATGCATGAATGAAAAATTCGCTAACAGTTTCCTAGATTTGCTTATTAATAATTTCGTTTTTTTAAGATGACTGCTTCATAAAGGCTTCTTCGCCTGTTGTTGCTGGTACTACTGCTAATGTACCTGTTTTCCTCTGTGCTGATTGGTATTCTTCTGAACTAATAAGATTTTTTTCTCTCAAATGGAGCAGCCAACATGTGGCATGGCTCCCAAAGCTCCTTTAGGTTCTAATCTTTATAGTAGTTATGATAAGTATGAAGATTCAGAATATTTCTTTCTATTCAATTTCAAGATCGAATATACAAGGAAATGAGTTTTTTGTCGAAGGCTAAATGCAAGCTAGCCAGAACATTCAGTATACTAACCCACAAAGTTCTGTCCTAAATGTTACCAGTAATGATTGAGGGTTAGGTGTTGGGATGAGTAAGGTAAGATTGAATATCAGCACTTACCATTGTAGATAGTCAAGACTCAGATAATTGTGTTGATCTTAAGATTTTATGACTGTATGTATTGTATATTATAATATATTAGTATATAGATAATGAAAAGATTTTACATGATGAATACAAAGTAGATTTTTTTGTATGTATTAGTGATGTAGTTCTTGAGAGGACTATGCTTTTTTATATCTCTAAAGTAACTTGCACATTTTACTGCTCTAAGGAGATTGTTTTCCATGATAAATATAGAGTGGATATTTCCTGCAATGCAATGTCATTATAAACACAGCTGTTTATAATGACATGACTCTCATAATCTTCTTTTAATTATAATACTAATACTAATTATGTTAATAAAGCCTTTGCTATCGGCAGTGATTTAAATCTATCCATCTATCTAGTTTAAGAGTGAGCATGGACTCTGAATCAAAGTTGTGATCCTGTGATGCACATGGTTTTAGGTTCCACTAACATAATTTAGGTAGTATTCTTTGCCTTTTTATTGTTCTCTTTTTCCTATTGTAGTTGATTCTCTTTTATTTAAAATTTGAAACCTTTCTTTATATGTGTGGTATATATGAATTTTTACTGATAATATAGTGAAATGTCCTTCTCAGTATAATTTATTCCATTTTGATTGGAATTTAGCTAAATTTTCAACTTTCACTTCTTATAGAGAACTTACCAATTGGGTAAACTCAAGTCAATACATTGTATTGTTAAATAGTTGATGTGGCATTCATCTTTTTTCTTTATCATAAAAATTCTTTTCCCTTAGTTGTTAATTCAAATTTCTATTCTCTTAGTTCCTTTTCAGGATAAACAGGACATTCTTTATTTGAAGAAACTTAAGGCCTACCATCTTTGCTCAAACCGAACACACAGGTAAAACCCATTAACCATTACATTCAAAACCAAATTTTATTTATACGCATTACTTACATTGCAATACTAATAGAAACAAAATTTTATATACAGTGCTAGAAGAATTATCAGGGATTAAACTTGATGCAAAAGTAATGAATACAGTGACTGGATTTTGGCTTCTTTTTGACAAAATAATAGTTTTGTTTATATGCTCGAACAACTATTTTGGATATACTGTGATGGTGCTTGTGGTACTTTAATAATGTTGATATGCCTAAACACCATCGAGATAGTCACTTATCAAATAGGTCTACAGTATACCATGTGCATGTATTAGAATTTAGAACTTAAATTTTGTACGAACGTAATAATGATGTTAGGTTTATTTATCTATATTTCTTTTTTAAGTAGAGTACATCTATATTTCTGATGAACCCAATTTTATATAACCTTTCATAATGATCGAAATTCATATAGCAGTGAATTCTTGAATTCCTATTGAATATTTTGTATGAAAGATATAACTGTAGTTTATAAAATGGAATAGAAATCAAACTGTCCGCTCGCAGCGAAGCGCGGGCAGTCTTCTAGTTACTATAAAGATTAAAGCCTCAAAGGAGCATGGGGAGCTATGCCACGTGTTGGCTGTCCGTTTTTTCATTCTTTTCATTTCTTTTTTTTTTTCTGTTTTCCACCGAATGAAACAACGTCATTTCATCCAACGTGATGAAATTAAAAAAAAAAAAAGAATCGAGAACTCAGATTTTTCTTGGGATGTTATATTGAAGGGAAAAGATAGTCGGGATAAGGGAAGAGTAAGGGGAGAAAGGGGAAGAGAAAGGGAGAAGAGAAAGGGGGAAGGGAAGAGAAGCATCTTGGGATGGAAGGAGATTTCCCAATCGTCAATCTCCAACCCAATTCGGCAATCTTCCAAAACCAAGGATTGATCTGGCGAAACTAACCTCTCTCGATTATGCTTCTCAGGTTCTGTCTTATTTCCCTCTGTTTAAATTTCTTTTTTTTTTGAAAGGCAATCGGAAGAACTATATCATATGTTTAAATTCCTGTTTAAATTCCCTTTTTGTCAGCTTTTTTTTTTTTGATTTTCCCTGGTTTTAGACAGGGAGAAGAGACATTGCTAAGAGAGGGAGATAAGATGACACATGGAGTAGTTAAGTCTTTTATTCTCAAGGCCAAAATTCTTTTTTTGTTCTGCTTTTGATTCTGTCTTTGTTTGCTTTACGCTGGCATAATTTTCATTGTTTTATTTTAATTTTTTGCAAGGATGATGGGTTCTGTGTCAAAAAATTACTTGGTTTCTTTAGTTTTGCTTATGTTTGCTCATTTCATCATTGACAAGTATAGGGAGTGGGTGTTTCTATTTTCTGGCTTGGTACAGGTACTCTGCTTTTTCTTCATGTAACTTTCGGCATTTTATTTTATTATTTATTATTTTCCACTTAATTTATCCCTTCATGTGACCTTTAAACAAAATATTATAAATTCTATTTGAATATTGTTCAAATTTTAATTGAAAGTTTGGACTATTGTTTTTGAACGCTCTGAACAAAATATGCTCCAACTTGGCCTTCCAATAGAATATTCAGGTAGAATAGTATTTTGTTCCTCTTTCTTTTTTATGTTGATATTTCTTTTTTTTTTATAACATTGAAAAATTGCTTTGTCCTCGCTGATATGTTTAGGTTGAATATTATTTTTAATATCTAACTTGATATAGGTTTGGATGTGGTTTATATGGGCTGGAATTAGGAGTGTGATGAGGGAGAGGGGAAAGAGATGAGAGACAAAAGGTGGTAAAACACAGAGAATGCTTTTTACTTGGACACGGCTTTTAACAAGGGATTATGTTTTCATTTATCAATTACTATTAGCTATGTTTGTGCTTGATGGTGAATGTTTTACTACCATGATTTCTAATCAAATTATTATATTACCATTTGATGTTGGTTGTTGACTTAGATAAGACAATATAAGTTAAGATCCACAGGATTTTTTATGATGCTCTACATTTTGATATTTGTTGATTGTTCTGAATTTGATTTATTTGTTTAGTGCATATATTATCACTTATAGAATTCTCTTAATTAAAGCCTAAAGAAGTAACTTTTTTAGCATCTTTTCTGGAATTATAAACCTTTAAATAGAGATTATGGAGATATATCAATTCTTTTTATTGTAGGCTAAGGCAATGCTTAGAAGAGTTTGTTTTAAAATGTACCAAACGGTGATTTTGTTTATCTTTAATGAGTCAGTGAATGTGCATGACCTGTCTGCATGACTGAAAATCTATGAATGTTCAATGACGTACATTGGAATCAAGAAATTGACACCATTAACATAACCTCAACCCTCCCTCTAATGTAATTATTTATATTTTCACTCTGTTTAGAGTCATAAACGGCCTTAATTCATGGCAGGTTGCTTGAGGATACAGATGGAGACAAATAAGGGTATCAACTGCAAAAAAAATATTGAATCGGAAATGGTACTTGACAGGTTTTTTTCACCTTGATTGCTTAAAATTTAGAGTTGGTTGGTGCTTTAGAAAAGTCTGCTTAAATAAAACCTATTAGACATGAGAAACTTTCCCATTTTGTTGAAAGATTCATGAGAGTAGTAAATTTACTATCTCCTTTCAAACAATAGTTTAAACGAAAACTTCCTCTTATGCCTAGGTCTCACTACTTCACTTTTCCCAAATTTATGTCATTATAAGAATACAAATGCTTTTCTTAAAATATGTTATGTACTACTTGAATATATTTGCTTTAACTTGAGTGCTTATTTAATTAACTTATAGTCAAGTTCCTGTTGGTCCAAATATTTTTATTTTTTTTAGGCTTTACATTGCTTTTGCCAAGATCTCACTCCTTTTTTTTGTTTTTTTCAATATTTCTACATAAATATGTCGGCGAGCAATATAAGTATTTCCCATAAGTATTTAATTTAAAGCTGTTTTTATCACAAAATATGATTCAACGAGGTTAAGAAAAACAACTGCAGCTAATTGATTAGTGTCGAGAATTACATTTTAACAATTCATGGTTTTTGACTTCGTTCATGTTATATAGGCTTTTGAATTTCGTGCTTTTCCTGTATTCGAATTACTTGCTCTTTTTGATTTATTAAGTTTTTTATGTTCTAAACTGTTTGCATATTATCCTATTTTTTCAGCCTCTATATGCTAATATTATGGAAATATTAAGTTTTTAATTAATAATGTTAAAAGAAATGGAAAACAAAATATGCTGACTGTTCACACAGAGTAAACTTTTGAGGTTTTTAACTAGAAGAAACCCCAACTAGGATGAGGTTGGAAAAGTGATTCACCTGTCACCCAAACCATTGAAAGGTCATATTGTTGCCGTTGTTCGGAGAATCTTTAAGAATAAAAAACATGAAGTTGGCTCTTAAGCAATGCATATATTTTCTATTTGATGTATTTTTTTAACTCTAGCCTTTTAGATGATTTTAGATGGTTAAATACATTCATCAAGTTAACTTGGGTTGGCTTTTGCTAAATCTCTCTAATTTTAGCTTACAAAAAAGGAAAACTGTATTTTGTCAATGCGTAGGAAAAGACCAGCCCATGCTTTTATGAACAAGATTAAGAACTTTTAAAGCCAAAAGGCCTTCGCAACTCTGCCGTGGAAATAGAAGTTATATGGATGACAGAGGCAACCGCAGATCAGGTAAAATATGAGTTATATTCAGGAATATGTCTATTTATGCTTTGACTACATTGTTGTTTGTTTTTGTATGCCTTAAATTGTCATTTTATATTTTCATTTCCAAAAGTGATAGGTCACAGATCGAGCAATGCTAACTAGACTACAAACAGGGCAGCCAAGCATCTCAAAATAGTTTCTCTTCAAATTATAAAGACATTTACTACAACTGTTGGGATATGTATTGAAATTGATTACTGTTTAAATTGCATTAATATGAGTGAGTTAAAGATTGTTTATGTAAACAGCTTATTATGTAATCTTATTCAGGGTATATACACTTTACACCATTTTATTGCACAAGGTATTTTGTAAAATATTTGCTTTATAATATATCAAAATATCAATGTCTACACAGTGGCATATACATTCCCCAGCATCGAAAGAAGTACAAAATTAATAACCTAAATGAATTTAAATACTCTGTCCCAGAATATAAATCCATTTTGAAAAAATATTTTGTTTCAAAATAGTTGTTCTTTTTATAAAACCAAGACAATAATTTTATAGTTTTCTTATTTTATCATTGTCTTGTCATATTAGAAATCTCTTTATTTAATACATGTCTCTTCTTTACCTCTCTCTCCTTTTTAATATAATTAAATAAGGGTAAAATAGGTAAAAATATAAAATTTAACAAACAAAATTATTTTTATTGATTTTGATAAAACGATTGAAAAGGACTTATATTATGAGACAGAAGGAGTAAAAAGTATATTCTTATTTAAAAAAAAGAAGAAGGTATATTTGAATAACTTTCCATGAATTATAAAGGCAGTTTCGCTAAAGGGTAAAGGCCACAGCGAAGCGTGGGCCAGCGCACTAGTTTTGGTAATTGCGAATGACTAAGCACCGGGAGTTGACACGTAAGACCAAATATCGATCGAAAACGACCAGCACGAGGTATCAGCCGTTGACGATGCTGGCCGGTTACGTCACGGTTCCTTCTTGGCCATTTCAACTGGACACGTGAATAACCCAGCTTCCCATCTCGTGATCCTGATCGTATGTGATCCTGCCATGCTTGATGAAGTGTAAAGTAAAATATCTTTTCTCTTTGGTGAGGCCCACGCACGTAGGCGGGCTATTTAGGTTACTTTTTGAGAAAAAGTAGCTCCCTTATACTATAGGGGAGTCAGATAGGGAGCTTCCTTCACTTCAGATTTAAGCGGCTCTTTTACAAGATACAAGAGAAGACCAATCCGTTGTCCTTTTTTTTTTACTTCCAGGTTCTTCCTCTCGCTCTCTTTCTCTTCGCATTTCGCTTCACTTTCTTAATTGTGCTTGGTTTGGAAAATTAATTAAATTCAAAATTTCCAGTCTATGCAACCTTGATGCAATCGTAGCTTTGTTCGTTGTAATTTTTTTTTTTTAGCTTCATTGTTTTTCCTTTTCATACTTCTAAATCAGCGGCTGTAATAAGGAAGAAAACTACTTTTTTGTGCTCTGCTAATGCGGTTACTTTTGTTGGGAAGAAATTCAAATTTTGTTTTTAGATATTAGAAACTTTGATAGATCTGTTTGGTTTCCTTTTTTTTTTTTTGGTCAGCTGTTTGGTTTCCTTTGTACTATGAAAACTAGGCTATATTTGGTATGAGAAAATATTTTCTGTTTTCATTCTCTACAAAATACAAAGAAACTAGCATCTAAGATATATATTATAAAAGAAAATGTATACATGTTTTAGAAAATGAAAATGGAAATAGATATAAAAATGAGATTAAAAAAAAATTGTTCTTAATTTTAGATCCATTTTCATTTTCTAAAACATGCATATATTCATATAAATTATAGATATTTAAATGGTGATTTCTTTGTATTTTTTAGAAAATAAAAACAGAAAATATTTTCATGTATCAAATATAGTCTTAGTTTGTGACCTGTGCAATTACACGGGTTAGTTTTATTTATTTAAATATTTAAAAATATACAAAGTATTATTTAAACTTTTTGAATATACAAATATATACATAATTTCATGAATAGATTGTTGGATTAAAAAAGATTTCACAAATCCATTAAATTATTAGTCTTGAACTTCCACAATAAAAGATGTTAGTTATAATTAACTTCCACTTCAAAGATATATGAACAATTTCAATTCCTCCATTTCTTTCTTCTTTGTTTGTTGGTCGATTTGATCCATCTGCCGACAAATTATTTTTTGTAAATTGGAGTTTCAATAAAGCAGGCTTTTATCTTTCTGTTATTTCACTATATTTTAAACATCATGATCAAATGGCTTTAGATGTCTATAGGTAAGTTACCAATGTGTGGAAAAAGATTGGATTTTCAGTTGCATATATTATTTAAATTTGCACATATTATAGGAATTTCACTCTTCTTCTACCTCAAATTTAAAATTTGTAATGTGTTTAATTTATTTCTGTTATTCAAATTTTAAAAAGGATTAGAAAATCCAATTGGTTATGATTTAAAATGTATTTAAATTAAAGATTTTGAATTTAAAAAAGTAGAAAATTATTTGGATAAACCGTTGTTCTATGTGGCATGTGTCCGACATGGCATGCATGTAGCCTATCCACATAGGCGTCCACGCAGGCTTTTTCTCTCCTGCTGTCTTATTCTCTTTTATAATATATATGATAAGATGATAGGGTATGCTGGTTTCTTTATTCCCTAATACTACAATCAATTATTTATTTTCTCAAGATTGAAAAAAAGTGAGCCATTTGCATCGAATTCGTCTTTTTGTTTCCCTGCATTTAGCAATGGTGTTTGTTTTACATGTTGCATACCCAAATAATTGTTTGATGGTTGTCATGCTTTGTCAATTATTGGCTGGATCCAGAAATGGCATTGGTGCATGCTAGCTTTACATCAGTTGTATGCAAGAATGGAAACCAATCTGCACTTACAAGGTTCCCAAGTGCAACCTTCTTGCCTGGATTTGATGTGGTCGGGCATGTTTCAAGTGCTTCCAAGAAGGAGATATGTCATCCTGCCCTGAGTTCAGGTCCAAGAGCCACATTAACTTTTGATCCTCAAACAACCAATTCTGAGAGAAGCAAACAGAGGAAGCACACCATCGATCCTGCTTCCCCTGATTTTATGCCTCTTCCTTCCTTTGAAGAATGTTTCCCAAAGAGCTCGAAAGAGAGCAGGTTAATTTGGTTATAGGAAGCTTGTTAGTTCTGTTTACTTTCCCTTTCGCTGGCAATTATTTCTTATGCATGATCAATCTTTCAGGGAGGTTATTCATGAACAATCTGGCCATATACTCAAGGTTCCTTTTCGAAGGGTCCATTTGACTGGAGATGAGCCAGACTTTGACACATATGACACCAGTGGTCCTCAAAACATCAATCCACGTACTGGTAGGGAGCTCTAGTTAATTCTTTACATTCTTTGCTCTTGTTTGAATGCTTTAATACAATCTTCTTTTCCGTTTTGTTCTGCTTATTCCTCCTTTCCTCTCTTCTCTATTTAGATCATTTTAATTGTTTGTTCAGGTTGCTTATTCTTATGCGTGACATCTTTAAAACAGGACTTCCTAAACTGCGCGAGGACTGGATTGACAGACGGGAGAAGTTGGGTGCACCACGATACACGCAGATGTACTATGCTAAGCAGGGAATTATTACTGAAGAAATGTTATATTGTGCTACTCGTGAGAAGCTTGACCCAGAATTTGTAAGGTCAGAGGTTTCCCGTGGGAGAGCAATCATTCCTTCCAACAAAAAGCACTTAGAGCTAGAGCCGATGATAGTTGGACGAAACTTTCTGGTCAAAGTAAATGCAAATATCGGAAATTCAGCAGTTGTAAGTTCCATTGAGGAGGAAGTTTACAAGGTTCAATGGGCAACAATGTGGGGTGCTGATACTGTTATGGATCTCTCAACTGGGCGCCACATTCATGAAACACGTGAGTGGATCCTACGTAACTCTGCTGTGCCAGTTGGGACTGTGCCTATCTATCAAGCACTTGAAAAGGTTAATGGAATTGCTGAAAACCTTAGTTGGGAAATCTTCAGGGACACCCTGATTGAGCAAGCTGAGCAGGGTGTGGATTACTTCACGATCCATGCTGGGGTACTGCTTCGATACATTCCCTTAACAGCAAAACGCATGACAGGAATTGTTTCTCGTGGAGGATCTATTCATGCAAAATGGTGCTTAGCTTACCATAAAGAGAACTTTGCTTATGAGCATTGGGATGATATACTTGATATCTGCAACCAATATGATGTGGCACTTTCGATAGGGGATGGACTAAGACCTGGATCCATATATGATGCAAACGACACTGCTCAGTTTGCTGAGCTTTTGACCCAAGGGGAACTGACCCGGAGGGCTTGGGAAAAGGATGTACAGGTATTTTCATTGCAATGGACCTTTTGCATTCTGTTCATAACAATGTTCAGAAGTTGTGCTCAAAATTTGAAGCTTATTACTGGGTCTTAATGGATTGGCCATCTTATAATGCCTCATTAAATATTTCCAATGTTGATATCAGGTTAAATAAAGTATCAGGTTCTGAATTTGAATCACTCTGTTTTGAATTTAAAAATTTTCATGCAATTTTACATGATTAGGTCAAACCAGAAAATTTGATTGCTTTATTCTCAAATAACCGATATCCTAGGTCGTCCTATTTATTCATCAGTAAGAATCATATACTAATGGTTCTTTTGCTTTCTGAAGAAATGCCTAAGGTAAATGTTTTCTTTTACATTACCTATTTAGTTGGAAATATGAAGCGTTATGGAGCGTTTGAATTTTTCTTTTTCAGGTAATGAATGAAGGACCTGGACACATCCCCATGCACAAGATTCCTGAAAATATGCAAAAGCAGCTGGAGTGGTGTAATGAAGCACCTTTCTATACCCTTGGTCCTTTGACGACTGATATTGCTCCCGGATATGACCATATCACTTCTGCAATTGGTGCAGCCAACATTGGGGCTCTTGGCACAGCACTTCTCTGCTATGTAACTCCAAAGGAGCACCTTGGGTTGCCAAATAGGGATGATGTCAAGGCTGGAGTAATAGCATATAAGATAGCTGCTCATGCTGCTGATTTAGCCAAAGGTCATCCACACTCTCAGGCCTGGGATGATGCATTAAGCAAGGCAAGATTTGAGTTCCGCTGGATGGACCAGTTTGCTTTGTCACTGGATCCCATGACAGCAATGTCCTTCCATGACGAGACCTTACCATCTGAAGGTGCCAAAGTGGCTCATTTTTGCTCAATGTGTGGACCAAAGTTTTGCTCAATGAAGATAACAGAGGATGTTCGGAAGTATGCTGAGGAACATGGTTATGGTAGTCCCGAGGAAGCAATGCAACGTGGGATGGATGCTATGAGTGCTGAATTCCTTGCTGCTAAGAAAACTGTTAGCGGTGAACAACATGGTGAAATTGGTGGAGAAATCTACTTGCCATCAAATTATGTCACCTCCTCTGACAAGTGAAGGTCAGTATACTAGAGTTCTTCTTTGTTGTTGAAATTCTACAAGGTATTAGGCACAGCACGCAAGATGTTACTCTGGATAATGATTGAAGTAGTCTGGTGATTTCAAATCAAACTAGTTCATAAAAAGTAAGTTAAATCCTACTGGATAGTAGTTGCCAAGAAAAAAAAAATGAGCCCATAATTTATCTCGTCGACAACAGATTGTCTAAGTAATGTAAAGATGGTTAATCCTCTCCAGCATTTTAAAACACAACTGACCATCTAGCTCAATTAATATTGACTAGATATTTCATGGTTAAGCATAATCATTTTTACTGCATTCCAAGTGTTCTATCCTTTAGAGTTTTATTCATGTATTTATCATCTCTCTGCCTTCATTTCCCCTTGTTTTCTTCCCTCATTTGGTGTGTCTCGTATGGTTTTCCTTTGCAGTACCTTATGAATAAGAGGAAATGGTTCAGAAATCCTTGGTGCCCTGATGCATCATTAGCTTAGCAGTAATATATGCAGTGTTTTTCTATGAAGCTGTGGGTGAGTACCTGTTTAGTTTGTTGACTAGCTCTTGAGACATCTATAGATTTTGTTCTGCTTGTTTGTCTATTGTGAATCTCAATAATAAAATGTTTGCTCTACATCATCCATGCACATTGTGTTTGTTATAGTTTATTTTATTTTTGATGTTTCTATTGACATAAAAACGCACCAGGGGTGCCTGTATCTGCTTTTAGCTCTTGGCACTTTGGCCAGGATGCTACCGGCAGATGAGGCTGAGAAAGTCCCTTTGAACCTGAACAGGATAATGCCTGCGTAGGGAGTGTGCATTTTTTTCCCTTTGTTTCTGTGCTTGAACAGGAAAGGAGCTCCCATCCCATGTACCATCAAAGGTTGGGGGTAGCTGATCCATGAGGGCAGATAACAAATATTTCCCACTCCGGTTCTGGATAAATCCGAAATTGGCAATTTCGGAATCTCTTATGCTTTAACTAAAGAGTTCGTAAAGTAGACAAATTATGGTCATATTTCTGAAGAATTAAAAAACAAAAATATAAACTTTTTAAGATAACAAAATGTATGAAATTCACTTTCAGGAGTTATTTGGCTCCACAAATTTTGAGCATCGTTGAATACAAGCCGAGATGAGCTTTCAATTCTTCCCCCTTTCTTCTTTTTTTTTTTAATAAAAAAAAGCTTCTAAGTGACTAAGAAGGCTTCGGCCTAGATAAGGTGGAAAGAAATGTAGCCCGATGGCGGATCGGATGGTAAAATTAAATTCTCGTTTGTAAGTGGTAACCTAGGTCGCTGTATATAAATCAAAATCCGAGTAAAGTCAAGCTAGTGAAGATAAAAATTTATCGTAGCCGAGTGGAAGCACCCACCAATGGGTGAGACTTGAGAGATCAGTCTTGTCGTTGTCACCTAACAAGCGTGCGGAAGGTATCCAACGTGTGATATTTTTTTCAATCAATGTGCGACAGCCGTTAGTCTGTAGGTGCATCGATGATAGATTTCCATGCGGAAGCTGGTGGATTCCAAGGGAGGTCCAGATAACCCAAACGTGGCTGGTTTCCAGATGAGTAGTGCACGGTCAGATAACCCAAGTTGTAGAAGATGGTAACATGGACGATAAGTCGGCCATTCCACCGGAGTTGAATAAGCCGGGCCCAGTTGTTGGGCTTCCTATTGCGCGCTATGCCTCGTTTTGTTTTTCTTGGGCTATTACTATGAGATACTACTTCTACCACCTATAATTTAATGGACAATATTTTCAATGTAATAAATTTGTTTTATTGTTTTAGTTAAATTATATATTTATTTCTTTTATTATATAAAAATATGGATTTAGTCACTCGACTTTGATTTGATTAAATTAAATTTCTCTATTTTTATTTATTGTTAATTTTAGTCCAATCAGTAAGGGTGTTAAATTTTTATAGTTAATTATACTGATATGGTATTAACTATACTAATATAATATTAATTATATTAACATAATTTTAACTTTGATGGCGTGTACACTTAAAATATATTAAAATTTTTTTATGTGATTTTATTTATCACATTGAATATTTTTTGATCGTGATTATGAAATTTCTCATTAAAAAATATGAAATTAAACATTTAAAACTAAAATAAAAAATTCACATGAAAATTTTTAAATTTTTTAAAAGCATATGTTATTATAATCAATTTTACGTAACTGTAAATATTTAATATCGTTAATGATTGGATTAAAATTGATAATAAATAAAAGTAGAGGGACTTAATTTGATAATAAATAAAAGTAGATGGATTTAATTTGGTTAAATCAAAGTAGAAGAACTAAATCTATACTTTCAGTATAGTAGAGGGACTAATTACATAATTTGACTTATTGTTTTTCATAAACTTGTCCGAGGGACCAAAGCCCAAGGTCGGGCCCAAACAACGAAGGATAGAAAATGGATAACGTTTAACTCAACTCTCTGTATTCCTTCTCTCCTTTCCTTCTACACCCAAAATCCAAACATCAAAAATGGCTACTTCGACACCAACACCAACTTCACTTTCTTTCTTCTCATCCTCCCTTTTCCACTCTTCTTCTTCCGCCAAACTCCCGCGCTTTTCCCTTTCCTTCAATACCTTCTCAAAATCCGGCCTCTCTATTTCTTCCCAGCTCTCCACTCTCCCCATTCTGTCCTTTACCGGCGAAAAGATCGGCGAAACCTACCTCGACCTCAAATCGGCCACTCCCGAAACCGCTCGAGCTGTTGTTCACCGAGCAATCATCACGGACCTTCAAAACAAGCGACGTGGCACCGCCTCCACCCTCACCCGCGGCGAAGTCCGAGGTGGCGGGAAAAAACCCTACCCTCAAAAGAAAACCGGGCGGGCCCGTCGAGGATCGATGCGCAGTCCACTCCTTCCCGGCGGTGGTGTTATCTTCGGGCCCAAACCGAGAGACTGGTCTATCAAAATCAACAAAAAGGAAAAAAGATTGGCTATTTCTACGGCATTATCCAGTGCGGCCGAGAACACGATCGTTATAGAGGAATTTGGGGACAAATTCGAGAAACCAAAGACCAGAGACTTTATTGAGGCATTGAAGAGGTGGGGATTGGACCCGAAGCAAAAATCAATATTTTTGATGATGGAAGTGCCGGAGAATGTGATTTTATCTAGTCGAAATATTGGAACTTTGAAAATGCTGACGCCGAGGACGCTTAATTTGTTTGACATTTTGAATTGCGATAATCTGGTTTTAACTCCAGACGCAGTGGATTTTTTGAACGGAAGGTATGGAGAAGATTACGAAGGGGACACTGAGGATGATGATGATGAAGTAGAAGAAGAAGGAGAGGTAGCAGGTGAAGGTAAAGTTTCTTAGTCATTATTATCACAGAATTATTGTTAGTAATGGTGCTTTGATGTCATGTTATGTTGTCCGTAAGAAAATTGCTTTTAGTGTATCACATTTAGGAATTTCACTTGCATAAGAAGATGTTGCTAAAAATGTTTAGTTCATGAATCTTTTTCGTACGACTTGAAATTGGAAATGAAAGTTGCGGCTGTTTTGAAATGATGTTTGCTGGAGCTTTATAATGTAAATATGGAGAATGTGTAGTATATATTTGGCATATGTAAAGAAGGAGAGGGAGTAGAAGGACGTTTGTTGTTCTTAGGAAAGAGCCTATTTTGTATCATTCTTCATGTGAACGACTCCTAATGAATAATTGCAAAGTGGTGTATTTATAACAAGTATTATATTGTTCTTCAGATATGAAATTCTTGATTAGTTTGTTTCCATTTGTTAGCTGACATAGAGATGACGTGGTGCCCCTAACTATAATTTTTTTCTGTAAATCGTGCCAATTGCCGAATTCTGTCTGTTTCCCCTTTCCATAAGGGATGCTAAAAGGAAATAAGAATGTGATGGGCCTTTTGGTGATACTATCGTCATTGATTTTCTTTTTGGTTGTAATTTTTTGACATTTGCAGAGGCAGATGAGAATGCAGATGCAGCACAATGACGTCTTTTCTCCGGTTAACCTGTATGTAAGCTATCACATTTCGCATAGCCTGCAGAATATTTCTGCTGTGCCTAAATCAACAAGTGTTGCAGGCTAGTTTTGGTAAATTTTTTAGTGTATTGTTTCTGTATCTTTGCAAATCTTTACCAATTTGTGTCTATTTAGTTCATTAATGTTGTAACATTCTTCCAAGCATTGCTTCCTTGTTTTCTTCTCCCTTTATTTGTCTATTGCCTTTTCTTATTTATTATCAGGGTTTATAGCATTATGGTCTCCCAAACATGAATTCAAATGGGAATAGTGGATAGCAATGTCAGGTTTGGTGGCGAGCAATGAAAATATACTAAAACCAGGATAATGCATAATGCATTAAGTTTCACCTAAGAAATTCGAGGTGTTCTGACCTGATCAACAAGCATAAGTAAAATAGTCTTGAAATAGGTGGCTGTGGAAATGCAGGAATTAAGTACGTAGTAGAATTTAGTTGCTGCCGGTAAGAGAAGGATCAACTGTTGGTAAGAGAATCTAGAAAATTTCTCTTTGTAGGATCCATATTTCAGAATGCAGTTGTTGAGGGATTTTATCTTATAATACTGTATCCCAAGTTTGAACTGAATGGATAAACTGTTGGTAAGAGAATCTAGAAAATTTCTCTTTATAGGATCCACATTCCAGAATGCGGTTGTTGAAGGATTTTATCTTATAAAATATAACTGTATCCCAAGTTTGAACTGAATGAAGTATATGTGGGTATATATCGGTTTATGTATGATCAAGAGAAAATTTTTGAAGTAGATGTGGTATAGGTAAAGAAAGGTGAAGAAAATCTGGAAGTAGATGTGAAAATGGAGACGTAAAGAAATGGGAGTGTGTATACAGAGTATATATATCTGGGAAAGTCAGCTTATGTATAATCAAAGAGGAGACCTGCAACCAACCAACACCAACAGGCTTTGGCCCTCTTGTTCAAGGTAGGATGACTTGCCACTCAACGTTTACCATAGTTTGGTCATGTCATGTTTGTAGGTTTCTGGCAACAGAAATTGGAATGCGAAAGTAGTTGAGGCTTATGGCATACGGATGTCAGGTCTGGGTTGAAATCCAATATGAATTTGCCAAGATCATGTCATTAGAATGGAGAACCGTTTCTATGACGTTACCGTTATGGGTTGCATTCAAGAAGACGATCACCTTCACTCATTATTTCTCTTAATGGATTCAGCATTTGCAAGTTGGGAGGCAGTTGTGGATCGCTGAAGCTCACACTGTTCGCCCGTATATATATTTACCATTCAGATTCCAGAGTTAAAGACGTAAGACCCAAATTGAGGAGTTTTTTTTTTTTTTATTGGACCATAAATGTGTATGGTAATTAATCATTTTTTGTTTTTTCATTTTTTAGTCCATAGAAGTATTATGCGCACTTTATCTTTAAATCAAGAAAGACTTAAAAGAGTCGGTTTGGTCTTTGCAATGAATTACTTTGCATGTAAAATAATTTCTTGTAAAATTTAAGACTGTAATCACTTTGCATGCAAAATGAATTTGTAATGTTTGGTTTAACACATAAAAAATTAATTAAATTACATGTAAAATTTTTTGTAATATTTGATTAAAATACATTTTTCATGTAAAGTTTATTTAAATTTCAAATTTATTCTTTTATTTTATATCTTTTAGAAATAAAAGATAACAAAGTAATTTAAATGCGATGTAAAATATTTTCACACCTCTTCCTTTTTGCAAATACTTTACCTGATCAAAGGTAAAGTGATTGTAATTGATTATTTATTTTGTATTCTTAAAATTGAACTAAACGTGGTAAAGGTTTTACGGTCATTAACTTTACATGTAAAATGATTAAATTACATCAAACCAAAGGATCTCAAAGAATTAAGACCCAAAATGAGGTTTTTTATCTTTTAAAGGAAAAATTAAATTACATCAAAGCAAACTAGCAAAGGATCTCAAAGAATTAAGACCCAAAATGAGGTTTTTTATCTTTTAAAGGAAAAATGATGTAGTTTGATAGTAACTTGGAAGAGAATTTTTTTTTTTAAGGTGTCTAAGCCGGAAAAAAAATACAGATAACTGAATATCTCAATTTATATTTAGGCGTTTAAATTCGCGAATCTCACTCTCGAATTTCGATTACTACTACTCCTACTACTAAAGGCAAGAAGCGGCGGTATTAAGGCAAAAGAAAATTGATTTTCCACAAAGGAAAAAGAAAAAAATTTTAGTTTACTTTAGACTTTGCAGTAGAAGGTGGTAGACTGGTAGTAGTTTTTATCACCATCCCACGGCACCCCAGCAAGTCCCAA
Source organism: Microcos paniculata (assembly GCA_030664755.1). Taxonomy (NCBI): domain Eukaryota; kingdom Viridiplantae; phylum Streptophyta; class Magnoliopsida; order Malvales; family Malvaceae; genus Microcos; species Microcos paniculata. The sequence continues at coordinate 41,597,951 of CP131459.1, read as the reverse complement.
CGGCCTGCTGGCTTAGTACCACAGCGGCTATCCGGCCCTGAAAAAGAATCTTCAGAAACAAAAAAGTGAAGAACGATGCTTTATTTATTTATTTTTTAATTTTATTGTGCATGTTAATCGCCAAAACCGAGCAACTTAACGACAAGTTTGGGCTTCTAATCGAAATCCAGAACCAGAACCGTTGAATTTTACGAGCATCCCTGAAGGCGTCAGCTATTGGGCTCCCTTTGCAGTAATCAAATTTTCGAAACCTTTGGTCATGGCAAGCGAGAAGAACCAAATCTATCACGAAAGGCAAAGACTGCAATTTTGCCTCTTGCATTCCCTCAACAATCTCTTCCAGGTACTTTCTCTCTCTTCCCGATTACGTTCTCGGAACTGGGTTTCATTAAGAATTTGTGCTGATATTTTGTTATAATTCAGCAAAAGGATGCATTTACTAGGGCAAACTTGAATTCCGTTGCTGAAAAACTCGTTCTTGATGACCCAAACAAGAAAATTTGGACGCCCTTTTCATTAGTCTTCAAGCCTCACCATAACTCAATTACCGGAAACTATGATATAAATGTTTTAATTGCTGCACTTGAAGAGAGAGGAAAGACTGTAATTTGGCATGATCGTCGAAATGGGGCATCGGCTATTGATCTTAATGATGGAATGTTAATGGGAATTGTGCTAAATGTTCCTGTTAGACGGTATGCTGGGCTTTGGAAAAGTAGGCATTGGATTGCATTGAGAAAGATTGATGGAGTTTGGTATAATTTGGACAGTGATCTTGATGCACCTCATTGTTTTAAGGATAATGTAGAAGTTGGGAAATATTTGGATTATATCATCAGTCACGATGGACAAGTTTTGCTTGTAAAGAGTGATAGACGGTGAGTTCGTTTACTATCAAACTATGGATGATAAGAATGTTTATACTGGAAAGCTTTGTATTCTGTTTATACTTTGAATTATTAAGATGCTGTTTATTGAATAATTCAATTTATTGACTTTAATTGATTGATCCTTTTATCCTTTCTATTGAGAAACTGATAATGATAACTGAGTTTGTGGTTTTGGACCATTTAGTTGGAGGAAATGGTAAGAAAGATTGGGAGGAGGTGAGTGAAATCCTTGATGTGATGATTTTGCAATTATATATTTGTCTTTCAAGCATTTTTTACTAGGATCTTAATTTTGGGTGTTGAATTGAAAGCTGTATACAGAAGCAGAGAATGGATGTTGGCACACTGTAAACATTTGGGTTCTGGTTATTTACTCAACTCTGCTTGTGAAATATTATTTTTATGTTTTCTTTCCATCAGAAATCTCGATTCATTCCATATTTTGTCATGTTCAATTGTAATACTTGCATGAATTGCGTGACAACTTGCGAACAGAGTTCTGGTTAAAATCATATGGAATATATTGTGCAGATAACTAGAAAAAAAAAAGAAAAAAAGAAAAAGGAAAGAGCTAGTACCATATTCTTCAGTAGCCTGGCCTCAAAGTAGATGGTTAAGATTACATAACAGAGGCTCACATTAGCTGGAATTTGACTAATTGACTGTGCTTGTTTTTTAGTTTGCTGATACTTGATTGTTTACTCCTCTGCTAGTTAAAACATTTAAGACTACTACACATATGACAGATTTTTGGCCAATGAACTTATTCAATTTATGATGCCACTTAAAATAGGAAAGAGTAGTTAGATTTGCTTAGCAAACAGGGAAATAACGAAATGCAAAATAGTGTACTAGATTTTTAATTCATTATAAATGGTAGTGCTAATTGGATTATATGGTATACATCTTAAACCCTGTTGGAGTCTTTCATGTGTATGCCAATATGCCTGCCCTTTCTTGGTTAACCTGAAATCCTGTACACGAGGACTTTCAGCCTCGAGTCGTCTTCCTCAACCATAGAAGCTGAGATCTGCTTTCTTGTTGTTCTCAAGCAAAGGTCTATAGATATTTGGCAGTGGCAGCAGTGAACAGAGTTTGGATGAGCTAGTCCTGGTGTTCAATTGGTTGGGTGGTGAAGAACCTTCTTTTTCTCCTGTCATGACACAATTTTAAGGAATGACATTGACCATCGAACTCTAGAGCCTGTTGGGATTTTTTTTATTCATGTGGCAAGTTAGTCTGCACAGTATTTTTTTTTTAAGTTTCAGTTTTTTATTCAGCACTAACAAAAAAACTACTCCTCAGTCTTCAGACAATCTAATAGTACAATTTTTTGTGGAATGTTATCAAATTGGTTTTCCGACATTTGGAATCCGAATGACTTGAAATCATGATTACATTTTGCAGTTAGCAGTAATTTGGCTTAATTAGATACTTCTCAATTCCAGACAACTTATATCAGTGGCAAAATGATGGAAGGAAACAGAGTAGGAAGAATCTATGTGAGTCCAGCTTTCGGCAGGGCACTTACCCATTGGTTAGACTGTCATTTTAGGTCCCCTTGTCTTGAACTTAATCGGGCTAGGTAATCTTTAGTGCAAGGGATGCTTTTGCATCCAACTTTTACACTGAAAAAGGAAAATCTCTCCACTATTTTTACTTTATAAGAGGATTCCCATTTTGATCAGATAAAACAATATCCCTAATCAACTGCAGAATGCAGCTCCAGTTGTATTTGTAATTATTCTTTTGGCTTTTAGACATGGTAATGCTAATTATTAATCATTCATTGTGCATCCATTTTCATGTCTAATCATAATTTATCCTGTACTAATATTGTTTTACCCTTAATAGATAGGTATCTCTTGTCTTCAGATTTGAGCAGAGGCTCAAAACATGGAGGCCTGCTTGTCTTTCACATACCTGGTTTTTTGTGCCTCTAAAGTTTTCTTGCTAACCACTTTGACATCTATTTTGTTTTACATTTTTGGTCAATGAAATAAATGGAAAATAATAATACAAAGCTCGAGCTCTTTTCTGTTGAGAAGGAACAGAGAAAATCCCCTAGAAAAAGCGGGGAACCGTGGCTTCCTTATGGAAATATGATCAACTGATCAGAGTTAAAAAGGTTATTTGATGTTATTTATGATCAAAGGAGACTTACCGAAAGGTTACCTCATCTAAAACTTCCTTTTCCAAAGGAAAAGATTAAACTGAATGAAAATAGCAGAAGGTCCCCTGGGAGATAAAGAAAAGGTATTCAGCTTAAATCAGCCTACCTCTCTCTCTCTCTGGGTCATTAGCTTTAGAGATTCCAATTGAGGAGAGGCACTAGAAAATCAAAGAAACCTCAAAGGAAGGCGGATGCTACCCAGGCTCATCCCTTGGGTTCTTTTGTTTATCCTTTTTCTTCTTCTCTAAAGGCTTCTTGCCAACTTCTTTGATCATCTTTTCCTGACGGATATGATTTGATAATTGATATTGGTACTACTTTATAGCCCCTCGTGTGTACATAAGAAATTCCAGGTCCCCACCAAATGCTGCAGACAATGATAGCATTTCGTCTTTCATTTGTAGCTTTGCAGAGAGGGGCATCTTGCTTGCTCGGTCATGATGTAAGCGTTTTGAAAAACGAATAAAGAATGATCACACCCATTTTTATGTGCACATATATTCGTACATTTTATGATGCGAAATGCTGGTGCATTTTCTTTAGTTAAGAAACAAATGGACTTTAGAGTAAAGTTGATTCATTTGCTAAATGTTTTGGAGATCCTGAGGTGCATTTGCAATCAACTGCTCGTGGACATTCAAGTTTTGCCTGACAACAGAACAGACTCCTGAAACCTGCCCCGAAATCTGTTACACTTTGATCCGAAAGACCTGAAGGCTGAGAAGTGAGACCCCTAATCACATACAGTAATTTAAAACAATTCAATCTTTTTGCCCTTTTTTTGTGGGTATGAAAGAGAGAAGCGGGACTTGAACTTGGACTCTTTCAAATATCTAACAACCCTACGTCCCTACCAGTTGCGCCAATAGTAAGTGGCACCGGCCAACCTTATGTCTTGACTTCAAATTTGACCACCAAGCTCTTTGTTCAGATGGTGGTTTATTTAGCTCGAACCACTTTTGGCCTTTGATTCTTTTCCTTTGATCATATATCATCTTTCCTTGCAGGGATCTATAAGAAAAAAGGCCAACTACAGCTAGAATCCCTTTTAAGAAAAGTTACCGAAGGTAAGTTCATGATTTGGGTTTGATTACAAAAACCACTTCACTGTTTCCGGTTTACAAGAAGTGTTGGCTCGTATTTAATCATAACCTTTTCATTTCTCTGTTTTCTTTTTAATTACTTTTCCCTCCTTGCCTTGACCTTTTTTGGCCCACTATTACAGCGTTTTCTCCTTTTATATTTTTCAGGCTCTCCCATCCATCCACACCTCCATTTTCCATCCCTTGCTTCAACTTCAACTCTCCACCTCTATATCTCTCTCAAAGGTCAGCTAGTTGCAGAAGATGTCAACTAAAGGGAGCAATAAAGCCTGTCAGAAAAAGGGAAACAACAAGGCAAATGCTTCTGTTATTAAGAAGTCTGATAACAAGGTTGCTGGAAACAGGGGAGTTACCAGGACTTGTGGCTTCATGCTGTGCAGAAGATCTGAATTTTCACCTGCTAGATTTCTCAAGCATCTTGGTGGTAAAGTAGCAAAAGGTCTGCATGTGGTGTCAAAGAGAATTAGGCCTTCTCCAAAGGTTTCTTCTTCTTCTTCTTCTTCTTCAGGAAGATCAAAGCCATTTGTAACTCCTGTTGATTCCCATAGAAATGCTGCCATCGAGGACTGCATCGAATTTATCAACTCTTCCTCTTCTCTTCCTAGATCAAATTCTGTTTCTGCTGCTAATTCTCATTGAACCCTCTGTAATCCGTAGTTAATGGTAATATTTGGCTCATGAAGACAGTTTGCAGAAAATATTAAGCTTCCTAGTAGCTTATATGTACATTGTCTTTTTGTTTAGATGATTATGAAAGTAAATCATTACTATTTAGTTTACCTATGAAAGACAAGATCTTATATTATCTTTTCGGTTTCAGACATTCTGCTGGGGTACATATTTCAGACAGGGCTTACCAGCTAACTTGCTCTGTTTCATAGGTTTCCAAATCAGACCAATTCTAGCCTTGACATAAGTGAATATTGGTTATTCAATCCCATTTTTTTACCACATTTTCCAATGTGAAGGGAAGCAAGTTTCTACACAAAAGAAAATGTCTAGATCTTAAAGTTAGTAGTACAGCAAACATTCAAACAGGACGAAAACCACAATTAACTGTAAAACACTCTAGTTGAAACAATGACATGATATTGTTTTCCAAACCGAGCGTGTGCATTACAGAGAAATCTTAGCTTTTTGACACAGAAGTGGCCGAGCATGCCTAGCTTTCTTCATGGCGAAGACCAAAATTGACATGCCAATAGTGTGACATTCGTCCTTATTGTTTTGTCAAGTTGGCACCAAAACAATCAGTCCTATTATCCATCCTGTCCACTAACAAAGCTTTGATTTGAACCCCGTGATTAAACAAGGTCATGTCTGGAATTTGAATTTTTACATCCTTCCCCATTGCCAATTGCCATCTACCATGTTGCTTTCAGCTTGGAACTGACCCTGTTCTAAAACAAAAGAGTCTCTTAAAAAGGCAAGATGCCAGCTAATCTGATGTTCACCCATGTCGACCATGACAGAACTGAGTTAGGTACCGGACGCAATTGAATATAACAAGATCCTAACAAATCTTTGTTTGTTCAATGTTTGCAGTTGCCTAGATATCTTGTCAAATCCCAATATAATAATAATAATAATAATATGAGAAAAAAAATACCCGGAAAGAGAGCAAAACATGATTTATCCATCACCTAATTTTGTCTATCTGCTTGGAACCGTTGGTTCAAAATACGTGTCCTGCCCATTCTAATTAATTTCTCTAAGCAGTTCCTGATCGGGCTGTTTCTCCTACTCTGATTTATTGTAACCCCATCTGTACAATGTTAACATTTCCTACCAGGCAGGCATGAAAGTTCATTGTTTTGGGTTTTGTCAGGTTCATGCATTAGGGGCTGTCACCCTCACCTCTATGACAACTACAGAAATGTTAAAACAACGTGTCAAGAAATGGTTAGATAATTTTTCATGATGTTGCTCAATCACACGTAGAAACTAAAAGTTTGCATTTATCAAAAAAATAATGTAACAGACAGGGCAATGTCTGTTTAATCACTGTTGCATGAAATGTTGTCATAAACAGTCACTTTTTTTGGCAGACAAATTTATCAGATATGGACCATATAGTTTTCATCAAATATTCTATTCATTTCTCCTTTATTTTTTTCCCTCTAATGCTTTTAATTTTAAAGCAGACAAAGCACATACATTCACAACCTAAACTGTTTTGAGCCTTTAATGCCACTTTACATTCATCTACTTGGTGGTATTTTGATTTCTTAACAGTAAATCCACCAAAAATCAGTAAATCCAAACATCTAACTTCAAATGAATTCATAACTTAGAAATTTTATAGAGAAAAAAGTAGTGTGCATTGAAGGAAGAAATTGATAACATAGTGTTCAAGAATCATGAAAGGTTATAGAAGTACAGCAATTCTGAACCAATGAGACCACCCAAGATGATTGGATTTATATAGAAGTAGTATTTTCATTTCTTGGCGAAAAGTCCTCCAAAGCCACCACCTTTCTTCTTCTGTGGGACAGAAACAGAGTTCTTGCGGCCGTCGGAATTGCCACCACCATTCTTTTCTTCAACTTTCTTGAGGACAGGGTCAGTCTCATAAAACTGGTCTTCCTTCTGCAAGTTCCCAAGAATCCAATCGAAAAGCCCCTTCTCTTCTTTGCTTCCACCTGCACCCTTTGCAGCTGTTGCTGCAAACACCCTTGTAGTTGAAGGAACAAAGGAAATTGGCAGAGAAGCCATTGCCACTAGGCTTAGACAAGGTTATCGACTTTGTCCTCTTTATCTGTTTTGAAACGATGAAAGAACCTATGGAGATCATGTTATTGTGGAAATATATTTTATGGGGATAGTGTCTAAAGTCAAATTTGGACCGTCGGATGGGATTTGAGATGATGAGCAGAAAGTAAGGAGAGTGTTTGTGCCACGAGCTCTCCACAAGTGTCTTATCTTCATTGCTGGATTTTTAAAGGTTTTTATTTTTCTTTTTTTGAGGTTTGGAATTTCCATTTTTGAGACGAAGAAAAAATAAGGGATGGGAATTGATCTTAGCAAGTATGGATACGGGGAAGACACGTGGCAAAATGACAATCCATTCACTTTGCTGCAACATTACCCAAGGAACCAAAGGATCATAGAGGAGCAGCTACTACTCCAATGTAAAGTCTAATCTCCTTCCTCAAAGGCAGGAGCGCAAAAAAACTCTCTCTGTTTGGTCGTTTTAATGTGGACCTGAGCTTGCTAATAGGTGGAACCAAAGTCCCAAACTAAACCGGAGCCCAAATGAATCCTATAGCCAACCAAAACAAGTATACCAACAACGAGCTACAGATTGGGCTTATGCTCACAGGCCGCAGCCAGGTTTGGGCAATTTGCAGTTTCCCCCAACTCTCTCTCCCTCTTACTCTCTCAGAATAAGAAGTAGAAATTTAAGTATTAATACAAGTCCATTCGAACGGCCAGAGAGATCATACGTGCATTCTACTAATACTCTTAACAGATTTGGCTCTATATGCGTATAGTCAGAATTAGAACACCTTCTAAAACAAAACATCATTGTCCTTTTTGATGATGACTTCGCACAAAAGAAAGGAAGAAGATGCCAATGAGTTAATCAAAGCCCCATCCTAAAATCAATCCCACATGTGTTAATTAATTCCTGATCATGTCTCTCTTATACAGAAAAGAACCAATACAGAGTGGGTAATCAGATCTCTGACTATAACAACTTTTGGCAATCTGTCGCTGCTTCTTTCTGAGTCCACGAAAAGGGTGTTCAATGCACAGGTATTAACTAATTCATTTGGCCTTCTTATGCTTATAGTTAGGTGATTAGTCCCCATTAGGCAATAAGTGCCTCACACAATTCTTCTGTGTCTGCAACTTAAGGCAAGATTTGACAAAACTGCGTGGAATTTGGGTGCAAACATGCAGTGAATTTGATTATTATGATGAGGAAGTACTTGAAAATACTTGTTTTGTGTTGCAAGCACAGCTGCTGCTTAAGAAACATCCATCACTTGGAAGAAACTAACACAAAGGATATATGTGAGACATCAAAGAAGAAAATTATCAATCTGTTTGTGTCAACTCCATGATATATTTAACAGAAACTTCCACTATCAATCCTACCGGCTCATTGAGCTTCTACATCATCTGTTATCCTTTTAATTTATATCAGTCAATCATGTTCAAAAGTTGCAGATAGAGAGTAAATAATATACTCAACACTGTATTTATCACAAGGTCGTTAACCAACTTACTTGGAAGTAAAATTTTTTACACCAAAAGGACAGGTTTCTGTAAGTTTTGATATTAGGGTTTTCGGCAGTATGACGCAGAACAAGATTACACGAATTTTCCCAAGGCCAGCTAGCTAGTGGGTCTTCAGAATATATATAATATTTAGCCCAAGATGTCATTTTCTTTCAGCTAATCCATATATAAAACAAATGCCTAGTTTCGTCTTTGCAGTGCATGAATTGACTGATTGGATATGGTTGTGATTGTTGTTGAAAGACCAGTAAGCTTAGACAATAATTAATTGACGTAAACAAACAGCATTAAGATCATAAAGCAAGGTTCATTTTGTATAGTATTTGACTCTAAAGTAATTTATGACGTAATTAATCTTAATCAGCTTGTTAATTTAGAGGGCTGCAGAAAGAAAAATGAAAATCAAGAGGTTTGGTGTGATGGGTTTTCCTCAAGGAAAAGGCAAAAGAAAAAACGTTTAAGCCTTTGGTTTCTTTCTCCCAAAGTTTCCCCTCCCTTGAAACTACTCACTAAAGGGAGTCAAAATTATAGCTAGGGCTTTCTTTCTTTGCAGCTTGGTTCCTTAGTTTAAATGAGGATTGGTTTTCGTTTAACATGTGCCTATCGGATTTGGTTTTCTCAGCGCGGGTAAACTGTCTCTAACCACTTCTCTTTCTCTTTTTCTTTGGAAGAGTGTCAGCCAGATTTCCAAGAAAAGTGAAAGAGTGAACTGTTGGTTTTGTGGAAAACTTGATTACTTTCAAGGGAAGTGCTTTAAGGTTATCAAATTTTACTACCCTTCCAAAATAAGACAATGTCTGAGTGAGAATTAATCTCCATTAATTTATCTTGTGAAATTTCATGAAGTCTGATTATCCCACACTTGTCCCTAACCTTTCTCTACATGATCAATTTGGTACTTAAAATCAATTACCATTCAATTTCAAAAGGCATGAAGTCACCAAGTTTTCTAAACATTATGTTATATTAACATTGCAATATTGACAAGTTAGGTAAAAATTTTCAAATGTAGAACTAAATGAAAAGCAAAATAAGTACATATATTTTTGGGAAAAATTGAACCCACGAGATCAGATGCACAGCACAGCACTGAACTGTTAGTAGCTCACCATCATTCATCATGCATGATTAAAAATAATATTATTCATGTCAAGGCCGGTCTATTTACCTAAATTAAATAAGGTTAATTAATTAGCATGATTAATTAATTATTATAATATTGAATCTCTTTCAGAAAGCAGAAAATATTTTCAAAAGTAATTAATTATCTAAATTGTAAAATTACATCTATATGTTCCCGTTATATGACATGCTGATATATTTTTAAATTAAGTCACATGACTATGTGCTAAGAAACCTGTCCGGAATATATAATTCTTCCAGAAGATTAATTAAGAATAATCCTGTTGGCCAATTTGAACAAATTGAAATTTAGTATGCAAAGATGAAGCAATTAGAGTTGATAATTGGGGACACGTCTCAATTGATTAGTGGCTGCAAGCAAATATTAAGTCCTTTTGCTGAAAAATCTTGCACGGTTTTCGTGTAAATTCTCTCTCATAGTTCCTATTCCTATCAACCCAACAGCGACCTCTTCCCATGGACTAGAATTTCCTAACTACTCTTCCTAAACCTTTCCCATTTTTATCACTTTATATATAACTTTGTTCTTATCAAATCTCTATCAAAATTAAACGGTCTTGTGCAATAATAATAGACCTTGTTAGCAACCACAGATCTCTCTCTGATATCCCATGGAAACCCTTACATTTGTCTTCAGCTTAGCGGCTGCAACATTTGTTTACGCACTCTGGTTCCATCTCCTAGCCAGGAGGTTAACCGGTCCCAAAGTATGGCCTTTAGTCGGTAGCCTACCATTTCTCTTCATGAACCGAAGGCGAATCCATGACTGGATTGCTAACAACCTTCGAGCAACCGGTGGATCAGCAACCTATCAAACTTGTACTATTGCTCTTCCTTTCTTAGCTCGCAAGCAGGGGTTCTATACTGTCACTTGTCACCCTAAAAACATTGAGCACATTCTCCGCACCCGGTTCGATAACTACCCGAAAGGGCCTCATTGGCAAGCTGCATTCCATGATCTTCTGGGGCAAGGAATCTTCAATAGTGATGGAGAGACATGGCTCATACAGAGAAAAACAGCGGCTCTTGAGTTCACAACGAGGACACTCAGGCAAGCCATGGCTCGGTGGGTGAATAGGACTATCAAGAATCGTCTATGGTGTATATTAGACAATGCATCCAATGAGAAGAAATCGGTGGACTTGCAAGACTTGTTGCTTCGCTTAACCTTTGACAACATTTGTGGCCTTACCTTTGGTAAAGATCCGGAAACACTCTCTCCTGACTTACCTGAAAATCCATTTGCTATAGCTTTCGACACAGCCACTGAAACAACTCTAAATAGGCTTCTTTACCCCGGTTTGCTATGGAGAATAGAGAAGATTTTGGGGATTGGAGCAGAGAAAAGATTGAAGAGTAGCCTTCAAATCGTTGAAAACTACATGGACGATGCCATAGAAGCACGAAAAGAAAGTCCATCGGATGATCTAATGTCCCGTTTCATGAAGAAAAGAGACGTTGGGGGCAACCTCTTTACAAGCGCCGTTCTCCAACGCATTGCTCTAAACTTCGTCCTTGCTGGCAGAGACACCTCTTCCGTAGCCCTCAGCTGGTTCTTCTGGCTCGTTATGAACCATCCGGAGATCGAACAGAAAATCATCGATGAAATATCAATGGTCCTCCGCGCCACTCGAGGTCATGATCACAAGAAATGGATCGAAGAACCTCTAGTGTTCGACGAGGCCGACAGATTGATATATCTCAAAGCAGCATTAGCTGAAACACTTCGTTTATACCCCTCCGTTCCCGAGGACTTCAAGCATGTTGTCCAAGACGATGTCTTACCTGATGGCACGTTCGTGCCCGCAGGCTCAACCGTAACATATTCTATATATTCAGTTGGAAGAATGAAGACCATATGGGGAGAAGACTGTATGGAGTTTAGGCCTGAGAGGTGGCTATCACCAGAAGGTGATAAGTTTTATCCACCAAAAGATGGTTACAAATTTGTAGCATTCAACGCTGGACCAAGGACTTGCTTGGGAAAAGACTTGGCTTATTTGCAAATGAAGTCCGTGGCCTCAGCAGTGCTGCTGCGTTACCGGCTTTCGATGGTCCCAGGGCACAGGGTGGAGCAGAAGATGTCTCTCACTCTGTTCATGAAGAATGGTCTTCGTGTATACTTGCAGCCTCGTATACTTGCATAAGACTTATTGGCATTTGGCTGAATTCTACTCTCTCAACTGTGTATTTGCTCTATGGTATATAAAGAGGAAAACAAGGCGTGGAGGGCCATTTGTCGTTCAAGTGAGCTTTGGGAAGTATATGGTTTGATTTCTTTTGGTTTCACAATTTCATACAATGTTTGTTTGGGTTGTTGAATTTGAATACAGTTGCTTAAGGGTACACTTAGTCATTAAAAAGAGTAATCTCTTTGTTATGTTAATTATATTCCATATCAGTTGATATGGGTTTTCATATGCTTATTTAATAAGCTTATAATAAAAATTATACTCTCAAATTTCAGCATTCACAAACCCAATCTTCTGTAACAAAATTTGAGTTTTCTTCATGTTTTAGACAGATAAATTTTCTGAGAACCTCTTTATTTTGGATAAATGATTTGCTTGAGAGGAAAATGAAAGCCAATCGAAGTACAAAATTGATTTGAATGAATATAACATGTACAAAATTACATGATGTGGTGTGTTACTATACAGATATAATTTCCTCCAACGAGATCTCTTGCAACTTTGCAATCACAGAGCTATTGACTATTTTGGGGAACTCCAAAATTTTAATCACCTTGCCTGGCGTTAAGAAAATTTGGCCAGTAGCTCAAATCCAAAAATGGACACTTCACGTTTCATACTCATTGGTTTTTCATTCTTTTGTCTTCTTCATCCAATCAATTGAAATCTCTTTATTAGCTCAAGCATGTTGAGGCTTGGGCTGCAACTAGTACTAAAGATGTAAATATCATGAGAATTAGTCCAGTATTTTCTCACCAGTGGAAAAGAGGTTCCAGACCACAGTTCCAACCAAGTATAGCCCAACCGAAACCTTGAAGACATCATCCCAAGAACCTAAGAATGTTCAATATGAAGAAAAATGCCAAGTAATCAGTTCAGTAGGCAATAAGTCGGTAAAAATGGGCACGTTTCTCTAGTTCTTATAAACTGGGAATCAAATTTGATTTTATCTATTAGTTAAGTTAATGAACCCATTAAGAATGTCTTCTCACCATGTTGCAGAATGTAACCAGTCGCCGCGGTTCCAAACACCCCTGCCAGTACTCCAGCAGTGTTGGATAAGCCAAGTAATACTCCCTGCATCAGAAAAATAGAAAGTGAATTCTTCAAAAGAAAAAAACATAGAAAATGAAAGGAGAACCATCACTTCTCCAGATAACATTTGGCATATAAAACACTCATTTGGCCGCCTTTGCGTTTCGAATGCCATTACAACATCAAAAACCGGTAGTTTGGTGAAGCTTCTTTGGAACAAAACAAAATTTCTCTATGCTCTTGGAGAATAAAGCTATGACATTGACACTAATGAAAGGAGTAAAACTTACAGAATATCGAGGGGCAATATCTTGATGGTTTGAATACAGGCCAGACTGTGAAAAAGCATCAGTCCCCTGTTCATGATCCCCCCAAAAAACCCTTAAAATTAGCTCTACAATTGCATATAGTTGTTCTATGTTTTCAAAGGGTTGTAATTAAGAAGCAAACCTGACTGCACGCCATACACAAAACAGCCATGGCAGGAGAATTGACTTGGCTCAGCTGAGTTAAGAAGAAAGCAGGGCCAAGAAACCCAATTGATTGCATGATCTGTAACACATAAGCAAATTCATCATGTCAATCCGTATTGATAAATGAAAGCGTATTTAGAGAAAATTGCATAATCAAAGAACAATAAATTCAAAACTTGTTTTAGAAGACCTTGCGAACTGTGGTCACAGATAAACCTTTGCTGACAAGTGTATCAGCAATCCACCCTCCAATATTTGCAGAAAACGCCATTGTAAGCCAGGGCAAAACACAGAAGAGCCCCGACTCTGTGAGATTGAACTTCAGGACCTATGGATGTATAGCAAAAATGGTTCTTATTATTAAAGATGAGAAGGAGAGCATTTCTTCAACAATTGTTAGATAAAGCTGTAAGTACTTCAGCTAGTAGTGGAGTTCAACATTTGACCAAATGCTCTTCGAATCATCGAAATTCAGAAATAACAATGCCAGAACTGATCAGCAAGAATCTTAGCCAACTGATGAGTCATAACAAATTCCCTAGCTAGTAAAGAGCATATTAGTTTTCTAATATGAACTAGGGATGAAATGACTTACTTGATTATAGTATGTTGGCATCCATGTTAATAGAATAAATGTGCCCCAATTGTGACAGAAATGAGATGCTATTAGGGCCCATACAGGTGGTTTTGACAAGATTAACCTCCAAGGTATTGTTTTAACTGGCTCCTTGGAAATACTATTGGTAACAATAAGCTTCTTCTCTTGGGGCCGAAGTTGAGGATCCTCAAGAGGTGAACTATAAGCCTACAGAACATAGAACAAAAGAATATGACATTCGGAAATCGGAAGATATTTCTCGAATCAAATCAAACATTTCTGTCAGAAGCCTCTTGTTGACAATCAAATAATTAGAGCCTTCAAACAAAAATAAAAATTAAGATCATTCAAAATGAGGTGTGCTTCATGTTTCCATGTAACTAAGGCCATCAATTTACCTTATTTAGCCATAAAGTGAACCAGACTGTCCCTAGAGAACCAAAGGAGTAAAATACTGATGGCCATCCAAACTGATGTATCAAGTATGGTGAAAATGCCAGGCCGGTGACTGAGCCAAGATACATTCCACTGTACACCAATGCTAACGATCTACTTCTTTCAGCAACAGGAACCCACTTCGACAGAATATTATTCATGGCTGGCATAGCAACACCCTGAAACCAAAATCAAAATAAATCAGCAACTTTGCCTTAGACAATAACAAAAAATTTGTAGTTTTGTAAGATAAAATTTCGAACAATATTTGCATCTATACACTAAAAGAACCAAACCTCGCCAATTCCCATGAAAGCACGAACGACTAGTAGGAATGGCAGCCCAAGTTTAGCAGCAACGGGAGTGAGAGCGGTTGCAATGGACCACCATACCACCCCAAATCCTAACACCAACTTGCCACCAACGGTGTCTGCCCATATGCCACCAGCAATCTGCCATTTACTACAACTCCATTAGCAAGAAAACCCCACGAAAGCTCATGCTTTAGACGAACAGAAACCAATTATTTCATAAATAAATAAACCATTAGAAGGAAAAAGAAAGAACTTATTACCTGAGTAAGTAGATAACCCCAGAAAAAAGATGACTGTATTAGACCAACAGTTGCTGGGTTCCAATTGAATTCGGCTGACATGGGAAGTATAGCAATGCTCATATTTACCTGGCAAACAAAATCTGTTCAAAGTTGATAAAGAATAACTGAATTATATTTAATTAACTAAACTACTACAAGTAATTACTACTATATATAGAACTAACGGCCATTTTCAAAGCTTCTAAAAAAACAGAGTTGCCAAAAAAGGAAAACAGAGAGAGTGCTTTTATAAAGAAGGGAAAGTAAAGAAAGCCTTACTCTGTCCATATTACAAAGCAAAAAGGCTGTGCAGCACAAAATAACGATAACCCAACGTTTGGGGAACTCTTCCCACCAAGGAACCGAATGGTCCAAATCCTTTTCATTCAAAACGACATCGTCCGGTGCATCTTTGAACTTAACCGATTTTCTTATCGAGTCTGGGATCTCTCTGACGTCTGCATACACTTTCCCGCTTTCTCTTATTCTTCTTCTTCTCTCACTGGAGTTATGTCCAACGGAAACACGGAAAACGCAGGAGCCATGAGGCGAGTTGACCCCGACACTGAAGAAGGATCGGGTGGAGCTGGTCTTGTTGCGGATGGAGATATGGTCAGGTGGTGATTTGGGGAAATTTGGAGAGAAGAGAAGAGCCCTGAAGCTCATGGCAACCGTTCACCACTCCGCAAAACAAAGGTCAGGTCAGAGGAGGGACAGATTTTTTTTAAGGCTTTTGGGAGAGAGAAAATGGGAGGGATATTTACTGGGTTTGGTCGGAGATTTGACACGTGTACTTGATTGGATTAACAGAAAACGGATTTTGGATTCCTTTATTCCCTTTTGCCTTTTTCAGTAATTTTCTCTTATGAGTTGGTTTGGGCTTATCAAAGATCATACTATATTAGAGGCCCATAAGGAATTAATGGCTTGTTTTTGGGCTAACAAGAGTGTACATTTTAGAAATTCAGATCCAATATGGTTAGGTTTTGGGTAGGTGTCCTCTAGTCTCTCTTTTTTTCAGGGCCGAAAGGTGTCATCCAGTCTACCTTCTCACTTTTCCATTTTGTCCTTTTCTTTCAGGGAAAAATTGATTTTTGTTGTGGAATAATAGACTTTCCCATCTCAGGTCCATTTATCTTATTTAGAAGATAAGCCTATATTGAAGAGAATTTATAGGGAGAGAAAATCAATGAGAATATATCTAGGGTTTTAAAAATTGCTGTTTTACTTGATTTGGAAGTAAACTTGGCTTGCAAGTTAGGTTAAACCTATATTATTTGTAAAAGGGTTCTCCAATATAAATAGAGAGCCCATCTACCCTTTGTATTCCTCTCATATAGAAATCTCTCTCAATAATATTCTCTCTATTTTCTCCATCTCTTTTTTCTTGTTTGTTCTTCAATATTTCATAACAATTCTTTTTTTTTATAATTTTAGGAATTATTAAGGATCAAATTACATCTAGTTATCTCTTCTCTATAAAAAAGGATAGCAATAAAAGTTGCATTAAAGAATAAAGAAAAAGGAGAAGACAACTAGAAAGGGAGAGAGAGAGTAGGGTGAAGTAAAAAGATCCAAAGCCTCACCAAAAAGAAAAAAAAAAAAAAAAAAGATCCAAAGCCTACATATATTCATATGGTCATGAGCTGATAGCTGGTCCCTGACCATGATCCATCCCCACCACAATTACTCACGCTTACTTTTGCGGATTATATTGCTGCTTTAATGTTCCAGATGATCAGTAATTAATCTAAAGCATCAATTATTTTCAGTCAAAAAAAAAGATTGATCAGCCAGCAAAGCTGTGTGGGTCATTATTTGCCATCACTACTCTACCGGCAAAACTACCACCCTTAATTAACTGATACTGCCATTATTCAACTATTTAAAGCTCAAATATTAGTGTAGGTGATAGATTCAAACCTTCCACTCTGTCACATCACCCTCTCATTATGAATTCTTAATGTTTTTATGAAACGATCAGGAATTTGCCATCTGTATTATTTACTACTAGTATGAGTTTTTCAAGGTGGTGATGATGAAAATTAAATGATCAGATTTAAATGAAAAATGAATAAAGAAAAAGAATGTCCTTGGATCAGATGTCAAAGAGTCTGTAAATACAAGTACAGACTATAATTGATGGTCATATGGGCTGAGGGAGCCGAAGTGATATCTTTCTCTTGTTAGTCATGATCAGCTATCAAACCAGACATAAACTTTAGCTTATATTAATGGCCCAGTTTGTTCATTCACTCTTCTTCAGAATTTTCTATTTGCATAATCATTTTGAAAGTAGAGAATAGGCTTTGGATGTCACCCCAAAAGGTGTTTTCGACGCAAGCTTTTGGTCAGATTTGAGGAAAGTTCAATAATGAGATTCAGAAGACTTGATACTCAAGGTAAATGGCTAGTTGAATGCCACAGGTTCAATTTGAATGCCCCCCTCATTGGCTGTCAAAAGAATGAAGAAGAAGAAAGAGAATGTACAGTACAATCGATCTCTCATCATCTTAAGTTTTCTGATAATTAATTTGGTTCAGTTTTCTTATATATATATATATAGTTATAAATTGAATATTGTAAGCAAAGAAATAAATTCTTATTTGGATAAATATTTATCATCATCATAGAAAAGAAAGAAGATCAAGACTTAGGAGCATAAATCTTAATGCCCATAGTGAGGGAACTTGAATGCCAACCCCATGTGTTACCCAACCACAGGATTAGAGATCCCCACTTCGATCCCACAAATTCGATAAGAATGTAATCATACAGATATTTTAAATTAAGGGCTGAACCAAAAGCTTCCAATTTAAATGATTTTATTCCTTTCATTTAGAAAACATGTAATTATAATTGATTTAGTATATCCTCCTTTGTTAATTAGCCATGCGCACCTTGAAGACAATGACCAATGCCCTAAAAAACAAAAAAGAAAGCAAAAGGGATCACAGAGAAAAGCATAACGTTTTATACTTTTGATTAACAAAGGCAAGTCTCGTGTCTTTGTCCAAGTCATTTAATCGTTTTCAAGCCAATGTCGGATTCTAATTTCTATTAAAATGCTTACCAAACGCCCGAAAAAGAAAAAAAGACGAAGAAGAAGAAGAAGTATGGTGATCAATGGTGGGATGGACAGTAAGAAAATATATACATGTTGTCGGCAGCTTTCTTACATTCCAAGGGACCAAATAAAAGCCGAAAAAAAAAAGGGGGGGGGGGGGGAGAGCAAAGTTCAAAAGGATGGCATGTCCCAAAGGGCAAAGGAGGATTAAAGATGCCCGAATTCTTTTACCTCATAAAAAAAGGAGCCCACATTTAAGTCAAAGTCAATACCCTCGTTGACTTGCTTTTATATATAATTAGCAATGGATCCACGTTTCACTGCAGACGTGAGAATTAGTGTGTTAATTATATAAATATTATATAATTTTATGTGTATATATTATAAGTAAATTTTTTAAAGTTGATACATATTGTAACAAAAAAAATGAATACATATATAGAACCCAAAAAAATAACTAACACTCATAGTCAATATTACAAAATCAAACTACAATATTACGATATCAATTTTATATGTATTATTATATTAATATTTAATATTTAATATTAATTCAATAAATTATAATTAAAATATTAAAAGGGATAGTGAAAAATATAATATATAAATTGTCACGCCCTGACCCGCAGGCTCGGCCATGCGACAACCGCTGTACCACCTCGAGATGCGTGCCTCGTCAGGCGAGCAACCAAGATGGCATAAGGCTTGAAAATAAAGGATATTCAAGCAATATATATGAAAACATACGAAATTATCATAAACAATATAATTTAGAAATAATTCAAAATAAAGTATCACATCTTACGGTGTTCCATGCAACGGAAAGTATTATTTATAAATACACAAATATATATATGTAAGATGCAATAATATTCCGAGCCAAGATATACCAAGTAAAATGAGGTGGCACCTACAATATAGTGTCCACAGAGACGAACTGGGATCACTGGCCACCAGGACGTCCGCCGTCCAAAGTCTAATGATCTGAGAACAAAAGTGAATGGGGTGAGTACATAAACTTGTACCCAGTGAGAGACTCGGTTATAAAGACCGATCACCTCAAGTTGGGGATATGAAATAATCCAAATATCAATTTAATAAATCATTTACTGAAATATATGAAATCCCAAACCAAATCAAATATCAAATCAATAACAATATATCCAAATGGGCTGGCATCTGAAATCGTCCCAATAAGGTATACCCGTGCACTGGGGTATCCACTGGACCGTCAAGGGTTACTTTATACTTTTAAAACATTTTTACTTTACTCTCTGGCCCATTCCCTTGACGTTTGCCTTGCTGTGGTGGAACACAGCATATAGAAGTCCTGGCGAGCTTCCCTACGCGCCTCTCGCAATCAGGAGCGACTCACCGTGCCCCTCGATAGGCGGTCCACGGCTGAGTAACACGCATGCTCACAACTCGGTCCACGCTCCTACATATTGGAGCCCCGAGGGAAACCACTCAATCTCTTATCTCTCAGGGGTATCGTTCCCATTAATAATCAATAATAATATCAATATATAACATTTATTGAAATTCCCATCCTTTAAATCATTTGTAAACTCAGTGTGTGAGGGTGGACAATTCATACCCCAAAACGTATATAAACAATTTAATAAAGCATTTATAAATAAATTTGAAAACGGTTAACCCTCAATGGTCAACCAATATAATCCAAGCCACTCACAAGTGAGGAGAGTTGTATACTCCCCGATTACCCACAAATGCCTTGGCTCAAATTGCTACCGGTCCAAATCTCGTACAATCACGTACCTAAATAATCAAATTAAAATCTAATTTGATTAATAAAGTCATTCAACCAACAATTAAATCATAAAACAAAACCTATTAAAGGTCTCGGAATAAAATTGGCAAGTCCGGAAGTCAATTTAAGCTAATTGGAGTCAATTGGGGTCAAATGGGATCTAGGATTACAAAATGACCATTTTACCCCTGGACAGTGATGTTCCGGCGCCGGAACTAGTCAGAACCGGCGCCGGTTCTGTTCTGGAAATAAGGCCGAGTTTCGGCCACAATCTTCTTTAGCTCGATTTAAGTTCGATTCACAACCAATCCGTATCAAAATTGAAACACAGCATGTTAAACACATGATCTAAGGATTTACAGCTTCAAGAACGGAATCAAACCATTTAACATGCTCGAATTTCGAATCAAAACATTAAGAGTTGACATATCTCGGGCAAAACAGAAATCAGAACTTCAACCAACGAATTCTCTTAGCACAGACCATGAAATCAAGCATATAAACTATCAAATTAAAGCTTGATGAGTCTAGAACAACATACCAAATTCTCAGCCTCAACCCATGATTGAATCAAAAGATATGAGCTGATGAACAATCTGTCGCCAAAATTCCAGATTTCTAGATTTGGTGATTTTCTTGGAAATTTTGGTGTTTTGATCTTCAAGGATACAAAAGAAGTTGATATTGATGATTGATTAAATGTTTGAAAGGAGATTAAAGAGTTGATCTTGAAGAGAATCGAAGAGAGAGTTCTGAAATTTGAAGAAGATGAGGAGAAGTGAAAATGGGGTCTCGGGTGAGCCGAGACCACAATATAATCGATCAATTCCGGCGCCGGTATTGGTCAGTTCCTGCGCCGGAATCAACAGAGTCAATTTGACTCCGGTCAACTAGGTCAAACTTCCTTGGAATCCGTGCCAAAGTAGGGCCCACATCTCGGAACTTCAATTTTAGGGTTTATAAGCTTGAAATCGAGTTATATGAAGTTTGAAACATCCATGGGAATTCAAATTTGGTATATCGACTAGACAACAATACATAAATATTCAACTTGACACGTGCGGATTAGGTCCGGGCGTGTCATAAATATTTATAATATATAATATATATAAAGATATTATATAATAATATATAATATGTAAAAAATATTAATAAGATATTAATATTTTTTGTTAGTGGAATGTGGGGGTTCACGCTTTGAAAAGAAATGAAATTAAATAAGAAAAGTGAAATGAATAAACTACCCTTATCTTTTAGAGTGAAATTGATGAGAATTAAGAGAATTATGGGTATTTTTATCATTTCATGCCCAACTTTATATGTATTTAGTATATATAGAGAATAAGCTTATAACATGATGTTATTTCATTTTATCCTTTCATTAAAATTTCATATTCTTCAATTTTTACTATATCGGGAATTTAATTATTAGAATTTTGATATATATATATATATATATATTATTATCATTACAAAGAATCAAATTTAAAATCTCAACCCGAATATCGATCAAATAATAATTACTATACTGACTTCAACTTTTTTTTCAATAAATTATCATCAAATTATAAAATATAATTTGAGAACTATATGTAAATGTGGAATTGAGGATTAATTCAACAAACTTATAATGTCTTCAAGGATAATTAACTTTATTACTCTAGGATGGTAACTTTTTATTCCCGCCAACTTGATTATATATGGTAAAAGCCTTGCTTAAATTACTTGCCCTTTTTAGTTTTCTTCTTCTTTTTGCTTAATTTGCTTTGAGCAAGGTTTGAAAAAGAAGGAACTATCTAGCTAATGAGGCGGCTCAATGCTTTAAAGTTCTACAAATTCCGAATAACCCCAAGAGGATCAATTGACTCATGCTAGCTAGGTAGTCGCCTAGTTTGAGTAATTATGGAAATTATCCTAAAATGAAGGACCTTAAAAGCTGTTTAAATAACAAGACAGGTGGGGTTAATTGATTAATTAATCAGGCGATTACAACACAGTATAAAATGAACGGGAGACACGGGGGAGGAGAGAGATCGTCAGAGTTTTTATCGACCAAAGAGAGAAGATCAAATGGACCCACCCTGGCAGCAAATATTGTAGTCTAGGAAGATCATGTGGCCCACATATCATACCACCACCATGATCAATAATATAATAGTATAATCCTACTACCATTCATACGATATATATACTACTTATTTTTTCCAATTTATCGTGAGATGGAGAAGCAGAAGAGAAATTGAGACAATTACATTTGAGTACAATGAATGATCACAGCCTTTACCAATGTATACACTATGTAGTTAATTAAGCAAATCCACGAGACCAAAGATGCTTTCATCTTATTTTAGTCAAGAACTTGCTAAGCCAGCTAGAGAAGATTTAATTTGGAACCAAAAAGATAAACATAGACCGACCCACAAGCACCGGTCAAAACTCAAAAGCTAACTATTAATACTGCTAGAAGTCCAGAACCCACTTTATATATTGTAGTCTGTTGTGAACTTGAAGTTCCCACATCGCTTGCATATGGGATTGTGTGCGTGCTTATAAGTAGGACCTAAAGTCTTTATTTGTGAACGCGTTTTAAATCCGTGAGGTCTTGAAGTACCAAAGCGAACAATATTCACAAGCTGTTTATAACACGTTATCAGCACGATGCGAGCGATGTGGGAAGCAGGGCCTGAAGCCTTTACTTGTGGACGCATTTTAAATCCGTGAGGTCCTGAAGTACCAAAGCGGACAATATCCACAAGCTGTTTATAACATAGCCTTATATTGTAGGGCGTTATTGATCATAGACTTACATTATTGTTGGTTTTTTGCTTGTTTATGTTTAGAAAGAAAAAACTGTCGTTTTGGTTCCAAGTAATTAGGGCTAGGGGCTTCGGCTTTCATCGACCTTTTCTATCAAAAACTGATATCATGCAATAATACTTTTTTTTATTCAATTTTTTTTTTGTAAAAAAAAATGTTTAGAAACATGAATGATAATTCGATCTTTAAGGTTAAAGAAAGATGTCAACTCCTTTAGAGATTTATAAATTTATTGGATTTTCACTTATAAATTTTTTTAAAATTACATATCGTCTATCAATATTGAAAGTTTGATACCTTCCATTACAAATTCAAGTACTTATTATCACTTTAACTAACCACCATTGATTAATAATTTGAGGTTTGATCGCTTAATCTTTCCCATTTGGTCACGCACGAAGAATAAGCCAAGTGGTAAATTTAATTATATTATTATATTATATCAAGGACAAGAGTAATACACAGCTCCAAGCCAATGTGGGAGTAGTGCACCAATTCGTGCAAAGATACTGCAAAAATTACCGAGGGTATAAAGAAAAGAATAAACTTGAAACTATGTGCCGAGCCATTTAACCTTTGAGTGATTCAAAACGGTTTTATCTTAAATTCACAAAAAAAGAAATATTTTTCTTTTGTACTGTGTATTGATTTGATTTCGATATCTTAAATTCACATGAATATGAATATGAATCTTGGATATTACCGAATCTGAGTCATGCCCTGAAATTTACTTAATTACACCCTAATTGGGTTTTAAAATTTCTTTTATGGCCTTTTTCTCCTTTGGGGATTGAAGAGATTTGTCTTTGCAATGTGAAAGAACAAATAATCCAAATGTGATTTCACCTTATAATAATAATCTAGAAAAGACTTAAAGGACAAAAGAGGAGGAATTAGACAAAATCATGTGCTAAAGTTTGTTCATATATGTACAAACATGCTCGAAGCAACATCAAAAGTCATGCTGAATCAGGGCAGATGAGTTAATAAATGAAAAGCTTTGGATTCTCCTTCCTTACACACAATTTTCTTCCGCTTGCAGTGCATGTTCAATTATTTATGAATGAAAACAAGACAGGAAAAACTTGAAACCGAAGCTCAATCCCCCAATCGAATAATTTTGCCAATAAGCCAAGAACAGTATTAAAAATGGTCGGCCACTTGGAATGGGTTGAACGTGCACGTGTGCAGCCACGTCCATGTAATGACTAGAGCAATTTCAATATTTTTACATAAATAATTAATTTAACTCTTTGATCTTTCCTAGCTAAGCCATATATATACAACTACAAGGCTGCTTTAGGGTTAATCAGGGACCGGCCTCCACATGCAAGCTACTAGTCTTTTCTTTTCTTTTCTTTTCTTTTTTCAAATATATAACTTTATTCCTATTAATTTAATTTCTCTGCTGCCTTTTGACATTATTGGATTATATATTATTATAACAATATAAATTGTTTTCAAACTGTTGTTTACATGCTTAATTATAATAGTTAATTAGTGCCTAAGATAATATAAGGTCAATCCTTTTGTTAAGAGCTTAATAGTCGCTTACATGACTGAATTATATATCCAAGCTTAATCATGTCTAAAAATTAATTTTATTAGCTGAAACCGTCAATTAGGAATGATGGATATTGAAAAATATCCAAAATAATAATAATAATATAAGGTCCTAAAAACTTTAGATGGATAAGAGAGAAATTGATTTAAGAAAGTACTCTGTATTTGACTCCTTAGAGTTAAAGATAGGAAAAACAAATAATTAGACCGTCTTGTATAATGTCAGTCGATCATGATCATGGCCCATGAGTTGAAACAAAATTATTGAAATTGAAAAATGTGTTTCAACAACATCATATTTCTAATTGAAAAGTATTGTTGCACTCGATTTTTTAGATATGAATATGTTTTGAAGATTAGAATATGAATAAGTGTTCTCTAGTAGTCCCATCAACTAGTTTATGAAAAACAAGTACTGGTACTAGCTACAGTCATGTTCATGTTAAGAAGTGCGTTGATTTAATTAATCTGTGGAATTCCTGTTTAATTTATATAATACTAATAAAAATGAACTCCCATCGGAATTAAATTTAAAAAAATGAAAGAAGGGTGAAAAGTGGAGATGTCATGAACGGGGAAGATGGCTTGCACAGTTACTTTCGGTTAAAGCTGGTGTACTAGTAAACTGACTTCAAGCCGACATTAATATATATACTAGAACAAGTAAAATCATGAAAATTAATTTCTCATCTATGTGGCCAAAAGAAAAAATCTCATCTCAAGAACGAGAAATTTAAGATTAATACCGTTTATATAAGAATATTATTAACATAATTAATATTAATACTCTTATTATAAAGATAGAGAGAAATCATGGAGATGCCAAGGTGCCAATGAAGTTGCGTTACACCTACTCCTAAACCTTTATTCTTCCATGCCCCCACTCTTACAGCATATCATCGACCTTGTCCTTTTGGCTTTTACATTCTTCCTTTCCCTTTCTTCTTTCATCATTCCCTCCAAACGCCTCTCTTGGCGCTCTCTGTTTCTCTCTCTCTCAGCAACGTAATTGACTGCTTGATGGCCTGAAGCTGGAAGCAGAGCTAGCTGCTCATATTCAACTGAACTTTTTCAAGCTTCCCTTTCTCTGATTTGTCTATCTATCAATGGCAAAACCTAATATCGGAGCATTCTTCGGCAGGTTCCTTTCTCTTTTCATCCTCCTCCTCCACCTTGGTTGCTTCATTTTCACCACCAAGGACCATGTCCAGAAACCAACCAAGAAACGCAAAGCTGCCTCGCCTCTTTCTCCTTCCTCTTCTTCTCTCAAACCCCACAAAGCTCTTTCCTCAACATGGTCTTATCTCAGACGCATTTTCTCTTCTTCTAAAGCCAACTGCAAGAACACCATCCAAACACACCCTACAACTACAACAACACCGACGCTGACCTCAGCAAGAAACTCGCAACATTCCCTTGTCTCCATGATTAATCCACCGGAAACTCACTTGTCCGACAGCTCTCCTCCATGTCAAAAAACATCCGGGTCTTGTCCAGAATCTGATATCTCCTCCGATAACCCGTTCTTCCCTCTACGTAACGATATCTTCCCATGCACAGCCTGCGGTGAGATTTTCCAAAAACCCCATTTTCTAGAACAACACCAAGCAACCAAACACGCCGTTTCTGAGCTCATTGATGGCGATTCTGGCAAGAACATAGTTCGGATCATATTCAAAACAGGTTGGACCGACAAAGTTAGGAACCCTGAAATCCACCGTATTCTAAAGATCCACAACAGCCAGAAGATTCTCGCAAGGTTCGAAGAATACAGAGAACTTGTCAAAGCGAAAGCCGCAAGAAACGGCGCCGTAAGGAGACGGGACGAGAGGTGCATAGCTGATGGGAACGAGCTGTTAAGGTTTTACTGTTCTACTTTCATGTGCGATTTGGGACTTAACGGGGGTTCCAGCATTTGTAATCAACAGTATTGCAGCATTTGTGGGATAATTAAGTCCGGTTTCTCACCAAAGCTGGATGGAATCTCCACGCTATCTACGAGCTGGAGAGCACACATGGCAATCCCGGAGGACGTAGAGGAAGAGTTCAGGTTCATGAACGTGAAACGGGCCATGCTTGTCTGCAGGGTGGTGGCCGGTCGAGTCGGGTCGGAGGGCGAAGAAACAGACAAGGAGGATGGTGGGTTTGATTCGGTGCTAGGGAGGGGAGGGGAGAGTGTGGGACATACCAAGGTGGACGAAGAAGAGCTGTTGGTTTTCAATCCGAGGGCTGTGCTTCCTTGCTTTGTCATTGTGTACACTGTTTGAGCATGAGATCGTATGTATGCAATCTTTTTCTCTTGTTTTGACCTTTTAATCTTATTTAACTCTTGGGAATGTGAAAATTTGTGGCATGTAGTGGTGTTCGATGATGATTATGGTGTTCTTGTTCTGTTTTCTGACAGGTTTTTCAATTCTCTGCTTGCGACCTAAAACAGGGTTACAGCAAAATATTAACTATATGATGGGAGACTGCTGTGACGCCATGATAGGATATGCCTGCTGTTTTAATTAGCTAGGAATATAGCTTGTGTATTAGAGAATGTGATCATGTAAATCTTCTGTTTGGATCAGATTAGTAGATTTTTTGCCTCTCTAATTTCTCTCTTTTCGTGTTATTTATAAGACAATTTTGTATTATACTAAATCTAATTTCAAATCTTCTTTTTTCTTTTTTTGCAATTTCAGTACAATTGAATTAAAGAATAAATTCGAATTCCAGGGCCAAAGTTGTTTCCCATATGAAACAAGCAAAGCTTGCCAATAAATGTACTTTCTGAATATGCTTCTGTTTTTTAACCCTGCATGCATGGTGACTGCAGATCAGGTAACTCTTTCCAAAAAATTCCTTTTGGTGAGACTCTCTTGAACAAAGGGTTTCATTCCAAGGTCTCAGACTCTCACTCAACAATAAAATCGTTATTAATTGAATGGACAACCATTGATTTGAGATGAATGTAGAGCTGTTGAAATTGAAATTTCGTTGCACATCTCAAAAAACACCAAATATAAAGGCTGCATTGGGTTCAGGGGACGGATCATGGATGAATGTTTTATTTGAGAATACTAAAAAGACAGAAGAGCTGATGATCTTCATTTGTAAACGGATATAAACTTCATAAACTTGTTTCATTACACAAGACCAACTCCCATAAGTTGCTCTACTTTTCAGGATTTTATCACTCTCTGTCGGTAAATGGTAATTCTTCTTTCTAGACATTTCACCCAATTTCCAAATCTGATAGATCATCAAATTCCATGTGCTCATTCTCCAATATGGTGTGTTTCAGACAAGTAAGAAATAATGTGGCGCTAGTTGAGAGACAGGACAATAACTTGGCAGAGAAACAGATGTGATCCTAACAAAATATCAGTACCTGTTCTGTTTGCATATCTTCTTGAGAAAGTTAAGTCGGGAAAGGGCCCAGTACCTGCATTCTGCATTCTTTTTCTTGGACCTACGCTTAGGCCAAATAATGTTCAATTTAAAGCGAAACATTAATCAGTTCATCTGGACCCCATGAAAGTTTGCTTGAGAAGGCTGCCTGAAATAAGATTATTGAACCTCGAAGGATAGGACATAGGAGAATATTAAGAAGAAAAAGAGGCCAATCTCGGTTTCAACTTTTGGCTATTTGCATTCCTGATGATTCCGCCTTCTAAGCTTGCGCTGGGACCCTGGGGCCTGGGAGCTCCTAAAATGGGTCTTTTTGGGCCTTTTTCAGCTCTCATTGTGCCATAACTAGACTGAGTTTTGGGCCTTTGTGGCATTATCAAGCAACAAGCATTCAAGATTTGTGGGTCTTTTGGGCTTGGAAATTAGAGAATCCGGGAACCCGCCCCGCCTCCAGTTTCCTGCCAAAAGGCAAGGCATATATTCCGCGCAAACAGATCACAAGATTCAAAAAATAAACCCGTCTCCTGTAAGCAACACCTTCGATTCAAGGCTTCAAGGCTTCACCATCAACAAGATAAATCCATTCCTCTCTGTTGTTTCTTCAGCTTCAATGTCTAAGTTCAGACAGCATTTGACTTTTGGAAAGCCTTGGGAGTTGTTCCAAAATTCAATATTCAAGTTCTTACATTCCTGGAATCTCGCTCTGTTTTTGCTTCTCTCTCACCCTTCATTCCACAATGCTTTTAAACTACCAACTTGCCCCTTGCCAAAACTTCAAATTCCCTTTCTTTCTCTTCACTTTTGGATCTTAGCCTTTCTAACTTCCTCTTTGCGTGCCATCTAAAAAGAATTTGATTTTCAGTTTTCACGTCTTTTGCATGATCTCTCTGCGTCTGGGGCGTTGCTTTTTCTTTCATTTCCAAGACATTTCATTGGCTTCTTTAACTGATTATGCCCCGATCATTTCACTTTCCTATAATTCTCCTATTCAGGGCTTTCTTTTGTAATTTGTTGTTAAAGTGGGAGGATACTGATTTGAAGCTTAAAGGGCACCAATCAAATTGGTAAGTTCTCCTTTTTGGGTCATGCTTAAAACTTTAATTTCTTCTTTGTTTGCATAATAAAATCTTGGCCTTACTGTCAGTCTTACAAACAAAAATGAAACTTTTTCTTTCTGGGAACTGGGAATTTTAGTTGAATTTACTAATTGCAAATGCTTTGTCTTCATCTGCCTTGAATTAAACTTTGTTTGTTCTCCTATTTAAGCTGTGGAAGTTCAAAAATTATAGGGACAAAAGCAGGACAGGTTCTTGTTTCCCACTTGATATATCAGAATATTGATAGATATAGCAATATAATTTGCTGCTAAGCTTCTACATCTGGCACTAATGCTTCATTGAAGTTTCACCAATTTACTAACTTGTAAAGGGGTATAGCTTACTTTCTACTATAATTTTTGTTCATGCTTTAGAATTCTTTCTCTTCATTGGGAAATTGGGTTTTGAAATTTCGGCAATATATTTGGAGCTCAAAACTTTGGGTTTGGCTGATTATTCTAAATCTTATGTTTCTGTTCCTTCTTTTTTCTCATATTCAGATCAATGATATGTCAAATATCAAGTTAGATCAGGTAGTTTGTCATGATTCCGAGGATCCAGAAGTGAACTCTTGGAACGGGAAAGCGACATCAGATGAAAAGGTTAATAGAGTATATGAGATCCTGAAAAGTACCCTTAAGCAAGGGCAGAGGTCAATTAGTAGTATTACTGCAAATACTGAGCATGGAGCATTGACTGATAGGTAGAATAACTAAAATATTTTCAATTTCTGATGGTGTATTTTTAATCCATCTCTAAACTCTAAACTGTTGTGTATAATTAATATTACGACTGCATAGAATTATGTGACCAAATAAGATTTTAAAAGGGACATTTGTTAGGAAAATTTGATGTATATATCACTAGTTCTTCAATGAAATGTTTAAAACTAAAGTCCATTTGCTTTCTTCAATCAGGTTTTTTAAAGGGAAAAAAGCAGCAGTTGGTGACAGTTTCTATCTTCCATTTGTTGGGAATGAAAAACGTGCACACTTATTTGGAAGAAGATCTGGACCTCTTCTGTCTGGAACAGCCTACTGCATTTCTTCTTGCAGCATGATATTGCTGAATAAAGTCGTTCTCTCAAGTTATAACTTCAATGCAGGAGTGTCGTTGTTGTTTTATCAAGTACTTAAATTCATCTAGATACGAGCTTTAGAAGCATTCAAGAATTTTTTAGCCATTTTTTTACCATCTCATGTTTATATTACCACTAAGAACTTTGCCATGATGGATTCATTCTCTTACCTGTTCCACTGCAGAATTTGATCAGTTGTCTACTTGTTGCCATATTGGGTGTGTGTAGAGCAGTTTCAGTAGAAAAGCTCAATTGGAAGCTAATCAGGGTTTGGATACCTGCCAATATAATCTTTGTTGGTATGCTTGTGTCTGGCATGTATAGGTATGTTGTAGACTTATTCTTCTTACATCACTTAGATCAATATTGAAGAGAAGTGAAAATCTAAGCTGACAATTTATACGTTTTGTGTCGTTTCAGTTTGAAATACATAAACATAGCAATGGTGACCATTTTGAAGAACATGACAAATATTCTAACAGCAATTGGAGAATATTATGTTTTTCGAAAACGTCAAAATCAGAAAGTCTGGGCAGCAATGTTTATGATGGTAAAGTTTCTCATAGTGATTATCACACTCAGAAATAACACCTATCACTTTACATCTGTGTGACTGAATCCTAGTTTCTTACTCACCCTAGAGTGATTATCTTTTTGCAGCAGGAAACCGCTTGAGTACTAATTTTGTTATCTTAAAAGTTATATAGAGGGAAGTACAAGAAGATAAAAGTTATTTGTCTTAGCAGTGCTTGTAGTGTTGATTTCATTTGGAACACAGAGAAATTTTTATGCATTTGAAGAAAGAGACACCAATGAGAATTGATTCTTGAGTGCACAAATAGCGTGAACACTCTTCCGTAAATATTTAATCACCTCCCCGAAAAACAAAAAAACAACCGTCTTATAGTAATGTTTCTTCAGAAATTTTATCAGTACTAACATTGTGGGAGGTTGTGCTGCAGATAATCTCTGCTGTCAGTGGTGGTATCACAGATCTCTCATTTGATGCCGCAGGATATACTTGGCAGATTTTCAATTGCATCTTAACCGCTGGCTACTCGGTATGCCTTGAACACTATTTATTATTTAATCTAACTCATGATGTTGATATTGAGACCTATAATTTCTAGCTTTGACTGTGTGAACTATTTGTTCTTGGGCAGATCTCTTTATTTTTTTTTATTATTGCCAACTAAATAGCAGTACTTGTAATATAACAGCTTACTTTGCGGCGTGTCATGGACAAAGCTAAGCAGACAACAAAATCAGGATCACTTAATGAAGTTTCCATGGTTTTGCTGAATAATTTGTTGTCTCTACCATTTGCCATATTCTTGATTTTCATTTTGAATGAGTGGGAATATGTAATAAATGTGTAAGTAAACATCTCAAAAGGTTTAACCTTGTCCAAGTTAGGCGAGTTTTTCATCACACAAGTAACATCTCAAGTATTCTGATATCTGAAGTTTTGATTCGCAGCGACGTAATTAAATTGCCAATGTTCTGGGTTGTTGCAACTGCTAGTGGATTGCTTGGACTTGCCATTAGCTTTACCTCCATATGGTTTTTGCATCAAACTGGACCAACCACTTACAGGTATTTGATGATTTGCATGCTGCTCTCTCATTTTCCATGTTGTGCAGTGTATTTTTTTTTTTTTTTGTGCCTGGATCATGTGACAATCACATCACCACATTATCTCCTTGTTTTATAGCCTGGTAGGTTCCTTGAACAAGATTCCCATCTCTATTGCCGGTCTTGTTTTGTTCAAAGTTCCACTCAGTGTACCCAACATGTTCAGCATACTTTTCGGTAATGAACTGAACTCACTTTGCAGACCATGATTGAATGCTTACCAAACATATATAGATTCTCATATTATTTCAACTGCCGCATGCTTCTTCCAGGTTTATTCGCCGGAATATTCTTTGCCCGAGCCAAAATGTCATGATCCCAGAACCGGACTAAGTGTGAGTGAGATCAAGGAAACATATCCTTCTGCAAAGATGAAATCTGTATCCTGTTTGAACTTCTCATTGCATCGTCAAGCTGGGTAAAGCAGAAGTTTTCCTGGATAGAAAAGCTTTCCAAGTCCTAGAAAACACAAAAATTTTGTTGAAATCTCAAAAGGAGTACTCAACCCAACGTATTACCACTTCTTTAATAAAAATGAAATGTAAAGTTCATGCATACAATTCCAAAAAATGTCATTAGTAAACAGAATAAATTGTCCTGAAGGGTGTATCTTAATTTTTATTTAATACTAATTACAGAAAGAAAACCAAGGTATGTAATAATTTTCTTTTTTCTCCAGGAAACAGCTGAGAGCCGATATATAACTCATATTCCTGGCATAGATGGAACAATATTTTATGAAATTTATATATATATATATATATATATATATTTGCTCATTCATGAATTAATCATTAAAAAAAAAACACTTCTCTCTGTAGAGATTCCAACTTGTGAATAATTTACTGTTGATCCCATTAATTAAGACTACAATACATTGAATCGGCCGTTACTTTACGGGCGATGAAGAAGTGTAACCGATTCTTTTCTCATAGCTGGCCAGCCCAGCAGGTTACTTTTTTTCTCTTTTTTTCCAAATTATTTAATATAATATATAATATTTCACTTATTCAATTCCTACTTTTTTGTTTAAATTCAATAGAGAACCGTTGTCTCGCATATGATAACAAGTTTTTTTTTTTTCATATGATAACAAGTTGATTAACAACCGGCCAGTTAGCTCACTCATATTACAATACTGATGGCCATGATTCCATGAACCAATAATTAGCGATGAAAGATTATGGGTTAATTAAGACAGTATAGTATAATACAAATAAATTATATTTTTAAATTATTTTTAAAACTGTCGTAATGACCGTTGGATTTTGAACATAACATTGTTTTTCTTAATTTTTGTCGTTGATCCATAAATTTTTTTTTCCACTTTAAAAATATTTTTAAAAAAATCTATAGCTTCAAACAATTACAACAACATCAGATGATGAAAAAGAGCAGCCCTAAAATGTGAAGGGAATATATATAATTACATTGATGATGTATATATATAGTTGATTATGGAAGAATTGTCAATGGTAAAAGCGCGTATATTTCCGAATAGGGCTGTTCAAACTTCAAAAAGTATATATGTCGACCAAAACTAATTTCGTCAACGTAGGACCCTTTCAAAGAGTCACAATTAGTGCAATAGTCTTCGTCGAGAGAAATGTGAACGAAAAGACGAAAGCTACCATTTGTCAGGAAATGATTGCAGTCCACCAAACAAAGCCGAAAAAATGATTAACAAGCACCATGTTTGTTCATAAACCATGACTAACACAATTCATTCACTCGTAGCTTTAGCGTGAAAAAAAACCAACCCCATTACCAAAGCTTTTATATCAGTAACTTTTTTTGGTCTACGACTCCACCCCCCTCATAGATCCTTTAAGAACTGGGATCGTTCTTAACTATCAGATAAAAGAGCAACATATGTTGCTACCGGTAGAATTGAGAGGAAGAAACCATCTCGATCAAGTCCATCTCTTTTCTTCCATGTGAAGAAGCTTGCTCAGCCTGGAGGTCGGTGTTCATGTTGGTGTAGCCGTAGCCAGCAGTGGAAAATGATGATGAAGAAGTGGTAGCTGATCCATTCAACAGGCGAGACAGGTAGAGGTCAGAAAACAGATAGGTGGTTCGAGGCTCTTGTTCTTCAACGCTATTTGCAACGAAGTTAGGATCTATAATATTGGAAGAGGAGAAGCCACCATGATCAGCTGGATTACACCACTTTTGAACACCATTCACCTGGAAATCAAATCCGGGACTGTCAGTGGTAGAAGAATCTTTACTCGGGTCATCAACAGGAACTGACTTCGCCTCATTAGATGGTTGGACATTATTGGTAATATTTGCAAAGAAGTTTTGCATGAAAATCAGCTCCTCATCATACGTTTGAGCAAGCAAAGGCTGATCAGAATTATCAGATTCGGATGGTTGTTCAGGGAGGAAATATTTGAATTGGCTGGACAGGTCTTCAGAGAATGTGGGGCTGCTAGAAGGGGTCGTGGAAGTGGCGGAGCTGTTGGTGTTGGTCGTAGTACGGCTGTTGCTGCTCAGATTTTTGCTCCTAATGTAGTCTTGAAGAATAGATGATTGAGGTTTGCCATTTTGATTCTCATTATTTTTTTTATTCTTCTTCCTCGAGTTTTGCCTCCTTTTTGTCGCATTCCAGTGATTTTTTATGGCATTTTCAGTCCTTCCAGGGATGAACTTCGCAATCTCCGCCCACCGGTTCCCAACTTTTTCATGAGCTTCAACTAAGATTCTCTCTTCTTCTTCACTCCAGCTATCTTTCTGAAAACAAAGACACCAAGTGAAAATTAACAGAAATGGGTGCAATTGCGTTTCCCTGGGGAAAGAACAAAATTAATATAGGCAATGAAAAAGTTTTCCTATGGAAAAGACTAAAGGTAAGCCCCTTTTATGACTAAA
Organism: Microcos paniculata; assembly: GCA_030664755.1. Classification (NCBI taxonomy): domain Eukaryota; kingdom Viridiplantae; phylum Streptophyta; class Magnoliopsida; order Malvales; family Malvaceae; genus Microcos; species Microcos paniculata. The sequence continues at coordinate 41,563,768 of CP131459.1, read as the reverse complement.
TTAGTGCTTTGTTAGGAAAAAGAAGTTTCCAAAATCACATGAAAATGAACACTGATCATAAAGGTGGAACAAATGGGAGAGGCTTCAAAACGCTTCTGATTTCTGAACCTGCCATTTTGCATGTAAAGGATACTTATAGTTATAGATAAAAACAAAAGCCTTCAAACCTTCCAAACTGAAGAATATTTTATACTAATATTTGCCCAAAAAAAATTAAGAAACAGATTAAAAAAGGATTGAATAATAAGCCATAAAATAAGATTGGATAAGCCATAAAATAATGAAAGAAAACCCTAAATATGAACAAGGAAGTATCCTCCGAGTCATGTTAGATCCTTTAATGTCCTAAATTCCTGTCTCTAGCATATATTTCGGGGCCGAGAAAATCTCTGATATTTGAATAAGCACAGATTTCAGACAAACTCAGTTAAGGCACCATTATCCTAGGTTTCTGCTGTCCGTAAATTTTAATAAGATAAATAATTAGCTAGCTAGATTTCTCATATGTATGTTTGTCAAAATCAAATCTATGAGACAGATAAATAAACTCCTGAATTTATCTTGATGTCGTTTAAAAGTATTCAAGAAACTGGGTTGATTATTTGATTCAAACTGGAAAAAAAAAAATTAAGAAAGAAAAATTACCTTGATATCAGGGCGCAAATGATTATGCCATCTCTCTCGACACTGTTTCCCGGCTCTACCAACCAAATTCTCGGCTATCTGTGCCCATTTCCTTACTCCATATTGCTTCACCAATCTTATCAGTTTTCTATAAAACATCGAAACCAAAATAAAAACCCTAGAACAATTGCACCAAAAACCAGTAGTTAAGGAGAAAAAAATGAAAAGAAATGAGAGATGAAAACATGATAAAGAAAAGGAGAACAAATTGTTTTATATCACCTGTCTTCATCATCTGTCCACTGGCCCTTGATCAAAGCTACAGAAGCAACTTTCTTATTTCTCTTCCCTAGTACTCCTTTATGAGAAGAACTCTTCATCGAAGCTTTCACTTCTTGCATTTCCATGTTAGGGTTTTTATCATCTGTCAAAGCAAGGCTCTCCCCATCTAATAAAAGCCCATCGACGAAGCTTTCTTCCAGGTTGCTTTGCCACGAAATCCCAGTCAGACAGCCACCATTAATATTTGCATCAGTAGAATTAGAGAAGGAGAAACCACGCAGCAATCCATGATCAGTTGAAACAACTGTTGCTTTGCTGCTAGTGATCTTCACGTTGCTTTGCGTCGAATAATTATACTGCTGGGAAGAAGAGTGGTTTTGACCCCATAAAAACCTGTCTATAGCAGATAATGGAGGACTAGGTTTATAGGGAGAAGACCTGCACAGTAAATTCCCATAGCCAAAAGCACCGCCTCGTCCTTGTACGTCTTCCATGAAAAGAGACCTAAAAGAACAAGATTCAAAAAGGAAGATAATTTAGTAAGATAGTTTTGATTGCTTTTGTGAGTTTTTCTTTTCTCTTCTCTCGTAATTTCTCTAGTTGTAAGAAAACCCTTAAGCAGAAGCTTAAAACAGGAGATTTTAGCTTAAACGCACTAGGAGCTTATTGCAAGGCTTGGGAAAAAAAATTAAAGCCACATGGCGAAATAACTATTGATGAGCTGGTGATTAATCCAACGATTGAGAATTGCTGGTGGCTGTAACTCCTGAGCTTCCTCTCTCGGACAAATTGTTTAAAGGAGAGAGATGGAGAGATTAGTGGGTTCGTTATTAAACCGACAATTAATTACATAATTAATTAATCATAATTAATCATTTTCTTAAATTCTTACAAAAATGTACATTTCTGTTGATCAGTGGAATGAAAATTAGATATGGTAAAGTAACAATGACAAAGTGCATGAAACACTCCTTCGGTATAAAATGATATGCCATAATATAATTTAGTCAAAGGCAATTTGGACCCTTAATGTTAAGCTTTTTATCATATGCTTAATGTTAATTAAGTTTTATCAAATTCATCAACGGACAGAAATGGCCAGGTTTCAAACGAGGGGGGGGGGCCGCATAGGACATATGATGAGCTAGAAATTTAGAATGAATTAAAGTGGGTGAGGCAATCGGGGAGAACTCGAAGCCTTGGCTATTAATCCTCCTCGGATCAAATATGGCTAGTAAATGGTTATCATTAATTAGTATAGTTTTTTTAGGAAAACTAGTCTTATTTTGAGTAGCAAATTCCCCAATGTCGTCAGTACATCTAACTTTCTTTTTATTTATGAAAAAAATGATCATTGGTTAATTCGTAGGTATTGGCTTGGTGTATGATTCAATTTCTCCACATATGTGTTCATCCACACCAAGCCAATACACACCGACCACTCGAACCTTGATAAGACTAATATTAAGGATGAATTTATATAACCTGTGGATTCATCAAGTCGATAAGGCATTTACTCGATATATATATATAGATTGATGTCCCAGAGACCGTCTGTAAGTCAAGACCCTTTACGGCTTTACCTGTTATATCAAGAAAGTTCTGATTTGCGGCTTATCCAAAGAGAAAGAATTGAATTACAGAAGCTCAAACACGCAGAAGTACCTTACCATTATTCGATCAAAATTAGCGGGAGAAGCAGACAACGGTGAATATCAACACCCATACTTTCTTTCATCCAAGGTCAAATTTGGTGATAAGTTCAAATTCAATCGGGTTCAGACATGAATTATCATATTTTAAATTTCATTTTTTGTCTAACTAAGGGTGTCCTAGGCTTTTTAGTTCAAGACTAATCCCTTTCATGCCTAATTGGTCCGTCATGGGGATAAAACTCTTCCAATAATCATTTTTTTCATTCATAAGACTCAAACTTGATATCTTATTTAAGAGGAATAAGTATCAAAACACTTGAACCAACCAACTATTGATATCAGATTTTAAATTTGATCTCTTATATATAAGGACAAGCTTGATAAGTATGGGCCGGGATTTAGCGAAGATGTGCGGCAGACACTGCCCACTAAAGTAATTTGGCAAAGGATGTAACGTTCACGGGCTCCCGAGCTTCAGAATAAAGGGCCGCTCATCAATATCAAACTAGTCCACTTTAGGTCGCCTCAAATGGTGAAAAAGGCCCCATATCCTATGGGCTACCTTTCATCAAGTCAGGAAGCCTGTCGTAATCAGAGTCTCTCTCTTTTTTAAATTTAATTTCTTTTATAATAACAAATCACTGCTAAATAGGCCTTTGTTTTATTTGATTATTAGGTAGTGAGATTAATTAATGGATGACTACCCTATAAGGCACTTTCTAATGTTTACATAAAATTTTAAAAATGTTCATATACATTTTGCTCAGAAATTAAGTAATAACTGTAAATAAAGTCAATTATATGAAGAGAGGATGACAAAAAAGAACATGCAAAAGGAGGATGTACAAGTATAAAAAAAATTTAATGTCTTATAAGATCTCAATTTATTCAAAAAATAAAAAAAATTCACTAGATCCCTTAAACACCAAGATATACTATAAAGCCCGATAGTCAATCCCATGCACGTGACAAAATTTCAGATCCATACTTTTTTTCTTCTTTTTACTCATCAAACCTAAAGATTCAACTCAAATGTCCTGTTCTCTTTTGTTCAATGTTTGGTAAAATTCATTAATGAAAACAAGAATAGAAAAACAAGAAAGAAGATCATAAAAGGTTGGTTGGGTGGTTCATCATGGTTGGCAACGGGGGCATGGGGCTGTAGTGAAAGGGCGATCACACATGGGGGGCTGACGAGTAGCTTAACATCACCATCTGTTCACGTGAAAAGCCCGTCATTTTCTGCTTGGCCAAACCCAATCCCCTCAAGGATTATGAGCGAAGGGCTTCCATAATGTAACACTGCATGCGGTCTCATTTCTGTTACAATTGAATGTTCAATTCATTTACATATATATTAACACACACATCTGTTAATGGGGAAAAGGTCAAAAGAAAATTGTCAAATTCTTCTTCGTCCTATACTATTAATTGAACGACTTTTGATGTATTGCCTCAGTACTGATATTTTAGGAACAACAAACGTTGGAAAAAGGACAACAAGTAGATTACAGTCCCCGATAGTAAGTTGAAAAAACATTTTATGACATCTGCATATGCATATATATATATATATATATATGCATGGCTAAATCGGCCATAATCCATATCAATTGACTTGATTATAATTTGGTCGCGACTTCATCGACCTTTTAATTACTTGCTGTACACCGAAAGAGCTCGGGAAATTTTTCTAACTTTCTGGAGCATTCATTTGGTTCTGTGCCAAGAAAACTACTTCAAAGGCCAACAATCAAAGAAGTGCTATTCTTTTGGAGAACAAAACAACCTTAGAGTTCGTTTTCGCTTGCATGTGTACGTGGTGCAAAGAATTGAAATATATATATATGGAAGGAATCCAATATAAGCCATTTTCATTCTAAAGCAGTAGTGATAAAAACTGATGACTCGTCCCGATTATTCTAGAAGGATGAATAGAAAGATGGGAGATGAGATGAGTGGACGTTGCTCCTGGCTACCACAGGGAGGCAGGCCAACACATCAAATACCATCGGGCACATGGCTCTAAACTTTGATCTGTCGGTGTTACGGCTTCCACGTCAACGAACTTCAGATCCCATACGAAGCTGTATGGAGAATTCTTTATCTTTTTCTTATTCTTTTCCCCTCAAAAATTGTCTACAATTTGTATGAAATAAGTAGGTCTAATTGAATTATACTATTGAAACAAACTTCCTTCTGTTCTTTTGTTAAGAAGGCATTAAGTTCACAAATTAATAACATCAAACTCACACATTAATTCCCTTCTGCTATTTTTCCCATTTAGCGTAAATAAATGAATTTGCTAATCAAGCAGGAAAGTCTTAGGCCAACGGTCATCACGGTTAATAAATAGAATATTTTTGCTAAGCATGAAGCTTTACTACTGGTTCCTGGGTGCCTGCGAGATGATGAACCAAGCCAGATTAGTGAATAGAATACTATATATACAGTGGTTAAATATTCAATTCGGGGTCTAATCTTTCAAAATTAGCTCAATTAAAGGTCTAAAAATACAATTCGAACAAATTATAACACATACTTGGTAAATTGTGATAAATTGAACTCATTATTAGTTAATTTTAGTGTGTAATATATATATATATATATAAATTAAAAAGTACGTAAAAATTTTATATTATGCTACATATATTAAATTTATTTTGATTAATATTTTTTATTTTTAATTAATTTGACGATATTTTTTTCTATCAAAATTAATGCATATATATGACAAGTATTGATTTTCACATAGAGATAGATTCAATTTATCACAATTTACTAAATATGGATTCTAATTTGTTCGAATTGTATTTTTAAACCTTTAATTGAGCAAATTTTAAAAGAATAAATCTCGAATTGAGCATTTAACCTATATTTATATATACTCCCAACTTAATTAGCAGATTTGATTTCTACGGTGCATGATTCCTTTTGCAGTCGTCGAGGTCTAATCAACTTATCAAGGGACAATCTCTTTAAAATGAAAGATCTTTAATCAGGACAATAGGAATCAGCTTATCGTATTCTGCAATTATCATTCCCTTCTACCAGCCACTTAGATGCAACTAAATAGCTAAGCTCTCGTTTTATCAGTCAAATAATTCCTTCTTTATTGCAAAACAATAAAACATGACCAATATATTTAATTAATTAATCCACATTAAGCTCGCATAACATCTACAGGCTGTATTCCATAAACGTTTAAAGTGGAGAGCGCAAAATGTACGGAGCTCATCATTTTTCCCCCTCAAATTGCAAAAGAAGCATGTGCTTCTTCGGCATATTTGAGATCCAACTTTTTTGAAGGAAAATAAAAATTTAAATTGGTTCTTATATTAACAAGAAAAGAACTATACTAATTACAATTCGTTATGTGGTTGTTGTTAAACCAAAAAGATGACCGATAATGTTTTTGAGCTGTGCCCAAAAAAAAGCTTAACCAAGCTGCTCCCATCCCCCATCTCAAGTGTAACGTAAAGATCTCAAGTGCCAGCCCGCCCGCCGCGGACACCGCAACGGTGCTTAACAAGTTTCCCACTGTCGACACTACGTGATTCTTCCAAACACCTCATAAAATGGTAAATACAAATAACACAAGTTTCAAAGACAAAAAGAAAATCCCTTTTTTCTCTCCTTTACTTTCTTTGCAGATTTTATTTTTCTTATATCTAAACAAAATTTCGAAAGAGAGAGGAAAAAGAAAAAAAAAAACTAAAGAGGGGCGGTGGATTCTGATGGGCTAAGTTTCTGATTTTTATCCTTTTTTCATTTGTTTTTGTTTTTACAGAGGGTTTAACTTAAGCTTCTTGGGCAGTGTCTGGAGAGCTGAGAGGGAAACAAGTGTCCTCCCCGCCAGTATTCCACAGGAAATGAGCATAGTTTGCCGCGTAATAAGAGTTACTTGGATCTGCTGAAATTGCTTCCAAGAAAGTTTCCTCCGCTGCCCACAAATCGTTCTTCACTCTCCATAAAAAGCTCGCATATTTAGTGTATGCTTCCGCGTCAGCTGGTTCCACTTGGATTGCTTTCTTGAAGTACTCTTCCGCTCTGTTTTCGCATTAAACAAAACAAGCAAACAAATAAAACCCGTTGTCAAACAGCTGTAAATCTCCATGATCAGAAGTAAAGTAAAATTCAACTCATTTACGTATGTAAGCAAAAATCTTCATTCAAGTCAAAAAGTCAAAAATTCAACAACTAGTTCATTCATATAGGTCTGAGCACGCGTGCTGGTGAACCGGTGATATTTTCCTGTTTGCGCGTGATGGTCACGCGCACGAGGTGATATAGAAGGGGGGGTATTTTCATGTTTGCCATGGAAAAAGCTAATGATGCTACACCACACATTCCCCTCTACAAGAGATTCAAGAAAAACCCATCCCGAGTATGGGCAAAACGACAAGGTTGATAACATTTTTAAAAGGTCTACATAAACCATTATAGCAGTTGTAAATTATTTCTGCGCAGCCAGAGACAAAAAGCCAAGAAATAGATATTATTGCCCTTCCTACTTCCAGCGGAATCAGCTCAGTATTTATTATCACCTTTGAATCTTGATACTTGATACCCAATTTGGTGTAAAAACTAAAAAAAAAAGTGTTTCTATGCTAATTATGATGATGAATGAATGACGAAGTGAATGAAAGCTAACTAAACGTGAGCAAACGAATATGGCAGTAACGGAATTTGAATGAAAAAATGGTCAAGGTTTTGTACCTGTCATAATCATGGGCAACAAGGTACAGGAACTGAGCATAGTTGGCAAGGAGGAGTGGATTGTTGAGCTCTTGAGACAACGCTGTTTGGTAGAGAAGTTCTGTTCTGAAATAGTCTTCATAATCACCATCCGGTTCGATCTTTGCCACCACGGGCGAAATGAAGCTCTGAATTGTTTCATGATCGAGCGCTTCGCCTCTAAATGAAGCTTGCATTTTTGAGGCTTCATCAACAATGGAGTTCCAGAGACCGAGCTCTTCTTCTCTAGTTGCTCGCCCTGACGTTGACTCTGTTTGCGTTTCCCCTGTTGTTCCTGGAGATGATAACTGGGAAGCACCGTCAGGAACAATGGTTCTGAACTGGTCTGCTCCATCAAACCATCCTTCACCGTCTGTGCCACTTGCAACTGGCCTCACTTTTCCGCCGCCACCTCCATTGTTTCCACCAATCGAAGTGGTTTTTCCACTCGATGATGACACTGAAAACGACTTTATTGAGGAAGAATCAAACTTCTGATGCTTCTGATCTTGCACCTCGACCATAGAAACATACGAGGCAGGTGGTGGATTCGCTGCCGTTGCAGCTATAGCAGCGTTGCTTCCCATTGAATAGACTGAGTAATTGGCCAACAGGATCATCACGTAAACCATCAAAGTCGGTGTATGAGAAAAAACCTGTTGAAACAACCAAACGAACGAAGCGTGCATCTCCTTCTGAACTCTAACGAGAATCCCTTGCAAATCCTCATAATACAAAAGCTCCCGCATTTGCAAAGTGTAACTATGGAGCTCGCGGATTATAAAAACCATCGAAGAGAAAGCCTTTTTCATTGAACAATAAGCCGATTCCCCTGCTTCTCGAAACCCTTCTTGCCATTGTAATTTCCTCTTTATAATTCGAAGCGACAGCGGAAGATCAACGCTGTTGGCTTTTCGTTCGATGCTTGACGGGACTATTTCTTCCCCTCTTTCTACCCATGACGGTTGTTCGTTGAATCTCAATGATTCTGTTTTGGAATCAGAGATGGTTTCCGTTTCCGTTTCAGAATCTAAAAGATTTTGAGAATTTCTGTCGTTGGTTTCGTCATCGTCGTCGGATAATTGGAATCTGAGAGCCAAATCCTGAATTTTTTTCGAAAACTCTTCATCCGAAAAGGCGTCTAGACTAGCGCTGCAAGCTCTTTTTAAGGTTCTGGATCTTGAGTATAGAAACTCGCAAGATCGAGACCGTTGGATAGTCGAGGAGTGAGAACCGAACAGAGCCGACCGGTTCAGTCTTTGAACGCACTTGAAAATAAGAGCGCCATCACTGCGGCACCGTTTCGAAAGAGAAGGTGAAGAGATTGCTGAAGCTAAAGCCTGAGAGGAAGATGGAGATTGAGGAACGATTGGCTGTGACCATTGTAAACAAGCCGTTGCTGCTACTTTCACTACCATTTGTCAAAGCTTGGTGGTGAAAATTAAGGCTTTTCGAAAGGCGCTGCCAAACAGAGCCTTTACTAAATCGAAAAGCTTGCTGGAAAACGTTTCCCTTTCAAACTGGAATCCTCTGCTAAAGTTTTATCCTTTACTAATAAGATCCCTCGAAAAATTAGAAAGGTCCTTCCTTGAATTCACTCTGCCCTGGAAATTCAAAACAAAAATAATAGTAATTTAAGTTAAACAAACTGAAACATACACAGGAAGAGAATGAAAAATGAAAGAATTCCTCAAAAAAAGCGAGAAACTAGGATCTATAAAGCACATTTGCTACCACGAAAATCGGATCTTAGAACACGAAAACCTATGGAATTTGAGATTCCTAAGAAAAGATTAAACCATTTTTCAAGGATTTATTGATGAAGAAACTTACTTAAAATTTTTTTCCGTACTCCGATGAAATTAGAAAATATAAAAAAGAATTTTCTTTATTTTTTTCGTCCCGGTTTAAATCTCCGGCGAAGCCTGAAAGCGAAGCTTATTAAAGAAAAAAGAGAGCGCTTCAAGCGTTGCTTATTTATACAAGAGCTCTCCAGCTCTCTCTGAAAAAGAAAGAACGAGTAAAAATATATAAAATTAAAAAAAAAAATCTAACAGTCTAAGCCGGTTAAAAAGCGTGGGGCATATCGAATCGTTTATGTAAACAAAACCATTATGTATTCTACAGGAACATCCGGTAACCAGTTCGTTAAGTACTTAAGTAGTTAAGTTTTCAGGTTTATTGAGATTTTATTTTCTTTTTAATAATTTTTTCGACCGTGTACTTGCTGGGATCCGGCCTCCGGGTATGAAGCCACTACGAAAGGGGTCGTAAAAGAGGCCAAATGCGATTTTTTTCCTTCTTTTTTGTGTGTTTTTAAGTTTTCATTTCTAGGCGGCTCGTTTCACGGGCCAAGATGGGGTGATCTGGCCGTTTTCAATGCGCCACGTGTGCACACCACCACCGCCTTAGGCCTTTTATGTGAAATTTGTCTGCAAAGAGATCAGAGAAACCGTGATTGTCCCACGGACCTGTTCCGTTGCTTTCTCGACACGTGTCCATTTCCCACACTTTATTTTCATGAAATTAAACCGGGTTTTGCTGCTTAATGCATTCAATTTAATGATGATAAAAATATATTGTATCTCTTTCAAATATATATATATATATTGTATCAATTAAATAATTTAAAAAATGTTAAATAGTGCCCCAATACACCATAATACTAAATATAGAAAGTTTTATCTAATTAAGACTTTATTTTTGCTTGAATTAAAAAAATTACTCTTTTTATCTAAGAATATAAGTCACTTTTTGAAACTTTTATTATATGAAAATATTTGTCATTTTTACAAAATCAACGTAATACTTTTATATTTTTTCAAATTTATCCTTATTAGGATTAGAAACCCTTTTTTAATGGATCCTTCTTTCTTAAATGGAAGAGAGAGAAATAATAGTGGACATAATCATAAGTTAAAGAAATAAAAAAAAGTAGAATATTAGTAAAATAGATAAGTACATAAAACTTAACAAATAAAACTACTTTTTTGATTTGTGTAAAACGGTTGAAAATTACTTATATTTTGGACAAAGACAATACTGTATTAAATGAAAAGAACTTTTTTTAAATGAAAAGTCAACCAACCTTAAAGAGTTCATGGATGCACCATTAATAAAATTGAATAATTAAAGCACCTTGGAGCTTTCCTATTTAGGATCCAACACGGTTTGATCTTAAATTAATCATAAATAGTTAAACGGATACAAATATATGCGGTTATAAAAATAAAAATAATAATAATAATAATTAAAGCACCTGAATTTTTGTTGGAGCAGTAAAAGTATTCTCCCTAAGACTTGAGGTCTTAAGTTCAAGTATAATCATATGTAAATTATATGTGAATTTTGTGCAATTAGTTTATAATGATTTAGCTTTTTTGTCTGCTGATTTTTCAATAGACTTTTGTGAGTGAAAAAATTATTGATGTAATATTACTCTAAAAAATCAATAATTAAATCCAGTTTGTAACTTCGCTTCAAATTTACTATTGTACTATATTGTTAACAAATAATTATTTCAAATGTGTTAATTTATACCATTAAAGAAAAAAATACCTTATGACGATTATACAAAGAGTCATATAGAATAAGAGGAGAGAAAAAAAATAATTATATGAATTTAAAAATGATTTTTTTAATTTTAAGTATAATAAATATTTTGAGTGTGTTATTTATTAGCATATTAAAAAATACATTTAACCGATTTGTTGATTTTCTACAAATTTCCCTTTTAAAAATTTCTTAATCTTATGATTATGCTTTAATTATTTACCTCAAATATTATTTAATTTATCATATTTTAATTTTCTTATATAATATAATTCAATATTTTTTAATCTAAACCGAAATAAGGGATTCTAATCTAATTCAGATTAAAAAAATATTAAAAATATATTTTTAGAATATAAATCTCCTTTACAGAAAATGTATAAAAAGCGAACATTTTTTAATACAGTGTTAACAACAGTAAATCCCTTTTAAACCGCATCGTGTGGACGTCCTTCTCATCATTTGATAAAGGTAAGTTTTACTTTTTAATTTTAAATTAACTTATTATCTATTTATTGGTGAAATTCAAAGTTGACCTCATAAACTCCTTCCATTATGGAGAAGATGAGCTATCCATGCATTGCAACTGAAATTAAGTCAATGAAGCAAATATATCTCTCGAAATCAAGGATTTTAAGCATTTTTCCGGAAACAAATATTTGTTTATTTTGTTTCCATCTAAGTTATTTCCAAATTCACCAGTGTTTTAACAACTTTGAAATTAGCTAGAAAAGGGATAATAAGATCTTCTCCAGCATTTTTCTTACTAAAATAATACTAGTAGTCGTTGGATTAATTAAAAACTTGTCGAAATTTCCTTGTATTTATATGAAACTCCCACATTTACCAGTTAAAAAATTTAACCCCGAATAATTATGCCAATATTAATAATTATTATTCTCCAAAAATGATGGTGACCATTATCGAACACAGTTCCTAACACTCACTCGATCTTAATTATTAAGGGCAAAGACATAATGGTGTTTTATTTATTTAATTATTGTGATGTAACCAGAAAAAATGGGAAAATGAATGAGAGCAAAGTGAAATTGAAATACAAAATGACATGTGCTTAATTTGTCCCACAGAGTACAAGACAATTGTTAATTGAATTTTGTACTTTTTTATGCTGCATATGTATGTTTGTCTAACGCAATTAAATTATAATATCCTTGTTATTTATCAACGAATAAACATGGAAACATTTTTGTCCTTTGATTTATTTTATTGCCCTTTATCACTATTTTTATTTTTCATTTTTGTTTAAGAAAACGAAATTTCTCAGCCGTCGTTTTTAATTTCAAAAAAATTAATTAATTTTTCTATAAAATATAATAGTAAATACAATGAGGACAAAAATAAGAAATACTATAAAATATCTGGGTTAGGAAGACTAGTCAAGAAAAGGACAAGGTGATGAGGAACCGACGGTCCAAAATCAAAAGCCCAGAATAGAGAGAGAGCTGCGTAGCGTTCATCAACTTGCATAACATTTACATCAGCAGAAAGATTAGCCAAAATGTTGATGGTGACAGCATTTAGGATCAAAGGCTGATAATCTACTTTCGGGATCTTTTCAACGGTTGATATTGATTCTTGGACATGTCTTTTAATTTTTTTTTTCCGAGTCTTTCTCATTTTATGGTTTCTTTTTTTTTTTTTGGTCTGAATTTTATGGTTTCTCCATCATATCATATATTCTATTATTCTTGTCCTTGTTTTGTACCATACTATCGCATCAATGTTAATTACATTATTTTCTAATTAATTTATAATATCTTTGTTTTAGCTCCCAACTATTTCAGGCACGGCTCTTTATTTGTAGAAAGTTTTGGGTGTGAATACTCGTAGAGATTGAGTGGTCCATCATGATTTTAATAATTTAATATTGATGATATTAAGATTGTAATTCCCCTTTATTTTGATTATTATTTCTTTTGAGTTGATATTACAGTTGTTCAATTCTAGCATGATTGGAGAGGATAAAAAAGTTGATGAAGACAGTAGCCATGTTGCACATTGCAGTCTAATCCACATCGAGTGGGAGATCAACAAGAAGATTAGCTTTTCACCAAAAAAGGCTAAAATTGGTCTCTATTCATACTATACCTAATGTCTAATCATGATCAAAATGGAAAGGGGTCACATCTTAGTTCTTATTCATCTCATTTTCGATTAAAATTTCATCAATGACAGAAGAATCAAAATTTGTCAATAACTTTGCAATCTGTTAATTAGTGGAGTATTGAGCCATTAATTTTAGTCATCAATTCAAATACGAACATCCTCAACTACCGAGAAATTTGAGTCAAAATTTGTAAATTTCATGTGCTATAATTGAAGTAATTATCAATTTGTATATGATTTAAACACTACTCCCCCAATCCTTATGTACCTGTCTTTTTTGAGATTTTTTGTCCCTTTTTATCTATCTCTAACTAATATTGATTATTAATTTTCTAAATTTACCCTTTTAAACTCCTCTATCGCTCTCTCAAATGAATAGTTTCTTAAATATGAATGAGAATCAAAAGGGAGAGAGATAGGAATAAAATAAAAAAATTAAGATAAATGTTTATGAAATTTTGTGTCTTAACTACTTTTCTTATTCAGTATGTAACAATTAATAGGGACAAAAAAATAGAGATTGAAGAAGTAATGTTTATACTATTTGTTACGGATTTTCCTAAGGCAGGAAAGTGTAACGCACCCAAATACTACTTCTGGTAATATTTTTTCTTTATAGTTTTTTTTTTTTTGAAATAATCGAGTTAGGATGGTACAATTTGTTATATATGAAGCTATGAGCCGTCGAGTAGGAAAACCAATTTGGCCCATGCAAAGGGGTTTGTAGTTTCTACTGGCTGCAAGTTGTAGGTCCAAAGCTGGCCCCAGAGAGGCTAAGACTCCTAAGAAGCGTAGTTCGTTGGCAGTTGGCACTGTGCCGTAGAGAATTAGAGACCGGAGAGGAGACAATCATTCCACGCCATGAATGTTTGAATATGGCTTGTAAGTGGGAAGGAGCCCGCCATTCATACAGCCTGGCTCCCGGGCTTCACTCTCTAGACTCCAGATTTTTCTTGGCTTTCTGAAACCCCATCAACCAATCTGTTTATTTACTCGTTCTATTCTTATATATGTTACACTTGATCGAATTACATACATTAAAAAAGTAGTAGTTAGAATTAATTATTAACATTAATTTTACCAAAATTTATCATAAAATTTTAATATTACCATTTACTTACTGTATCTAATTTATCGATTCAGTTTTAATGTTTAATCTCTCTCCAATTTATTAAGTGTAAAGTAAGAAAAAATTAATTAATATTCTATTAATTCTTCAAGGTAATAGATAAAATAGGACAAATAAACTTTTTAAAATATGATAGATATATAGGGATAGAGAGAGAGTAGTATTTGTTTTTATTTTAAATGCCAACGGTATCATATTGTTGCATCAAGTCAATATGGTATACACAAGTCTAAGCCCTTGGAGGTATGTTTCTTATCAAAGAAATTTGCTTACAATTTGATCTCTATGGGTCTAACCTAAATTGTAATAAACTTCATCAGCTTTTTCTTGCAATTTCAATGTCCAGTTTAATCCAAACCGATTTGTTTTTGTTATTTTATTCATTTTGGTATTATTAAAAGAGTAAAAATTTGATAGGAAATGTTTATAAAATAGGAGTTTTACACCCTCTAAAAATAGTATATCACTTCATATTTTTCCAAAATCTTACAATACACACAATTATTTAGGTAAAAAAACTCTTTTTATTTTTTTTTTATTTTTTCTATAATTATTAAAATCTTAATTACCTCAATAATACTCTAAAATCCCCCTTTTTTTTGGGACTAAACTTTGAGTAAATATAGACTTATTTATGAAATAATTATGTGTAACAAGGTCTATTATAAAGTTTTATGAAATTTTTAAAAAATTAAGGTGATGCATTATTATTAAAAGGTATAAAATCCTCATTTTATAGTAGTCCTAGCTAATCAAACATTTTATCTTATTAAAATACTCGATGTTCAAGTTTGGATTTGAATCCAAGAACTTGGTTGTGACAATAGGGCCTAAATTGACAATATAATGTGTTATACTGTTATAAAGAAGAGTGGTGGCGTGAGGCCTTCTGAGCTAGCATATGGACTGTCCAATTATGAAAAGATCGGTTAGCGGCCTCAAAAAACTTTTTCTTCGAATGTAATTAATTACAGCATTGATTAAGCAGCTCCATTTCACCAGATAATGTAGACAGGTTGTGTATCGTGAGCCGGAAAAATTACTCCTTCTATTTTTTATTATTTGACCATAATAACTAAATATCTTATATTAATAAAATTAGTCAAATAATAAAATTCTATACAAGTTTTATTTCACTTTTCGAATGTATCTCTAAGTCTTTTTTATTATATTTCCTCTTTTCAATTATATTTAATGGTTCTTACAATTTAAAAAAAAAAATAAATTTAAAAATAAATAACTAATCCTTTATTGAAATCATAAAAAGTCAAATAAAAAAAATATTAGGTTAATCAGATAATAAGGAATTGAGGGAGTAAAATAATATACAATTGGAAGAGGCAAATACGGTAATCCATATAGATCAAAGAAACAGTAAAATGACACTGATCAGAGAGGAGTTGTTGATGAAAGGAGCCCACTAATCGAGTCGGACAAACAAGAGTTATGAAAAAGAAAAGGCCAAAGTAGATGCTGGTTTTCGCGATCATTGCAAGAAGAAAGAACCAATGAAGAAACAGAGAAATTATTGAAACAGAAACAACTGGTGTAAAAATGGAAGTGTGGAATGTGATGGAACATGTTAATCAACACCACTCGAATAATCTAGCTACATCTCCTCTCTCTTTTCACTTTCAATATCAAACCAGAGGCCGAAGCTCATCACAATAATTTTTATATCGAAATATATTTAGAACCGTTGCAATCTACATCTGCCTGCTGAAAATGTTAATGAGAAGGGGCCATGTTTGATGTGGGGATGGCTAGAAATTGCCAGGCAATGACTATAACAGTAAACCGAAAGTGGGTCATTTAGGGTTTATCCTATTTACATTTTTATTTCTTTACACTGAATCATGATTTTAAGAGATTCGGATTCCTTTTCAAGGAGTATTTATCGTTGAAGTACAATCCTTGGTCATTGCAGTTTTTATATGAATCAATTAGAGATGACTCAGAACCAGTTAGGAACTGACGTGGTGGAAAATGTGTAAACATCCAAAGCATTCAAGCGGCAGGAAAACGAAAAAGAAAGAATGAGACAAGCAAGTGGCGATCAAAGCATGCAATGCTCAGACTTCAGACAGCACTGCCTTTACTGCTTTTTTCCATTCGGTGCTGGAGTTGGAACAGGAGCTAAGAGAAGAACCAATCAGGGTATGACAAAACCATGCATATAATAAGCCAGCAGAAAATTACAAGGCAAAATTAGGAAGACCAACCAGACCAACGTCGTATATTATATTTTCCTTGCAAGTGAACATAATAAGAGTTTGCATTCAGAAGTCAATTAAAAGGAGAAATCAAGCATTATTTGTGAAAATCGGGTGAGTTTTTGGCCTAAATACAATAACCACCAACACCCACCAAATAAAAAAAAATCCTATTTCAGCTCAACCGTGATAATTAATTTGTTGACATATACCACTATAGGCACTTAAAAGTAAAGAGTCAACAGTTGTCACTCTTAATGGCCAATGGTGTCAAAATATCCACATAAATGCATAGAAAGCTATATACTTCCGTCTCCGGCCGACGATACATATATAAGGGCATTGTGAGGTTGATATATCAGAATTGTGGTCCAGATATATAAATATAACCCCAAAAAGGCTCTTCATATATAGGTGAAGTTAATTATTGCAATAATGGTAAGATATGAACCATCTACGTATAAACAGAAGGAATATATATACATGCATGCTACCTTTTATACGTAAAATCTCATTTTCTTGCACTCATCGGCTTGTATATATACGTTTTCGCCTTGTGGAAGCTGATCTGGCCGGCCATCTGGGAAACAAGGCTACGTGCATCACCCACATGCTACATATACCATAAGCATGTGCTGCTGCTCTTTTGTAGCCGTCTGATTCGCCTTCACTTTCCGATCCCCCAAATCCTAATTAATCTTAACTTCGCACTTGCCTTGACTAATTAAGGCTTTTCCTTAATTTTTTCCCTTTAACGTGTGTTGACCTCTCGCTAATCTTTCTTGAAAAGAAAATGTGTATTTGGGCTGATACAAATTAAATTAAAATACAACTAGTAAAGTTGCAAAGTCATTGTATATGTTTGCGAAGAAAATTCAATGAGAACATATATGTTCTCAGAAAATTGCTGATAAATGAGCATTTGAAACGTAGGTAAAAGCTATCTTCTCAAAAGGGTAATTTTAATTTGTTTGTGGGTTTAATTGAGAAGATAAGCAAATTAATTAATAAGTCAATCTACAAGGCATATTCTCAACGCTTCTTATCTTTTAATTGAGAAATAATCTCATTCTTTGAAAATTTATCTTTTCACGAAAATGAAACCAATTGTGTCCTATATTTCAACAAAGACATGGAAACATAATTCGCTTCTCGGAGGAAGATTTTTTCAATATCTATAAGATGTGGACCTCTTGGACTTGCATGATAGATAGGCTTTGAAATTTGACGAAATCTTGCCATTAATTTGATTGATCATTTTTTGAAGTATATATTAGATTCTGTATAGGAGAAAAAATATGAACAACACGGAAATTCAGCATTTAGCCACATAGATCTTTGAAGATAATTAAAGAACATGCAGATATATGCACACACGGTGGAAATTCGATCTGGTTTGGCCATATAAGCAATAGGGAAGAATAGATGGGAGATGTTGATACCGTCGGGACTCGATTGTTTGCATCAGGAGAATTGTATAGCCAACGGATGGAAAACGTCGAGAAAGGCGCCTTTTAGTTCACATGCGTCCAAAGATATAGGACAAGGACATATGTAGACGCCAAGGCCACGCAAACCTCCTTATCTCTTCATCATCTTCACACTCGTCTCCCTTCCTCTCCCTCCCGATAGAAAGGAAAAAAGAATTCAGTGGTTCCATCTTAATTTCTTTCTTAATGTCCCTAATCTGTTCTCATTTGTAGGCCAAAATAACTCAAATACCTCCGCGAAGGTTGTCGATTTCGTTATTAGGTAAGCATAAAATCAATTAATAATAAGCAAAGCTTCAAAATTATTATCAGATAAAAGCGATGTGAATAACGTGGGAGATATTATTCGGTATTGATCACCGTGTGCTAATTAAGCGGGATTGACTTGAAACCTAAGCCATAACCACTCATAAATGTGAGGAGAGATCACCTTTTATTTCTTTCGCTTTCTTTCCTTTTTCAGCTTTATTTTTGGTTGTGGGCACATGGATTCATATTGATGATTAATAATGCGTAGTTCATAAATGCGAGAAAAAAATTATAAGATTAATGTTTTTTTTTTTCGGTACATTAAGATTAATGTTTGTTGAGTAGATTGGAGGAAGTTTAATATATATCCTTTAAATAATATGTCGAGTTTTAATTTTGTTGATAAAGAAAATAAATTTAGGAAAGTTTTTTTTATATTTTTAAAGCCCAATAAGGCTCAAACTCCATATTAGTCATGTGAATATTGGATATTGACGAATTTATAAAGGAAAAAAAAAACCTATAAATATTGATTGGGATTTGGGAGCAATGGTATGTGTGGATACTTTAGTAATGTTGCAACTGAAAATATCTTAGAAGTGATTGGTCACTTTCGCCGACTGTGTCCCTACAGGGTGCCCGGGGTCCATTTTGAAAATATCTTCGAAGTGATTCCAATTAATTTCCCACATATACCACTGATGAGTAATTGTCTTAGAGCCTTTGGCCATTCAAGTCCATACAAAATATAAATCCCGAAGTCTTTCTCTTTCGTGGCCATTCGCTGTTTACGAATAAATTAAGTTTTAGATTTATATATGTACGTATATGGATATGTATGCGTGTATTATCAATTTGATCATGGATGAGTTGGTACGTGATTCTCGGCTAATTTTCATCTACTTGAAGGCTGCAACTGCTTAACTTTTGACAATTCCTATAAAGTTGAATGAAAAGTTCGTTTTCTTCATTCGAGGGGTTTTACGAACTCCACATGATTTAGATCTTTTCTTAGGAAAAGAAATAAAGGAACATTATAATTATTATTGCTTTATTCATTGGACTGTGGAATATTCCACCACCAAAAAAAAAAAAAGAGATTGCACCTTTTTTACTTCAAAAAAGAAAGAAAGAAAGAAAGAAAACGTTGCACCCAATTTTAAGTACTTGTTTTTGTGAAATTAAAAAATTTTCTTTAGAATTTTTTGTTTATTTGATGCAATTAATGCCTTACAAAATAACTAATACTACAAATTAAATTCATGATAATATATCTCTGCCCAAAAAAATTCATGATAATTTGTAAAGTAGTGTAAACAATGAGATAATTTTCCTCTATATATATGTCACGTGAAAAATGCCAGCCCTTTTAGTTTTAATTTATTTATATGAACCAATAAGATGATAATGATACGTTTTGTGTTTTGGCCGAAATGGTAAGGATATGTTTGAATAATTATATACTATCTATCTATTTATCTATCTTTCTATTCTTACTTATAAAATTAGATACATGACTTCAAATGTTGACATCTATTTAGGGGTATTTAAGAATGATTCCAGGGTTATTTTGTTGATCATAATCACCAAATTGATGGGCTTTTTCTTAAAAATATTTGGTTCTTACTTTAATTAGTGGTTCTCATTATTTTATATGTGATTTGGGTCTAAATAAGACTCAATTATATAGCTATTCCTCTTTTTCCTTTTTTACAATAATTCAACTCAAATAAATAATTTATATTATTTATAATTTAAATTTGTATTAATATGAAAAGTTATTTTTGAATAAAATCTCAAAGAGATAATTTTAGTAAAAGTTTAAATAATTTTTTTTACTCTTTCTTAATATTTATAGTATATTTTTATTTTATAGGTTAATTAACATTTAATTATTGCAATTTAATTTGTTTTCACACTTATTTGAAATTTTTTAATTTTTGAATTTTTTTGTGTTGAAGTTATATAGAGATAGTTTTAATTTATAATCACAATTATTACATTTCTATCACCACAATTATTAAAATTATCATAATTATATTCTCATTATTTTATACATATTATTACCTTAATAAATTTCTTGATTATTTTATCTTTTTAAGGATTTAACAATTTTCTTAATGACCCTATTAAAAATATAAATGAATTTAAAAACTTTAATTGTAACAATTAGAGATTTTTCTAATGTCTAAATTGACAATATTAATTTTTTTGTTAGAAAATTGTGCTAAAAATTGACCTAGTATACTAATATATTTCTACAAAATTAATAGCACAAAAACACGTGTGTATATATATATATATATATATGTATATTCCAAAACCTCATCATCTTAGTCATCTATATATGTTGTCATTTTCAAATGTTTATAAAGTCATCTGATGCGTGGTTTAGTAGTGTAATAGGCCAAGCCTCTTTCGGATTTGCTGTCAGGAATGCTTCTAGTGATGTTTTGCTTGGTGGAGTTTCTAAAATAAAGAATGTTCAGTCTACAATGCATGCTGAAGCAATGGCAATTATCTTTGGTCTTGAGATGACTTGGGAGCATGGGTACACAATCTTGGAGGTGGAGAGTGATGCCGCTAATCTTATCTCGGAATTTCACTGTAGGAAACAAAGTCTGTGGGATGGAAAGTATTTGCTTGATGACATTAAAATGGCTGGTGATTTATTTGAGGTCATTTCCTTTTCTTATGTTTGTAGAGAGGCTAATAGGTTAGCTCACAATATAACTAAGTCTGAATGTTTTGTGGGTGATAAAAAAGTTTGGGTTGGGTTCTTACCTTCGTCTGTTTGTAATCCTGATTTCCAAGTTTAATGAAATTTGGCATCTTCCCTCAAAAAAAAAAATAAAGGACAAAAGTTTATTAAATTAAAAAATACGGCTACATATGCTTACGTCATTTCTTTTGGAGTTGAGTTCCTTTTGTATCATCATGCTACAATGACAAACACCCAAACTAACCTCCGATTCCAATATATATGGGTTTAACTTTAACCTTAAATTAAATTTTCCCTATCTTTTTTTTCCCCCTTTAACCAAAAGGCATCCTCAACCGGTATTAAAGTTTTCCAACCTAAGAGTGTAAAAAGTAAGGTTATGTTTAGTATGAGAAAATATTTTACGTTTTAATTCTCTAAAAAATACAAATAAACTATTATGTAATAAATGTATTGTAAGGGGAAATATATATATGTTTTAGAAAATAAAAATGAAAATAAAAATAGATCTAAAAATAAGATTAAAAAAATTATTCTCAATGACAGGGGTCTATTTTTATTTTTTTTTCTAAAACATACATATATTTTTATAAATTGCACATATCTTATATAGTGATGTTTTTGTATTTTTAAAAAAATGAAAACAGAAAATATTTTTATTTACCAAATATAACCTAAATCTCTTCAATAAGTATGCTTTCGGGAAGATGAAATTTGTGTTATTATTAGAATAAAAGTCATTAGCACCTCAACCATGATTAGTAGTCTTGCAACCTTTATAATTTCTTTTAATTAACTAACTGTATCTCTTTGACTCAAGATTAATTCTTTGGGGCCACGAGCGTTAACGATATAACCCTCCTAAGGTGTGCATCCAGGGTTTTCACTTGGGCCTGTGTTTTCTTTACTATGTGATACTAGACACAAGGGAATAAGTTTAGCCCAATAAAATATCAATTTTGGATCCATTGGATTTTATTAGGCTAAGCCCATTTTGGACAAGAGAAGGGAGTAATAAAGCTAAATGGATGAAAGGATGACCAAATAAGAAGGCGGGAGCCGAAAATGTCACGGTTACATTTCCCGCGAAAATCAATTTCCCCGCTTCTGCATTTCCATTTTTTAGTAATGTTTTCTTTTATATTACCGCCAACATTTCTCACTCTCCCATCAGCCGGAGCCGCTAAATTGTGTTCCCAATTTCTCCAAACAGATAGAGAGATTCTTATTCAACAATGCCTGCAATTGCCGATCGCAATTCGTCTCCTTTCAAGGAGATCGGAGCTGCTGTCAAGTCGGACAAGAGCGTCGTCATCGCTAGATCCGATGGCTGTTGCACTCCTCAGAAACGGAGGTTAAGATCCGATGCAGTGACGCCGAGAGAGAGTCCGGTGTCGACGCCGATGAAACTTAAATCGCCCCGCCGTCGCTTGAGTTCAAGCCCAAACAGCCTGGCAAATGTGAGCATTGCTATTGAAATTTTCAACGCTTTGATTATTTGGTAGCTAAGCTGTTGTTAAATTACATTTTTTTTTTCTTTCTGATACAAGGAGAATGAAGTTAATAGGAAACTTTTAGTTGATTTTTTGCTAAATTAACTCTTTAGTGTCCGATGAAATTCATGTTCTATTAAAATTGGATTAGGTTCAGAGATTGTTAATATTGTTTAATTTTAATTGCTTCCAGGGAATTAAAGAAGATTTTAGTGAAAAACCAGTGAAGAAAAATTGGAACCCGAGAGGTAATTTTGCAATTATTCCTTTCTTTTCTTTACTTTCTTTTAATGTTAGGCAATGAATGTTAATTTTGAGTTAATTTTGATTTATTTCAAGATGTTGAGCATATGAGGGCAGTGAAGGAGGCACTGCATGTTTCAACAGCCCAGTCAACTGTTGTGTGCAGAGAAGATGAACAGAAAAAAGTTTTGGAGTTTTGCAGGGCATGTGTGGAACAAGAGAAAGCTGGGAGCTTGTATGTATGTGGATGTCCTGGGACTGGGAAATCGTTATCAATGGAGAAAGTAAAACAACAAGTTATGAATTGGGCAGCAAATGTAGGTTCATTGCTTATTATCACGTTACCTTTTATAATGTTATTGAGACGTTTAATCATTTTTTCAATTGTTTCCTTTCTGTAGCAGGAAGGTTTGCAGCCACCTGAAGTATTATCAATGAATTGTACTTCTTTAGCAAACACATCTGAGATTTTTACTAAGGTATTACTATTAAGACTTTCTCAACATTGAGAGTTTGAATTCTGCAAATGTTTACCTCATAATTACCTTAACAGATTCTTGATAAGCACCAATCAAAGAAGAAAACTGTGGGCTCGGCATCAGCTTTGCGCCATCTACAGAAGCTGTATTCCACCAAGCAGGCACCATCTGGATCAAAGATGATGTAAGAAATTTGACCTCTACTAGCTTGACGGATCTATAATATTATCTTCCTTTTTGCCTGAACCAAATTATGAATTTTGTAGGTTAATTATTGCTGATGAGTTGGATTATTTGATTACAAGAGACAGGGCAGTACTTCATGATCTTTTCATGCTTACAACTTTCCCTTTCTCTCGATGTATATTGATAGGTAACATTCATTGCAACTATGCCATTATAAATCTGCTCATTTCTACGTAATTTGTTTTGATTGCCAAGAAATTTCCCTTTTCCCTCTCATTGTTGCTTGATTCATGCTTTTCTCGACTCATGAGTACTTCTCTCTTTTTGTTTTTGCAGGAATAGCAAATTCCATTGACCTAGCTGATCGGTTTCTTCCAAGACTTCAGTTGTTGAATTGTGAGCTCTTTACTTTCATTACATTGTTGACGATAATATTAAGCTTACTTTTATTAAATTTGTGCTTTGGTTGCAGTTTTTGTGCCTTTTGAGTTCCTGAAGGTTATCCTTCCTTTTAAATTAGATATAAATTTAACATTCCCTGATTATTGTTCCCCTATAAACCAGTGGATGGTCATCTAGTGTCTACCTGGTTTGCCACATAAGCATCAGCATTATAAATGAAAGCATCTTGAAGTAATGTATTTAGCCTCCTCTATGCATGACTAGTTGAAGATCATGAATTTGTTCCTTATTGCATACTACTCTTTTGAAACTTTATTCCTCTATATATTTTTCTACTGATTTTAACTTCAAGTAATGGTTTTTAGTCCCTTTCTGTAGTAATGACTGCTTGCCTAGTTGCCACATGGATGCTTTGTTCTTTTGAAAGAAATACTAACTTGTTATGCTATCACTTCTCTGTGCTAGGCAAGCCTACAGTTGTAACATTCCGTGCTTACTCTAAAGATCAGATTATTTCAATACTTCAGGAGAGGCTCTTGGTAAGCCTATGCTGCCACTTCTATGTTTTGTATGAAATTACTTGCAATTTGTTTTGTATGGTAAATTCAGGTTATTGATTTTGAGCGAATTTCCGCTCTAACAGGCACTTCCTTATATTGTCTTCCAGCACCAAGCATTAGAACTTTGTGCAAGAGTGAGTTATATGAGTGAACCCATTCTGTTAAAAAGCTTTTCCTGTCTTCATTTGATACTATCTGTATATACTAACAGCTTCAAATTTAACAGAAAGTTGCAGCTGCATCTGGAGATATGCGGAAAGCTCTTTGTGTTTGTAGGTTAGTATTTCATAGCTGTTTTTTCTGGCTTGTTGCTGCAACTTAAGGATGCTCTGAAGTATCAGTTGTTCAGTTTTACCAAAGAGGCATTAGAAGTGACATTACAACTAATATTAGTTGAAACTGGCAGCAGATGCGGCAATTTAATGTTGTTTCAAAGAGTATTGTTGTTGAAAGACACATTTGATATACTTTAAATTCTATTGGCTTCCAAGGTATTTTAATTTCATTTCTTTAAACTATGTTGTTAAAGTGTTTGGCCCCCTATGTGATTCGAACAATCTCAAATAGCTAATTTATGCACATTCTTTTTTCATCTCTTAAGGATCAGTATTGTAGATGGTTTGTTTCCTAATGATTAAAATCTTTCTTGCTTTGACTAGAGTAGTCACTTCAAATTATTAGCTAACATGCTTCAGCTTCTTCCAGGAGTGCGGTAGAAATTCTAGAAGCAGAATTAAAAGAAACTGTAAGCAACCTGAGTTGGGCATCAGTAGAGGGTCAGTTCATTAGTCAGCAGACAGCTCCTGCTCTTGAAACCTTCCAATCACCGGAACGTAGTACTGTAAGTACTCATCAATAGCTTAATTTACTTCTTCCAAGCTTAAGTTTGTTTCATTAGTTTTATATATCATGCTTACCCAGCTACCTATTTCAGCCCGTCACTTATACATCACTTTAATGATTTGCTTCAGATAAGGATTGATCATATGGCTCTTGCATTGTCAAAGACGTTCAGATCACCTATAGTTGATACTATACAGTCTCTTCCTCAGCATCAACAAGTAAGTTTAATCATACATATTACTTTCACTGGTATGGTAACATAGCCTATTAGAAATATGACAGATTGATCATTCATCTAAAACTCATGTCTCTACAGCTTTATATTCTCTTATGCTTGTAAGTTTGACTGCAGATAATACTTTGCTCTGCTGTAAAGTTTTTTCGTGGTGGAAAGAAGGATACCACAGTTGGGGAGGTATATTTTTATCAGTGCTTGACAATAATGAGTTGAAACATGTAGTAGTTGCATAACTGATATATAAAACATCTGTGCAGCTCAACAAATCTTATATTGACATCTGCAAATCAGCATTGATACCACCAGTTGGAATTTTGGAATTCTCGAGCATGTGCAGAGTGCTTAATGATCAGGTAGCTAAAATATATATAGTCTTCAGTTTGAGTTTAATTCTCATATCCTAGCTTTAGGTGGTGGTATTAACTGTTTTTCATAGTGGCATTAACTATCTAAATTGACCAAATATAGAAAGGGATGCTGACATGATTCCTTGTACAGGGGCTCTTCAAACTAGGTCAGTCTCGCGATCATAAATCAAAGAGAGTAACACTGAAAGTTGATGAAGCAGACATCTCATTTGCTCTGCAGGTTCAGATTCATCATTTGAGAACAGACAACCTTTTATCTTCTAGAGCATTGATTTGTTTCTTACTGTTATTCACTTATCTGGAACAGGGGGTTCGATTCTTTCGGAATTGTCTTCAATAACGTATAATGTAAGGACTTGTGCAAGCTCGACTTGGTGGCTGTCTCCATTCCTTGAGCTTACCTGCTCATTACTCAAGGTTTGAAGCCACTTTTTGTACGGTTATTTCTAAAATGCCACTTGGTTTTTTATTTTTTTTGGGCCACATGCTACTTGGTTTGTGCATGCAACTTTCCTTCCACATTAATTTTTGTTTGATGGTATTTGATCAGATGCTTTATCGTTACTATGATGTTGCTATAGTTTTGCAATTCCTTTACAATGCCATTATTATAGTTCTTAGTTAAAAGTTAAGACAATAATTGCACATTGATGATGGTACTTGATAAAAGCACTGATGTTAAGAACTTGGAAAGTGTCGGTTCCATTCGGCTTAAAGTACTGAAACATTTAACTTGTTTCCGCAGGCTCGACTTTGTCAGCTTATTGGGAAACCTGGACTCAACTCTCAAAGGTTATCCTACCCCACTATTGCAACGGTTAATCCTCTCCCTCGCGGAGTGGGGATGGCATGGCATGCTACAAAAATTCATTGCTAGAGAAGTTGCAATTGTTTACAGTTTGATACAAATTGTAAATTTCAAACATAGTTTCTTTTTTTTTTTCCCAAAACAATTAGACCGTCTTTTTTTGCTAGAAGCTTTCAATCTTCAAATATATTTATTCTTGTGTAATATTGCTTCTTTTCTTTTAGTATTACATTTCTTTTACTTATAAGTTCAATAATAATAAAGAGAACATATTTTTATTGAATCTGTAATTCGTGCTTTACTGCTATAGATATAGATACTGGGGTGGGGGAGATTCGCTTTAGCACGCGAACCCCTTTTTTTTTTTTTTTTTTTATAAAAAAAAACTTTAAATCTGGTACTGACACCGAATAGGGGGAACTTTCGCAAGTATAAAGTATCGACATGCAAGACGGGTAGGGTTTTAACTTTTGTGAAAAACATACAAGCATGAAAAATTAGGCATTAATAAATTTCTAAATCAGAATTAGGCACACCTATCATTCTGCTCCAACAATATAGAGATAAATTAGGTCAAATGGTAATCAGCTTTAATTAGAATACCAATAAGAGTTAAGGACCATATCTTTGTTTTTTGTCTTGTTCATTAGTAAAGTACCATATCTGTATCCATTTGCATCGATCATAGAATATATTAGTAATAATAAACTGAAAGCTTTACTTGCAAATCCAAAAGCTGAACAGTGGAGCAAAGGAAAACCACGCCATCCAACACAAAATCAGTTCAAAAAGGAAAATCTTGAAACGATCAAGTTCTATCTTGACTTCTTTTCCCTACTTTCTCCTCCAGTCGCCAACTAATTAAAATGAGATTACTACTAGTATTATTATTTAGTCAAAAAGTCCAGAAACCAGGTCCTCATCTGACTCCTCTTCGGCCTCCTTGGGCTCCTCACGCTGCTCCACCCTTTCTTGCTGGGCAGCCTCGACGGACGCTGGAGCAGCAGCAGCAGCAACTGCAAACTTGCTCGGATCCTACAAAATTTAATCATCAAAGCTCTTCAGTAATTGATCAAGCAACAAGTTAATAAGACATGAAAACAATCAAACAATGCATGGTAAGTCGAACCTCGAGGTATTGTTTGACTTTCTCCGCCTGAGGGAAGGAGTAATCAGAAGCCACAGCAAGAGCAAGAGCATTCTTGTAGGAATTCACGAACATGTGAGGTGCGGCAGCAAGAGTTGGGTATGAAACAGCCAGTGAAAGGGAAGCAACCATGGAGACCCCATTAACAAACTTCTGGAGAAGGTCATCTTCAGTCAGATCAAGCACCTCGGGGCTGAAGACCGAGCCACTGTCATAAGCAGACAGGACAACAAGACCATAGGAGAATGGTCTTATCCCAAGCTTCGACAGAAGGGCTGCCTCTGATGAGCCTACCTTCTCACCCTTCTTAATCAGCTCCACAGGGGTGATGATTTCCACTGTTCCTTTGTTGATCTTGGTCGGGATGTTAAGCACCTGAATAGGTTTTCAAATGTGAATAATTAATATTGACGCAGAAATAAGCAAAAGCTTGTGAAATGTGAAAGCAAAACTTAAGTATATGATCATATATGAACCTGAAAGAAGGAAGTTTGAGAAGGATCGAGGCCAGTGTTGCCAGGAGGAACAATGACATCGATTGGAGCAACAAGACCCACACGTGCTGGAGCCCCGACCTGCTCATATAAGCATGTTAAACCATACAGTCAAAACATCACATAAAAAAGCTAATACTATATTTTTGTGGATCTTCATTATCCCAATTTTCAGAGTGGACAGGACATAATGAAATCTTCAAAAAACTTAAAAAAACAAAATTTAGGTGTTTTTAAATAAGATTAATGCTATCTATTTGCACTTAACTTTTGCTTAGAGCAACTATTTAGTTCTCAGCGACAAACATAATCATAATCGATGACATCAACAGATAATCTCTTCTTACTCCAACTATTGATAATTAACCAATGTTTAGAAGAAAGTTATATGCTGATATAAACATGATCAGGTGGGTTCTTAATTAATCCATTCTGTTCGATACCCACTTAATTAACTCGAACGTCTTCAAAGAATCCAATTTGTACTCAACCTAATTCTTAGATTGAGAAGACATAGACAATATATTTGCTTTTGTTAGAGGAAAGTATACGAACGGTAACTTGAATGCCAACCACCACGTAAATCAGAAAGCATGTATCTTTAGCATCAATAAAATTTACCTTGTATTTAGCAATTTCTTCCCTAACTTCCTTCAAATCACCCTTGGTAAAGATCATCCCCACATTACCCTGGAAAAAGTTAACAACTTTAACATTAACAAATAGACCATAACAAGCAAAAAGAGTTTCCTAAGATCCAACATATATATTTATACCACAAGCAAAGGAACGAGGTTGCTGATGGCATCATTGTTGGTGGACTCAGCATGAAGTTTGATGGACCTCTTCATCATGGTATTCTTCCCCATGAGAACGATGGAGTCACCCCTCAGTCCCTTCCTGATATTCTGTAACTGAGTCGAGCCCACATTATCAGCATCCACGATCAAGATCTGCGAGTACTCGTCCAGTAGCCGGCACAGCTTCCGGTCGTACTTCGCCTTCTTCTCTTTCTTGTCCCTCTTCGATTTGTTCATCACCATCTTTGCGTTTCAACAAACAACCAAAACCCAAAAATCTGTGTGGCAGAGAGGGATAAAGAGAGCAGAGGAAGAGACTCTAAAACCCTAACGAAAAAGTTGGAGCAGCTGGCTTGCTTCCAATGCATGATTTTTTTATTTATACAGTAAAAATAATAGGGGTGTGGGCTCGGGTTTTGAGGTTGGATATGGGTCCACAAAACTCCGTAGTCGGTAGTACTAGGATGTCTTTGGATCTTCCATAATTCTTCTACCTCATTAAAATAATGTGGGCCCAATTTTTTACTTATTCCAACATGCAAAACGTGTTTTTTTTTTTTTCTCTCTTTCCAAATGTTTTTTGTTCTATCCTTTACTCTATGCTTCCTTTTTGTCCGAGAAAAGAAAATCACTATGTTGAACCATAATTAATTACTTAACTACCGTGATGTATGATATTATCTATGTTAAGGTAGGTTGCATGAGAAATTATTAAGAAAACAGAATAAAAAAATGTGATCAAGAAGAAATATTATGTGTTAATGATTGACACGAATGATTAAGGCTTGTATCAAAAGAAAAAAAAATACTAATTAAAGTTGGGACATTTTACATAGCACATCAATAGTCAGAATCCTAGGTTTACTTTTTTTTTTTTTCTTTTGAAATGAGAATCCCAGCTTTGCTGAATCTGTAAATTCTAATATGATTTGAGTTTTTTTCGTAAATAGCAACTTGGTTGCTTTCCAATGCACATAACAATATTGGCTTAATGTCTAAAATAGTTCATGAACTATATTAGAAAGAATAGATTGATTCTTCCACTTTTATTTGAGACAGATTAATTTTTAAATTTTTATTTTGGAACAGATTGATCCTTAAAACTTGAGAGATTGAGATAAATTAGTCCATGAACTTTTATTTTGGGACATATTAATCCCTAAATTTTATTTAGTTTTTTTTATTCAGGATCTATCTTTTCCAAAATAAAAATTTAAGGATCAATTTGTCTTAAATAAAAGTTGAGAGATCAATCTATCATTTTTTATATATTTTAGGGACCAATTTAGACATCAAGCCTAACAATATTATTTCTGTAAATAGTAATTTTATGTAGTGTATTATTTACAACCTACCTATATATTTTTTTTTTGTGCTTTATGTCTTTTATTCAAAATTAATCCCTTTTAAATTAGATTGATCTACTATAAGAATAAAATTTTCTCAAAAATAATTTTTTTATTCACATCACTCAAAAAAATCGATAAACTACTTGTAACAACGAGTAATTATTAGTCAACCCACCTATATTATGATTATCCAATAAAATATACTAATCAAATCAGAGTCGATTCAAGTCCAATTATTAGCCACAAAAAAGCAAAAGCCCAAAACAAACCCGACCCGATCCCAATCTAAAAGTTCAAAAACCGGATTTTCTCTACCTTTTGCAATTCCCTCGTTTCATTCGTGAGTGATTTAAGTCGTTGTCTTCATTTTGAAGAGTTGAAAAAACGTTTAGCAGCAGGCCAGCAGCAGCAGTTCTTCTAACCGTTGAGTGTCTGAAGAAACAAAAGGGCAACTGCGATGGCCACCGCCATGGAAACCCTAGCCGTTACTTCCCGTCCGCTTCCGTCAGCTCCCCTCCGTTTCTCTCCACCCGTCTCTATAACCTTCAACGCCAGCTTCTCCAGCTCCCGCTCAAGGTCCATTTCCCTTCTCCGCTCCAGTTCCGACTACCGCACACTCAAATGCTGTGCTCCTTCTTCATCTCCTTCATTAGGTACTCTCAGTCTCATTTTGATCTAAAAAAAAATTCTTTTTTTATTGAGTTTTGCATATTCTGCTTGTTTCCCGGGAAAATGTAGTGGAAGAAGTAGAAAATGATGTCACTTTCCTTCTAATTTTGAGTAAAATTAATAATTTTGAAGCGGCTACGACGTTAACTGATGTTTTACTTTACTGACAAGGAAATGCAAGACATGAATACCAAAAATAAGATGTAAATAAAAAGAAAAATTTTACCTTTAATCTAATTAATTAATTCAAATATTGAATGTTTTTGCTTCTGTTTTGTTTATTAAATCTATCTTTACTTGTTTCTACGGGTTTCGATTGTTACCAGTTGACCAGTCAGTGAAATTTCGAGAAGCTTCCAAGAATGGGAACTTAGTTCCTCTGTACCGATGTATATTCTCGGATCACTTAACGCCAGTGATAGCTTATCGATGTTTGGTTAAGGAAGATGAGAGGGATGCTCCTAGCTTTTTGTTCGAATCAGTTGAGCCTGGTTTGCAGGCTTCCAGTATTGTAAGTTTCTTATTTTGTGTGCATGTTATATGTTATAGATTATGGTTAAGTAATGTTTATGTTCTTTTTTGGGTTAATTTATGTTAGGGAAGGTATAGTGTGGTTGGAGCTCAGCCAAGCATTGAAATTGTAGCTAAAGAAAATATGGTTTCAATTATGAATCATGAGGAGGGGCATAGGACAGAGGAGATTGTGGAGGATCCGATGACTGTTCCACGAAGGATTATGGAGGGATGGGAGCCTCAACGTATTGATGAGCTTCCAGAAGCATTTTGTGGTGAGTGATGTGGACTAACAGCTTTGGTCTAGTCTTCATGATACCCTTTTCTGTAAATTTTTATTTAAAGGATTTATCATCAACTTTGTAGTTTATGGCAGTGTCACATCGTTTTCTAATGTATTAAATAGAAGAATGGACGATTTATTATGAAGGCACAACATGAAGGTGTAATGATACAATGTCCTCGTTCAGGTGGCTGGGTTGGTTATTTCTCATATGACACAGTACGGTATGTTGAGAAGAAGAAGCTGCCATTCTCTGGTGCTCCCCTGGATGATAGAAGCCTTCCGGATGTTCATCTAGGCCTCTATGATGATGTGATCGTATTTGACCATGTAGAGAAGGTATTTCAGATTTGGCATGTAGGCTATAAAGAATTTATGTGTTAGTGCGTCTCTCTTTATTTTGCTTGCAAGGTTCAATATATGTACCAGTGATGCCAGGATCATGCATGTTCCACATCTTTCTGTATCTTTTACTAAATGTACACTGCACATTTCCATATTTCTTTTTACTTTTTCTTTGCCGTTCTATTGGCTTGTGTTACTAGGCCTTGAGTTTAAAATTTTTTTTGAACTATTGCTGGTTTTGAGAATATACATTTCCCTTTGATATATTACCATTTTTTTTTAAAATCTCAGAAAGCATTTGTGATTCATTGGGTGCGATTAGATCGGTATTCTTCAGTGGATGAGGCCTATAATGATGGCATGAAACGGTTGGAAACTTTAGTATCTAGAGTACATGATATAGATCCGTGAGTGATTGTTTTCTTAATGATCCAACACCTCTCATTTAACATCATTTTCTCTGTAGAGTTCAGTTGTAGTTTTTCTGCTTGAATTGTCAATTTCAGCCCAAAGCTGCCTGCGGGTTCAATAAAGTTGTATACTCGTCTTTTTGGCCCTAAAAAGGAGACTTCAAGCATGACAAGTGATACATACAAGGAAGCTGTGTTGCGGGCTAAAGAGCATATTCTGGCTGGTGATATTTTTCAGATTGTATTAAGTCAACGTTTTGAAAGACGAACATTTGCTGACCCATTCGAAATATACAGAGCTTTGAGGATTGTTAACCCAAGCCCGTACATGACATATTTGCAGGTTTGTCTCCGTATCCTGGTTCTGAAATGCTTGCTTAATATTGAGATTCTAAGCTTTTGTACACATTTTTCTTCTGCTCAGGCTAGAGGGTGTATACTTGTGGCTTCCAGTCCAGAAATTCTTACTCGTGTGAAGAAGGTAATATTACAGTAATCCAAAGAATGATTAGATTGGGGTATTTTGATGTATATTTTGTTTAATTAAATTCTACTCTTATCTTTGAGGCTGAAAAATTCCATTCTATCCTATGGCTTTATGCCAGAGTGTAAGTGATACTGAGGTTCCCCATTCCCTTGCCCCATCTTTCCCTCATTTCGAAAGTGTTATCATGTTGAACTGCTGTAACTGATATTACTAAGCAATTTCCTCTTTATACATTGTTGACAGGGAAAGATTACTAATCGACCCCTTGCTGGGACCATCAGAAGAGGGAAGACACCTAAAGAAGATTTAATGTTGGAAAAAGAACTGTTGGCCGATGAGAAACAGTGTGCAGAACACATTATGCTTGTTGACTTGGGAAGGAATGATGTTGGAAAGGTTTATTCTCTTTCATTGACCTCTGTTAGTTTTCAGTCAGTTCGTGCAGAATATCTAATGTCTGGTTTACTCATTCTGTGCTGCCCATTCACTTGTGGAATCACATTGGCAAATATAATAATGGATGCTTTGTTAACATGTTCTTTTCTGTGAATAATTGCATGGAGACAATCAGATTTGCAATATACACTTTTAGAGCTCGGATGATATTTTCTATATATATATACATCTGCCAGTTTTAAAACACACTGTTCATGCAGGTTTCCAAGCCAGGATCTGTTAAGGTTGAAAAGTTGATGAATATCGAGCGATATTCCCATGTTATGCACATCAGCTCAACGGTATGCTCCACTTTGTAGAAGTCATGTATGGTTCTGATGCAGGGAGATGTAATCGTTAAGCTTATGTTGCCATTATTTAAGCTGGTATCTAAAGCTGACTTATGATCTTGTTACGAGTGATAAAGTTGTACCTGAAATCTGCAGGTCACTGGGGAGTTACTTGAAGATTTATCTAGTTGGGATGCTTTGCGATCAGCATTGCCCGTTGGAACTGTTAGTGGAGCACCAAAGGTTTTCCTTGTCACCATCCTCTTTCTATCCTAGTAATGGGTGTTTTCTTTTCAACTATTTTATCATGGTGTTGACTGTTGAAGTTTAATATATTAAAGCATTTATATAATTGGAAAGTTAACCGTGTGGATTTCGTCTAATCCGAGCAGAATGATCTTGATATTTTTGTGTACTGCTAGTATATAAGGTTGACTTTTGGGGGGTTTCTCATTTTCCCAATGCTGGAATACAGGTAAAGGCAATGGAGTTGATTGATCAGCTAGAAGTTACAAGGCGGGGACCATATAGTGGTGGGTTTGGAGGCATTTCATTCTCTGGTGATATGGACATTGCCCTTGCACTAAGAACAATCGTTTTTCCAACCGCCACTCGTTATGACACCATGTACTCATACAAGGATGTGAACAAGCGTCGAGAATGGGTTGCTCACCTCCAAGCTGGGGCAG
Organism: Microcos paniculata; assembly: GCA_030664755.1. Taxonomy (NCBI): domain Eukaryota; kingdom Viridiplantae; phylum Streptophyta; class Magnoliopsida; order Malvales; family Malvaceae; genus Microcos; species Microcos paniculata. Next base: position 41,529,457 of record CP131459.1, on the reverse strand, counting down.
GAATTGTGGCTGACAGTGCCCCTGCTGATGAACAGAGAGAGTGTGAGAACAAAGCTGCCGCTCTTGCCCGTGCCATTGATCTTGCAGAGTCTTCCTTTGTTGAGAAATAGTTAACCCCTTCTTAGTAGTTGATACTAAAATGAAGCATTCAGGCAGTCGCCAACCCGTGGTCACTGGTTTTTCTGTAAACAGAGGAAAAAACGTGGATTTCTTTTTCATTTTTCACTTTTTTCCTTTCATATATTAGCAATGCGCAAATAGAACAATGCTTATTTTTACCCTAAAGAAACGTCACGTGATATAGAGTTCTTTTTTCAATGTTTCAACACTCCTTTATCCTTTTGCTTTTATTTTTGATGGAATGTGAATCTCCTTGGCCGCTTGATGTGTATTTATAATTTTATATGGACAAGGACGAGAAGCTGTTTCCCCTCGCACGATCCCACTCGCCATTATTTCTTTTACTGGCTTTCTGGGTCATAATTCATAATTCAAAAATCGTCATGAAGATTGAGACGTGATACCTACCTTCAAGTGTCAGTATGATATGGTGGTTTGCTTCGATAAAGATTTAGTATAATTTATTTATTTACTTGCTGCTGGGTGTTCAAATTTAATAATCTCCATCACGCAACTACATGGTGGAGGGAAAACCTTTCGACAAGACGGCCACCCACGCCACCAGTCTTCTACAGAGTAGTTTTACTGAAAGGACAATTCAGCTATGAGAATCGAGACAACAAGATGACTATGCCTACAGTTTTAAGATAATGGAACCTTTCTGGGAAAAAGCAAGAAGAATCCAAACGAAAGCCAACGTTAAGACAGCATTTGCCACGTGACAAACATTTATCTTAAAACATACCAATAATATGCTAGTATAAACGTTTTCTTTGACGACAAACCAAAACCAACCCAGACAAGCAACAAGTTCTAACCCCTTAGTCTCATTATCTGTTTCTTATGGCGCTCGCTGTTCCTCCTACATAAGGTAACTTGTCTCAACTTCTTTCTTTCCTTTTTTATTCAATTCAATTTTTCTATCCGTATAGATAAAGTCATGAAACAGAGTTTCTGCTCAGGGAAAGTGTTGGAAAGAGGCTTGTAATAGGTTCTGTGTGTCTCTGGATTTTGCATTAATTGGATACTTGTTATCTTTCTTAATAATTGATTACCATCTTCTGAATGTTATGTTTTCTTTTTATGACTTTGGAATCTGTTAGATAAATTATCTTGAAGATGATCGCGATGATGCAGGTTTCTTGTTGCTGTATATCTGTTTCCCGAATAACCTTGAATCAATTTATGGATTGCTTTTCGGTAGTTTTAGCTAAACAGCCATGGACTGTAGATTACCTGTGGCTGGATCACTGATTCATCTATCTTTTTCCCAGTATGGATGGTCGTAAAATTTGCCTAGCAAACCTTTATTTAAGCACTTGTGGTGATCTGCCTGATTTTCGCTTGAACTTTTTTCATTGAATATATGGTTGTCAACATGTTTTTTTCTGTCTGTTATGGACAAAAATTATGGGTTCCGATGCTTAATGGTAAGTGGTGTGTGAAAATGAAAGGATTTTTCCGCAGCTTCTAAATGATGTATCATGTAGTTTTTTTTCCTGTTCCGGGGAGTGATTCAAATTAGTGTACAGCAATAATCACTCGGTGGATCAAGGTCAAAGGTACTGCCAAATTGCAGCTATGACTACGGCCAAGTTGTACATTGTGTAAGTGTTGTTCCCCCAACCAATCTGCAAGAACAATATACATATCTTCTCTTGAAACTGGCTATTTTTTTTCTCCTTTATTTTCCTGTCCCCTGAAATATAACATGGTGTTGATTCTGTTGCTGCCCTGGACAGGTATTACTCGTTATATGGTCATGTTGAGATTATGGCAAGGGAAGTCCAACGGGGGGCTAATGCAGTTCAAGGTGTTGAAGCAACAATTTGGCAGGTAGTTCTATTATGGAAAGAATCAGTAATTATGATCAGAAGAGAAGAGGGATCCTTTAACGAAAAGGGCCTTGTGATATTATTAAGTTAGACTTGGTTGGATTCAACAGGTACCTGAGACATTATCTGAAGTAATACTGCAAAAGATGAAGGCACCTGTTAAAGCAGCTGACGTACCAGAGATCAGGCCAGAACAGCTCAAGGATGCTGATGGTTTTGTCTTTGGATTTCCTTCTCGTTTTGGTGTGATGGCAGCTCAGTTCAAAGCGTTCTTTGATGCTACTCATGAGCTGTGGGAACGCCAAGCACTTGCTGGCAAGCCCGCTGGTATCTTTTGGAGTACTGGTTTCCATGGGGGAGGGCAGGAGCTCACTGCGTAAGTTCCTTCTTCTCTACTGCATCAGCTTAAACTGTTTTTGCCTGATCAAATTCGGTGGATAAACCTCGTATCTGCATAATTGTGTTTATGATTCAATATGTTTATTCTCGATTTGCAGATTAACTGCTGTAACACAGTTAGCACATCATGGTATGATATTCGTCCCTCTTGGATACACTTTTGGCAGTGGCATGTTCGAGATGAATGCGGTGAAGGGTGGCTCCTCTTACGGTGCTGGCACTTATGCAGCCGATGGATCCCGTGAACCAACCGAACTAGAGCTCCAACAGGCCTTTTACCAAGGTAAATATGTAGCGGAAATAACCAAGAAACTCAAGAACGAGCCCCTCTAACACAAATTTCAAGAGATGCCATAGAATGCAAACACAAGTTGAAGAATATCTAGGCACAGACTAAAGAAAGACAACTTAACTGATCTGATGGTCATTTGCAAGAGAAGGATGGGTTTAGCAACTAATTACATTGATTACGCTTCTCTCATTGTGCTCTTCGTTTGATCGTTTTAATGCATTTTGGGTCCGATTTGTCACTTTGCAATCTAGCCAAAGAAGCAGCCATATCTGCCGTCTACGATGGAAATATTACCCAACCTCATCAAGTATTCTGATCTCCTCAGGGAAATTGTACATGCTCTCGACCTAAAACACGTCTACAATAAGCATCTTTCTGCCACGTTGAATAAATCATCCAGGAAATTGAACTAGTGGAAGATAATGCTCCATCTCGTATATTGTTGAATATATTCCATAATGCCTGTCTTCTTTAATATTCCATCTGCCAAACTCCAAGATGTATGTTTTTCCTTTTGCTTATAAACAATAAAGAATATTATTTCCTCAATTATTAACATTATGGCAAGTTGGCAAACCTACTGAATACTACTGAGTTTTTAGGAATATAATATAATACAGATGGCATGTAGCTGGGTTCTTGATCTTTACGATCACTAGCTTTCCACAATAAAATGTAATTTTGTAAAAATTTCACAATGTTAGTTTCCTTTTAATTTTAAGTTTTTAACACATCTTCAAGTCTAATGTATTTTTAATACAAAACATACATATATAACTCGGTTTAAACCCTTGTTTCGCATCAGGATCGTTACAATATAATTACAAAATTTTAAATAAATCAATAAGTGACAAAATAATTACCATTAAATTTTATAATCCCTATACAAAAATTGGATGATATAAGAATAAAGTATGACATTAAGAGAAACAAAAATTAATTGTCATTAAAATCTTTTTAGGAAAAACAAGTCTTTTCAGATATTATCATTATCATAATTTTTTTATTTGCTATCATTTTAGGTATTTATCTAAAGATATTAATTGTAAAAAAAATATAGAATCATTTAATTCAACAATATATTTAAATAGCATCAAAATTGACATTTTGAGATCTCTGAAGCTAGATTTTGTAACCACTTTAAATATATACTAGGTTTAAGCACTCACTCTTCTTCGGGATCGTTACATTTAACTGTAAAATTTTAAACAAATCAATAAAGATGAAATAATTACTTTCAAATTTTATAATCTCTATTCAAAAATTGAATAATATAAGAATAAATAAAACATAACATTGAGAGAAAAAAATAAATTGCCATTAAAATCTTTTTGGAAAAAATAAAAGTCTTTAAAGATATTATCATAATTTTTTTTTGTTTATTATCCCTTTGGTATTTATTCAAATATATTAAATTCAAAAAAAATAATTTTTAGAATGATTTAATTCAACAAAATATTAAAAAAGTATCAAAATTACTATTTGAAACTATCTGGAGCTAGATTTTGTAACTATTTTAAAATTCTGTAAGGTAAGATGCAATTTGACTTTATTATACTATATACTAGATTTAAGCCATTGCTCTGTATCGATATCGTTACAATTTAATTATAAAATTTCAAACAAATCAACAAAATAAGTAAGGAAATAATTACCATCAAATTTTATAATCCCTATACAAAAGTTGGATGATATTAAAAAAAAATGACATTGAGAAGAAAAAAAGATCCATTAAGATCTTTTTACGAAAGAACAGTTTTTCAGATATTATCATAATTTTTTTATTTGTTATTCCTTTGAATATTTATTTAAAGATGTTAATTGTAAAAAAAAATTTCTAAAATAATTTAATTTAACAAAATATTTAAAAAGCATCAAAATGATCATTGGAGCTATCTGAAATCAAATTTTATGTACATAAGATGTAAGATAAGATATAAGATTTTTGGGTAAAAAGATTAATTATATTGATTCTTTTTTGTTGGTATAATTTTATAATTCACTACTATACTGGCATATACCATCTTCTAAACGAGGTCGTTTTATGGAAACGCAAAGCGCAGAGGAATCTCCCAGTCCACAGTCCAGTCAAAAGCAAGTAGGTAACTTCCGCACAACCACGAAGTACCAATCCAAAGTAATTTCGTTTCCTTTTCCAAAAGCCAATTCTCTCTCTCTCTCTCTCTCTCTGTAAAACAAAATGGAGGATCTATGGCGAGCGGCAACGGGTCAGGACCCGAATCCCGACGACTACAAAGGGATCGACTTTTGGAACGACCCAGAACGAGCCGGTTGGCTGACGAAGCAAGGCGATTACATCAAGACCTGGCGGCGGCGGTGGTTCGTGTTGAAGCAAGGCAAGCTGTTATGGTTCAAGGACCCGGCTTCCGTCAACCGCGGTTCCACTCCACGTGGCGTGGTATCGGTGGGCGGTTGCCTCACAGTCAAGGGAGCAGAGGATGTGGTGAACAAGGCCTTCGCTTTCGAGCTCTCAACTCGAGAGTCCACCATGTATTTCGTCGCCGATACGGAGAAAGAGAAAGAGGATTGGATCAATTCGATTGGCCGCTCCATCGTCCAGCATTCCCGCGCGGTTACTGACTCCGAGGTTGTCGACTACGATAGCAAGAGCCGGTGATTTTACTCCACTTTCATTGAAAATGTCTAATTTTTCGTTTTTGTAATATATCATGAATTCGGCTTTGTATAAAATAAATTAGTTGCACCTGGCTTTATTCTTGTTGTGCTCGTGCTTATATTTTGAGTATAATAATTCAAATTCTGTGTTCGTCTTAGAAAAAAAAATTGCTATAGGTTTTAATTTCTGAATCTGACTGCAATCTTGGCTTAGTAAAGTTCCGTTCTTTTACCTTTTATATAAACTTGAATTATACTGTTACTAGCCCCTAATTACTATTTTTTCTGTGAATTCACGATTTTTAGGGGCCATAAAAGATTTTTCGTTTGCTAAATAAGTCTTGGTGAGAAAGGTGTTGAGAATTCATCAAGTGTTCAAATTAGCAAAAGATTCTCGAATTCATAGATAATGGGGTCAGTAAAGTCATTACAGTATCCTGGCAAGCCGGCAAAAGTCTTAAAATATTTCCACGAGCTGTAAACGTCTGCATTTATTTTTCATTTATCTGCTCAGTTGACCTTTTCAAGTGCTGGAAGCATTGCCTAGGTTGGTCTGGTCTGGTTCCTTCCTGGGTAAAACACTACAACAAGAAAGATCAAATACGACTGCAGGACCGAGAAAGGCTGAGAGATGAAGAACGTAGAGCTTATTTTGATTCCAGTACCGGGAGCCGGCCACTTGGCATCGATTATTGAGTTTGCAAAGCGCCTGATCCATCGCGATGATCGAATTTGGGTAACTATTCTTTCCATGAAATGGTTTTCAAGTGCTTCCGTGGATGCGAACACCGAATCACTAGCTGCTTCGCCACCTGAACGAATCCAACTCATTCAACGACCTCAAGTAGACCCACCTCCTTCTGATCTACCTCTCAAGTCTCCAGAAAGCTTCATCTATGCATCCATTGAGAGCTACATCCCTCTTGTTAGAGATGCTGTAAGAGATATTGTGTCACAGAAATCTAGTTCGGGTTCAACCCGAATTGCAGGGTTAGTTATTGATTTCTTTTGTTCGCCTATGATTGATATTGCAGCTGAATTAGATCTCCCTTCTTACATATACTTTTTTTTTATACAATTCGGGGTCCAAGACCCAAGAGAGGGGGTGGCAGGGGTCGAACCCCTGCCTTGGTGACCTCCCTTGCCTTTTGGCCACTAGGCCAAGATGTAGAGGTCTTCTTACATATACTTTACCACAAATGCATTGTTCTCGGCTCTCATGCTTTACCTTCCAACTCGACATAGCCAGAACACCTCAGAATTCGAAATCACAGATCCTGAAGAGTTGATTCCAGGATTTGTCAATCCTGTCCCTCAGTGCGTTTTGCCTTCGGCTGTGTTTAATAAGTATGGAGGTTACACCGCATATGTCAAGGTTGCTGAAAGGTTCAAATATGCCAAAGGTATAATGGTAAATACGTTTGAAGAGCTCGAGCCTTATGCTCTTAACTGTATTTCCAATGGCCCAAACCCTCCAATTTATCCAGTTGGACCGGTGATTAACCTCAATAGTCTGCCTCACCCTGAATCCGATGCGGCTTAACTCGAGGTCATGAAATGGCTTGATGATCAGCCTCAATCATCGGTGATCTTTCTTTGTTTTGGAAGCATGGGGAGCTTTGAAGCATCACAAGTGAAAGAAATGGCACTGGGACTTGAGCAGAGTGGGTATAAATTCTTATGGTCTTTGCGCACTCCAGCAGTCCCACAAAATGATGCCTCAAAAAAAGTTAATCACCAAAGCCCTGAAGATATGTTGCCAGAAGGATTCCTGGAAAGGATCCATGGGAAGGGGTTGGTGTGTGGGTGGGTGCCACAGTTGGATATTCTTGCTCACAAGGCAATAGGAGGGTTTGTATCACATTGCGGATGGAATTCTATCCTGGAAAGCTTGTGGTTTGGTGTGCCAATTGTAACATGGCCTATGTATGCTGAACAACAACTCAATGCTTACATGATGAACGAACTCGGATTAGCGGTAGTGATGAGGTTGGATTACCGGAGACATACAACTGAGGTTGTAATGGCAGATGATATAGAGAGAGCTGTTAGGTTGGTTATGGATGATGGCAGTGAGGTGAGAAAGAAAGTGAAGGAAATGGCAGAGATGGCAAGGAAAGCTGTGGTGAAGGATGGATCTTCCTTCAACTCAATTGGAAGATTGATAGAGGATATGGTGGGCAACCATTGATATTTCACTATTTGTTTCAAGATGTTAACATATATAACTTGAATCGGTGTCTCCTATGTAACAAAGGCCGTGCCCTGCTAATTGGGAGTTTCAGGAAGTGTGCTTGTTATTGTTTTTTGTTTTTGAGACTAGAAAGTGTCCTTGCTTACTTCATTGCTTTCTTTGCTGGGTGCTTTGATATGTTATTACTTCATAGAAATTATACGTAAGAGAGTCATTTTATGAAAGCCAATTTAACTGATCCTAGAAACTGTAAACTGATATATACTATTTCAAAGTTTTACTTCAAGGCATATTATTAAAAGTTCATTCACTTTATTATTAAATAAAAGTCAACTTGATTGCATTTACGGTTTAGTAAAGTTTTTTTTTTTCCCCCTTTTTAACGAAGAAATTTTTTTAATGATTTCATTGCACATGTCTCTGAGGGAATCTCAAACATCTGCAAATTTTATTTTAGATTTTAGCGGTTAACTATTGCATAAATTGTTTCGATAGATAGTTACTTACCATTAGTATATGATGCTGAGAAAACAAACTATGTATTATGTAGAAGAATCTAAATGTGATACCCAGCTGAAATTAATTACCGCGTACTAGTATTAGGCAAACTCTTAGATAGAACTACGCAACGTAACCAAGGAGCTTCCGACCACTACATTACAACATTGATAAAACAACAAAAACAACCAAACTCCAGTTTACAGGCGTGCTTGTCTCTGTGTCCGAGTTCCAGCCCCAAGAAATTTGTCCCTGATAGAATGCAGTTCCTTGGCCGCATTTACAATGTCCATGCGATCTTTGGGGGATTCAACAGAACAAGCGATTCCAACACTCAAGATGGAAATCAGGCACTCCTTCATTCTGCTTTCTTGCATTTGGGCTCTCCCTGGGTTTCTGCTGCTACTTGCAATAATCCCCTCTTCGTCATACCCGGCCAGCAGGGATGGATCCACAACTTCAAGTAGTTGATCAGGCAATGCCATCTTTGCGAAATGATGAAGTGTTAGACCATCTTTGAACATTTCGTCAGTGGGTCTTTTCCCACTGAACATTTCCAGTAGGAGTATTCCATAGCTGTACATGTCGCCACTTCTTGTTGCCTCTGTTCCAATGCCATACTCTGCCAAAAAATAGACTTATTAGCATTGCCAACTTAAATTTTACTGCCATGCAAATTATTATGAAAGAATCACAGTTTCAAGATGAAAAGCACTCGCAATTCAGATACTATATATCCCTTTTAGGATGAGGATTGTTGATATAGATAGAATTGAAGAAATTCCCGAGGATGGTTGGAAAGGAAAAAATACATTTACCTGGTGCAGCATAACCAACAGTTCCCTTTAGACCAAGAGTGCTTGTGCTTGTAGAATTCCCAGAAAAATTGTTCCATGATTTTGGGAAAAACCTGGCTAAGCCAAAATCTCCTACACGGGCAACCATGTCATTGTCAAGAAGAATGTTGCTTGGCTTCAAATCACAGTGAATTACAGGCACCTCACAGTGATGATGGAGGTAATCAAGTGCAGAAGCCACATCAATCATGATGTTTATTCTTTGCAAAACGTTCATGATCCTCTGCTCTCTGTTTGCTGTGTTGTTTGCTTCAATTGGTGGATGCAACCATTGTTCTAAGCTCCCATTAGGCATGAACTCATAGATAAGGGCTTTGAATGGATTGCCTTGAAAATCAATACTGGAGCAAGCAGATATTATCTTCACAAGATTACGATGCCTGACATTTCTCAATGTTCTACATTCTCTGATGAAACTCTTTGAAGCACCTTGTTCTTGTAGATTCATCACTTTCACCGCAATTCTTTTTGACTCCTGATTTTGATTTAAAATTCCTCGGTACACACGGCCAAAGCTTCCTTGGCCAAGTAAGTTGGCTGGAGCGAAACCATCAGTAGCTCTGAGGAGTTGCTGATAAGAAACCATCAAAACCGAATTTCCCAGGCGGAAGGTCGATAGAGTCTTTGCTATTACTCTTCTATTCCTCAACCGACACAAAAGAAGTGATGATAGCGAAACAATTCCAACAACCCCACAAACAATCAAGATTACTTTGAGCGAGACACTTCGTTTTTGTCCCTTGCGATCGTTGAAGCGGCATAATGGGAGATGCAATTCATCAATTCCCCCACAAAGCCTATCATTTCCAGCTAGTGCAATTGCTGATGTACTATTGAAAACTCCTTTAGTCGGCACCTGCCCCTCAAAGTGATTGTAAGAGAGATTTAAGTATACCAAGAAGGATAAATTCTCAAGATACTCTGGAATTTGACCACTCAAATTATTGTTTGACAGATCTAGCTCTTGAATGCTTCTCAAGGAGCTCAAAGAGGCAGGGATACTTCCATAAAACTGATTCCTTCCCAAATAAAGAAATTCCAAGCTTGTACAACTACCTAGCGTAGTGGGAATCTGTCCAGAGAGCTTGTTTCCAAACAAATATAGCTCTACCAAATTTATCAAGTTCCCAACTTCCGAAGGCAAGGAACCAGTTAGAAGGTTATCTGATACATCAAGGAAAACCGAGAGTGTTACTATGTTAAAAATCTCTTTCGGGAGCGGACCTGTTAGCCTATTGTTACCTAATGACATCTGCCATAACCTTTGACATTTTCCAAGCTCTTTTGGTATACTACCCTCCAATAGGTTATCTTCTAAACCGAGACCGTCCGTTAGTTTAGAAAGATTTCCCAAGGAGGTAGGGATTCTCCCGGTTAAAGCATTTCCCCCTAGGGTTAGCTTTTGCAAGTTCTCAAGCTTACCAATGGCGGCAGGAATGGTGCCAGTGAGTTGGTTTCTTTCCAAACCAAGTGCAATCAGATTTATAAGATTCGCTAACCCTGAAGGTATGGTGTTTTCTATATTATTACTGCCTAGTAGCAGGAAGGTAAGTGTAGTTGAAAGGTTAGTTATGGAATTTGGTAGCACACCCCCAAATTGATTCATATGTAAGCCAAAGTTTGTCAGCCTGCTACAGTTCGTTAAGGTGGTTATAAAGTCTAAATCCCCAGCGGCACCAATGCCCAGACTATTGTTTCCCATATTTATCCATAACAAATTTTTAGCATTTTGAAAGTTGATGGACACTTTGCCACTGAAATTATTATCCGAAACTTCAAAGGTTTCCAAGTTTGAAGCATTGGATAATGACTCTGGTAGAGTTCCACTCAGGTTATTCCCTGCTACAACAATTTCGTGCAGGTTTGGGAAAGTTGAGCCTAAATTAACTGGGAGAATTCCATGAAGTTGATTATTACCTAGACCTAAGTGTTTGAGGGAGGAGATGTTACAAAACGAAGGAGGAATCAAGCCAGTGAAATGGTTCATATTTAGGATAAGGTTAACTAACCTCTTTAGAAGGCCTAGCGTATTAGGCAATCTGCCTCGCAAGTAGTTGTTTCTTAAAGCCATTTCTTGGAGAGTGGAAACATTCCCAATAGAAGTCGGTATTTCTCCTGTTAGATAGTTGAAAGCAATATGCAGTCTCTCAAGCTTCGACAAGTAACCAAGCTCCTCCGGGATGTTTCCAATAAGGTTGTTCCGGTTGGCAATGAACTGAAAGAGGTTTGAACAACGGGACAAATTGGCTGGAATTATTCCTCCAAAGGAATTATTTGCCAAAATTAAAGTTTCTAGCCTTGAAAGTCGACCGATTTCAGGGGGAATGACACCAGAGAAGTTGTTGTCACGGAGGTCGATGAACCTCAGGAAGCTGAGGTTCCCTACATAGGGAGATAAGGTACCGCTCAACTGTTGCTGGCTTAAGTCCAACCTTGTGATTCTCCTGTGCCTGCGGCCACAAGCTATTCCTTTCCACTGGCACAAGGCCACTGAGTTGTTCCATGAGCTTGTGATTCCGAGTGGATCATGATGAATTTGAGACTTAATGGCAATCAACGCTCGCTGATCTCTCTCCTCCCCCCTGATTGTGATTCCAGTAATAGCAGTTGACAAGCATCCTACCAGCAACAAGCTGGCACACCACAATAGAATGGCCACATTGGTAAACAAGAAAATTGGGCTAACGCTTTGAGTCGCCATTTGTGTCGGACAAAGAAAAATGGTGGGTTTTCCCTCCCCCAATACATATTTTCATGCATATATATATATATATATATGCGTATAACTTACATAAGGATGATAATAAAAAGTGACTTTTTAAGTATTTAATAGCATTTTGACATCTCATAATTTTTAAAAATCATAATTATTTTAGACCCATGTACGCCAAATCAATTTTTATTAATTCATGAACACCTTTTTATTTAAACTAAACCCTACAACAATAAATGTAACATGCGTAGAAACTTACCCTCAAAAAATAGAAAAATTTTAATTTTGAGCTAAATTTTGTTATAAAAGACTTTTTATCTGTTTCTAAAAAAATTATTTAACGATGGTGAATGTATATTTAAAATTTTAATATCTTTTAAAATCAATGAAATGTTATTTAGTTATTAAATGCCTAAAAAGTCCTAAGATCATTCTAATATAAGTTAAATACTATATATATATATATATAGAAGAAGAAGCGGTTCAGCGACTTCTATCTACATCCATCAACTACTCCCTTCTTTCCACAATATCTATCATTTTAAAGTTTTACACAAGAATTAAGGTTGTCATTAAATACTTCTAGAATTTAGATAAAATATTATGAAAGGATAAGTTTATCCTTTTATTACTCTCTTTTTAATAATAATTGCTTTGTATGATTAATTAAAAAAAAAAGTAAAGTTGGAAACAATATAATTAATGTTTTATAAAAATCTTAAAGTGACAGATAATTTAAAAAAAAATTCTCTCAAAAGCTACGTACATATATTGTGAAAAAGAGAAAAAGAGGGAGTAATTATTTAATGTGCACTCTTTTGAGAAAAAGTGGTACGTGTTCTTAATTATTCTATGACGCTTGGACCTGTATGCGTAGAAATATAGAATTTCGTACATACTGTCAATTTCAGAGTGTGAATTAATTGAAGTTTTATTAATTGTCAAAGATGCTTTCAGCTTCCACTTTTGGTTTGCGTTTTCTGGGGGTTCTTGCTTCGAATTTTCGTCCTGGAAAAATGAAAATCAAGTCATGACTTCATGGAAGGTAATAGATCAAACTCAAAAGGTTCTTAGAATGATGGAAAATGAGAAATACAATGAATAAGAAAATGGTCATAACAGTGAAAATCCAGCCAATTAGATTTTTTTCCCCCGTTCATACTAATTATACTATCAATCTATCATACGAAACTTCGTGAAAAATTTTTTTCTTCGACGTACCAAAGGTGGCACAGTTCTCCATCGCCCGTGGTTATCGCAGTCCGCTGATCAATTCCCGAACTCCCTTTCATTTTCCAGGTTTACCTAGCCAGTCGTTGTTGACCTCTAAAGTCTAAGGCTCAATCACCGCCACCAATGACCTACCTTGAAAATGAGTGGCTTTACCTCCACCATATGTAGCGTATGGTAATGTACCCGAATATATAGTCACATAGATAATAATGGACTTAAACACCCAAAGAGATATTTTCCAACCAACACACATTTGGTTGAGTGGAGGGAGTTCAATGTCCTTTAAGAAAGGTTTCAAGTTCGAGTTTTGTTAATAAAAAAAATACAGTTAGGAGACCTTTCCCCAATTTTGGATCCAACGCGATTCGATCAGGAACAGTCTTAAATCGTTAAATAAATAGGAACACTTATGGTTATATAAAAGAAAAAAAAGAGATATTTTTCTTAATCACTTGAGTTTTAATTGTGTTTTTGCAAAAAGAGAAAAAGAAAAAGAAAAACCAATCCGCCTAACCTAGTAGCAAAGCTTGTGGGCTGATTATGATTATGAGGCAGGAGTTCAATTTGAACCCCTAACTAGCTTGTAAATGTAAGGTGTAAATACCAACTACATTAGAACACAAAAAAAAAAAAAAAGGGGTTTTGCTTGATTGTGTGGAGGAACTGTAGCGGTGTTGTTAACAAGTTAATTATGTAAAAATCAACATCTCAATTATGTACAAATCTCAGACATCGATTCATTTCATGAAGATGATTATCATATTTCCAATAAAAAAATTAATAATGATAAACTATCTAGTTGTTTCAGTAGTCCTTTAATCAAATTGATTTAGACCTTTGCCCACTGATATTCTGTTGGTAGAAAACTACACATACACAGAGAGGAACAGCCTCAACTTTAAAAGTTTAATTGAGGCCCAAAAGTATGGGCCTCCGAGTCCAAGTTATTAAGTTCTACGCTTTTCATTATAAACAATTATTAAGACCCAAAGGTCAACGGGCTATGGACTTCCTCTTCCATGGGATTGGATTAGCCCAAGTTTTCCAACTTTCATTCACTTCTCAAATCTCAATAAATATTATATACCACGCTCAAATCGCATTGATTATACTCTTCGTCATACTTCTGAATCACCCATCAATGAAGCACCTTTCTTGGGTTAAATCTTCATTTCAATTGAAAAAAATTTGACCCTTATTTCTCTCAATTATGTTGCTTCAAATAACAACTTGGATAGCTTCTATGAAAGTTTTGTAGCCTTACTAATTCAATTATATATTTTACACTGCATTTGGTATTAAGAACATAGAGAGAAAAAAACAGTATGAAAAAAAAGTAAGTAAGAAAATACAAGTTTTCTTTATTTGGTAGGATAGAAATATACTTAAAGAAAAAAAAAGAAATTAAGAGGGTCCATTTCCTTATAAATTATTTCTATCAAATTAGACGAAAATAAGAAAAAAAGAAAATGATTGTTGAATCTAATACATAAAAATAATTATTACACTCTTAAAATTTATTTTTAACTACAAAATTTAGCATTGTAAGTAAAGGATATTGAAAATAAATTTTAAACTAAAAAGTTAATAATGGTAAAATTATTATATTAATTAAAATAAATTTCCTTTTTTTTATTTTTTGATTAGACCAAATAATCAAATTTTTTCCTTTCCTTCTTTTTTCTTTCTTTATTACCAAATATGAAAAATAAAATATAAATTTCTTTACTTTTCATATGTATTTTCTCTCCTTACTTATTTTTTTTCTTATTATTTCATTTCCTCCCGCCAAACACAAACTTAGTATACTAATACCGGTTTATTGGCTGCCCTATTGCATAAAATAAATAAATGAAAAAGTCCATTTGCATAATGCTGACGGAAAAATGATCACAGTCTTCCACCAAAAATTCAGAAAACAAATTACCAATGATCGAAACCTACGTGGGCTGGTTTGCTTGCCCGACCGCCAAGCCAACCTTGGTGGGGCATATCATACGTTGTGCTCTAGTCTTCTAGAGATAAGTTGGTAGTAGTTAAAAGGCATTACTGGTCATAAAGATATCTTGGCAAAGCTGGCGTAAGCAATTTGGTTCTGCTATCGTTTTATCCATACAGTACGTGCTTTATTTCTCTGTTCAAGACCTCAATAAATCTGCATTTTTTTTTATTTCACTGCTCATTTGCCCTTTTAAACGGTTCCGAGTATTTTATCGGTTGTTCTTATCCCTTCCTCCAGTCCCAGGTTAATTAACACAAGTGTAAAGAAATTATCAAAATAGGACTTCAGGAGCAAGAAATTATAGCTGAGAGATGATGAAAGTGGAGCTAATTTTCATTCCAACACCAGGAATTGGCCACTTGGCATCGACTATTGAATTTGCAAAGCGCATGATCCAACGGGATGATCGAATTTGGATCACTATTCTTTGCATGAAGTGGTCTTCATTTGGTTCTGCGGATGCATACATCAAATCACTAGCTGCTTCGCCACCTGATCGCATCCAAATCATTGAGCTCCCACAAGTAGATCCTCCTCCGTTTGATCTACTTTTGAAGTCTGCAGAAGGCTACGTCTATGCATCCATTGAGAGCTACATCCCTCCGGTGAGAAATGCGGTCAGAGATATTGTGTCACAGAAATCCGGCTCGGGTTCAACCCGGATTGCAGGATTAGTTCTTGACTTCTTTTGTTCTCCTATGATTGATATTGCAACTGAATTAGATCTCCCTTCTTATATATTCTTGACCTCAAATGCATCGTTCTTGTCTCTCATGCTTTACATGGTAACTCGACATGGCCAGAACACCTCGGAATTCGAAATCACAGATCTTGATGAGTTGATCCCAGGATTTGTCAATCCTGTCCCTCAGTGCGTCCTGCCTTCGGCTGTGTTTAACAAGGATGGAGGTTACACCGCATATGTCAAGGTTGCTGAAAGGTTTAAAGATGCCAAGGGTATAATGGTAAATACATTTGAAGAGCTTGAGCGTTATGCTCTTAACTGTATTTCCAATGGCCAAAACCCTCGAATTTATCCAGTTGGACCGGTGATTGACCTCAACGGTTCGCCTCATCCAGAATTGGACCTGGCTCAACGCGAAAAGGTCATGAAATGGCTTGATGATCAGCCTCAATCATCAGTGGTCTTTCTTTGTTTTGGAAGCATGGGGAGCTTTGGGGCACCCCAAGTGAAAGAAATCGCACTCGGGCTCGAGCGAGGTGGGTATAGATTCTTATGGTCCTTGCGCACACTACCACCACCCCAACAGAAAGATGCCTCAGAAACTGTTGCTTACCAAAATCCTAAAGAAATGTTGCCAGAAGGATTCCTGGAAAGGATCCAGGGGAAGGGGATGGTATGTGGGTGGGCGCCGCAGTTGGAGGTTCTTGCTCACGAGGCAATAGGAAGCTTTGTATCGCACTGCGGATGGAATTCAATCCTCGAAAGCTTGTGGTTCGGTGTGCCAATTGTAACATGGCCTATGTATGCTGAGCAACAACTCAATGCTTACCTGATGAAGGAACTCGGATTAGCTATAGTGATGAGGTTGGATTACTACAGGGGAGATACAAGTGACATTGTGATGGCAGATGAGATAGAGAAAGCTGTTCGGTCGGTTATGGATGGTGGCAATGAGGTGAGAATGAAAGTGAAGGGAACGGCGGAGATGGCTAGAAAAGCTGTTGTGAAAGGTGGATCTTCTTTCAATTCACTTGGAAGATTGATCGAGGATATGTTAGGCAACCATTGATGCTTTGTTGCCTTTGATAGGATTTCTTCCAGTGCAATGTCTCTTTACAAAAAGGCTGTGACCTGCCAATAGGGAGTTTCACCTTCAAAAGTATATAATAATAATTAATAATTAAGTAATGACTATTCTGCTGCTTTATTGGCTGAGTTATTTGTTAAATAAAGTTAACACTGATTTGTTAGCCGCTTTTACTAAGTAGTAAATTTAGTCAACGTTTTACTTTATGTTTTGCCCTCAAGTAAATGAAAAAAGCCATGCTAATAGTATGTGTATTTAACCAATAGAAAATATTGACTGAAAATTAAGAAGCCTTTTATGTTGCGGCAAATTAAGATTCTTCTGGACCAAAGGACAAATGTTGCTGCTGATCAAAATGGCTTGCTCGCTCCCCAACATTCAAGCACCTGTGTATGGTACAAATATGAATAAACCTGAAATTACCAGATGAGATGGCAACTTGTTTCCGCTATTATTGCAGTGTAAAAAAAAAAAAATCAAAGAATCAGATGCTGCCAGAATCCACTTTTACTTTTCATATTTTGATTTGTAGCGACCAACCTCGTTGGCAGTAGTTTAATAAAAACATGTAAGATGTAAGATGCGTGCTCCTTTTGGAGAACCTTGGTCCCCCTCATATGTGGCTGTGGCTCCGCCACTGCTGTTTCTACTGATCTCTTTTGATGTATATAAACTTTTGTATTTGTGGGGGAAGAGAGGTCAAGGAGGAGCTTAGAAATAAGACCTAAGAGATGAAGAAAGCTGAGCTCATATTCCTTCCAGCTCCTGCAATGGGCCACTTGGTCTCTATTCTTGAATTTGCAAAGCGCCTGCTTCATCACGATGATCGAATCTCCGTTACTATTCTTTCCATGAAGTTGCCCTATGATTCTTCTGTGGATGCGTACACCAAATCTGTCACTGCCCCGGAACATGATCGAATCAAAGTCATCGACGTCCCTCAAGCAGAACCTCCTTCATTAGACTTTTCTGAGTCCCCTGCAAGTTACATCTTTCTCCTCATCCTGAACCACTTGCCTATTGTGAAAAACATTATCACAAATATTTTTTCATGGGAATCTAGTTCAGATTCGAAAAGGGTTATCGGGTTAGTTCTTGACTTCTTATGCGCCCCCCTGCTTGACATCGTAAAGGAAGTGGACCTTCCTTCCTACATATTTTTGACCTCTAATGCAGGATACTTGAATCTCATACTGTATCTACCAAAACGACATAGCCAGAATAGCTCTCCTTTTGATTATTCGGATCCTGAACAGCTGATTCCAGGATTTATCAATCCTGTCCCTCCGTGTGTTTTGCTTTCACCTCTGTTTGACAAGGATGGTGGTTACCTTCGTTATGTCAAGTTCGCTCAAAAGTTCCAGGATGACAAGGTCAAAGGTATTATAATTAATACATTTAATGAGCTTGAACCTTACGCTTTTAACCATTTTTTAAATAGCCAAGACCCTCCGATCTATCCAGTCGGACCAGTGCTTGACATCAGTGGCAAACCTCACCCTGAATTGGATCTGGTCCAACGCGACAAGATTATGAAATGGCTTGATAAACAGCCTCAATCATCAGTGGTTTTCCTCTGCTTTGGAAGCTTTGGGAGTTTCGGAGCACCCCAAGTGAAACAATTAGCGCTTGGGCTCCAGCAGAGTGGATACAGGTTCCTATGGTCCATGCGTGTGCAAGTGCCACCACTAGAAAATGATGGTTCGGGAACTGTTAATTACAAGAATCCTGAGGAAATATTTCCAGAAGGATTCCTGGAAAGGATTAATGGGAGAGGGATGATATGTGGGTGGGCGCCACAAGCGGAGGTTCTCGCCCACAAGGCAATAGGAGGGTTTGTATCTCACTGTGGATGGAACTCAATCCTAGAAAGCTTGTGGTTTGGTGTGCCAATATTAACATGGCCTGTGTATGCTGAACAACAGCTCAATGCATTTAACATGGTGAAGGAATTAGGATTAGCAGTAGAGATGAGGTTGGACTACAGGGAAGGTACCGATGATCTTGTGATGGCAGATGAGATAGAGAAAGGTGTACGACAGATCATGGATGGAGACTGTGAAGTGAGGAAGAAAGTGAAGGAAATGGCTGGGATGGCTAGGAAGGCCATTGCAAATGGGGGATCTTCGTTCAACTCAATTGGAAAATTGATAGAGGATATAATTGGTAACAACTGATATTATTAGGATCATCCGTCATCGGTACTCATTTTAGCAAATGTAAAATGACTTATCCTTGTTCCTAGTACTACTTTTTTCTTTCTTTTAATAATCCTCTGTAATGTTTTAAAGCGAAGGACTCTAGCTTAATGTAAGCGTAAGTTTCCTCTTCGTCATTCCATCCCTTGGAAAATTAATTCTCAGTACATTTATGTACAACATATTGAAATTGAATTTCCCCTTTGTCCTTTGAGGGGAGTTCTGATAATCAAAATGCTGCATAACTTATTGTAAGTAGAACCAAAAGGTAATTTCTGTATTTATACCCGTAAATTGGAATACGTACGACAGAGGAAAACAATAAACAAAACAGAACAACCAGCAGCGACAAGAGCCATAGCAACCAGAAATTCCCAGAAGAAAAATGCTTATATAAATAATTCGTTGATAATTATTCATTGATGTTGATAGCTTCTTTTTTAATTTTTGTTATTACTAAACACTGGCCGCGAGATAATCATTACCGGTTGCAAAGCCATTTTTGAGCTATTTTT
Source organism: Microcos paniculata (assembly GCA_030664755.1). Classification (NCBI taxonomy): domain Eukaryota; kingdom Viridiplantae; phylum Streptophyta; class Magnoliopsida; order Malvales; family Malvaceae; genus Microcos; species Microcos paniculata. The sequence continues at coordinate 41,510,192 of CP131459.1, read as the reverse complement.
TTAATGGAATTTTGGAGCTAATTGTTTAATGATTAGGTCTTAAAATAGTCATAACATATTGCAAGCAAGTTATTAATTTAGTACAACTACAAAATATACACCTTTACCATTAATTTTTCAGTTGAGATTGATTTCAGGAGAACATAATCAACAAGTCCTTTATTGATAATCAATAGGTAACTAATTTTATTTATATTTATATAATAATATTGGGGAGCCTTAGGCCTGGCTAATCATGTTAAGGATTCGTTGAAAATTACCAAAATTCTCTGTCGGCTTTGGCCCATATTCTTTCAAGCCTCCTCTCCACCCTTATTAACAATCGAGTCTATGTAAGTACACAAGCCAGGCCCGGGCGCACGGAAACCCTGTCGTCTCACACCAAACGTGGGAACGTTGAGCGCCCCTCTTCTATCTCTTCCACGTCACCCAACTTCCTTTAACTGTGGATGATGACCATGAGCACCCAGTCTTTTCACGTATTAAGCAATGCACTGATTCAAACCAACTGAAGCAAATCCATGCCTACATGCTCTGGACTGGCCTTTTCTCTGACCCTTACTCGGCTAGCAAACTTTAATTTTTGCAGCGTCCGCTCTGTCTCCTTTTTCGAGCTTGGGTTATGCTCTTATGTGGGTGGGCGCCGCAGTTGGAGGTTCTTGCTCACAAGGCAATAGGAGGGTTGTAATTGTATCGCACTGCCGATCGAATTCAATCCTGGAAAGCTTGTGGTTCGGCGTGCCAATTGTACGTAACATGGCCTATGCATGCTGAACAACAACTTAATGCTTACAGGATGCAGGAACTCGGATTAGCTATAATGATGAGGTTTGATTACAGGAGAGGTACATACAAGTGACATTGTGATGGCAGAAGAGATAGACTGACAGAGAAAGCTGTTAGGTTGGTTATGGATGGTGGCATGAGGTGAGAAAGAAAGTAAAGGAAATGGCGGAGATGGCTACAAAAACTACTGTTGTGAAAGGTGGATCTTCTTTCAATTCAATTGGAAGTTTGTAGGCAACCATCGATGCTTTTTGCTGCCTGTGATAGGATTTCTTCCATTGCATTGTCTCTTCACAAAAAAGCTGTGCTCTGCTAATGGAGGAGTTTCAACTTTCAAAAGTATACCTATAATAATAATAATAATTAAGCAATGACTACTTCGGCTGCTAACTTGTTGGTTGAGTTCTTTTGTTATAGAGTTAGTATATTTAGGCAATGTGCTACCTAATGTTAAATTCCCCAAGTAAATGTGAAAAAGTCATGCTAACGGTATGTGTATTTAGCCTATAAAAAATATTTGCATGTAAAATTTGTATACAGACTTAATATCAAAGAAGCCTTTTATCTTGCCCCAAGTTAAGATTCTTATTGTCCAAAGGACAGGTTGCTGCTAATCAAAATGCTTCGGCTTGGTCGCTTCGCAACATTCAAACATTTGTTCATCTCTCGCTTTCATTAATTGAATCTATAGGGTATTAGCTCGCTTTCATTAATTGAATCTATACTGTCCTATAGAAAAGTTCAAATATATATATTAGAGGAGAAAGGATGCAATAATCAATATTTTCAATTTATATATAATATTTTACATATGTAGTTTTATTAATTAATTAATTAATATTATCTTTGGTGCATATATCAAAATAATTTTTTATATTTCATATTATGTTTTTGTTTACATGTCATATAGATGCCACGTGTTTCCACTACAGGTCCTTTAAAAGTCAACCAAGTAGATGCCGCCTGATTTTTCTTCTTTTCTTAATTTGATTTGTGGCGACTAGCGACCCACCTCTTTTGCAGTAGTTTAATGAAATTATGAAAACATGTAAGCTGCATGCGCGCTGGGTGCTGCCATTTTTTATTTGTCTGGTTGTATATAAACTTTTGTATTTGTGCAGGAAGAAGGTCAAGGAGAGGCTTAGAAGTAAGACCTAAGAGATGAAGAAAGCAGAGCTTATATTCGTTCCAGCTCCTGCAATGGGCCACTTGGTCTCTATTCTTGAATTTGCAAAGCGCCTGATTCACCGCGATGATCGAATCTTCATTACCATTCTTTCCATGAAGTTGCCCTTTGATTCTTCTGTGGATTCATACACCAAATCCGTCACTGCCCCGGAACATGATCGAATCAAAGTGATCGACCTCCCTCAAGCAGAACCTCCTTCTTTAGACTTTTCGGAGTCCCCTGCTAGTTACATCTTTCACCTCATCCTGAACCACTTACCTCTTGTGAAAAACACTATCACAAAGTATTTGTCATTGGAATCCAGCTCAGGTTCGACTAGGGTTACCGCGTTAGTTCTTGATTCCCGGCCTGCTTGACACCGCAAAGGAAGTTGACCTTCCTTTCTACATATTTTTAACCTCTAACGCAGGATACCTGAATCTCATGCTGTATCTACCAAAACGTCATAGCCAGAATAGCTTTCCTTTTGAATATTCGGATCCTGAACAGCTGATTCCAGGATTTATTGATCCTGTCCCTCCGTATGTTTTCCCTTCACCGCTGTTTGACAAGGATGGTGGTTATCTTAATTATGTCGAGTTCGCTCAAAAGTTCCAGGATGACAAAGTCAAAGGTATTATAGTTAATACATTTAAAGAGCTTGAACCTTACGCTTCTAACCATTTTTCAAATAGCCAAGACCCTCCGATCTATCCAGTCGGACCAGTGCTTGACATCAGTGGCAAGCCTCACCCCGAATTAGATCTGGCCCAACGCGACGAGATCATGAAATGGCTTGATAAACAGCCTCAATCATCAGTGGTTTTCCTTTGCTTTGGAAGCTTGGGGAGTTTTGAAGCGCCTCAAGTGAAAGAATTAGCGCTTGGGCTCGAGCAGAGCGGATACAGGTTCGTATGGTCCATATGTGTGCAAGTGCCACCACCAGAAAATGATGCTTCAGGAACTGTTAATTACAAGAATCCTGAGGAAATGTTACCAGAAGGATTCCTGGAAAGGATTAATGGGAGAGGGATGGTATGTGGGTGGGCGCCACAAGCGGAGGTTCTCGCCCACAAGGCAATAGGAGGGTTTGTATCTCACTGTGGATGGAACTCAATCCTAGAAAGCTTGTGGTTTGGTGTGCCAATATTAACATGGCCTGTGTATGCTGAACAACAGCTCAATGCATTTAACATGGTGAAGGAATTAGGATTAGCAGTAGAGATGAGGTTGGACAACAGGGAAGGTACCGATGATCTTGTGATGGCAGATGAGATAGAGAAAGGTGTACGACAGGTCATGGATGGAGACTGTGAAGTGAGGAAGAAAGTGAAGGAAATGGCTGGGATGGCAAGGAAGACCATTGTAAATGGGGGATCTTCATTCAACTCAATTGGAAAATTGATAGAGGATATAATTGGTAACAACTGATATTAGGAATTTAGGATCATCTGTACTCATAATTTCAGAAAAATCTAAAATGACTTATCCGTGTTCCAAGTATTACTTCTTTTCTTGTAATCCTCTGTAATAATGTTCCAAAAGCGAAGGATTTCACCTTAATGTAAGAGTCAGCTTCGTCTTCGTCAATATTTCATCCCTTGTAATTAGTTATTTGTCAATACATTTATTTACAACATATTGAAATGAGTTGAATTCTTTTATATTCTTTGGCCCCGTTGCGTGCAAAATTACACTGCACCTCATAACTTACTGCGGCACAAAAGGTAATTTATGTATTCATACCTGTAAACTGGAACACGGCAGAGGAATAAAAATAAACAAAACAAAACAACCAGCGGCAGCCGCAAGACGAGCCATAGCAACCAGAAACTAGGAGAAAAATGCTTACATATAGATAATTCGTTCATGTTGAGCGCCTTTTTTTTTTTTTTCTGGTGTTGTTGTTGTTACTAAACAAAATGGCAGCGAGATAATCAAGTTCATTACCGGTAACAAGCCAATTTTGGAGCTAATTTGTTCAAAGATTAAAGTATTTAGGTCTTAATAATATAATAATCACATGTGCAAGCAAGTTATTAAAATTCCAGTCTGAGATGATATCAGAGAACATAGTCAACAAGTCCTTTATTAATTAGATTGGCGGGCCATCTGCGCCTGGCTAATCAAGTCAATTAAGGATCGTTGAAAATTACCAAAATTCTCTAAGTGGGCTTTGGGTGGCCCATGTTCTTCAAGCCTCCTCTCTTATAAACAATTGGGCCTATATAAGTATACAAGCCCGGCACATGGAAACCCAGCCGTCCCAGACCGAACATGGAAACGTTGAGCACCCCTCTTCTATCCCTTCCGCATTACCCAACTTCCTTAACTGTCAATAACGACCTTGAGCACCCAGTTTTTTCACGTATTAGCCAATGCACCCATGCTAACCAACTGAAGCAAATCCATGCCCACATGCTTCGGACTGGCCTTTTCTTTGACCCTTACTCCGCTAGCAAACTCTTTGCAGCTTCCGCTCTGTCGCCTTTTTCGAGTTTGGATTATGCTCGTAAAGTGTTCGATCAAATACCCAAACCGAATCTCTACACCTGGAATACTCTCATTCGCATTTATGCTTCGAGCCTTGAACCTCTCCAGGGGATTTTGATCTTTCTGAGGATGGTTCATGAGAGTCCTTATTACCCCAATAAATTCACTTTTCCTTTCGTGATCAAGGCTGCTGCGGAGATTTTTAATTTATCTGTCGGGGAAGCTCTTCATGGGATGGTGATTAAGGCCTCGCTCGGGGCGGATGTTTATATTTCGAATTCGTTGATACATTTTTATTTTTCGTGCGGTGGATTTGATTCAGCTTATAGGGTGTTCACGATGATTGGTGAAAAAGATGTTGTATCTTGGAATTCAATGATCACAGGTTTGGCACAAAAAGGTTGTGCTGAAAAGGCTTTGGAGCTGTTTAAGAGAATGGAGGCAGAGCACGCGAAACCAAATGATGTGACAATGGTGGGTGTTTTATCGGTTTGCACAAAAAAGTTGGACTTGGAGTTTGGGAGGTGGGTGTGTACATATATTGAAAGGAATGGGATAAGTCTGAACTTGACTTTGAGTAATGCAATGCTTGATATGTATACAAAATGTGGAAGTCTTGAAGATGCAAAAATATTGTTTGATAAGATGCAGGAGAAGGACATTGTCACATGGACAACTATGCTTGATGGTTATGCTAGATTAGGAGAGTATGAAGCAGCAAGGCAAGTTCTTGATACCATGCCTAGGCAAGATATTGCTGCCTGGAATGCCCTCATATCTGGCTATGAACAGAATGGGAAGCCAAAGGAGGCTCTGTCCGTATATCATGAATTGCAACTGAGCAAGATTGCTAAACCTGACAAGATCACTCTTGTTAGCATGCTATCAGCTTGTGCTCAATTAGGATCAATGGAATTGGGAGAGTGCATACATGCCTACATAAAAGAGAAGGGGATTAAGTTAAATTGTCATCTTACAACCTCACTCATAGATATGTATTCGAAATGCGGAGATATAAAGAAGGCACTTGAGGTATTTTATTCTGTTGAGAGGAGAGATGTATTTGTTTGGAGTGCCATGATTGCTGGGTTGGCAATGCATGGACAGGGGAGAACCGCAATAGATTTGTTTGCTAGAATGAAAGAAACTACAATCAAGCCCAATTCTGTGACATTTACCAATGTGTTATGCGCTTGTAGCCATGCAGGGTTGGTGAAGGAGGGCAAAACCTTCTTTGCTCAAATGGAGCCGGTTTATGGGATTCAACCTGAGGTCCAGCACTATTCTTGCATGGTTGATATACTAGGTCGTGCAGGCCTTTTGGAAGAAGCTGTTGAATTTATTGAGAAAATGCCAATAGTTCCTAGCAGTTCTGTATGGGGTGCTTTGCTTGGAGCTTGTCAAATTCATGGAAATGTTGAGCTTGCTCAACTGGCTTGTAGCCGTTTGCTTGAGTTGGATCCTGATAACCATGGAGCATATGTTCTTTTATCTAATGTCTATGCCAAAACAGGGAAATGGGATAGTGTTTCTAGATTGAGGAAGCACATGAGAGTGACTGGACTAAAGAAAGAACAAGGTTGTAGCACAATTGAGGCTAATGGAGTCATTCATGAGTTTCTGGCAGGAGATAACTGTCATTCTCTTTCCAAGGAAATTTATTCAAAATTGGATGAGATTGTGACGAGATTAAAATCAGTTGGTTATGTTCCCAACAAGTCCCACCTTCTTCAACTTATTGAAGAGGACGACATGCAGGAGCATGCCCTTAACCTTCACAGTGAGAAGTTAGCAATTGCCTTTGGATTACTTAACGTGGAAGCGTCTCGGCCAATCCGGATTATAAAGAATCTTCGTGTTTGTGGAGACTGTCACTCAGTTGCTAAGCTTGTCTCTAGACTTTATAAAACAGAGATTATTCTAAGAGACCGGTATCGGTTCCATCATTTCAGTGGAGGGGACTGTTCATGTAATGATTATTGGTGAATGTTATGGTACAAAATCCAATAGAAATTACTCCTCAAACATTTAACTGATGAAACACATTTGTGTTGTTTCTTTCGCGCTAAGTCTAGCTTAAGTGCCACCACATATTTCCGGGAATTTCAAGCTTAGAATTTACATATTATTGTCACTTGCTATATTTACAGTTTAAGGTGGACATATCTATTTTTTGTAAATAGTTCATCTTTGTATTAGCACATAATTAGAAAGGACTAACATGGAATACTCACTGAAAATACACATTAATTTTTTTTTTTGGTCAGATGAAATACACATTAATTGAAACTTTTATTTTTTTTTATTTTAATTTTTTGCTCTAGATTAGTTGGTTATGAACATATATATATATTTGAGGGTAAGGTTAGAGGTTCCAATCAAACCTCTACCATAGGAGAAGCCCTAGCAACCTGGCCATCGGTTGAAGCTTTAATTGAAACTTTTGTATTAATAGTTTAATTGGTTGATAGTCTAAATATATGCCAAGACATACTCCAAGCGATAGTCACTGCTCCCCTTAAGACTTCTTAAACTGTAAAGCTCTCTCCTCTAAACTAGGAATAAGAAAATACACAAACTAATAGATCAGAAAATCGGCAAATATATACATATGTATAGTAATTTTTAACACATTTATTAAGATTAATTATCTTTTAAACATCTGTAAAAGACAATAATTAGTAGAATAGTACGTGTCTGTGTCCACCATATATTTTTTTCTTGACATCAGCCGACATGGCATTTCACCTGATTAATTGGTATCCGTCTCCGCCCATCTTTTTCATTTTACTTTTGCTCTACTCCATATGGGAAGATGGGAAGATTCTACTTTTATGGTCTATAAACTGCTTTACTCTTTTGGCAGGACCGCAGGAGATACCAACACCATGGAAACCTTAACTAAATCCTTCGCAAAGATCTGTTCGAAGGATCAGAGCACCTCCACTCTGTTATACTCGACAACACTCCTCGGTCGATCTTATATCAAATTTCCACGATCATCTAATTCCAATATTGAACATCTTGGTGGTTCCCATTTGCTTCGAAACAGAGTGCTCAAGCTGCCGGTTACTTCATCTCTTTTTCCATCCGCTCATGCAAAGGTAACCTTGGACTTCACGAGTTCTAGTGGTTTCTTTCGTTACATTCTGCTTTACCTGGCAAGTAGGTTTCTTTTCATTATCTGGTTGCTTCTTCTGTATTTGTTCCAAGACTTGGTGCCTTCAAGTTTATCCATCGAGCAGGAATGTCCATCAATTTCTTGTCCAATGTGAAACACGTTTGCTATTGTCCAATACCTATGATTGAGAGTACATATATTTTGTTTGGTTCAGTTAAGTTTTTCCACTTGCTTTCGCTTAGGTTGGTATCAGCCCTCTAGTTTTCTGCAGTAAAACAATCTTTGTTATAAAATATTTCGAAACGGTAGCTTCTTGAAAAGTGAGTCAAAGTTTCACTGTGACCTTGTTGAATAAATTGCAAATTAGGTTTTAGGGAACTCGGAGACTGGAGGAACTGAAATGCAAAGAGCAGGTAAGTTCTCTTGTTTCCAAATGGACTTCCCTTGAAGTATGTTTATAGTTTATACTTTTATTCTGACCAGCCAGTGTTGCTTCTTGGCTTTCTCTATTATGTAGAGGGATCAAAGACTGTTCATGTGAAACTTCAGCTGCAAAAGGAGTGCTCCTTTGGTGAAAAATTTCTCTTGGTAGGCAGTGATCCTATTTTTGGTATGTGGAATGCTTCAAACGCCATTCCCCTAACATGGTCGGAAGGGCACTTATGGATGGCTGAAATGGTAAGGAGACTCTCGAATTAGACTGCAAATGTTGGAAAGATGTCAATTTGTGACATTTGATGCAAATTTGTGAACTGACTGATTAGGATTTGCCCATTGGCTTGTCAATCCATTTCAAGTTTATACTCCATCAAAGTTCAGGTGATCTACTATGGCAGCCTGGTCCAGATCGAACTTTCCAAACCCTGGAAACCAACGAAACTTTGGTCATTACAGAGGACTGGGACAATGCTGAGGCTCAGAAAATCACCGAGGAGCAAATAATAAGCGAAAATGAGGATTCGCTGATCAACCACGGCTTGGAACCAACTGTGGGTGAGAATATCTGACTGGTCTACCTATTTCCTTCCCTCCTATCAAACATAGGCTAAAAGTTGAAGAGCTTCAGAGCTATCTGAAGCTCATAATGTTGGCTATGCAGAAATGATTAATACAGACAACGAAATGACCGCGAAAGATGGCGTTATGTGGAAAGAAGAAGAGGACTCTATCCGCCAAAGAACCTTGTCCGATGGAGACCAAATAAGTGATGGAGAGATGTGGTTGGGTTACGAAGAGGTTCCTGTGTTGGTACCCGGCATAAAACCTCTACCAAAACAAATGAGTGCTGAGAAATCACTTCCCAAGGAGTTAGAGAAAACTATCAGTCCTGAGAATTCTCTTAGATTTGCAGCCGATGATCATAACATGCCTGAAGCTGAAGCTACATCTTAATTCCAATACCATTTCATTTAAATGTAAATTTTACATACTATTATTGTACCACTGTGTGCAGGTGTCGTGTTTAATTTTGCTTCACTCTGCTTCAGATTAGTCGCCGACTCTCGTGTAGTTTGAGGCGAGTGTAGTAGCTTGAGTGACAAATAAACATACAGTAAACCTAAATTTGATTTCTTTCGTCATGTCATCCTATTTGAAACATTTATTCTCATTTTCCTTTTCTTTTCCTCACCTTTTATTTTTCCTATCCATTTTTCCCTTTAAAGTACTTTAAAAGCAATACATTTGACAAATTAAAATTTTAGGGTTTTTAGCATAAGAAAATTATATTGTATCTAAATAAGCTATGCATATAAAAACTGCTCAAAAACTTCATCAGGAATTGAATTAACAATGCAGCAGTTAACAACGGATCATTTCGGTAATAAAAAATGTGTATTGCCTACAACAACCTCGGTACGTTATATTCTATTCTCTCCTGTCATGATCTCGATTAGACCGTGGCTCAAACTCATCATCACCATGCCTTTTTAATCTCTTTTCATCCCTCCTATAATGATCTTCTCTTAACCTTGCTCCATGTTCATCATCACCATGCCTTCTGGATATCTTATCGTCCCTCCTATAACGATCCCCTGACCTTGGCTCAAAGTCTTCATCATTGTGCCTTCTAGATCTTTTGTCTTCTCTTCTATATCGATCATCTCTTGAAAATTCATCCTCATTGTGCCGTCTTGATCTCTTTTCTTCTCTACGATCATAATCTTCTCTTGCTGTCGGTCCAGCATCTTTATCATCATACCTCCTATATGTCTTTCCTTCCCTCCCGTCACTTTTCTCGAAGGCCTTGTCACTACTTGCTGGTCGGAGACCTTCTTGACCGGCACGCTCCTGCCTGCCAAAACTTTTCTCACTCTTCCTTGAACCCTCAAACTTGTCATTTCCCCATCTTGAACTTTTATCCTGAGGACCCCAACCAGTATTTGCAGCTCTCTGGGCACAAATAGAACAATACATAAACAAGTAATACTACAAATAACAGTTGATATATATGCAAACTACATTCGACACTTGGTAAATTTATATACTTGGTAAATTTATATATTAAACAGACCAGTCAAAGAAAACCAAGATATATCAATAACAGAGGAAAAACAACTTTTGATGCAAAAGTTATAGACAAATTTAACAAAGGCACACATATCACAACGCCCTCGAACCAGTATAGTTCAAACCATCAATTGGAAACCACCAGTATTATTGCATTTTGTTGAGAAATAATACAGATACAGAAATCAATCACCATGGTTTATGATCTAGATACTGTAATCAACGAAATAAAATAACAATAAGATTACTCCATTAACTCGAGATTAACACTGCAAATAGTTCATGATTATGAAAGTACCACATAATAGATTCATTCATTTTGGTTTTGACATGAATAGATTAATAAACAGGCATCCAAGTCAAAAAAGATTGGCGAGATTGGTTCTGCCTATCTGGTGTAAGCCGTAGACATAGATTATGATCATCCAAATTCAAAAAGAAATACTAAAACAAATAAAACTTACTTGCTCGTCATGGGAAAATTTACAACTAGCACCTCGAGTGCATTCACCTCTCTGAAAAGCATAGCAAACCCCTCGAGCCTCCCTCTTCTTCTGTTCTTCCTCCTCATCTTCTTCTTCTTTCTTCTTATACTTTTCGCAATGATCAACCCTTATAATTCGACCCAAAATCTGTGCCCCATTAAAATTATCTTCAATGCCAAAAATGAAAAAGCTCAATTAGATCACATTCATTGTCCTTATAAAAATTCTTTCGTTTTTTTTATTTTTAAATGATAAGTCAGTCTGAACTGTTAAGAGAGAAAAATCCTAACCTACAGCAAGAATTGTACTTCTTTGATCCTCATAAGCAAGAAAAGCAAAGCCTTTCGATTTTCCAGTTGCCTTATCTCTGACAAGATTAACATCTACAATTTCTCCATATCTGAGAAAAATACATAAATTACCAAGTCAGATGCTGCAAATAAATCTAAACACCAATAAAAAAAATTCCGATGGAACTTAAAGCCAAAAAAATGGAAATTTATAAAAAAAAACACGTACTGGGAAAAAACGGCGAGGAGATCGCCTTCGGTAAGATCAAACGGAAGGCCGCCGGCGAAAATGTAAGCAGAATCTTTATACTTGGCGTGCCAGGAAGCTTCCTCCGATATTCCCAAATCAGATTCTTTTGCCGTTATGTTCTGCAATCGCTTTACTAACGTTAATGGATTCATCGGATCCTGCTAAAAAGTTCAAGCTCTTCACCTTTTTTTTTTTCCAGCCAAAACCCTGATTTTGAATCCCAAAATTTCTACAAAATCCTAATTTTGGCCAGCTAATATTTGTAAATTGTGAAAAGTATTTTGGTAGGGAAGAGAATATAACTTTGGATTTGGGCGCGCCCTGATTGTCGGTTCCTGGACTCATTATTGGCTTTTTGATTGTTACCGGCCCAATCGGCTGTAACCTTGAGCCTACTGCTAAATGATTATAAATAAGAAAATTTACATTTAATCAACTATTAGTTGGTTTCAAGTGATAAAGCATTTGTTTAACTTAACTACGATCTCGAATTCAAATATTGTGAATAGAGAAAACTATTATTGGAAGAGTTTTACCGTATAATGAGCTGACTTGGCTCAAACAAGACTATTACAAACTGCTAAATGGATATGGATATATGTCATTTACACTAAAAAAAATTACAAATTAGGAATATGTTTTAATTTTATGAGAAATAAATAAAGTTCTAAAGTCTAATTTAATACATTATTAGTGTGTTATAATACTTATCCTAAACATTTATTATTGAAAAATACAAGAAAAAATTATTATTGTTATTCTAGCTTTTGATTTAATGGTTGATTCTTAATAATTTATCTTTTAGTATAAAAATAATAATAATAAGATTTGAATCTCATATCATCAAATTAAGGGAAAAAAAGTTACCATTACACTTATCATTACGTTAAATTTGAATCTAGATAAATAACTTTTGTTTGCTTTAATTGCTTTATTGACCATCATGCAGGTTTTGTTAGAATTACATTTTAAACAGTATTTTTTTTTAAGTTAGAACTACACGAAAGATAATTAGTAAAATGTTATGTTTTTTTTTTCCTCCTAGACTAGATGGCAATTTATAGGTGTAATTATCTATAAGGTCATATATTCAAATTAAACCTCTACTATTAGGGTGAGAAGCTCTACAACTTGACCACTGACCACTAGATGCCAAAGGGGTTTCTCAATAAAATATTCCCTTGAAGTCTTCAAAAAAAACTTTTTTTTTATAATTACATGCATTGTATCTATTTAATAGTTTACGATTATTTTATTGAGTTATGTTAGATTTCAAACGGAAGAAATCCTTTTAAATTTATTTTTTCTATTCATAATATTCGAATCTAATATCTTACTTAAATATAAAATTATACAATCGTGGAAATGCAACTTATCCAAGTTAAACGAAATATTTAACATGATCATCATAATTAATCAACGAACTTTATGACTTCATCTCAAAGTTTGAATGAATGGGTTTCTTTCTTATTTGCACCACTCTTCCCAAATTACCACCTTTTGTGTTCAAACTCAAATATTGGATTCCAATTCTATGAGTTGTCAATATTCTTAAATTGTTGTACATATTACAACTCTTACATCACGTGATTGACATTGTTCACGTCCTCAATATCCATTTAAACCATTTTATTTCACTTGGAAAATCTTACCAACTGTCGTAAAGACAAGTTTATGTCCGATAATAATTAACCATTAATGGCAAAACACATGTCCAGTTTTCTTTCCTGGTACCATCAATTGCCGTTTTGACTTTTGACCCGCTCGGCTGGCAGAAGCGCACAACGGACAACCGGCCAAAAGCCGACCCAGAAATCCCAATCCATCCAACATTCAAACTAAGCTCTAAGCAAGCATTCCCGTCGACGTCGTTTTAGCTACAAACTTGAAATCCAGAGCGGGCGGGAGCGGGAACCAGGCCAACAACCAGACCCCACTCTGCCACGCCTCTCCACTTTTCTATGATTTTTCGCCTTTCTTTCGTTTTCAACTGATCAAAAAAGCTTTCAGCTTTGGGAGTGGTGTGGGTCCCCAATTAGCTGGACCATTAACCCCAAGCCAGCAAGCCTCTCAAGCTCAATGCTTCCTCTCTCCTTTCGGCCTGGCCTCTCCCAACTCTTTTTTATTGCTCTGTTAATCTCTGATTCTAAGCACTGATCAAAATATACTTAAAAGAAAAAAAAAAATTCTCTCTTCAACTTTCTGATTGGCCAGTTTCCAGGTTAGTTTTTTATTTTCTTGGCCGTAAAGTTTTGCTTATTCTTTGATTTTGATCAAGCTTTTAGATCTAACGTCCAATGCTTCGATTGCACATTGAATTTTCTTGGTGTTTTCAAAGTGATGAGCGATAATGGCTTCTTACAGTAAAGAAGTTGATTCAGCATTCCATGGAGCAGGGGCAAAACCGTATACTCTTAACTCCATAAACCTTCTGCTTTTTCTCTTTCCTTTCTCTGTTTTAATCTTGGCCTTCTTTATTCAGTGGTTTGGAAATCTGGTGCATTGAGAACCTGCGGTTGGTTGCTGTTCCAAGGTCTTCTCATGGAAAATTCTACTCTGGAAGTGCATATGTCGTTTTAAGTGTAAGTTAGCGTTTTAACTTTCCGTTTTATTTTTTATTTTAATCAGTAAAATTAACAGAGTATATGATCAATGAACAATGATCATTACGTTTAGATTCAAAGGATTTATATGTTTGGATTTTGGTTGTATTGAGACAGACAAGTGTGCTAAAAAGTGGGCCTCCGCAGCACGACATACATTATTGGCTTGGAAATGATGCAAATAAGGTTATTGATTATTTTTTTTTCCTTTTAGGTTGTTGTCTTTCTTTTCATGGACGATATAATGTTTCGAGATTTCTATTGAAGGTTAAATTTGGTAGTGTCTTCATTGTCAAGAATAGTAATGTACAGTGACTAGAAGAAAATAAATGGAACCTGCCAAATATTTTTGACCACATTTGCAAATAAATTTCGTAGGTTGAATAGCACTCGAGATGATTGAAATTTGATTGAAACATCCTTTGTTAGAAAAAAACAATTGAAACATTTTAGGAAGTATTTATTACTTAAGTCTTATGTCACTAGTGGGTGTTTTGAGAATGTTTGCTGCATTGGCAGGTTGACTCAGACTTGGCATCGGACAAAGCTCTGGAACTAGATGCAGCGTTAGGGTCTTGTACCGTGCAGTATAGAGAAGTTCAAGGCCAAGAAACAGAGAAATTCTTGTCATATTTTAAGCCTTGTATTATTCCAGTTGAAGGAGTATACTCTTCACAGCCAGAGAACTTAAATGGTGATACTTACAAAGTCACCCTGTTAACATGCAAGGGAGATCATGTTGTTCACGTTAAAGAAGTAAGTTGTATTTGAAGTTAGGGAAATCATTTGAGGTGTAGAGCAATGATGGAAATTTCTGTTAACACATTGCATTGAGAGAGCCAAATTGCTCTTGTCGTCTATTATACAAGAAAAATCAAGTGATCCAATAGTGTACTTGTTTAGGGATCAACATTATATTGCAGGCATGTGTTGGTTGTTAGAGTTGAGCATTGGCATGATCAATGCTCAACTCTAATTATATAGTAGTTGTGTTGTTCTCAATACCTTTGCTTAGTGATAACTATGATTCTTTATATATCATGCTTGCTAACCAGGTGCCCTTTTCTCGATCGTCCTTGAATCACAATGATGTTTTCATTCTTGACACTGCATCGAAAATTTTCCTCTTTAGTGGGTGCAACTCTACTATCCAAGAAAGGGCTAAAGCTTTGGAGGTCGTTCAGTATATCAAAGAGAATAAGCACACTGGAAACTGCGAAGTCGCGACTATAGGTTGGAAATTTCCTTTCAACCTTTTTCAAGTATAAGATATTGTGATTATTAAATGATTCTCTTGCTGCAGAGGATGGAAAATTGGTTGGCGATTCTGATGTTGGTGAATTCTGGAGTTTATTTGGTGGTTATGCACCGATTCCCCGGGACACAGCTTTGCCTGGCCAGGAACAAGTTGATAGTCCTGTAATATTGTTCTGGTGAGATTTGTTATATTTTGCTAATATGTCCTTGTCAACGTGAATATACTTAGTTCCTGAATAATTGCAAATTAATATTCAGAAACAAGTTTACCGTGCGTCCAAGTCAAACGATACTAATACTGCATGCATTTGGGCAATATATATTTTCTAAAATAGATGCTCTTTTCTAACTTTTCAACTTGTATAAGATGATTGATCGAATCAACTTTTCCTGTTGGGTTCTAGTGAAACCAAGCTGTGTTCTCCTTCTACTTATTTCTTTCCTTGCCTTTCTTGAGTGACACTGTAAGGTCCTTCGTCACAGGATAAGTCTTCAGGGAAAACTATCTCAAATTGGAGCTAATTCATTAGACAAAGATATGCTTGAGAAAAGCAAGTGCTATATGCTAGATTGTGGAGCTGAAGTGTTTGTTTGGATGGGAAGAAATACCTCAGTAACCGAGCGAAAGACATCTATTTCAGCTGCAGAGGTAAGAGCCTTTTCTTTTGCTTCCTGTCCACCCTCCACTCTTTCTTCTCATGCACGTATAAATAAAGCAAAAAGTTAGATTGAGTGTATCATGAGGGGGATACGTTGGTGAAAAAGGACATTCATACAGTTAGAAATGGTTGGCATTCTTTCTAACTAGATTGCTGGTTACTTTTTACAGGATTTCCTCCGAAAGCAGGACAGGTCAAATGGGACTCACTTAACATTTTTAACCGAGGGATTGGAAACTTCAACGTTTAAATCCTACTTCAATAGTTGGCCTCAAACTTCAGAGACCAAGCTGTATGATGAAGGGCGAGAAAAAGTGGCAGGTTTGTTCCTATTGCAACGAATTGTTGGAAAGAAATAAGAAAGGAAAACTGGGAAAGAAACAGTGGGAAGGTAATTAGCTGTAGACTGTATGTATTGCATCACTTATGAATTTCACTTCATTTTCCTTTTCAGCAATATTCAAGCAACAGGGTTACGAAGTGAAGGAGCTTCCTGAAGAAGACTTCCAGTCTTACATAAATTGCAGAGGGACACTGAAAGTATTTTTTTTTTTTTAAATTGCTAGAAAATGATTTTCCTTTTTTGGTTATGGCTTTAAGCCTTCACTGTCTCATATTTTGTGTTGATGCAATGGTGTAACATGTCAGGTTTGGCGAATAAATGATCACGAACTGTCCCTTGTTCCAGTTTCAGAACAAACAAAGCTCTATAGTGGTGATTGCTATATTGTGCAGTATACATATCCTGGAAATGAAAGGGATGAGAGTTTATTTTATGCATGGCTTGGTCATGGAAGTGTACTGGTACATGCTTTTCATTTGAATCTTAAGCTTTAGTCTGGTAAACCTTAAGAATGCGGCATTAATATCCATCTTGATCCCATAGGAAGCATTAAGAATCCTATCTATAAACTTCAAAAAATACCTTTAGAATCATGCCATTCAAGTATAATATCCTTTTTGCTTGAGATCCTTTATGTTTATCTCAATATGGCTTCAAAACCAATGTTTGATCAGGTTTGATCAATATAATTACTAGTCCATTGAACATGTCAGAAGAGCTTATGGCGCAGATCATATTGGTGATACCTTGCTTAAATCGTCAAAAGTTTTTGCTTCCTTCTGAAGTTCATCAACTAGTTAAAATGTTTATTTGGAAATATAAACTCATTCTTGAGAAGCTAAGTTTAACTTGTAGTGATTGTTGAAGTGCAATAATGACCAAAGACTGTAAATATTCTTTCATGCCAAGGGCATTAGACGAAGCTAAAAGAAACAATATCAACCAAAATTTATAATTAAAAATGCCAGAGGCATTTCGTTATTTGCTTGTAAGTTGCGTTTCTCGTTTGGACTAAACCTTTGGCTCTTAATTTCATGAAATACTGTTGTACAGTTTCAGCATCTACTGCCATATTTTGCTCTAACATTTACCTATTGTAGCGCTTAATCATCTATTTAACTATGTCATTTGCCACCTTTTTTCTCATTATCTGTCCATTTCTTGCAGGAAGATAGAGCTGATGCCATCTTCCATATGAGTGCCATTGCTGATTCAACCAGAGGGGATCCAGTAGTGGCAAGTTCTTTTTCATTCTCTAATGCTTCTGCAGTTATAATATTTGTTGCTTCAGTTTGACTAACCCAAAGCTGCAAGTTAATTTAGGGATGTTCGAGAACTAATTAAGTGATTCTAAGTCATTTTCAGTGTATCCTGTATAGCTTGTTTCTGTGTGATTATATTTTGCTTTGTGAGAGATAGCTAATGGTTTTACTCGTTCATGGTAATGAAAGTTACAGGCTATACCACACAGCTAAGTTTTGTTGCAAATCCTTATTTTTCTTTTGGTGATCATTTCAACAGTTCTTAACTTTTCTGATTTAAAGGAGACTTACTTCTGCTATTTTTATTATCATATGAGGATTATTACTAGTAAATATATGTGCACGCTAATGGTTCACTATGTTAAATCTCATGTCTTATTTCAGGCTCAGGTTAGTGAAGCTAAGGAGCCAATTCAGTTTTTTCTTATTTTCCAGACATTAGTTGTTTATAAGGTTGGTTTTTCACAAGATTCCTTTATAAGATTGGATTGGATAGGATGAGGAGGAAAATTACATGTAATTTGTAGTGTGGTTTTATAGTGTTGAGATAAATTTGTATTGTGGGGGAGGATTATTCATAGGATGAGTCAATCCTCTCCATTTGCTAGGGGATTGAGTCATCCTATGAATAATCCTCTCCACAATACAAAACCATGTCAATACTAGAAAACCACACTACAAATTACATATATTTTTCCTCCTCATCCTATCCAATCCAATCTGGTGTAACAAACATGCTCTTAATTCCTTATGAGCATAATTTGTTTTTGTGTTGACATGATGGTAAATCAGGCAGTCTTCTAATTTTTTTTCTCTTTGTATATCACCTTTTGTTTTTATAAAGGGAGGTATCAGTGCAGGGTACAAGAAGTTTATTGCTGAAAGTGGTATTGATGATTATACTTATGATGAAAAGAAGATAGCTCTTTTTCGAGTTCAAGGGACAAGTCCCGAAAGCATGCAAGCTATCCAGGTTGATCATGTAAGTCCAAGATCTTACATTCATCCTCAAACTGTAACCATGATATGCCAAATGTCATGAGTTGTTGGTCTTTCATTTCATTTCTTAATAGGTTAATCAGTTCACTACCGAATCTTTTGTTTACGTTTCCACCAAATTGCTGTTTTCTGTGATATGAGTTGCTACTCTTTGTTCCTTTTTCTTTCTTATTCTTCAGTACCAAGATGATCCTCTATAATTGAGTATGACTTGCTTGTTAAACTAAAATCTGTCAGGTTTCAAGGTCCCTGAATTCATCCTACTGTTTCATCCTCCAAAATGGAACGTCCATCTTTACTTGGATTGGGAATCTCACCTCGAGCAGAGACCATGATCTTCTTGACAGAATGCTTGAACTCATTAATGTATGGAATTTATGTTATACAAATTGAGAAAAATATGAGATATTTTAACTATTTTCTATTTTGAGTGTTAAACCTTTTGATTCATAGATGAAGAAGGCCATTACTACAAATTTATATTGTGGATTTCTTGTTTTCTGGGCCTGACACATTTAATCATCATTGAATGTTGATTCCTTTCATGCCATTTCCAGCCAACATGGCAACCCATATCGGTTAGGGAAGGAAGCGAACCAGATAGTTTCTGGAGTCCACTTGGTGGAAAGACAGAGTATCCGAGAGAAAAAGAGATGAAGAAATGCGTAGAAGATCCACATTTGTTTAAATTTACCTCAACTGAAGGTAAGCAAATTATCCTCTATTTTCACTGTTGTTCTCTGGAAGGATAATTTGCTTCTGCCTTGGTTCAGAAGTTTGGTAGCTGTAAATTGCTGCAAAACAAAACGTGTCTGACAGTTGGTTATGGTTCTTTTGCTGGTCGGTTTGATTTCCCTTTTCAGGTGATTTCAAGGTACACCTTGTTTGGTTCTGTTGTCTTGCATTATTTTCATCAGCTCATATTACAAATATAGATTTCTAACAAAGAGTGCAATTGAAATTTAGGCTAGCTAAGGGAAACACCTATATTTTGAACACGTTCAAATGATCAATGGGATTATTGTTATCTGCTTATGAAATTCTGGAAAGGAAGATCTCTATGTACAAATGCTCAATGGAAAGTAGCAACTACTGAGTTATAAAATAGCTTCTTGATTTTCTTGAGGATTTACTCTGGCTTGCTCCGATTTTCAGATTAAAGAGATATACAGCTTCACTCAAGATGATTTAACTACTGAAGATGTACTAGTGCTAGACTGCCAAAAGGAGATATATGTTTGGGTTGGACGCCAATCAACTATTAAATCAAAACAAGTAGCCCTTAATCTTGGTCTGGTAAATTAGACATGTAGACTCTCTCAGAACTTCTTTTCTTTGTATCATGCATTACATGTAGTTTGACATTCTAATATCTTGATGTTAAACATTTATAATTGCAGAAATTCCTTGAGAAAGACATTCTGGAAGAAGAACTTTCTTTGGAGACTCCTATATATGTTATTCCTGAAGGCCGTGAGCCACCATTTTTCACATGTTTTTTCGAATGGGATCCCTTGAAGGCAAATGTAAGTCGGTCATCTACCTTATTAGAAGACCAATTATAAGCTCCTTTGCATTGATGTTGATGTATGGCAATAAGCTCCTTTCCTCATTTAGCAACAAGAACATGTACATTTTGGTTGCTTCCTTGCAGATGCATGGCAATTCATTCGAGCGGAAGCTTGCTACCTTGAAAGGAAAAACGTCAAGTGGAAGTGTAAGTGACTGTTACTATGCTTTAATTAGATGTCTATGTAGGAGAATTTACCTTTAACCTCGTGTGGCCATGGGGAGCGTGGCACTACCTATAGGGTGGTGCAACAAATATATGAGCTTATCACCAGGTAGTTTTCATTGATGACCAAACTCACCTTGCTCAGAAGAATTTCGCAATCAGGCAAAATCAAATTAATATAACCTGAAATTTTTTTCAATGTCTTATAATTCATTAGCATTCCACATTTTGAATGTATAAGATATGTTTTGAGAGAAACATTGGGATACTTATTCAACTCTATAATTCAGGCACCATCAAGAAATGTAGGGAGGGCTTACTCTCGGGACGCTACCCCAGGTCGTTCAAGAAGCAGATCCGGTAGTTCAAATGGATGGGAAAGAAGTATATCTCCTGCACCTAGCATATCAGGTTCACATTTGAAGTTTTCTGACAACCAAAATGCATCCAGCCCAACTCCAATTGTCAGGAAGCTCTTTGCAGGATCCTCTCCTTATCAAGGTGCATTGAACATAGTTGAATTTTCAATTATATTACTTAGACATAAATCAAGTTTTCTTTCGCTTCTAGGAGTGTGGCTATATATGGTAACGCAACTTCATTAGTCCCTAAATATCTATCACATAAGAAAGAGTAATGCGTCTTACATCAGATGTTGAAAATCATTGTCAGTTTTCTAGCTTTAAACCACTTAATAAGTTGTGTTCTTACTGACTTGACCATACGAAATATGATTATGACCTTGAAATAGGAATACCTGAACTCTCTTGTCTCAACAACTTGGACAATTAACTCTTTAAGTGTTTTGGTTTGAATCATCATGAATTCGAACTTGGCAGAATGACTCTGAATCAGACCTTTATGGGTAGACTGAGGTCGAGTGACTTCATTTGCATCATGTTGTATTGTGATGTCTTGTTTTGTTTATGAGTTGATTATCTAATCTACACGGTTTTTCCTTCGGTAAATTGCCTATTATCTAATGAGTTATTTTACTTGTTTTTTCTCCTTTTTAATTAAATCACTTTTCCTGCAGATTCTCCAGTAGTAGAGCCAAGCACCCCTTCATCGCATGAAAATTCAAACCAGATTGATCGAAGTGAGACTAGTCCAAATGCATTAATATATCCTTATCAAAGACTGACGGTGGAGTCAAAAGACCCAGTTTCAGGCATAGATGTGACCAAAAGAGAGGTACCAGCTACAGCATACAGCTTTAAAATCTTGCTACATTCAAATGAAAATTAAGTAAACGAAATCAATAGATCATATACCTGCTGATTCCATTATTGTCATTTGCCTATCCATATCAATCAACCTTTGCATTTGCATGCATCTGATATTTGTGGTTATATTTTTCCTGTAGGCATATTTATCTGAGGAAGAGTTTGCTGCAAAATTTGGCATGCCAAAGGGAGCATTCTACAAGCTTCCTAAATGGAGACAAAACAAGCTCAAGATGACACTCGATCTTTTCTAATCCAAGTTAGCTTGCTTGAGATTACTGCCAGTTGCCCATGTTTTGACCGGTGACAACTTTTGCAGTTTATCGATCCCTCTTCTTATTACATATAGGATGATGAGCCCTTCACCAGCGAGTTATGTTCCAAAAAATGTACATCTAATCTCTACCCAATTTCCATGAGCTTACTCTAGAGTCTATGTTTTATCATTCATCCCTCCTCCGAGAAATCATTGATGATTAAAAAGTAAATACTTGGTTTTCTATGTAGTTTTTGAAGCATGATTGGTTCCCATACGGCCCCTTTCTTGTAGTTTAAGTTACTAAATTGTTCAAAGAAACCAGTTTGATCTTAGGTTGCTGTCGTTGCTGTCCTGCAATTAAGTAATTGATAATAATGAGACATAGCAGGCCTGACGGGGGCCGGATATTTGGCTGCAGGCTTATGGTCAACCATTTTCTCTGAAAGCCACTCAGTAAAGTTCTATTCCCGTTCCACACAAATGGAACTTGTTTGTGGCATTTCTGAGGAAGGTTGAAGGGGCCATTTTCAAGCCCCCCATAAACCTCAATCATCTTACGCTCATTTGCAAAGATCACAAATAATAATTTTATAATTGAGGTGACAAATTAGCTTTGAGGATCCAAACCGGAAACGTCACTGCAGACCAAAGTCAACTGTTTTACCGGTCGTTTATCAAGATTTATTTAATCCGACAAAATTGACAAAGGATTTTGGTTCCAAATTCGAATATGCTTTCTGAAATTTTATTGCAACAAAGTATATGTAAAATTCGAATAGGCCCATGGGCCAGATGAATTCGGTGCTTCATTTTCATGAAGTCTAGTTCCCGACTTACCGGCTGAGACCAAAATTTTGCCACGTGGCAGGTTTTAGACTTCTTGTAAAAACGCGACCAGAACTTGGGTTAAAACAAAATCTCCTTATAGAAGCACAGTTTCTGCTACCTAATAACTCTGAAAAGATTATACTTACTATTGCCGTACGCCAAAAACGACCAAATCCTATTTATCTTTCTTCTTTATCTTTCACCGGAAAATGATTTCCGGCCGGCGATTTGTCTTTGCTTTTATTTTCTTCTTTTACCTTATAATTTCCTCCCACTCTCTTAACTCCAACTATAATTTCCGGAAGAAACACAAAATCAAAGGACCCATTAAAACTATAGTTATTGTCGTCATGGAAAACCGTTCCTTTGACCATATTTTAGGCTGGCTCAAATCGACCAGACCCGATATCGACGGCGTCACCGGCTCTGAGTCAAACCCAGTCAACGTCTCCGACCCCAAATCCCCTCATGTTTCTGTCTCCGACGATTCTATCTACGTTGATTCAGACCCGGGCCATTCTTTTCAAGCGATTCGAGAACAGATTTTCGGGTCAAACGATAGCTCCGCTAACCCGGCTCCCATGAACGGTTTCGCACAACAAGCGGAGAGTATGGGCGAAGGCTTGAGCAAAGAGGTGATGAGCGGATTTAAGCCGAGTCGAATACCGGTTTACACGAAGTTAGCTAACGAGTTTGCTGTCTTCGACCGGTGGTTTGCTTCGGTTCCCGCTTCAACTCAACCGAATCGGTTTTACGTTCACTCAGCGACGTCGTTTGGAGCCATGAGTAATGTTAGGAAAGACCTCATCCATGGATTCCCTCAAAAAACGATTTTCGATTCGTTGGACGAGAATGACCTGAGCTTCGGAATTTATTACCAAAATATTCCGGCCACCCTTTTCTTCAAAAGCCTTAGGAAATTAAAGCACCTGACGAAATTCCACAGCTACGCTTTGAAGTTCCGACTCCATGCCCGGCTCGGCCGGCTACCCAATTACGTGGTGGTTGAGCAACGTTACATGGACATTGACTTGTTCCCGGCCAACGACGATCACCCTTCGCATGACGTGGCTCGTGGACAGGAGTTTGTGAAGGAGGTGTACGAGATACTGAGAGCTAGTCCGCAGTGGAACGAGATGGCGCTTTTGATTACTTACGATGAGCACGGGGGGTTTTACGATCACGTGCCGACTCCAGTCTCGGGTGTGCCCAATCCGGATGGGATCATAGGACCCGACCCATATTATTTCAAGTTTGATCGGTTGGGTGTTAGGGTCCCTACTATCTTGGTCTCTCCCTGGATCGATAAGGCTACTGGTGAATTTCTTTCTTTCTTCCTTTTTTTTTTAATTTTTATTTTTCAAGAAAAAGTACTTAGTTTCGAATATCAATTTACTGCTGGTATAATTTATGTACTATTGGTGTAATTTGTTAACTAATCATAGCTTGTTGATAAAGGTTTTGATGGGGAATTGTCATTTGGTGACTTTTTTTGGAGGCAAAAGTCATTTGTTGGCTATACACTTTAGTAAATCAAAAGATGAATTCTTGGTTTGAATTTTTGTCCCTTAGTTGAATTGAATGGTTTGTTGTGGATTAGAAGGATGGTTTAAGTATTGTCCTTTTTACTTTTAGTGGCAATTGAGAGGACGTTGCTTTGCCTCCAATCATGCCCTGTTTTTTGTGGGATATTTTTGTTCTGTTTTCATATTAAACAGTTGAGTAGGCAGGTTAGCTATTTAGTTGAACCGGTTGGCCCATAAAGGGTGGAAGTCAAATTTCCAGAAGAGTTTGATTTCTTTTGCACGTCATATCAAGTGCCATATTAGTATCCGAACGTGATTTTGGGTGTTTGTAGCTTGTGTTGAAAGAAATAGTTTGGACTCTTCAATAGAATAGATATTGTGACAATTAATTACTCCTGATGTATTAAAGTATCTCACAATAGAAATCTATTATTATTATTAATGATGTTACTCGTAGAAATAGATAGCCTAATTAATGGCTCTGAACTTAGAACTGATTGCAAGTCTGATCCGTCTATCTCTGAACTTATAACAGATAGCTTTGAACTGAAGTTCTACTTGAACAGTGTATTAAAGGGAACTATCTTTCAGTTGGCTCTCCAGTTCACATCATTCCTTGTACTGTCGTTTACTATATGTTGCAATTTCTAACCTTGTCTGTTTTACTCCCTTTGCTTTTGTGCAGTGATCCATAAGCCAGCTGGGCCAACACCACAGTCACAATTTGAACATTCTTCGATCCCGGCAACTGTGAAGAAGCTTTTCAACCTGAATTCAAATTTCCTGACAAAGAGGGATGCATGGGCTGGTACATTTGAGAAGTATTTTAACCTGCGCAGTACTCCACGTACTGATTGTCCAGGTATGGGTCGATATCCTTATTCCTTCATATAATTGAGTTGAATTTTCTTTACAAATTACTTTCAATTTTGTTGAATCGGTTCACTTCCTATGTGTATGGAATATAATAGTGCACTGTGCTCCTGTATTCCAGGTTGAATTTGCATTGTGTATTGTGCATTTCCTTAAATTGTTCTTTTTCTCCTTTCTAAATGCATAGTGATATAGGATCCTGCAACTCTTTTGAGTTCTTTCACTGGATGATGCTTGCATTTTGAGATACTGTTTGTTTAATGAAATGTCATAGTATTTCTTTGTTGTCCTCACCTTTTCTAATGATCGCTTCCTCTCTTTGCATACATGGCTGCCAAGGGGGTAAATATAAGAAACATTAGTAATTGGTCTGGCACGAAGATGGTGCCATATAGAGGAACAGAGTATGTTTTGGTTATATTGTTTTGATTTGGAAATGAAAGCCGATCTAATGGCCAGATATAGGGTTCAGATACTTGTGACCTTCTGATGAAAGCATTGTCAAAAAGCATCTATTACCTCTTTGCCTGAATGAATTATAATATATCCTGAAATTTGGAGCAGAAACTCTTCCTGAGGTGACAATGTCATTGAGGCCATGGGGACCAAAAGAAGATGCCAGCCTCTCAGAATTCCAAGTTGAACTCGTTCAGCTTGCGTCACAGCTCAATGGTGATTATGTCCTCAATACTTACCCAGATATTGGCAGAAGCATGACTGTAGGTGAAGCCAACAGATACGTGGAGGATGCAGTCAAGAGGTTCCTGGAAGCTGGAAAGGCTGCAATAAGAGCCGGAGCTAATGAATCTGCAATTGTAACAATGAGGCCTTCTCTCTCCAGTCGAATTAAGGTAGATCGAAACAGCTACGTGGAAGCCTATTAGCCCCTCTATATTTTTGCCACTGTAAATAGAAATTTGAAAAATTATACTATTCCCTGTACACATTTCTAGCCATGATGCCAGGGTAAACCAGCATCACAACGTAATCTCATCTACCGAGATTAAGCATACTTGTTTAAGTACTCTAATTTTACAACTATATCACATACACACATTTTCTCCCAGATCTTCCTTTAAATGACACTTTTATATTAAATTAAATCCTTGAAGTTGGGGCAAGGATTAGTTTGTAGAAGATTGCTCGTTTGTAAAATACCAGCTACAACACACCTGCTGGGTGCTGGCTGCAAGAACAGTATCTTTTGTATGCTATGGTAAATGAATTTTTATCTTATGAAGTGGCAGTATTACATCCGTCAATTCAGAGGCGCCTTTTTGCTTTGTTTTCTTGCCAAATACTTTAATTTATAAATAAATAACAAGTGGAATTTGTAGCATTACACCAAGTTCTAACATTACAGCCATGAAAGTTTCATGATGAAACCCTTTGATTTCGAGACGGGAATCTTGCTACCATACAAAAAGTCAAGAACCATTTTCCTCCACTTTGGTTAATCGTGCCAATGTCAAGTTAACCCATCCGAGGTCGGAGTCTATCCATCGATTGTTCAAGTCACTGAAGTAGAATGCACAGCTAGTCACCTACTCAACACATTCAAAAACTGGCCGGCCCTACCCTCAAAGCAAGTATATATAAAAAGTTAAAAACTCTTTAACTGTGACCAGACGACTGACCAGGAAGTATAGCTACCATTCAACGTAGTATGTAATTAATATAAAGTTACAAAACTATCATGCTATTTCTCCCCTTTTCCTTCATAACCAATCAATACTATCTCTCTTTCTCACAATCTCTCTTCCATTCTCCAGAAACTATGGAGATCTCTTGGGAGCAAAGTGTGACATATTCTATAAACACTATTTACCTTCTGTTTTCTGCTTACTTGGTCTTTGTTATGCAGCTTGGCTTTGCCATGCTCTGTGCTGGTTCAGTCAGGGCCAAGAATGCTATGAATATTATGCTCACAAATGTTGTAGATGCGGTTGTTGGCAGCATATCTTACTATCTCTTTGGCTTTGCCTTTGCATTTGGCGATAGCTCCAACCCTTTTATTGGCACAAACTTCTTTGCTCTGAAAGATATTCCGAATAGTTCATATGACTACTCTTTCTTTCTTTACCAATGGGCTTTTGCTATTGCTGTTGCTGGAATTACCAGCGGGTCTATAGCGGAGAGAACCCAGTTCAGTGCTTACCTTGTTTTCTCCTTTTTCCTTAGTGGGTTCGTTTATCCTGTAGTGGTTCATTGGGTTTGGTCATCTGGCGGTTGGCTCAGTTCCAGCTCAAGTAATCCGCTCTTCGGCTCTGGTGCCATTGATTTTGCTGGGAGTGGAGTGGTGCATTTGGTAGGTGCGATTGCCGGGCTTTGGGGTTCATTCATAGAAGGGCCAAGAGTGGCCCGGTTCGATGCATTTGGCAAGCCTATGCCGATGCGTGGGCATAATGCAACTCTAGTGGTTCTTGGCACGTTTTTGTTGTGGTTTGGATGGTTTGGGTTCAATCCAGGCTCATTTTACAAGATTCTTGTGGCCTATCCTACCACAACCGATCAAGGTAATTGGACGGCCATTGGCCGGACTGCGGTTACAACAACCTTAGCTGGATCGACGGCAGGAATAGTAACGTTGTTCGGCCGAAGGTTACTAGTGGGCCATTGGGATGCACTAGATGTTTGCAATGGGTTGCTAGGCGGCTTCGTTGCAATCACATCAGGCTGCTCAGTGGTTGAGCCATGGGCTGCTATTGTGTGTGGCTTTTTTGCGGCCTGGGTCTTGATCGGGCTTAATATCCTAGCATTAAAATTGCATTTCGACGACCCATTAGAGGCCACTCAATTGCACGGGGGATGTGGTGCTTGGGGTCTGATCTTTACCGGACTGTTTGCAAAAGAGGAGTTTGTGATTCAAGCCTATAACTCGGGAGAAGGCGGGGTGGTTCGACCCTACGGCCTTTTTATGGGTGGAGGCTGGGGCCTGCTCGGCTGCCAAGTCATTGAGGTTGTAGTGATAGTATGTTGGGTTACAATCACAATGGGGCCTGTTTTCTATGCTCTTCATCAGTTAAGGATTTTGAGAATATCCGCCGATGAGGAAATTGCAGGACTGGATATTTCCAGCCATGGAGGATATGCTTACAGTGCTCATCAGGAAGAAACTCAGCCTCGTTTTTATGCAGATTACAGGAGAATGCAGGAACAGTCATAACTCAAAAGCTGCCACCCACTATCCCGCATTGATCTTTCTTCCCATTTTCAGTGATTGATTAGTATTATTGGATTACTGCAAATCTCAAATGAGAGTTCACTTGATTTTGTTAAAGATGTAATTAGTAATTTGTTCGAAATCAAAGTTGTTATCGGTTTGCTATTACACTTTCCGGGTACTAACAATGTTGGGTTTCTTTGAACTACCAGTTGGAACTTGGATTATATAATGAGAAAACATTCTCTTGCAGTTTAAAACCCATGACCTTGCAAGTCAGCCACACTCCCCCACTCCCAAACACGAGGGAAAAAGTAGAACTCAGATAAGCATTCTTTATCTGATGATGTGGGGATTGTTTTCAGCGAAGGGACAACGAAACATTTTGAAGCCGCTCAAATAAAGAGGGCCATAGCCAGAAAGTATGTACATTTCAGAATGGTAGTATAGTATCACATAGATACAGAGGCATGCTAGTTATATACAGGCAATTAGCATGCCTCTGGATCAACACACTCACCTAACATGAACATCATAGGGAACAAACATATCATCTGGGACGATGAGAGGCAGTTTATCAATGTACATGAAGAGCCTCTTGCAGTTCTCTCTCAGAATAGATGATAAATCAACAATCTCACTCTTATCTGTGAAAATCCAAAGGTCACCAGAGTTGACCCTTTTCAGACTATCCCGACAAAAGGGACATGACTGAGACCGGCCACGCCTGAAATTAACAGGAAATATTACAGCATCAGTCACTAACAGAGGAAGAGTAGAACATGAATCTTGAACCTAGAACAGAATGCAAACATTGACCTTAAACACAGGAAAACTGGCTTGCCACTATCATGAATGATAACTGCCCCAAACACAATTACTCTTAGTAAAGAACAAAAAGGTTCCACTCAAGAATGTAGGATATACAGACCACCATCAGTCGAAATAACAGTTCCAACTGATAGTGAACATCATGTGGGTATGTATAATAGTAAAACACTATCAAGTTGTACTCACAGAAAGGACACAGCTTACCAATCCCGATAACACTTCAAACAAAGAGAATGGCCGCAATTAGGCAATACTACCATGCTGTTCATCTCCATGCAAATCCCACACTCCTCTTCCCTTTCTACGTCAATTTCTGAGAGCTTCCCTCTTTCAAATTCATCCTTCCTCCGATACCTCATGGTGCAAAGTTCTTTCTGTTTCCTATCTTCCAAATCAGTGATACCTCTTTGAAGTTGCAATATAGAAGGAAATATCACAGCTGTTTACCAGAAACAAAGTAGTAACTAGTGAGACAGATAACACTTCAATTGAGCTAAACAATGTTGCCCGCACAAACACTTAAAAAGAAAAAGCTGAGAGAGAGAGCAAGACTAAGCAATTCTAACAAAAGTTTTTTTTTTTTTTTTAAAGAGTTTAGGAGCAGGGGAGGTTATCCCATCTCCAAGATCAGGGCAAACCACCGACCCCTTTGAGGATTTACGGATCCACTGGACTTTCACCAACGGATTTTTCGAACTTACAGATCACCTACCAATGGGGGCCTGTGGAGGCTCGAACCTGGGTGCTTTGCACCACAAGTCTAAGCCTTAACTACTTTGGCCAACCCCCATTGGCAAATAGAAAGAGAAAGAAACTATTTGCTTGTTTGGTGCATTTTAATTGTAACAAAAGTTTTGACTTCTCGAAATCTCACTCACCATAAAATTCTCTAATGCTGGCTTTCCTTTCATAAACAGACATAGTGGTCTTGCCATCAGCATAGGTCTGCATCACTCCACCAGATTGCCACAGCTCAATGTAAGTAATTGTTAGACAACAGATAATGATTTTGATCAAGATAAAAGAACAAATGAAAGATTTGGTGTAAGAAGAGAGTAGGGAGACTCTTGAGAAGGAGGGGTTGAGGTGTTAAAAGGAACACAACGCAATGAGAAGAGAGAAAAACAATCAGCTGAATATTCTATGGTGGAAAGAAATATACCATATAAATAAGTATTCTGAGCAATCCAAGGGCACCAGCAAGTTGACAATCAGTCCACTGAACAAGGAAAAGGAAAAACTGGGCTGCTGGACTATAGGACAGTCTCATTTGAAGACGAGCTCCATCTTTGTCCCTTGGATAATCTAAAGCCCTGAAATCACACGAGCAAAAAAGGCAAAAGTACATTGTTAACCATCATGGAGTGCCGATAATAAAGAAAAACAAAAAGGAATTTGAAATAGCATGTCTTTGGTCATAATCTTTGACGTTAGCATGGATTAACGGTATCATTCAGTAGGTCTCCATTAGTTACAGATGCAACTTAAGGACAATGTTCACTAATCCTATCAATTACATATATAAAGAATTCCTCCACGTCAATGTGTCAAATATTCTAGCAATGGTATCACAACATAAAACAGAAGCCCTTGTTTCCTGCTCTTACTACCATGTAAGTGCAACAAAGGACCCAATTCCAAAATATATACACCTTCTTAGAAAAGTAAAAATGCAGTCCATTTTTTGTGCCGCTTGTCCACAAACCGAAAAAGAAAAAGAAACAAAGTAATGCTCAGATCACTTAGAATCCGGGTATACCCTTCACTCAGTCAGCTCCCTTTGTTGGCTTAGTTGTTTCATTTGATTATAGGGCTACGCCTTGAACCAGAAGAGCTTCCTTCCCTATTATCTATAACCAATTTCTTCCATTTATAATGCAACTGAAGCTTGACTAGATATTTTAGACCCATTCTTAGTTAGACACAACATAAGGTGACGTTTTAGATTACAAGTTCGTAAAAAAGTTTTCACCTTATGCAGGAACACAGAATGTTCAGAACTTCATTAATCTTCTAAAAATCTTGCATTGTCAAAAAAAAATGTCCCTCCCTATTAAAGTCAACAAACATAGGAGTAAAAAACAAACCCCACAATCTTTCAATCAAAGTTTGGTCCTTTTTTAAGTAGAAAGTTCGTTTTTTGTTTTAATGTTTTTTTTTATAAATATTTGCTTGAAGAAAAATGCCACTTCTTTTTTTTTACAAAAATAAATTTGCAAGTCAAGCAGGGTTTAAGGAATCAAATTTCAAAGGGATAAAATTTAAGAGAACAACCCGGGAAACAAGAAAATTTCAAACAGCGAAGCAATAGAAGATATAATCAAGTACAAAGAGAAAGGAGATATACAGAGTATTAGCGTGTTGAATATCAGCTTCGAGCGCTTTGAGTGAATCCTTGAAAGACGACTTTCCCATGATCGGGTATTTTCCCGGAAAATTATTCCCATCAAACAAACAGCAAAGGAAAATTATTGCTGACGCTGAGGAAAGACCCCAACAAAAATACCCTCAAAAAGATTTCTTCAACTCCAAATATACCCCCAATTATTCAGTACAAAAAAGCTGAAATGAATTGGTATTATTGTAATTTCGACAAAAACCTCGTAACCAGCGACGAACTTAACTGCACTCTCCAAGTCCAAACACTGTCAGTTACGACTTCTTAAAGCAAAGGCTGAAGGATCCCGAAATTACGATGTTGTCCTTACTTGAACCTAATCCGGTTTGGATTGTCTGTCGTCAGCCGTTTGCTGATTCTGTTTAGAAAAACCAATGACGTGGAAGGAAAGGAGACAAGAGGGAATGATTTCATGCCCCCCCAACCCCCCCCCCTTCTGATGATGTGGCGAACTTCTATTGGGTAAATCAATTGAATGGCGTGCGGCCGTCAGTAGAGAATCTACTCTAAACCTTGGGCGGCGCCTGAAGTTTCATAAATAAACCAGGAACCTGTTGAATCCGAATAAAGGAAATGGTGTCCTATACCAGAGTATCCAGAAGAAACTTCTCAAGTTTTGTTAATCTCGATTAGATTATACTATATATTATGGAATAAACTAAGGTTTAATTATGGGTTTTGGATAAGAGATAAAATGTCCGTTTTTGGTAACCCAACGACCCAAGGCCTGTAAGATTTTGGGAGAATTTAAGCTGGATTAATGGGATTTCAGTTCACTCAATTTATGAAAAATCTTACAAACAGAAACTAGAAAGTGTTTCCATTTACAGAATCTCTCTTCTTATTTGAGATTTTCCTCATCGCGTGCTTAGCAAAAAGAGCTTTATAATTATGACTTCAATTACCACCTAGTAATTGAGATTAAAAATAGAAAAGGACATGAATTAAGTAAAATTCTAACACCCCATATTTGCATGTTTTTCTTCAGCAATTTCGGTTCAATTGATTTTTCTTTTCCCTTTAAGACACCACTAGCCATGTACCCGCGTTTCGCAGCAGGTTTTGTATTCTTACTTATATAATTTTATTTAAGATAATTAAATATAAAAATCGATATAAGAATAAAAATACAAATATAATTAAAATTAATTTAATTTATTTTAATTTATATTAAATTTACATTAATACCTTAATAATCATATTAAGATTATAAGTCATAATAATAGTATAAAGTATAAGAGTTTAGCTTTCATACACTAACAATGAAGTTTTTTAACTCCACATGCAGTGTTAAGCAAATGATACATACTCTACTATTTAATTAATTAATTAATTAAAAATATATAAAAATACATATCAATCCTCTAACCCCACTTGTGGATTTAAAAAACTATACTATCAGTGTATGAGATAATTTTTCAAAGTATAATTATTCAAAACAAAATGAGTTCAATTATATCATGTTTAGAGGATTGACAAAAGATGTTATCAACAATATTCCTATTTATTTTGAATTCTCAATATCTCTATTTATTCTAAATAGCATAAATATACAAACCTATTCTTAAAATTATAGTATTATATGTATATTGTATGTATTTATGCATGTGTAAGTAGCATTTATAATATATATAATAGTATTTATATATTACAATATAATAATGATTGTGTATGTATGTGGGTCTCACTATTTTAAGAATATAGATTACAAAAATAAAATGTAAAATGACTAAAAGGTCATAATAGCAAATAGAGAAAAAAAAATTGAGATAAAATGGATATTTTTATAAATTTACATATTTTTTTTAGTAGATTTTAGTAGATATACATACATATATATATATATATATATATAGAGAGAGAGAGAGAGAGAGAGAGAGAGAGAGAGAGAGAGAGAGATAAGCTTAGAAAACAGAAGAAAGATAGGGAATTCGTGCATATCCATGATTAGTGTCTATGAATGGATAAGGTCAGTTAGCCACAATCTTAGCTCTATGCAGATACAGGCATGGCATGGCTCATATATCTTTTGTCCTTTCGTTATTGGTTTGGTTCTTTTCTTTTTCGTCGGAACAATGATGCGAGAAGATTAATCCGAATGACAAGTCAACCAATTTTGATATTCTAAAAAATATCTATTGATGATAATGAGTTTAGACATTACTTGCCTTAATAATATAGTTGGTGCTTTGATAGTTAGGTGCTTCCTATAATATCTCTTTATTAGCAGTAGTTTGAAGAAAGAGACTCTTTATCCCACCAAAAAAAGAAAAAAGAGAAAGAATTATTGAAAGGACTGATTAATACTTTGCTCCCTAATTATGGAGAAATTGTTAGGTAGGTTGGGTGTACTATATCATCTATAGACCCGACCAATAAATTTGTGTAAACTCAAAAAGCTTCTTAAAACTAAGGTACTAATTTGATAAAAATTTAGTCCCACATTACAAAAAAGGAGAATTGAAAGGGTAAGTTCTTAATTTAGGCTATAATTATGGTAGGGTTTTAGTAAATAGATTAAAATTCTTGAGTTGTCATAATTTAATTGGTCAGATCTATGAATGACGTGGTACACCCGATCTACCTAATAATTTCTCATAATCATGTATAATTAGTATTCTTTAGGAATTCTAATATAGTAGGTAGTATAATTTTCTTTTTCCTCAATTATTCGACAGGCAAGACAGAAGACAACCTTGCTTGAAGCCCAAAACGTATATACCAAATACATATAAAGTTGGGCATGAAATAATAAAAATATTCGCCATTCTCTTAACTCTCATCAATTTCACTCTAAAAGGTAAGGATAGTTTAGTCATTTCACTTTGCTTATTTAATTTTATTTATTTTCAAAGCATGAACCCCACATTCCACTAGCAAAAAAATACTAATATCTTATTAAGATTTTTTATATATTATATATTATTATATAATATCTTTATATATTATATGTTTTTATATATTAATATCTTTAAATATTATATATTATACATATCTATATATCATATATTTTTCATTATCTTTTTTTAATATTTTAATTATAATTTATTTAATTAGTATTAATCATTAATTATTAAATATTAATATAATAATACATATAAAATTGTTATTGTAATATTGTCGTCTGATTTTGTAATATTGACTATAAGTATTAGTTATTTTCTTAGACTCTATATATACACTTATTTTTTTTTTGTTACAATATGTATCAACTTTAAAAAATTTACTTATAATATATATATACATAAAATTATATAATATTTATATATAATTAATATACTAATTCTCACGCCTGCAGTCAACTGAAGCCGTCTATGGCTAGTATATTATATTTTTAATTATTATTACAACAGGACAGAAAGTTGTAACAAGAGAAACAGAAAGTTGTTGGTGACGTCAAATGGTTTCCTTATGTCCCAAGCCATTATCTCATTGACTTGATGGATAATACTGGTCAACAGACTCCCGACTACCTAGTACAAATAGCTGCAGGGTTGGGGTGTTGCAGCTGTTGGCAGAGAACCGCTTATTGTGTGGTAAAGAGCCTGAGTCTAGAGATGATCTGTTATTTTCTTGTGATTACTGAAAGCTTTGATGATTATTGACAACAGGTTCTTCACGACTCAGGTGTTCTCAGCCTAAGGAGGGATTGACAAGATGAGTTAATTGGGTCAAGAAGAATTTGGAAGTGAAGTCTTTCCGGGCTGTTCTGTTGGGGATTGTTTGGAATACTGTCATCAACTATTACTGAGGGGAGAGGAATAGAAAATTCTGTGGGCAGCAGCCATATTCACTCAAGTGAGTAATAAGCAGTTTCTTTCGTTTCCCATCCGGCCAAATTTCGGAGGTGAAACAGGAATTATGAAAATCTCAACATACGGTGGGGGAGAAACGAAGGTAAGCTTGACTTAAATTGAACTTGTGGCTGGAAAACTTTTTTCATGGCAATTGATTGGACCCTGCATAATAATTGAACAAGTAGCTAGCATGAATCAGCCAAGCATATCTGAAACATCAACGTTAAGAAAATGATTGCAATATCCCAATCAGCTTTCTTTATCGCAGGAAGGAAATCCTGATCACAAATTATAAAAACAATTTCTGAACTTCTGAAGAGGTATTTAAAGAGAGGAGGAAACGGGTTGCAGAATCGTCACGACAAAGCCATGATTTGACATCAGCTTATACATAAAATATCTTGACGCTGATGAATTTCCTGAAACTTGATTTAATTATTATAAAGAGAGCTTTACATATTAGTATTAAGTATCAAGTATAACTGTATTCTGTTAAGGTATAATGAATTTTGGAATTGGCAAGCCGCCATGAAGAATCTTCGGCATCTCCACCCTTCTCCGCATACGCTTACTATTAGCTATTGTTTTGTGAGCTGAGTATAGCTCACGAATGTCTTCCACCGTAGCGTCTCTGCCTCTGCTGATATGAAGCTAAAGCGTCAACAAACTCATCCCCTCCAAAATCAGGCCACAGTTCTTGTACAAAGTAGAGCTCCGTGTAGGCCAATTGCCACAATAAGAAATTACTGACTCTAAGTTCACCACTTGTTCTAATTAACAAATCCGGGTATGGAAACACTGTGCAGTTTGTTTCCAATTCTTGCTCGATGAGGCTTTCGTTGATGTCGTCCAGTTGAACATGGCCATCTTTTGCTTTCTCGGCAATGCTCCTGCATGCTTGTACAACATCATATTTCCCACTGTAGCTAACTGCTACAATTAGTTGGAGTCTGGTGTTTTCTTTTGTGGTCTCTTCTACCTCATTTATCAGTTTCTGCAATGATGGGGGAAGTTTTGATGAATCCCCGATCACAGATATTCGAACGCCTTCCCTGTTGCAACAAAAATTGTCATCAGATAATCATAAAAGAATAACAAATTTAAGGTCAAGAAAATACCCCATGTGTCTGAAGCAGAGACGATTCTGGGTTTATAGTCTATACTATTTGTTTCTAAGACTATAAGTCAAACTTTATACAAGCAAACCAGATAATGGCACGTATTAGTGTTGAACATAGACAAACACAATGAGGCAACTATACGTTGAACTGGTTGACATCCAGTTATTTGCCTCTCAGACAGAGATCATGCTTGCTGTGAATAAATCGCCACCAGATTGGTTTCCCCCTGCCTCAGCAGTCAGCACCTGATTCCCTTTGAATTACAAAAGGAAACTACACAGATAACGGCTCAATCTGAGCTCTCCACTAACTGAACAAACCTGTATTAGATCTAAAGTCTATACTTCAAAACTAACGCTAGCCAAACATCGTGAGCAAAGTTTCTGAACTATGTTCTCTCAGAGTTTTGAGTCAGAAACCTGCCCCTACTCTTTTTCTTTCTTTTGGTTGCTGTTTCACTTGAACAAGGCTAATAAAGGAGTAGGAAATTAGATTGAACCTTCAAAACACCCTCAAAGGATTAGTACATATACTTAATACAACAGCTGAATATATCACAACAATCTGCATGCAAATAGGGTATTTCATTCTTATATACTGGATAGAAGAAACAATACATATATATTCTCCCACTTGAAGAATGAAATGGCGACTTTTCCGGCATAAGACATCCAAAGAAATTACTAAGTGAGTTAGAAATTGTATTCTAAGTTCTAAAATGCCAAAATCAGAAGAGAGAGGTATATATCAAGTAGAAAGATTGCTGAACTATACCTAGCAAAACCCTCTACCTCTGACTTCAACGCTCTTTCAAACAAACTCATCAAAAACTCAACTTCCACCTGCATCAAATTCATCACTGTAATCAACACATAACTGGGGAAAAAGAAGCATACTTTTAGCTCTTCCCAGTTTCCCATTTTCTTTTTATCAACCATGGAACTGAATTAAATAAAAGTATATAAACTATAAGGCGCGCGAAAAAATGAAAATACCACTACTGTAACTTTATCTTGAAAGTACTACTTATAATTACCTTAGGCCGAATCCAGTTCTCAGCCGAGAAGGCAAAGACAGTAAGAACCTGAATCCCCCATCGACTACATAGCTCCACCATCTCCCTTAGCGACTTTACACCAGCTTCATGCCCAGCCGAAGTCGGTAACCCCCGCTGGCGAGCCCAACGCCCGTTCCCATCCATGATCACCGCCACGTGCTTCGGCATCAACTCTTGGTTGAGCCCCTCCGGTAACTCTTCCTCCCCCTGCGAGAACTCTCCGGCCCCAGAAATCTTCCCATTGGCTACGTCCGTGGTAGCTGCTTGTGCTTGCAGCTTGTAATCATACCGTTTTGGAACAGACAACGGAGAAGAAAAGATCTCCGTTTGGTTCCGGAGGGATTGAACAAAACCAGGCCTTGGTTTAGGCTTGAGAGGAGTTACAGTATCGGCGGTTGGAACAGCGAAGCGCAAGGATAGCATTATCAACGCTTTAAAAGTTTACGCTGTTAGTTTCTTTCCTTTATTTTTCCCTTCTAACAGCACAGCGCTTTTGCCGCCACTGCGTCTTTCGAACAAAGAAGCGAGCTGCGAGGGTGTTCAGCGTACTCTCTCCATATATAAAAGGGATGAGCCAATGAGAAGCCAAGAAACTAGGGAATAGAGGTGATGAGAGACGACATCGTTTACCTATCTAAATACCTTGATCTAAATTGTGGCTTTAATTTGATCCGTGTAATATACTTTGGTATTCTTAATTTATTTCCGTCCAGTGATTGGATTCTCAATTTTCGTCTGCCACTTAAACTTAATTTTGTCATATTTACATGTGGAAGTGGAGCCTAGTTAGAAAAACCAAAAAAGAGCCTAGCTAGTACAAAAGTGCATAGTACAAAATCAGGAAATGCTGTGGCCCCGTGGGATTGGCAACAGGCCAACAATGATTTTTCTGATGTAACGCTTGGTTTGGCTAAATCAATGCCAGTGGCAATGGGTATTTTAAGTTCAAAATTTCTTCAGGTTCATGTAGTTTTGCTTCGATTTCATGAATATTAATAGCGAACAATTTGAGGCTTCAAAATTACGTACTCGAAACTCCATTTGGATTTGTCTGTGTCTTTTCCGTATAAAGAGACAGGAGAAATAAATTATTATGACTGCTTCAGCCTCTTGAGTAAAACCCATTGTCGGCTTCCTTTTTGTCTCTTTCCTTTTTTGGTACATTAAGCGGGGAAGAGGAGACGGGGTTCGAACTCTCGTTGGATAGGTGAACATAACCAACTCTTGGTCCGTGGGCCAGCAGTCCACGTTCGGTTTCCTTTTTGGTTGAAGTTCACAAAGATTGAAACTCAATAAAAAATCTTGTAATGTTCATCCGTAGAGTCTAGCGACATGGCATCTCTTTACATCTCAACTTACATTATTTACGAGTTGTTGAAAAGAAAGATGGGTTTAAGTATGGAAAAGTTTTACCTTCTATTTTCTTCGGTTTAAAAGAAATTAATCTCGAAATAACATATATTAAAATATCATTGGTTAAACCAAAAGAAAATTTAGTTTTAACTTTCAATGTATTCATTTTATATTCTCTTCTGATTATTTGGAGTTTAGCTAGTTGGCATCATTATTGGCTACTTTTAGCTTAGTCTTTTTTTAGTTT
The DNA here is from genome assembly GCA_030664755.1 of Microcos paniculata. Taxonomy (NCBI): domain Eukaryota; kingdom Viridiplantae; phylum Streptophyta; class Magnoliopsida; order Malvales; family Malvaceae; genus Microcos; species Microcos paniculata. The sequence continues at coordinate 41,471,554 of CP131459.1, read as the reverse complement.
AGTGAATTTTAAACCTATATGATATTAGTAGTAGTAGTAATTGTTTTGAAGAAACTATAACAATTTATTAGGAATGTTGCCCACACTAACACTTTATTTTGGGTACAACGATAATTTTTGTGTTCTTTTTATTTTAATGCGTAGAGTTTGAAAAGTAAGTGAAAGTGTGACAAGACATTTTATCTATTCTAATATAATCTGTTCTAAAGTAATTAAAGAACATTTTTTTTCTTTTATTTTATCTATTCTAAATTTTATCAACACGACAAGACATTGTGCAAATAGCTCAAAAAATTTGTCATGTTTCATTAGGTTGTCATACAAACTATAGTAATCATAACTAAAATATATATACAACATAAAAGTTTTTAAGGTCATCTATAATATCAAATATCATAAAATATGTTTATGAAAATTGATAATCTTGGTATATTAATCCATTGATAGGTCTAATTCATCTAAGCTCTACTGATTCAACAACTCTTTCTCTTTCCCTGTAAAATGCAAATATTGCTCACTTGAATGAAGTGCAACATTTGCAATTGGGGCAAAAGCATTAAGAATGGCAAGTTAAAATAATGTATATGCAACTCAAATCTTGAGTAGATTCAATCACATGAAGTTTCTAGCTACCAATCCCAGCAGTTAGACCGGCAATTCGCATTTTGTGTTGTTTTTTGTGTCGTATAAACATGTGTCATTAACAACCATTTAGTTATACAAAGAATACAACATGAATAACTAATTCGGTCAAGGATATAAAGCATGTACACAGAACTGTTCAATTAACATACAACACGACACGACACGATTAACACGTTATGATACGGCACAACACGACACAATTAAACTATTTTTAAAATTAATTTAAAAATAATATTATATAATATTACTATATTAACCCTATAATATATAAAAAAATTACTTAAAATTCAATATATTTTTCATATATTAAAGGTTAAAAAGGTATTTTAATAGTTAATTTATCGTGTTTAATGTGTCATGTAAATAGTTAATTGTATAACAGATAAACCCAATTAATTAATCGTGTTTAACGTGTTTTACGTGTTTTAATCGTGTTTGATACGCTTAAGACACGACTCTCGTTAATCTTAATTGTGTTGATGCAATTAAAACACAAAACACGCTAAGGTTAAAAACGAACATAATTAACTTTATATCGTTCTATATCGTGTCAACGTGTCATGTCCAAAATTGTCTTGTCAGGTCTACTAACAATAGAGATCAAAGCAAATACATGGACTGTCACGCCCCGACCCGCTCCGAGCCGGCCACGTGGCAACCGCCGCGCTGCCTCGAAGTACGTGCTGGCCAGTCATGCACCTAAGGCACCACAAGGCATAAATGGGCATCATCGCTGTCAAATAAACTAAATCTTTAATTAGAAAGTATTTAATAAAATAATTAACTTTAAAAGTAATGCCAGTGGACTAATTGAGAGAATACCTATACAGCGGAAACTTCTAAACCTAAGCCACCGACGCCTCCTAGCGAGCCTCTTTTCTATAGCTGACTCCGATCGCAGATTTGTATCCATCCACATTGGATACAGGTGAGTGACAGAGGTTCTAAGAATCTCCATCTGGGTTATGGCAGATAAGGGAAATCCAAAATAAATAAAATAAAATAATAATAAAATAAACATTATTCTTTTTAAAATCCTTTTCCGGTCCTCTTGTTGAGAACCCTCTTAAAAAAACACTTTAAATAAATAAATATACATAAAATGGGCTGGCATCTCTATCATACTGGAGGTGCGACCCGCCGGTTGTTTTATGTCTCACTGCACCGAGGGCTATCTCTTTTCTTTCTAAAAATATTTTCTCTTTCTCTTTCTCATTCTCATTCTCTTTTTCTAGCCCTTTCCCTCGGTGGTGCCTCACTGTGGTGGAACACAGTGAACTGGAGCTCTGGCGAGTTTCCCTACGCGCCTCTTCCAACCAGGCTCGACTCACCGTGCCCCTCGATAGGCGGTCCACGGCTGAGTATCATGCATGCTCTCAAACTCGGTCCACGCTCCCGCAAATTGGAGCTCCGAGGAACCCTCTCAAACACTCGTCTCCCAAGGGTATCGTACCCTCAATAATCATAATAATAATAATATTTCAAACGTATATATATATATATATATATATATAACATTACATATTTAAAATATTTAAACACACACACGTAGTCTATATATTTCTTTTTAAGACATCCCACTCACTGTGTGGGTATATCACAAGCAGGTGTGTGTATGTGGATTTCCCATATCCCAAAATCTTTTTGAAAAACATTTATGTTTTAAAATCATTTTTAAAACCCTTTTTCCCCAGTGGCTAGACAGAGAAGTCTAAGTCACTCACTGTATTGGGAGAATCGTATACTCCCAAGTGCTCCATGTAGCTTAACCTCCGGAACATCGCCGCACTCGATTAACCGGAGCCCTAATACACGGAAATATATGTTAGCACTCATAATTACAATTTATGAATGCACCTATGAGGCTCTAATATGACCTATGACGATGTTTGGAAGTGATTCGGGGCTTAGAAAAGTGTCCGGGAGGTTCCGAGGTAAAATTTGGACACTTGGTGAAAAATTACGAAAATACCCCTGGGGGTCCATGGGCCACTCGGGCTAGGCCCGACACTTAGAAAAGTGTCCGGGAGGTTCCGGGGCTAAAATCGGACTCTCGGTAAAAAATTACCAAAATGCCCCCGGGAGCCCGCAGGCCCCACACTCGGACTAGGCTGGGTCCCACACGGGTTGGACCAAATTCTACTCGAAATCGGGCTCAAAAAGCCCTCCTATGAGATATTTATACATTATAATGATATAATATATAAATATCTTTTAATATAATAATAATATATTAAAAATATCTAAACAGGGACTCAATCGGTCAGTTCTTCGGCCGGTCTCTTTCTCGGTTTTCGCACTCGTTTCTCCTCCTTTCGACGTACAAACTTAGAGAGGCGATCCTCATAGCATCCACAACGGATATGCCGAGGCAGAAACGAGAAACACAGGTCCAATTTTCCCGTAGACCGAGATTTAGCCCAAATTGACTAAATCTCCGATTTACTCACACCCGGTGCACAAAAATGAGTAAAAACGGAATGGGACGTAGAATAAGGTGAATACTATAACACACTAAAAACTCACCTTATTCCACCGACCCGAAATCCACTTATTTGAGTTTAAAGATCTAATCTGGTCAAAAGCTGAAAACTTGGATTTAGGCTAAACCGATGCATGGATGTACGTGCAAACTTAACATAACGTAGATCGAGGTGAGAAGAACAACATACTGGAAACTCACCTTGTTCTGATAGCCGGGCATGTCCCACTTTACCAATTGTCCAAAATGCCTCCGGTCGGCTCCAGAGAGAAAAGAAGAAAAAAGAAAGAAAAAGAAAAGAAAAATGAAAGAAAGGTTCGGCTCCCTCCCCTATTTATAGGGGAGCCTGACGCCGGGTCCACTCGGACCCCGAGTCAAACTTTTTTTCTTTTTCAACTTTCTTTCATTTTTACCCATTGGCTAAATCCTTTGCTTTCTTGTGCCAATGGGGCCCATAATAAATTTCTAGGGACTTATTTGGAGGTCTTTTGACATTTACTAATTTTCATGCGCGGTTAATTATTTTATCTTCAAACTTCGTCTTATCCTAATTTAAACTTCTCTTCTTAATTAGACACATCCGGACCGACATATTGTTTAACTAAAACGCCATCTTACACTATTTCGTGTGTACGAAAAAGTCGTGCTAGGTCCGGGTGTATCATGGACTCTATATTTTGATGGCAAGTGGGAAAGCAATTTATGTTGTTAAATTTGAGTACCATCATCATCAGAAATTAGGTTTTCAAATTTTACATAAAGAAAGTCACTTGATCAATAAAAATATCAAAAAATAAAACTTATAGCTAAGACACATCAAACTACAATTGAACCCATGAATGAGCAGCAATTAAAAAAAAGAAAGAAGGATAAATCATAGTAATTCCAAGAACAAAAGAGAGAGAAACCTGATGACTTCATTGTCTCTTTCAACTTCGAAGAAATCTTTGAGAAGCAAATATGCATCGATGCTCATCTTGCCCTCTCCCGTTGCTGATTGCTATCCTGGGTGAGAGTAGCCATTAGGGGGCAAAGGCAGCCAACTCATTGCACAATAAAAAAGGAATGAAAATCCAAAATCAGCCCACACCAAAATGAAAAAAGAAACAGAAAAGTGAAAGGAAAAAGAGAAGATTCAATGAACCGATTCAATTCCCTCTTATAAATTCAATAAATTTTTTTAATGAATCATTTCAATTCCCCTTTTTTAGATTTAATGTTCCATTACTTTGAAAGATATAAAATTAAATGAGCAAAAATAAAAAATAAGAAAAGAAACAAAAAATGATGATGTGGATATCTTGAGAGGAGCTTTTTTGGAATAAAAATAAAGGTATGTATAAATGTATTTTTTTTTTTAGAAATTGCTAATGGATGCCTATAGGCACCCATTAAGCAACTAATTATTACTTAATAATTATATTATTTTAAATGCTCTTCATTTATTTTACACTTTTACTATTATTTAAAGATAATAATACCCTTAATTAAGTTTAGTTTTAAATTTATAAAGTTTAGTCCCAAATAAAAAAATTAGTTTTAAGGGTAAGTTTTAATATTTAAAATATATTATTGTAAGGTTTTAGAAAAAAAATTTAACAAATTTGTCAAAATTTAACCCCAAATTGATAAAATTTAATATCAAATAAGAAATTTTTTATTCTCATTATATATCTAAAGGTATTTTTGTCGTATAATTTTTTTTATAACAATTATTACAATTTCAGAATTTAATACTATTTTTCAACCTTATTAATTGAGCTTAAGCATTGGTTAAGCAAACCTTTTTTTTTTGGGTTAGACTATAATAATTTCTTTTTACTTAATATATAGTAATATTGGGAATTTTTCTCTCTAAAAAAAAGTAATTTTGGGAAATTTCATATGTCCTACAAACATTCGTAGTATCATACCGTATCATAAATTGTTAAAAAATCAAAACTGCATCGTTTTAACTTTTATTAGATCCACGTGGTATAATCCGAACGGCGGATAATGAGCCACGTCATCTCCCGCCAAGCAGGAGAACATAATCTCGAAACTAACCCCAACTCAGACAACGCTTCAGGGGCAGGATGCCCTTCAAGTGTTGAGGACAAATTAGTAAATCCGACAACACGATCAGCAAAGTCGGTTCCGATTCCTGGTCTTTTCGCTTTTTGGGTTAAACTCGTCTTTTCTTTCTTTGTTCCCCTGCTGTCCAGTTTCAGTTTCCTAGTGTCGTATCTCTGTTGTGTTTATTTTGTTTATCTGTTTTTTCATAATTGGGATATCCCGAAATGGCCCCGCAAACGAGAAGAACAGCGTTTCCTGAGGTACTTATGAGAGATACGGACTCCGAAGAGAGCTCTTCAGAGGAGGAGGAGGAAGAAGAAGAAGAGGAGGAGCAAGAAGACCCACCATCAGAAGAAGAAAATGCAGATAATAAGATAACTGAAGATTCTAATGATTCCAAAAAGAAAGGGAAAGCACCCATTACTATCAGTCTCAAGAAAGTCTGTAAAGTAAGTAAATTGGATTTTTGTTTTTGGTTTTGATGATCCTTTTTTATATAAAGAGGGAAAAAAGTGAACTTACATGTTGGTGTGGTTTAGGTGTGTAAGAAGGCGGGTCACGAGGCAGGCTTTAAGGGGGCTACCTATATTGATTGCCCAATGAAACCTTGCTTTCTTTGCAAAATGCCTGGTAAGTTTCTTTCACTCACTTACTTTTAAAATGTTTGTGCTTGAATCTCTCTCCTATTTTATTTACATATTGCTAGAATTGCCTGTTGCCCAGTTTATTTTGGCATTTTGACTTGTTTTCTTATGCTCTGAGCTGAACCATAGTAGCACAAAATTTTCTGTTTCGAAGTTTTCGATTGAATTTTTGCTCCTTATTGATCGTGGTTGGTCGTGTTTGTTGCTGATGTGTTTTCTATATTGAAGGTCATACTACAATGACATGTCCACATAGGGTGGCTACAGAGCATGGGGTCATCCCAGCCCCCCATAAAAATACTCAGAATCCAGTGGAATTTATATTTGAGCGCCAACTTAGACCAGGAACTACTTCGGTAAGCTTTAGATAAGCCATCCTGGTAGTTCAGTTCAGTTCAGTTGTTGGCACATGGTAGTTCAGTACTTTCGTCTGTTATCATTCTGAGGCAAATTGTGCTATATGGTTTGGATTTATCTCTTTGGGAATATGGAATTTGAATTTATTATCCTTTGATTAGATTTGAGTTATGGAGACCAGCTCTAAGAGCTCGTTTGGTACTTTCCTTAGAAAGTTATTTTAGGGAGAGTGATTCCATAGAAAGTAATTCTAAAGAATCACTCTCTAGGGAATCACTTTCTCACCCCCCTCCCTTAGAATCACTTTCCCTCATATGAGGGAAAGTGATTCCAATAGAAGCACCACTTTCTCTAGTTTTAAAATATACCAAACCAAAGAAAGTGTTTCCACCCTTTTAAAATCCATAATTTAAAACAAACCAAACCATAGAAAGTGATTCCATCACTTTACTTTCCAGGGAAAGTAGATTAAAATCCCCATACCAAAGTGTAACATTAAAGCTTCTAGTTTAAAATTAAATTGAATTGGGAAAACCTTTGCACGCTGAGAATCATATGCCACAATCTTCTTTTGCGGCAGTATTTATAGTGGCAATGCTATAATGATCTCATTTTAAAAATACATGATTTGTTTGATTTCAGCTTATAAAGCAATAAACTTGGCTTTCTCAGTTGGGCTTCATATTATATATTAAGTCTGTGCTTTTGGGAATGACTATATTTTCAGTTTGATATTAGTTGATTTTGCTGAACAGGTCATTTAAAAACACTTCAAGTTGTCTATTCTGTGGTGATCTCTCAGGGATATCCTGCGATTCTCCTTATAAAATGAATTTATTTTGCTTTATTTTATTTCACCCTATAGATCAAGCCAGCATATGTGATCCCAGATCAAGTGAGTTGTGCAGCTATCAGATACCACAGTAGAAGGGTAACATGTTTGGAGTTCCATCCCACAAACAATCACGTTCTTTTGTCAGGAGATAAGGTCATATTTTTTCTAGACAATAAGTAGTTATTTGGTTAAAGTTTATGTTAATCAAGATTCTGATGCTTAGTGTCTGTCTTTGGTTTTTCATTCATTTAAAAGAAAGGACAACTTGGAGTGTGGGACTTTGCTAAAGTGCATGAAAAGACCGTCTATGGAAACATACACTCTTGTATACTCAATAATATGAGGTGAGTGATCTTGTTTGAAGCTGTATACGATTTTGCATATGCATCTGAGACCGTAAGTAAGAAAAATCAACTTCATTGACTCGTGAATGCATGTCTAGTGTCTTCCCCTTTTTTTCCCTAATCAGAAGCCTGCAATCCTTGCAGGTTCAGTCCCGCAAATGATGGTACAATATATGCTGCATCCTCAGATGGAACCATCAGTTGTACCGACTTGGAGACTGGAATTTCATCCTCTTTAATGAATCTTAATCCTGATGGTTGGCAGGTAATGATTCTTTGCAGTTTTTTTCTTCAGCTTTCTGGAGCACTTTCAAATGTGACCTCTCTCTTTTGCATATCTTTAGTGGTAACTTTGTCTTTCTAACTTCTTATTATTTTCTTCATAATGCTGCTAATAGGAGAGGACTTTCTTTGATTGAAAATCTTATACTTTATTTGTAACTCTCTGATATAAGTTATGCAGAATTGTTGATACTTTTAATTGTTGAATGATATTATAAATTTAGAATAACTGACTGTGCTGAAATATGGTTTTTGCACGTTGACCTTCTGATCAAAATACATGCTAATTCACTCAATTGGATCCCTACAGATGATATATTATCCTTACCATTCTTCAATTCTAAACATGAATGCATATATTTTTGCTTTGGAGTTTTAGTATGCTTGACATATTTGATTTGTATTCAGTTGAAAAGTAGTATCATTTATATTTGGTTCTTAACTGTTTTATCAAGTACAACTAATATGCATTCCGTCTGTAGGGGCCAAGCAGTTGGAGGATGCTCTATGGGATGGATATTAACTCAGAGAAAGGTGTTGTGCTTGTCGCTGATAACTTTGGTTTCCTTTACTTGTGAGTACTTTTCTTACCCGTGCATTGATTACAAAGTCCTCAAGCACCAAAATTATGAAAGTTTTAATTTTCGTTATCTGAGAATTGTGTACATCCAGGGTTGACACTCGCTCCAACAGCCAAACTGGGAAGGCAATTATGATTCATAAGAAAGGAAGCAAAGTTGTTGGTCTACACTGTAATCCTGTTCAACCAGATCTTTTGTTGAGTTGTGGAAATGATCACTTTGTAAGGCTCCTAAGTACATCACTTGCTATTTTATTCTATTGATATTGAGCTGTTGCTTTATGTAGCCTTTTTATACCGAAGTAGACATGGGATCTCAAGTTCCTTGCTTCTATTATCCATAATAAAAACTTCAAAACACCGTCTGGACACGCGCTCAATTTTCGCATGCCATTTTGGTTATAATTCTCTTCTAACAATCATATTCCATATCACCTCAGGCACGTTTGTGGGATATGCGTCGATTGGAAGCTGGATCTGTGCTTTACAGCCTTGAGCATAGGCGTGTTGTTAACTCTGCCTATTTCTCCCCATTGTCTGGCAGCAAAATTCTTACCACATCTCAGGATAATCGCCTTCGAATATGGGATTCCATCTTTGGCAATTTGGACTCGCCAAGTCGAGAAATTGTACATAGCCATGATTTCAATCGGCATTTAACTCCTTTCCGAGCTGAATGGGATCCTAAGGTCATAAAATTTGATATGAAAATACTTCCGCGTTTGTTTATATATCTTTTTAGTTTTAAAGATTCCATTGTTCCTTTTGTGCAGGATCCATCAGAATCTCTAGCGGTTATTGGTCGTTACATAAGCGAAAATTATAATGGAACTGCCTTACATCCCATTGATTTCATAGATATCAACACAGGCCAACTAGTAGCTGAGGTTATGGATCCAAACATTACTACTATTAGTCCTGTGAACAAACTACATCCACGTGATGATGTTTTGGCAACTGGCAGTTCAAGGTTGGAATTCGTTCTCTGCTTTAGTCTTCATTCTGTGATGCTAATCTTCAATTCCGTAGCTTTCCATAAAGCCCTTTTTGGCAAAGAGATTTGTTTGACTACCTATCTAATACTTTACATTATATTCAAGTTTATTGATTTAGAAGTGTCACTTTTGATTGGATCTAATTTCTCAAAGCATAGACTAAATTCATTTTTTTCATAAATGAAGACAATAATTGACGGTCTATGATGTAGCAGATTCTTCATTGTCCCATTTCATTGTTAACGTTGCCATTAGTCTTCATAATCTGATCATTTAATCTGTTTCTTTAGGTCTCTGTTTATTTGGAGGCCAAAGGAGAAATTTGATGTTGCAGAACAGGTGGATACTAGGAAAATTGTCGTCTTTGGAGGGGACAAGAAAAAGCGAGGCAAGAAGTCCAGGGATGATGACTGTGATGATGATTCTGATGATGACAAGTTCAATTTCAAGGGCAAGAATGTAAAGGTAAAAAAATCTGAGAAGAGACGAAAAGCAAAACGCTGAGTTAGAAACAGTATCTTATCGTCCTAGGTTAATCTTTTGTCTTCGATGGAGTAGCCTCTTGTTTTGGTTTTGAAAAAGCTTCCATCGTTGAATACTGCACAGGTCAACACCAACTTGCCTACCTTCCTTTGTCCTTCATCTCATAACAAACAAGGTAGCCGAGGCTGTATTTGAATATGCGGATTAAATATATTTATCTACATTAAGAGAAGAATAGAAGAGGAAGAACAGCAATTAACCCTCGTGCCCCTTTTAACGAGCATTTTGCCTGCCTTCAGGGTTGTCAACAGAACGGGGGCTCCTTATTATCTGCCGGAAGTCTTTTAGTTTCCCGTGCAAGTAAAATACTACATGTCCTACTTCTACATGAGTTCATATGACGAATCGTAACTTCAGCCCAACATTGAAACTGTCGTGTCGTTTTGGCAGAGATTATTAACATTTCGTGTTCATATGATTTAACGCTGCTTAGGCACCTTTAAGGGTTCACAATTGATGACTTGGGTGTTGGTGGGTTTCCAATTTTTCCAATGAGCTGTTTTTGTAACCGAAAGGGAAAGGCAAATGTCAGCCCTTACAATAGCAGAATAAATTTTACTAGTATTATTATGTTTTAGAGATAAGGTTCAAATTAATCCCACTTTAAAAGTCCAAATGCTTATCAATTTGTAGTTCTCCAACCGGTAGTAAAGTCCCTTTTTCTCTTTGATTAAAATCTCAGTACAAATCCAACAATTACGTTAATTTTAGAATTTAGACATTAACCTTTCAAACTTTACTATTGAATCCTCCTCTTTTGCATGCGAGATATGGCACAACTGGTACAATTATTTTGAATTTCCAAATGTTTCGGGTAGACGTTTTCGTTTTTTTTTTTTTTAATAAGGAAAAATCACGATATTAATTTCAACCATGTAAGTACTATATTTAGTATTTTTGGACAAAAACACAAAAGCAAGTTAAGGGACAAGTGAAATTAATTAATTAAACCTCAATGTCTTATGTTTATATGAAAAAGAAACAACGTTTTATGAGGTGAAAGTGTGAAAAGTTAGGTGGCTACAAGTACTTTTTTGGATATGAAGCATGCAAAATTGCAAAATACTGTTATACTTGTACATCTTGAGAGGTCGACCATACATACAGAAATCTAGGATCCAAATTAACTTTACCCAAAACCATAAACAAAAAGGAGATGCAAAAATTGAACTCTACAATCCCACATGATACGTAACCAAGTTGTTAAATGAGATGGTAGAAGCTGACTTAGCTAATTTGGTCATTCAATACGTAATACTAATTTTCGATTAGTGAATTTTGCTATATCTTTTTTTAATTTATTATTAAAATTGATGAAATTAATATATTTCAAATATAATCTAAGTTTTGATTTTCAAAAGTCAAAGCTACTTCTACTACTAAAAACATGGAAAAAGAAAAACAGAAAACAAAATTCGCCAAAAAAAATAGTATACTATTAATGTTAAAACATTTGTCAATCGGTGCGCTTAATTATTTTATTCAGGTAAAAGAATCGTAAGAATAGGGAAACGAAAGAAACCTAGGCACAATACCCCAGCGAGTTGCGGGTCGCATGACGATACAAACAGGCAAGATTCTTGAAGCGCCAAATTATCATTTTTGCCCCTGCTCGGCGCTGTAAACCAGGGCAATTCAGGCTTTTCACTAACATCTTCAAACTTCCCGGGTCTCGTTAAATATAGCTCGAACCGTTTGTTTTAAAGCTAAAAACACTTTTTTGTTTTTGATAGAACTCTTTATAAGTTTCTCTTTGAGCATTTTCGTTTCCACTCAAAACTCTTTCTAAAATCGGTTTTACAAAGAGAAACGCACGGAGGGAGGCGATGGCGGCGGCCTCGAATGGAAGCGAATATTTCGAGTTCGAGACGGAGGCGAACATTGGCGAGTCGTTTCATAGATCGTCAAATGCGGAGTTTGTTCAGCAAGATGAAGAAGATCTTATGTGGGAAGCAATCTCGAGGTTACCGTCGGTGAAGCGAGGGAACTTCGCTATTATTAGAAAGACTCCGTCGGAGCTTGGACGTGATGAAGCAGAAAATCATGGAGGATCTAAGACGGAGACGATTGATGTGACGAAGCTTGATAGAACTAGAAGAGAGGAGCTTGTTAAGAGAGCCTTGGCCACCAACGATCAGGATAATTACCGGCTTCTCTCGGCTATTAAAGAACGCCTCGATAAGTAATCACGTTTTCATGTGAATTTGATTATGTTTGATCTTTGATTATTGTCGATCTTTTTTCTATTTTGCATTTCTCATTTTCGAATTTCGACAGCTTCAAACGAAATTTTTTTGAATGCTAACTAATGCTATTTTTTACGAAAGTGATTTTTTTGAATAATAAAATTCTAGTTCTTATTTTTGAATATAACATTATTTTATCGAAAATGAATTCACGTATATACTCATTTATTAAATCTTAATCAATTGTCTACGTTCTAATTATGTTAAAAAGTTGCTGCAAAAAGATGATAATTATACATGCAAATTTGAATTATTATATTAATCCAATAATTTCTACTGCACAGAATTTGACTTATATTTAGCTTTAACGTGATCTTTTTTATCGGTTTTTCCGTGCGTGAATTTTTACAGAGTTGGATTGGAGGTGGCAAAGGTTGAAGTAAGGTTCCAGAACATAAACGTTGAGGCTGATACTCAAATTGGCTCAAGAGCTTTACCTACTTTAATCAACGTTACACGTGACTTCTTTGAGGTTCTGTATCTTACGTATCTATATCTCAACTTCTTTCGTTTTTGCCTTTCTCAATTCGTTTCTCTACAGTGATATCTAACCGAATTTGTGTCAATTATTTCACTGCAGAAAATAGCAACAAGTTTGAGGATTTTACGTCCTAATAAGTTCCGGTTGAAAATCTTGAAAAACCTCAGTGGTGTTGTTAAACCAGGAAGGTACGTAATATAGTAGTAATAATAGTATTAAATCCAATTAGCTTACTGTCACTATTTGCATGTGTTTTTGTCGACCATTTAATTAGTAATAATATCGCAGTCGGTTGCGTGTTGATTATTTGATTTCCTTTTTCTATAACTATGATGCATTTTTTTAGGATGACGTTGCTGTTAGGACCTCCAGGGTCGGGCAAATCCACCTTGCTTTTAGCTCTGGCTGGGAAACTTAACGACCAGAGTTTGAAGGTTAGTCATCGTTGCATCCCTGCTCTTTAGCAAATCACATGAAACTCATCACTGTCATTATCACTCTCAAATTGCTTTACGCTTAGTAGGTTGTCATTCTTGAACAACCGCAGCTGAGGAGACAAGTATTTATAATGGAAAAATAATACGGTCAATGGTCAAAGCAATTATTATTGGGCTCCTCAAACCATTTCTATGTGAGTGGGTTTGGGCTCTACATAGTATATTGGGTCCACTGATTTGTAAGAGTATGGTGTTAGCCCTATCTTTCTTATATCGCCCAACCCAATGCATCAAATTTTAAGGGATCGGCAGAAATAGCCGAGTGTAAGAGCGTCTGACTTCATCATGGATATTGGGTCATGATTCATGAAGGAATATCTTTAGCAAACCGCTTAAATATTGCCTCAGTGTCTTAAGTTAAAAAAAGGTATCTCTAATTTCTTCTTAGTACAAAAAGTTCATTTTCATGTTTTGCAGACTAGTGGTGAAATCACATACAATGGCACAAAACTTGATCAGTTTTATGTTAGAAGGACTTCGGCGTACATTAGCCAAACAGATAATCACATTGGAGAGCTCACAGTGCGAGAAACTTTGGATTTTGCTGCTAGATGTCAAGGCGCAAGTGAAGGTTTGGAAGGTTTGTTTACCTCTACAACATTTGAGTCACTTAGCATTACGTCCCGTGTTAAATTTCATCACGGCAGACGAAAAGGGAAAAGAAAATATCATACTACTGTTTCTGTTGTGCCTCGATGTTAGTAGTACTCTTAGGTAAGCCTCCTGCTGTAGTCATCGGAGACTTTAGAGTGGAATAATCTAACGAGTGAGGACTCGAGCGAGAAAAACCATTTTTCCTGCGACTTGTTTTGTCCCCCGTATATATCCTACTGTCCCCAGCTTTGGTAATTATTAACGTTGTTATGAACTTCATCCCGTCGCCTATGTTCCAGATATGTAGATTTTTTTTTTTTTTTTTTAACAAGATTTAAGATGTTGTTTCGTTGACTCCATTAGACATATTCTCTTTCTAGATTGTGAGGATTAGACTCTTACCGTGTTGGCCAAAAAAACAAGACTCTCTTACCGTATGCTAAAGTTTAATGACCAAATTGACCTCTGTTCATAGTTTAGCCGGAGGCAAGTTATCTCTGCATGTCGAAGATTGCAATTTGCACATAATTACGTTTACTAAGGAAATTTTCTATATAGCTATATTATTGCATTAAGGATAATGATGTTATGGTATGGCTTCTAACTTCTGTTTAATTAACTACTTTCTCCTGTACTTCTTATAATTGCAGAGTATATGAAAGATTTAACCTATTTAGAAAAGGAAAAGAATATACGTCCGGTCCCAGAAATTGATGCTTTCATGAAGGTCACAATTTCAAAATTTTACATCAATTGCCGTGCATTTGTTCTTCAGTATTTACCCTTCACTAATTTAAGATTAATATTTAATTCTTTGATTTTGCACAGGCATCAACCAAAAAGCATAGCGTTTCAACAGAGTATGTCTTAAAAGTGCTCGGTCTTGATGTATGTTCAGACACTGTGGTTGGCAATGATATGCTCAGGGGTGTGTCGGGTGGCCAAAGAAAAAGAGTTACAACAGGTCTCTCTTTCCTTGGACACCATTTCCTTACCAGTGAATTCTATCAGATTCTTATCACTTACACACTGTCCAACTCAGCAGCTATACAACATTAGGCCTAATTTTATTTTCCTTGAAAAGATAAAAATCTTCTAAATTTCCTATGGCTTTCTCATAATGGGAACTCATATTAATAATTAACGATGGAATTCATGATACCATGGATTTGTTCCAAATTTTGATGGCTTCATGGGAAGGTTTGATGCATAATGGCAAAGTTACCATTCTCTATAAGTTATTGTCACGCAACAAACATGTGCATTGTAGGAGGATGGTTGGCTGAGGACAGTAAGTTAATTGGTTACTGTTTTCAGATTTTGTTTAATACAATATAATAAATTAGTTATGTAAAAATGGAAGGCTTTATTGATGCTTATAATTTCTTTTGAATTTAAACTTAGAGAGTTTAAAGTTTGAATGACTTTTATGATTCGATCTCCATCTTGTAATAATCTCCATTAAATTACAACCGTCAGCACTATCCTCATGCAGGAGAGATGATCGTTGGGCCAAGAAAAACTCTTTTTATGGATGAAATATCTACCGGACTCGATAGCTCTACGACATTCCAAATAGTGAAATGTGTACGAAACTTTGTTCATCTAATGGAAGGAACTGTACTAATGGCTCTTCTACAGCCTGCACCTGAGACATTTGAGCTATTTGATGATCTAATACTATTATCAGAGGGATATATGGTGTATCAGGGCCCTCGAGCAGAAGTTTTGGAGTTCTTTGAGTCATTAGGATTCAAATTGCCACCGCGTAAGGGTGTTGCAGATTTTCTTCAAGAGGTACTTATATGCCGCATGGCTATTTCTACGATTAGATATTCTATGGGTACTTGCCTAACTAGTTATAATTTCTAGGTGACATCTAAAAAGGATCAAGCTCAATACTGGGCTGATCCCTCAAAGCCATACGTATTCATTCCAGTTTCAGAAATTGCCGCTGCATTTAAACATTCTAGATTCGGAAGGTCGCTGGAGTCCACACTTAGTGTTCCATATGATAAATCCCGGAATCACCCTTCAGCTTTGTCCAAAAAAAAATATGCTGCTTCAAGCTGGGAACTTTTGAAAACTTGCTTTGCACGGGAAAAACTCCTAATCAGCAGGCATAGTTTTCTTTATATTTTCAGGACATGTCAGGTATGCTTTTGCTTGCCGCATATTTATATATCAACATTCTCAGCGATCTACGATTTCATAATATATGATAAACTGTTTGTTGTTTCTGCTTTGTTCATTCTATATTCAAGAGTCAAGAACTTAGTAGGTTTCTATTCTAACTTTGCATCTTTTGTCAGTTTGTTGACTGCTAATGCACATGAACTTAGTAGTTAGTACTACGATTTTTTTTTTTGTTTTTGAAATTTTCTTTTGAAGTTCTTCTAACTGTTCACTTTTAAAATCTATGTATTACACATGTTTAAGGTTGCATTTGTCGGATTTGTCACAAGCACAGTTTTTTTACGAACAAGACTACATCCGGTTGATGAGACTGATGGCAACCTTTACCTCGCTTGCCTTTTCTTTGGAGTGGTTCATATGATGTTTAATGGATTTTCGGAGCTACCACTTCAGATATTCCGACTCCCAATCTTTTACAAACAGCGAGATAATCTATTTCATCCTGCATGGGTATGGTCTGTGGTCAGTTGGATTCTACGTGTACCTTACTCTGTTGTTGAGTCTGTCGTGTGGTCATGTGTAGTATACTACACTGTTGGTTTTGCCCCTACTGCTGGGAGGTATCTCTTATTTCACTTACTCCATGGATGATGGTTTTCTCTCTTAGTAATTCCTTGTAATTACTTATGGTTTTTGTATTCAGGTTTTTCCGCTATATGTTCCTAAATTTTGTAGTACACCAAATGGCAATTGGTTTATTCCGAATGTTGGCTTGTATCGCACGAGATATGGTCATTGCGAGTACATTTGGGTCAGCTGCACTTTTAGTTGTACTTTTATTGGGCGGATTTATTATACCGAAAGGTAGGCCGTTTTAAGTTTTACCTAGGAATAGAAGATAATAAATTGTTGGTTGATTGTGCGTTTATTCTTCTTTCAGACAGCATTAAACCTTGGTGGGTTTGGGCTTCTTGGTTGTCGCCACTACAATATGGACAAAGAGCTGTTTCTGTTAATGAATTCACCGCCACAAGGTGGAAAAAGGTGCATCAATAAACAAACCTCCATCAACTTTTTATCAATTGATATTGGTGTATATGCCGGGTGTGTAATTGTGGAGACGTCTTGTAGGTATCTGCTATTGGAAATACCATTGGATACAATGTTCTTCATTTACATGGGCTACCTTCTGGTGGATATTGGTATTGGCTTGGAATTGGAGTGCTACTACTTTATGGCGTGCTTTTCAACATCATTGTGACACTGGCCCTAGCTTACCTTAACCGTGGGTTATCCTCTTACTTATAAAATGCATGCCCGAATTCCTTTCTCCACCCCTTGTGTTGGATGTATACAAATACTCATTAAAGTGTTTCTCTTATATATGTTCACGACAGCTATCAGAAAAGCCCAGGCAATTATTCCATCCGATGACTCAGAAGGAAAACCTGCTAGTAATAAGGATGGTTAGTCATCTGTGATATAAGGAACATCAATTTATTTTGCAATGCCTAGGGCTTTTGTGTCTCTTTCAAAGGAATCTGATCATTCCTTCACAAAACTTACCACTTATTTATGCAGTTGTGGAATTGAAATCAGGTGTTCCGTCTGCTCACAGCAGCAGCAAAAAGAAGGGAATGATTCTGCCATTTGAACCATTAGCAATGACTTTTCATAATGTCAATTACTACGTCGATATGCCTAAGGTATGTTTGTCATGTAATTTTTGTTCTGGGAGTTTTCTGTAACTAATGTGAAACCTTCTTTTTTCCATTTTCTCTTTTTCTTTTTGTTAAATATCTCAGGAAATGAGTGCACGTGGCATACCTGAAAGGAAATTGCAGCTCTTGTCAAATGTTAGTGGAGTATTCTCACCAGGTGTCCTTACAGCCTTAGTTGGGTCAAGTGGAGCAGGAAAGACTACCTTGATGGATGTCCTTGCCGGAAGGAAAACTGGTGGATACATTGAAGGGGATATTAAGATATCAGGGTACCCAAAGGAACAGAAGACATTTGCCAGAGTTTCAGGATACGTTGAGCAAAATGATATACATTCTCCTCAAGTGACAGTTGAGGAGTCTCTCTGGTTTTCCTCCAGTCTTCGCCTTCCGAAAGAAATTAGCAAAGTCCAGAGACGTGTGAGTTGATAGTTCTTTGTTTAGGTTTGATTTATCCTAGCTGCCTCTCTGCATTTATCATATTCTTCTTCTGCACCTTCTTACAGGAGTTTGTTGAAGAAGTTATGCATTTGGTAGAGCTTGATGCACTAAGGAATGCATTAGTTGGTTTACCTGGTAGCACTGGCTTATCGACAGAGCAGAGAAAACGTTTAACTATTGCGGTGGAGCTTGTTGCAAATCCTTCCATTGTTTTCATGGATGAGCCTACATCTGGACTGGATGCACGAGCAGCAGCAATTGTGATGAGAACTGTTCGTAACACTGTTGATACTGGAAGAACTGTGGTGTGCACTATTCATCAACCCAGTATAGAAATTTTTGAAGCATTTGATGAGGTCAGTTTGATTATAGATTTTATAATTCAAAGTCACTGTAAGAGCTGTGCATAATACACATTAATCTCTTCTCATATGAATTTGCCTATAACTTTTCTTATCCAGCTTCTGCTCATGAAACGAGGAGGCCGGGTTATATATGGAGGGAAGCTTGGTGCAAACTCACAAATTTTGATAGACTATTTCCAGGTGACATTGCATTGTCATTGTTATTATTATTGCAGATTCTTAAAGTTATATAGTTCATCATTGTGTCAAGGAGACAGTTTACAGACTGATGCCCTCTGTTATATTTTCTCATTAATAGAGTTTTTGGTCCCTTCCTTTTCTTGTTCTTATGGCTAAGCTACATAAATGCAAGTAACCTTCCTCAGTCTCTTTATCCCTGGAAAAATTTTGAAGGCAAAGCTGGTCTTTAGAAAATGAACTGTTTGTTGCTAGCACTTTTTCAATGACTTTTTTCTCGACCTCTCCAAATTTCACCTTTTTTTTTCCTGCTAATTCACCTTCAGAACATCTTAGCGTCCTATTTGACCTTTCTAAAAGAAAGTTATTTGGACTTAATTTTTGTGTGGGGTTTATCCTATTGATCGGGAACTATATTCGGATTTTATGGAATTCATCTAAGTAGGGTTAGCTTTTGGATAATCATGTTATAGATTGTTGTTTGATTTTCGGAGACCCAAGGATCAAGTGTCACCATGGGATGAGGAAGAGTTGAAGCTCCTAGGCTATTATTAGATCCTTAATCATCATTGACTTGCTTCCGTGCTAAAGCTAAGCTGTGCATCACAGAATACCAAATTGGACTTGTTTCTAGGTGAAGCTATATGTCCTCAATTGCGTTATTGACTGCTAGATGTATTGTCTCGATTAACTTTTGCACATTACTGACCGAAAAAGAATAAACTTGCAAAAGTTACAAGAATTCACTGAAGGTTGCAAGTCTTGAGTGAAATGTTGCAGTCTTGCAGATGTTTGACATGGTATTAGTGTCTTGCTCAAAAAGATTACTCTCAGATACATGTCAGATCTTTACTTGGCGTTTTATGGTTCCGGAGTATCAGGAACACTTGAGGGTAGTCAGTATGCAACATTAACTCCAATACTAATCTTTATCCTCTTACTTCAAAGACTTTATTAATTTCTGAAAGCAAATTCTATGTATTTTTATTCCAATGGACTATTATATAAGTAACCACCAAGATTTCAGCATATTCACAATTTAAAATACAAATGATCAGAATAGCGATTCTGTAAGAAGTTGTCTTCATGTTCTTTCTCTTTTATATAGGGTATAAGTGGAATATCGCCAATTCCCGATGGATACAACCCGGCAACATGGATGCTTGAGGTTACTACCCCTGCAGTAGAGCAGAGAATTGGTAGAGACTTTGCAGATATATACAGAAATTCTGAGCAGTATAGGTAATTATTTGATGTCATGTTATTAATCCAAGGAAGATGAGAAAAATACTTTGTTCTTTAGTACATATTCTTTCTTTTTCAGCTCAATCTGCCTTGTTATATTTGGGATTTTCAATTAACTTGCTTTGACATTCATAACTGACTAGTTTCACATCCTCACTATAGGGAAGTGGAAGATTCCATTATGCGTCTGAGTGTTCCACCACCTGGTTCACAACCTTTAAAATTTTCTTCCACATATTCACAAGATCAACTGTCTCAGTTTCTGATATGCATGTGGAAGCAAAACCTTGTCTATTGGAGAAGTCCAGAATACAACTTGGTGAGATTGATCTTTACAACAGTGAGTGCACTAATATTTGGCTCCGTGTTTTGGAATGTCGGTTTACAAAGGTAAGTAATCTTTAGTTATTTTATGTTTCTGTGCTATGGCTTGAACAAAATCATTGTTTGTATTTGAACTCCATTGTTGTCCTCCATAATTGTATTTCGTTCTTTTTGGCTCTATTTTCTGATTGAATATTTGTTTCTCCACCTTTTGTGTTTCACAATATTCAAGAGCAAGCTATTCATGCAAACTAGTTTCCAGTAAATTTTATTTTTCAAATTCCTTATTTTCAGATTCTGTAAACCGTTATACTTGAAAAGAAAAAGATGTATGTGTACGTATCGTTTTTTCTACAAATTTTTTAAAATTTTACTAGAATCTTTTGGTGTATAAATTGTTTCTGCAGGGAAACCACCAAAGGTTTATTTATGGTTATGGGTGCCCTTTATGCCGCATGCTTATTTCTTGGAGTCAATAATGCTTCCTCGGTACAGCCAATTGTAGCGATTGAGAGAACAGTATTCTATAGAGAGAAAGCAGCAGGAATGTATGCTCCCACTTCTTATGCAGCAGCCCAGGTAACTGACATGATGCTAAAGGAAATTTAGTTCGGTACTGCTTATTATGACTAAATAGGTGATATATGTTCCAATTGAATTCTGAACAGGGTCTTGTGGAGATTCCATACATTGCTGTTCAGACAATTTTGTTCGGAGTCATCACATATTTCATGATTAATTTTGAAAGGACGGCCAGTAAGATTCTGCATTTGCCATAAGCAATACCTTTTTGTTTATCGAGCTTTTATGATTGTTTTTACCAAGAGTGATTTTACTACTATTACTTTGTATAGAAGAGAGATCCCTATCCCACCCTTTTCCCATCGTTACCACAAAATTAAGCCCCAGGGTCTGCAACATTTCCCGTCATTTTATCACATAGTTCTCTTTCATTAATAGGAAGATTAACCTGTGCCATTTTTGGTGGGGGAGGGGGTGGTTTGGAATTGCCGGGGCTTTATTCAGTTATTGTGAATGCTCTTAGAAATTGATTTCCAATTTCAGTGATTTCTCAGTTATTTGTGAGTAAATGACTATTTTCTGTTGAGAATATGTAAACCAACTTTCCATAATGCCACTTTCTTATAGGAATCTCTTTCTGTAATTATGCAGGAAAGTTTTTCCTCTATCTTGTCTTCATGTTCCTTACTTTCACCTACTTTACCTTTTATGGTATGATGGCCGTTGGTCTCACACCTAATCAGCAAATGGCCGCTGTCGTCTCTTCTGCCTTTTACTCTTTATGGAATCTCCTCTCAGGTTTTCTTGTCCCAATGCCGGTAAGTTGTACAATATTGCCCTCCGTATAACTTCATATTCTACTGCTGATAGCCTCTTTCAATGGAGTAAATAACATTTCTCTGGATCTTTTCTATCTTCTTTAATTGGTCAACAAGCCTTTAATGGGCAACTTGGTAGAAGATGTTTCTTATTTCTATCTAATTTTCTAGAGCACAACCCTAGTGGTTTCCGAACTAACCAACAATTAACGTTTTCATTTTTTTTTTGTTTCTGTTTGGACTGCAGAAAATTCCAGGATGGTGGATCTGGTTCTACTACATCTGCCCTATTGCATGGACTCTAAAGGGCATCATCGGCTCTCAGCTTGGTGATGTGGAGACCATGATTGTTGAACCAACGTTTCAAGGCACTGTGAAAGAGTACATAAATTCTATGTTTGGCATTAATTCCGACATGACAGGGGCTTCAGTGGCAGTGCTAATTGGGTTTTGCATCCTATTTTTTGGTTCCTTTGCTTTCTCGGTGAAATTTCTCAACTTCCAGAAAAGATGAATGATGACTGATGAATTTGTCGATTGCAAAGGCTGTCGTGCGTCAACAGTTCACTGGTGTTGATCTTCCAATTTGAGCACCAACAGATTCTATAAAGCCAATATACCTCATCGGAATGCAGATATCCTTCCCGACCTTACAAAATTTGACTGAAATAATTCTTTTTTAGTATCAGGACGACATAGAATGGACACAAACCCAAATAAACTTTAGTGTGAGTTAGTTTGTGACGGTGAATGTTGTACTCTTGCCATTCATTGTTGGGAAACATACCTTGAAAATGGTTCAACTATGGAACAAAAATCAACTTTTTTCTTTTTTATTTTTATTTTCCTCTGAGAACCGATTTGTGGTCCTTTATGTGTTGATTTGCTTCAAATGAAAACAAACAAGCTATGAGAAACGGGCTATAAGAGAGAGGAAACAAGAAAATACAGGGGAGGCCATGTCTATGGAATGAACTTTTCATCTCTCATGAAATCGATCCAATACAAGATTGAATCAAGCGTCTTATATCTGATTCTGAAACCAAACCGGTCAACTTTAGCTCGGGTCGCCAGCAGTTTCGTCGGATACCGAAATAAGCTGTCCAAGAATTCCCAATTAGCCAAATCTTCCATCTTTGTCTGCATTAGCCTTTCCCTCATCACAATCTCTTCCCATACTTTTTTCTTGTCTTGCATGGCTGTTGTGAACCAAAACTCCTCAGAAAACATATCTTTTTCGGCCATTGTAACCCCGAATTTCTTTCCAAGACTTGGCCATATCTGCTTCCAAGTAAAACTCGAACCATTGATTGCGTTGAAAGCCTGGCCATCGGTGGAAGATATTTCATCAGTCGTGGCTGCCCAAACTTGCTGTTCAGCTACAAGCCGAGCGTCAGAACCATCAATATAACTTTCTTCCCAACACTCCCTTGTCCCTCCAAACACAAAAGGAAGGTTCAAACATTTACAAACAGCACCATAAACACATAAACTCCCTATAAAATTGAACCATGACCGATGAGAACTACCCAACAACAAACCAGGCCTATGCACAGACCAAGCCACCTTACCAGCCAGTGTCTCATGAAGCAAGTCCTCCAAAACATAGTAAAATTTGCTGCTACCGTTTGCCCCTCTCGGCCATTCTTCATCGAAGAAATGTACTGTTTTCTCATTGACAGGCACATAATGACTCAGCCCTGTCTGGAGAGAAAAATGCTTCAAGGCTTTAGCTTTCGGGAGGATGGCGCTCAAGGCATTGGACATCATAGCCTTGTTCTGCTCACAACACTCTGGACTATCCGGGGGAAACTGGCTTGCCCAAGTGACCCAGAACACATGAGTCACGTCAGCAAAAACAGAGAGTTTCTGTATGGTTTCGACAGGATCTAACAGGTCACAGGATATGAAATGGTAGCTGCTGGAATCTTTGATTGGGATGATCTCAGGGTGTCGAGCTACCCCGTAGACCTTCCACCTTGATTTTGAGATTAGCCTTTTGGCTAGCTCTCTCCCAACAAGCCCAGTAACCCCAAAGATAATGGCGACATTGTTACTGACAGCCTCCTTGTCTGCCATCATTTCTAAATCGGATAGTTTGGCTCTGTCGACACTCTGAACCATCCTTTGTAGAACTGTCCAAGATGTTGTCTCTTACCTCTTACGTCTCAATTAGCTTCTTACACGTTTTTTTTTTTATGAGTCAAACAAACACCTACTTAGGCTGGCTTTCTAGATGTATTATTATAAACAAAGTGTTGTTAAAAAACTTAAATCCCATTAAAGGACTAAAACACTTTTCCTAATTAACAATAATTGGGGTTTCGATTAATAAAATAGGGGGAAATTCCTGCTTCAAGAAAACAGGCAATCTCTTCTTTCGAGGGAGGATTTCTTGGAAGGTTTCAGGCTTGTATCAGGACTAGAAAACTCCAAATGCCTTCTCTCAAATTTTTAAATTTTAAAGCAAGCTTTATTCCTGAATCCTGAGAATTTACTAAGCCTTATTAGTGATTGCCACGTTCTTGCAGCGTCAAAGCTTTATTGATGGCTTGCTTGTCTGCTGGCAAGATTGTGACAGTGGCCGATTCTATGCTGGCATCTTGGTTACAACTATGTTTAAAATATTTTTGTGGCTTTAATCATGTCCAAGTTTGCTTGTCAACGGTCAAAATCCCTTCTTCCGGAACACAATTTCCTTGATATATAGGCACACAGTTTAATATGGGCAAATTGAAGAACCCAATTTTTGTTTACTACAGTTTCAATTCTCTTCTGCTCCAAAAGAATTGGAGGGTAATTGGGATTATTATGTTACCCAATATAAACTCACAAGGTTAGAAAAATAATAGGTAAATTAATACTTCCTATATTCATATATATCTGTCATATTTTAGAAGGTTTTTTGGTTTTTTTTTTTATTTTTCATTTTGAAAAGTCAATAAAGAATTAATTAATTCTTTCCTACTTTATCTCTAACAAATTGAGAAGAGGAATTAGTGGAGAAAGATATTAAACTTTAAAGCTGAATAGAAAAATTAGATAAAGTGAGTAAAGATAACATTGGAAAGTTATGATAAATTTTGATAAAATTAATGTTAGAATTAATTTTAATTAATTTTCTTAATATATGTAATTCGGTTAAGTATGATAAGTATATATATAGGGATATAGGGAATAATAAAATATGAGATATGATTGCATTATTATAGTTGAGTAATGTTAACTTGATGATAAAGAAATTGGCCAGACTGTTGCACATGGTGTTGGCAGATAATCAATGATATGGAATCAAATCTCGATTCTGTAACCAAAACAGTTAAAAATACCGTCCACCAAAACAAATTGTCCACAAAAAAAAAATAAAAATACTACACTTCAATTTAAAAATATCGTATTCCGATCTTGTGAAGAAGACACATAAAATGAAATTGGTACTGAGATTATGAGTTGACCATTTTAGAAATTGGGTATCTCTCTGCAACCTCGCTGATGGTGCAAGTGGATTTTCGTGGCAGATACTCATATGAACTTAGGCTATATTTGGAAGATCAGTTCAGTGCGTTTGGAGGCTAAACGCACTGAGCTAGCTCCAAAGTAGCTTTAAGTGTTGCCCCCAATCTGTTGGAGTTTGACAACGTGGCAAGCATTGGGGGCCAAAATTTTTATTGAAGCTTTATTCTCCATTTGAGGCTGGTGAGGAATTATTTCCCTACAATTCCTTTTTTTTTTTTAGCTTTTTGTTAAAAGAATTTAAATAATTATTACCTTTTTTATCATTTTATATTTTTATCTCATTGTCATTGCTGTTTTTATTTGATGCTTATTTTTTCATCGTTGATTCTAATTTCACCATTACAATTTCAATTTTATATGTACAGTATCTAATTTCATCATTTCAATCACATTAAAATTCATCTTATCGTCCTCTCAAACATAACTTTAATGGTCGAGAAAGTGTGTGTGAATCATCTTATTCAGATGTTTCAGCAATAGCCTGCAACAGGCTGGAATGATAGATCCAAAGTGTAAGTTACTCCAAGTTGGAGGAGGGTTCTAAAAGGGCTTTTTGCATTGAATGGAGACCACAGACCAGGCCAAATTGCCAATAATAAGTCCTTATGGGTGCTGTTTAAAGTTTAAACGCAAACAACTAGACGGAGGATACACGAATCAGGATGTGAGTAAGCCTCCACCTGTACGAGGCAATTATGGAACTTCATTATTCAATTTGTCCTTTCATATTTTATCAATAAAAATAAATAAAAATATTTATATAAATAAAAACCTGGTTTTGGTCAAGAGGACAAGGCACCGGATGGCGGAATGAGCCACAAAATACTGTAGAAAACATTGGAATTTGGGGTTTGATTAAATTAAAGGGCTGAATTAATAAGTTCTAGCCTAATTTTTTTATGAGTATTTTCTAATATAAAGTAGCTAGGGTTCTCCCTTGATTTAACTAAAGTAGAGATCTTGGGTCAAAGTACGGAAATGATCCCCCTACTATTGAAAATTGTTCAATTTAGTCCCCCAACTAAAAAACCAAGCAATTTAGTCCCCTTACTATCGAAATTGTGCAAATCAAGGACAATAATTGACGGATCCGTCTGAATTGCTGACGTGGCATTAAACGGCGCCAATGACTTAGTCAAAGTTGACGTGGCGACTGACATGTCAGAAAAGTCAACTGACACGTGGAATTCAAAATTATAAAATTTTAAAAAAAAATTTGGGACTTTTTCTCTTTTTTTTTTCAGTTAATATTTCGGGCCCAGCAGCTTTTGCCTTCTCACTCATCTCTCGTCAGTCACTCTCACTTTCACTTTTAGCCTCTAAGCAGACAACATAACCCATCAAAGTTGATCAAAATTTCGCTTCTTCTCCCCTGCTTCTTCTCCGTGGCTATGGCAAATCAGTAAATGCTTGAACCCTAAATTCGGCAACATGAGAAAGAGGAAGAGAAGAGAACAGACCATCAATGCAATAGCAAAAGAGAAGGTACCGACAACGACAGTGGAAAGGGAGGAAAAAGGAATCAACAACGAAAATCAAGGTTAGTGGGGTTTTTTAAATTGTTAATTCCATATTGGGTTTTTAATTGTTGGGTTTTGCCTTATAATAATCAATTGATTAGTATAAAGTAAGTTTGCTAATATAATCGGATGGTTTCCCAAAATCGAAATAGTCAAATGATGAGGGGTTAATCAATTGATTGAGTTTTGAGGTTGGGTTTATTGTTTTTAAATAGCTAATTAAAGAGGGATTGATAAATTGATTAAATTATTATTTAGTTTATATTAAACCGAATGTTAAATTTCTCCCTTTAGAATAGTTTATATTAATCCCATTGATAAAATTATTGTGTGCTATGTCTTTTAGTGTTTTCTGTATATTAACATTGTTAAAATGTGTGATTCTTTACTGCAGCAAAGGTGAATAGGGATGAACTTGAGCTAGTGTTCTATCATGGGGGAAGCTTTGTAGATAGCCCCACTGTCTCATATCTGAATGGAACAAGAAATGTTATTGAGCAGGATGATGTGGATAAAATATGCTACTGGAGCTTATTGGCGATGGTAAGGTCTTTAGGCCACAATTTAGAGAATATTAAAGGGTTAAGGTACTGTGAACCAGGAATGGCTTTGGAATATGGCTTGAAGTTGCTGTTTGATGATACTAGTGTTGGAGATATGTGTGGTCTATTGGGAAAGCATGGGTCGATTGATATATATGTTGAGCACTCTATTAGTGGTGAAGGTGGGGTGACAGCTAGTGATGTTCAACTTCCAGGAGCATTTTTCGAAAACGTTGATATTGATTTGTCATCTGAGAATGATAGTCAAAATGATAGTCAAAATGATAGTGAAGACTTATTGGGAGAAAAAAATAGAGATGATGATGATTTGAATGATGTTGTTGAGGTTCAATTTGACAGTGATGATGGAGATGATGAGTTAGCAACATCCAGAGTTAATGTTAAAAACTCATTGGTCGAGGAAGATAGGTTGAGAAAAGTAATTGAAGAACTTGAAGTTGAAGATGAAGATATAGACACTATTAGGGGGCCGAGCAGAGAAAAAAGCAAGGAAAGCAATGCTGCTGCATGCCCTTCTAGTGGTGAAAAGGTAATTGGTCCAAGCCCAAGTGCAGCAGAAATTGAAGATGGGCCTCATAGTGATTATTTGGACTCTGATGACCCTGGCAGCTATATTGATACAAGTGATGGGTCAGATGTAGATGATGCAAAAAGAGTTAAATCAAGTGGGTTCCATTACAACCCAAATGGAGGCATTTCAACCTTACATCGTGAGCAAATATTTACTGGACCAGCACAATTCAAATTTGCCTTGAAAGATTTCGCATTGAAGAATCAGTTTGCTTTTATCTACAAGAAGAATGATGCTAAGAGGGTTAGGGCAAAGTGTGCTGCTAAGGGTTGTGAGTGGGAAATACTTGCTTCAAGGCATGGGAATGACAACTCATTTCGAGTGAAGACTTATTACGACACCCATTCCTGCCTACCTACAACCAGAAATAAAAGGGTGACATCCAAACTGGTGGCCGAAAAGTTCAAGGATGAGATCACTAAAATGCCATTTATCAAAGGAAGACACATTAGGGCATTGGTGAGGAAAAGGTTTGGTGTCGTAATTGATATATCGAAAGCTAGGAGAGCTAAATTAGTAGTGATGAAGCAGATCCAGATGCAGTATATAGATGAGTTTAAGAGACTGAGGGAGTATGCTGAGGAATTGATTCAGACAAACCCAGAAACAACAGTTCATGTGGAGGTTAATAGATCTGAACCAACTGATGCACCAATTTTCCACAGGATGTATATATGTTTTGGAGCTCTGAAGCGAAATTTTATCAAGGGATGCAGGCGAATGATTGGGTTGGATGGCTGTTTTCTAAAAGGGTTAGTCAAAGGGCAGTTTTTAGTTGCTGTCGGTAGAGATGGGAATAACCAAATGTTCCCTTTAGCTTGGGCTGTTATAAATGGGGTTGAGAATACAGATAATTGGAAGTGGTTTCTCGGACTGCTTATGCAAGATTTAGACATTCAGGATGGCCTCGGTTGGACTATCATAAGTGACATGCAAAAGGTTAGTTTTCTATTATGTGCTGTTAAGATTTTATTATTTAGTTTAACTACTTTGTTGTTTAATTATTATAGATTTTTTTTCTTGATGTTATTATAGGGTCTACTTAGAGCTATTAGTGATATGATCCCATTTGTTGAGCAACGAATGTGTGCCAGGCATATATATGCTAGATTTGGTAAGGTACATAGTAATGAGGATTTGAAATTACAATTTTGGAAGTGTGCTCGAATAACAAACCAGGCTGAATTTATGAAAGAAATGGATGTTTTAAAAGAGATGGATGGTCAAGCTCATGCATATTTACTAGCTCATTGGGATCCGAGACACTGGTCTCTTGCTTATGCCTCTGATTTATCCAAATGTGATGTAATTGACAATAATATGTGTGAAACTTTCAATGGAGTAATCTTAGAGGCTAGGTTTAAACCTATAATTTCTATGCTTGAGGATATCAGAAGCTATGTGATGAGAAGGTTAGTCAGGAATAGGAAATTTGCTTTGACTTGGAAGGGTGAATTTGGGCCAAGAATACTTGCTAAGTTAGAAAAGAATAGGAAGCGGGCTGGTAAATGGGATGTTGATTGGAATGGAGGAAACCATCATGAAGTGTTTTTTGAAAATGTTCAAGCTGAAATCAGGGAAAGCTTTTCAGTGTCTTTAATTGATAAAACATGTAGTTGTAGGGGCTGGGATGTTAGTGGGGTTCCATGTCATCATGCAATTGCAACAATTATCTATGAAGGGAAAGATCCGCTTGATTTCATTGATGTTTGGTATAAGAAAGATGAGTACTTGAAAGCTTATGAGGCATTGCTGCATCCTGTCAAAGGCCCAATGTTTTGGCCAGCTAGGGATGTGGAAGCAGTATTACCTCCACCTTTGAACAAACCAAAAGGCAGGAGACAAACAGAAAGGAGAAGAGAAGCATTAGAAGGTCGTAAGCCTGCAAAGATGTCAAGGATAGGGAGAAAAATGAGGTGCAGCATTTGCAGGAAAGAAGATCATAACAAGGCAAGATGTCCAAACTTGCCAAAGTCTTCTCAGCCATCAAACAACTTCAAGGTAACTTGTGAAAATAAACATGATTTTATATGTTTTTTTTATATATAATTAATTGGCTTGTTTTTTCTGTTTGTAAGAAGCAAGGTAGTAAAAATGGTTCGAAAAGCAAAACAACTAAAACTCAAAGTACTCAAAGTTCCAGTCGAAGGGTTTATACAGTTGTTAATGTAAGCATAGTATTGATTATGTTTTTAGCTTATTCCGTGGTTACTGTGCTGCATACAATTCACTTTGGGTCTTTTATATGTTAGCAGCCTGGAAAAGAGAACCAATTGATCATTTCGAAACCTGTTGGTAGCCCAAATAAGTTTATCGGTGTTAGCAAATTGAAAGTGAGAATTGGATCACTTTTTATTGTTTACTTTAGTTATATATTTTTTCTTACTGACTTTAATATGTCAATTGCACAGGAAGCTTCAATAAGGCATGCAACTACAAGGAGTGAATGTAATGCATCTTTTGACAAATTTGGCAACCCAGACACCGTAGTAACCCCAACTCAAGAAAGCAGGAAAACCACTTGATGCTTGGGCTGCCAGAAGACTTCATTTTGGTTTTTGGAAACTTATGTCCACTTGATGCTTGGCTGCCAGAAGACTTCATTTTGGTTTTTGAAAACTTATGTCCACTTGATGCTTGGCTGCCAGAAGACTTCATTTTGGTTTTAGACTTCATTTTGGTTTTTGGGAACTTAAGTCCACTTGATGCTTGGTTGCCAGAAGACTTCATTTTGGTTTTTGGGAACTTAAATGCTAACTTTTTGTAATTATACATGATTACATTCTATTTTTATTATGTGAATGTGTTGCTTGATGTAAAGCTTTTTAGGGCTAGAAAACTTCTTGGAAATGGTATTGAGTTTAATACTATGTCATTTTATGATATCTCAGTGCTTTTCAGCTTATGCACCAAAACAGAGTATGAAAATATTCTTCAAATATTGCCATTTGCATTCATTTTTTAACTTAGATATACATATAACATTATGGTCTATGGTAAGGCTAACTTCCCTAATTTATGCCCTCCTACCCCCTTATTACAGAAATCATATAACATAAAACACACAAACAATATTAATGCCCATTTGTACAACTTTTTCTGTCTGCATCTTTTTTCTGAAGTGTCATTTGCAATCTTCAGTTGCCTTTGCAAAGTTTCAACCTCTGTTTTCAAAACAAAATTTTCATCATACAATTCATCATTATCATTGCATATCCCTTGCGTCTGCCTCTGCCTTAAGGTCTGAATTTCAGTCTTCATTGCTCTGTTCCGACTTCTTAACTCAGCATTCTCCATGGATAGTTCTCTATTAACATCCCTCAGTTGCATAATTACTTGTCGAGCTCTAGGATTATCAATCGGACCATCATGCCATCGAAAAAAATCACAGCCACCAATCTGTATTACAATTCTAAAATATAAATTTACCATAAACACCAAATTAAATTACACTTGAATTATAAATAACCAACCTCATAATTACCACAGCCATAAAATCTACGCCCAACACTGTTCATCCTCCATGAAACACGCCTGGGAGCTTTTTTCCCACAATGACAGAAGATTGAATCACCATAATCAAAAGGATCCTCTAAGTTTGAAGACATAGCATTGGCCGGCAGGAAGACACCAACAGAGTAGAGCTCGATCAAAGAAGATATTTTGCACCCTAGAAAATCAAATTAAGCCTAAAGGGTTTGAAATAAGGGGAATAAAGGGGAGACTGAGGGAGGGTGAGGATCGATTATAAATGGGAGAGTGAGGATCGAATAAATGGGGCTAGGGCTTGCTGGTGAAAGCCGAAATGAGAGAGAAGAAATGAGAGAACAGCAACGAGAGAGTCTAAGAGAAAAGTCAGAAAAATGTGAGAGGGAGGGAAAAATATATTTGCTGAAAAAATAAAGAAGAAAATTGTGGGCCCCATTTAATTTTGCCAAAAAAAGTTTTTTTAAATTTTGTAATTTTGAATTCCACGTGTCAGTTGACTTTTCTGACATGTCAGTTGCCACGTAAGCTTTGACTAAGTCATTGGCGTCGTTTAATGCCACGTCAGCAATTCGGACGGATCCGTCAATTATTGTCCTTGATTTGCACAATTTCGATAGTAAAGGGACTAAATTGCTTGGTTTTTTAGTTGGGGGACTAAATTAAATAATTTGCAATAGTAGGGGGATCATTTCCGTACTTTGACCAGAGATCTTGTCGTTTTATAGGCACAAGAATTCAAGCATTGAGCCTATATCTAGATACCATCTGAGCTGAATATTTTATATCCTGTCCACTAATCTCACTTCCGAGTCTTCTCCCTGAGCTGAATATTTTATATCCTTTTTTTAATTGTGGAAAAGGAAAAGTTTTCGTTTTCTCCAATTCAGCCTCAAAATAAAAATAAAAAAAAAGCCTCAAACTTGGGTCTAGAACAAGAGCAAAAGTAGCCTTTCTGGAGCCCAACTTTCATTTGTGGGTCTTAATGTCCATAATCCCACCTTGGCCCAAGGTGGTATCTATTCAACATTTTTAAATGAAAAAAAAGAAAAGAAAAAGAAAAGTGAAGGACAAGAAAAAAAAGGTTAAACTACTCAGTTATCCCTACACTATAGGGTCTTGTTCATTTTAATCCCTATGTTCCAAATTTGTTGAATTTGATTCCTATATTCTTCTAAAAGTGACAAATTAGGGACAATTATTAATTGTATCAATCTATTTTGTTAAATCAAACAACATAACTATGAGGTTGTAACATATAATAAAAATGTTCTAATAAAAAGTTGACAATAACATCTACGAAGACTTAAAAATTGAATTAATTTTTTTTAAATATTATTCTAAGATTTTTTTAGAAGAAAAATAATAATTTATGAGGAAACATACTCTACAAAAAAGGTGGAGATTTATATCCATATTATATACGAAGATTCCATATGTCAACTTTTCATCGTTAGGTCTTCATACATTGCTACCTCAGTGTTGTGTCATTAAATTTAACAGAATAGATATTTATTATTTTTAATTTGTCACTTTTAAAAAATATAGTGATTAAATTACAAAAAATTGAAGTCTAGGGATTGAAATAAACAAAATCCCATAATATAAGGATAAAATAGGTAGTTTCACCCAAGAAAAACGATGATGACAATTCTAAAAATTTTTATTAAATAAAATAAACTCTGATCTGGAAGGTTTATCTTGTTGACTGATTTATGGTTTATTACATCACCACAACAAGTGAATGACATTTATCTCTGCTTTCAAATCAAAGTGCATGCAAGTGAAGAGCAAGAGAGATTGACAAAATTTTCAAATCTCCCACATGTCTTAATTTTTGCTGCCACTGTAAAAAAAAAAAAACAGAGATATATAGAAACCTTATTATAACAGAATCCTGGAAACAGAGTTTATGATTTACAAACATTCTCAAAATAGTTTCTTCTTCTTCGATGTTCTCATATATTAACTTGAAAATGGCCTCAAACTTTTTCATGGCTGTAACACTCTTCTCAGTGCTCAAATCTCCACAAAAAGTCCTCTGTTTTATATCAAAATGGAAATGAAATATTGTTCAAGGGGTCCTAAAAAAGGATGATTGCAATGTCCTTGACTTGGGGATCAAGAAACCCTCGAAATGGGGGTGCCGTTCAGGCTGAGAATCCAGATGATGGGTTCAGTCCCATTTTGACATTAGTTTGATCTACCAAAAAGGTGAAATTTGCAAGTAATTAATATAATAAGAAGAGATAAAAAATGGGCTTGGGAGTGGAACTTAGCTGGGGTACTTACCCAGTGGGGCTGGAATTTTATGCACAAAAAAACATGCAGCAATGGACGTGTAACAAAGGCAAAGAATTACTCCTTTCAAGTAATGTGAAGTTCCATCCTGCAAATTATACAAGAGAATTAATTAATTAGTGAATATTTACTTTTTCATATTATTTTAACATCTCAAAATGTCATATGAAAAATTAAAGAGGAATAGATTGTAAGACCTGTAAAGTGAAGGCTACAACAACTATTGTTAACGCCAGACAACCAGTTTCAAGGAGGCTGAAATCAAGATCCATTTCGACTCTCATTATCCAGCCAACTACAACACATAAGGGGACCTGAAATATGTAGAAAATTGAATAAGAATCCCATGAGAAGATCAGTTGTTTTGAAGACAACTGGTTAAAGCTGTTTTGGGAATCGTCTTGAAATCTTACAGCAAACATGGAAATTTGAGTTGCAGAACCCAAAGCAACACCCAGAGATATGTCCTGAAACAAGACCAAAAAATTTTAGTAAAATAATTTGAAATGATTTTAGACTTAGAGATAAAGTGTTATATATAGATTAAACTTGATCCGGCGAACGGATAGTTTCAATTTTTCATAAGTTTTTCTCTAAATTTAGAAGGTTGTATACAGTCGTATTCAGGTTCACTTTAATATAAATGAAATAAAAATCTTAATGGAAATATATGCCTACGTACCAACTTATTCTTAAAGGCGAATATGATTGCTCCAGCATGCTCCGCAGCATTCCCCACAATAGGTATCAAAATTATGCTGATAAAGCTAATAGAAATGCCCCAAGATTCTGATGCAGCCTGAGATATATTAACACAAACTCCATCAATAATATTGTATGCAACTCTGCTATACATATAATTTATCAAAATTTATAGCTAATTAAGGGAGGTTCTCAGTGAAATCAACTCTTAGTACCTCAATTGTGCCCACAACATACTCAGATAGCAAAGCAATGATGAGTGTCATGCCAACCAACCAGCTAAATGCACTCCAAAATCCTATCACTGCCTTTTCTTCATCTTCATCTTCCTGTTCATTCATCAATCTCAATCAGTCTCTCGGGCTTAATATTTTCCAGGAATATTTGATAATTTTTCTAGAAATAATACGTAGCTTGTTTGAAGTTTCATCATCAAGTCATGACAATTCATTTAATTTTCCAACCCAAAAGCAATTGGAAGTTGGGGTTTTCACTTCAAGCTTAACCTTTTTTCTGAAAAGGAAATGACCTTCCTTTAATGGGTTTCCATTCCAAATGATTTTGTACTTGCATCTTCTTTTTATTTATTCATTTTTTTCTCAAGTTTGCTGTACTTTTTATCTGTGGAAAATTTATTGGTACGTTGGCGCTATTATATAGAACCTTGAGAATTTCATGCATGTAAAGACAAAAAGGGGACATAGCTGAAAAAGATCCGTTTCTTTCCCTTTTTGTAAGCTTTGTTTCCGTAGATATAATAGTAGAAATAATTAATGGTCACCTCTTGAGACTCGAAAATCTGCCTATGAGTTTTAAGCTGGAAGAAGATGTATCCAACGTAACCAACAAGCATGACGATGCTACTTGCTCTCGACAGCTGAAGAGAAGACTCCGCCGTGAAAACCCCCGGCGCTGCCGCGTATCTAAACATCAACGGCAGCATGTGGCAGAGCAACCCCAGCAACAGCAGCAGAGAGTTCACGTCAGCCTGCTTCTGTTCATTTCATTTAAAACCAATATAAAATCACTATCACCGGCGAATCATTATTATACATATAAAAATTAATTAACTCAAACTTTCTCTTTAATTCGTTTGACATCGAGTACTGTGATATTTTTATATCTTACTCTATCGTATCTTTGCTCCTTTCTGATGTTGGCTAGCCCTCCGCAGAGAAGAGAGGTGCCAAGAACAAGGAGGAGGTTGGAGAGAATGGAACCCAGTAGAGAGTACTTGAGAACGTGTATTTTGTTACTGTAGAGTGCAAATAAAGCTATTATCAGCTCTGTTGCATTCCCACAGGTTGCATTTAGGAGCCCTCCAACTGCAGGATTCATTCAGAACTCATTGTATTCAATTCTCAATCTTATTATATTCAGTAAGTTTGTCATTTTAATGGACTTTGGAAATGAAAAATACCTGTTGGACCGGTGTAGTATGCGATTTGTCTGAAATTTTCATTGAAAGGAAAATTGGTTTTTCAAGTAAAACAAAAATTGTCAGAAATCTTACGCATAATAGCCTTATCCAATTTAAGGAATAATTAATTTATATGAAAAAAAGAAGAATAATTAATTCTGGCCAACTTAATACTTACTCCGTGAGGAAGCTGACACGCTCAGCAAGCGGGGTAAGACCCAGCAAGCTCAAAGCAAATATCCATGGCTATAATATTTACCAGAACAATCAGAATAATATTACCATTTTCAGAAAACTAAAAAAGGAACATAATTTTAATTAACAATCCAAATTGAACTTACTCTTCCGAATTTGTAGAAATCGGCAGCTATGGCTAAAGGGATGGCAGGGAAAAGCACAGCAAGCTTGGTACCAAGAATGACCTCTTGCAAATTGGATAAGAAGTGTCTAAGCATCTGAAACCGAACATTGGAGACCAATATTGGATCAGATTTCTTACGCATGAGCGAAGTGGACATGTTTTGAGCTGTCCTTCCGTTCCATAATTCCTTGCCCTTAGAATCTCCATTCTCCATGCGAGAAAGCTCCTCCATTGCAAGGTGTAAGGTTGCAAATAAATTATATTCCCCGATACTAAAGAGAAATTTCAATAATAAAGCAAAATGGAGGAGTTTTCGTTGTGTTTTTATATGCAGATGGTTATATATATAAGGGACAAAGGGTGAAAATCTTTTGCATGTTACACTATTCTCCCTGTTGAAAGACTCGAGGAACCGTTTCATTTCTTGTGCAGCTTCCTGGAATCTTCCAAGTTCCAGCTCTTTTGTTCTCATCCTTGCATGAGCCTTATGCCTTCCACGTACTATTTTCTCTCATTTACTTCTATATATGAAGTGTTCTACCTGTTACATAGAATTTTGCACCTCTTGATACAGAAATTCATAAAGTTGGCAACATTCTTCCTTCATTTTTTCTCTAACTTTTCATCTTATTTTGTCATGTATCATTTCCTCATAAAGGAAACCAAAACGGATTCATATGGCTTTCAACTTTAAGTAGAACTATTGTTTAATTACACGCGGCATCGATGTAACAATAATTACTACAAATTTTGATCTTTTGCAGCGTTAGACACGTTATATAACTGTGATAGATATTTATTACATAAACATATACATATTTTATATATATATATATATATATATATATAACATATAACGTAGTGATAAAGTACTCAATGATGGCACCAATTATATATTATACATATGCAATCTCAAGCTATCCTTTTCTCAAATAAGAAATTGTCCATTAATGTTTGGGAAAACTTTTCTCATTCAGGTCTTGCTTGGTAGAAAAGAAAAGTGGAGAAATGGAACGTTAGGAGGGAAAAGTGGAGAGAAAATAAAATTTAAAATGGTTGGTATGAGAGAAATTTAAGAGGAAAGAAAATTGGAGAAATAGATGTTTTCTTTCATGTTTCATATTCAAAATCTCTCCAAATTTGGAAAGAAAAATGAAAAGAAAACAAGTTGAGTCTAAATAATTAAAATAAAAATACCTATATATCCTTCATTATCAAAAACATGTTAACATATAATACTACTACTCACTAACATACTAAATTATAAGGGATATAATGATAAAAGCATATTAAATTGATTTTCTTTCTTCTTATTTTTCTTTTCTACCAACCAATGAAAGGAAAGAAAGTTAATTTTTTCACTTATTTTTTCATCTTTCCTACCAAGTATACTAGAGGAAAATTAATTTTATTTTCCATCTTCTTATTTTTCTCCTCCTCCTATTTTCTTTCTTTTCAATTTTCCATCTTTCCTACTAAGCAAAGCCTTAGGGTCCGACATTAACTTGATTCCGAAATTGTTTGATACCCTGGGATTTATACTAAAAAAGAAGAAGGAATTCTTCTATTATTACAATTTTTTATATTCCATAATTAGTTTCTCTATCACCAGCCAAGATTGGTCAACAATACATTTCATGATTCAACCTCTATATTTGTTCATTTTTGTTCGAGTTACTTAAAAATGCAATTCTTTATTATTTTTAAACTTAATTATTATAATTATGAATGTGTGCATACTTTCACTTAATTGAATAAGTTTACAGATTTATCAAAAAAGAAAATACACTCTTATTATATATACTCATGGTACTAAAATCTACAGAATACAAACTATAGATTATTAGTCAACTTGATGAACGGCCAAGATTGCAACAGTATCAATGCTAGTGGCGAACGTGACAACACTTCAAAGTTAAAGAAAACCGCTTCTTTCCACTCCCAAAATTGACGCGGAGTGAACTGCAAAGCAAGGCCTCAAGTGGGAAATGATCCAGTACTGCCGTGTGGATGATACCTAAAGGGAATGGAGCAGCGATATCCGTACAATCAAAAGGGTCAGAACCTTCGTGGTATTTTCATGGCTTCCATTGCTAATAAGAATGAAAGGGTTGTTGTCAGTTTTACTTCCTTAAGTTTGTGATCAAACATGACAAACCTAAAAGGTATACGTACTTCCATTTCGATCCATTGTATAATTTTAGAAGGAAGAAATAAGTTGGTTGACGAAATTTCCTCACCTAATTAACTCTTTCCTTTGCCAGCCTTAGCTGCTTCTTAGATTTAACAATTGCTTATAGCAATGTTTAAAGTCATCGAGTAAACTCTTACATATTGGTTAGCTCATCAAATCACTTTAACTTATGATATTTTTGCATTGATTATGGATAAGATTGTTAACTATCTCTATCTCTCATGTTTATATGTCTTGTCGACAAGTTGGAAAAGGTTTCTTAGAACTATTACTGCAATGTTATTATCCTTTTTATGATATTTCTGAATCTTCGAAGAATCGTCTAATTTGAAAAAAAATTTCTTCAATTTAATATATAGAACCGAAGGTTTTATAAGTTCGGAGAAGTGAACTTAATCAAAAGGATCTATCTTATCTCGATTAATGTAATGGATATAAAAGAATCTTAATAAAGAGTTGGATTCGAATATCGAATTATATTGTTTGATACCTTTATCTTATAGCTCGAAAACATCTTGTTAAGACTTGTTTTTGTAATTTGAGTTTATGGGTGAGAAGACAAATGACACTCAAATGGTATATATATAAAACATTAATTGATTTAATTATAGTTTGGTTTCCTTATTGGTTTTCTATTTTTTTTGGTACATAGTTGTCATTTTGAAGCTTAGCAAATGCATTTACTAAACATTTTGGGTATAATAATAAAGATAAAATTGGAGGAAATTTCCCTCTAGGTTTTATTTGGACATGGCGACATCAAAATTGCTATCATACTTCAACAAGTACTAACTTGGATTAGTTTGCCTCGTATTAATCAGAGTTTTCCCCCTTCATTTTCACTTTATTGTTTACATTTAATAAAAAAAATCATATAAAGCAGTAATTGGAGTCTGTCTTTTTCAGGTGATGATGAGAAACAATTTGCAGTCACCATCATTTTCGTGAATTTTTGACCTTATAATGAGTATTTAAAAATTAAAAGCTCAAAAGTGTAATTTACTGTCTTTGCCCTTAAAAGAAATATATTTACAGAATAAGGACTAGTTGACAAATTTAAAACTCTGTGAATAGAAGTTTCAAGAAAGAGGACCAAAAAAAAAAAAAACAAATACGCGCGAACCAGAACAAGAAAAAAGGAGCAATCAATCAGTGACAGGAAAAAACCTCCGAACCCTAATAAAATGTCGGAGAAATTGGCCCCTGAAAAACGACACAGTTTCGTTCACAACGGTCTTTCTCTCTCCCAGTTTACATTTCTACGTTTATCTCTTGTTTTCGTGATTTGAGAGTCTGATTTTTTATTTGGGGGTTTAAATATTTGGCAGGGGAAAAGGTGTTTGAATGGGATCAAACCCTAGATGAAGTAAATATTTACATCAATTTACCGCCGAATATTCATTCCAAGCAGTTTTACTGTAAGATTGAGTCCAAACATGTCGAAGTTGGAATCAAAGGCAACCCTCCCTATCTCAATGTTAGTCCTTTACGGAAGAATAATTTTTTTTCCTTTTTTCATTTAATTTATCATTTTATTGATTTTTGAGGTTATTTTTATGTATTATTTTTGAATAATTTTTTTATATTTATTTTGTTGTAGCATGATTTGTTCTGCCCCGTGAAGACGGATTCATCTTTCTGGACACTAGGTAATTTATTTTTCATTGAATTATTGTTTGGTTCGAGTTAGGGATTAGGAGAGGAAAAGTAAATGTAGAAAATTTGAATAACAATTGAATGAAGGTTTTTGCTTTTGTTTTAAGCTGAATTTGTGTCAGGAAGATGAAGTGTTATTTGAAGTCTTTGCGTTTTGACAATTCTGTGGGGAATTTTTAGCTTTTGGAGTTGAACTAAATTGGGTATCTGTATGTGGCCAGAGGATGATATGATGCACATAACATTGCAAAAGAGGGACAAGGGTCAGACTTGGGCGTCACCTATACTCGGTCAGGGTCAGCTGGATCCCTATGCCACCGATCTTGAGCAGAAGCGCCTCATGCTCCAGAGGTTTCAGGAAGAGGTGATTCCCTTTTAATGTGCTGTGTGTACGTTATGATGTAGTTTTTCAATTCATTCTGTTGTGAATGATTCTATTGTTATATTCTCATTGTCATTTTTTAAGCAATTGCTAAACTTAGTGTGCTCAACATAGTAAATCTTAAGGTCCAGGTGTTCCTTTGTGATGGTACTTAAACTTGCTTACTCACACGCTCATGCCTTGAGAAAGGATTTTTAACTTTTTTTCCCATACCTGTCGCTATGTGAACTGATTTTCATTGTAAATTTCTGGGTAAGATATTGGTCAGCTGCTTTTCATTTCAGCTGACAAGTTACTATATGTAGCTATATATTGTTTGGTCTTATACTTTACTTCTCATTTATATATAATGTTACACTTCTTTTTTTGTAGAAGCATAAGACATTTGTCAATGACGGGTTGTGACAATTTACTTTTACATCGAAGTATACACTATTAATTGTTAAATCCTAGTTATGTGCATTCTAAATTGACGAGGAATGAACTCCCCAGCTACATCTATCCTATTAACTCCATCATGAAGCTGCATTTTACAAATGTTGTTTGACTCTGAACTAACTTTGCGGTTCTTCTGCTTATTGCTTAGCATGTGAGATTGGTTAACCACCCACCAAAACCAAGATTGGCTCTAGATGGTAAAAATAATCTGCGATACAAATAAATTTTCTGATCCCTATTAGGTAAAGCATTCGGTAATCCGGCTTTTAAGTAGGTGCTACCATATTAGGTATCTATTCTGCTAATCTTTTGAATGTGGACATAACTAGATATCCTGTTCAGATCAAAGCAAGATTATATGATAACTTGATCACATAAAATGGTAGTTGTTTTCAAGAAACTGGTTCTCTGATTACAGCAAGACAATATCTATAAGCATGATTTTTCTGTTCTGTGTTAGCTTGGGCGTAGAATTTGACATTTTTGCATTGGGTGGATGACACTGATAGAAATGCATGTATTTGGAAAGTCTTTTGACACCTATGTTACATTTTTTAAGAGCACATTCCGTGAGAAACTCTGCTCATAAGTCATAATTGTCATTTTTAGCTGCTTTCTTGTTTCTACTATTGTAGCCTATCTGAATAGTAAATGTGAGTTAACGGTTATGAAATACTTGATTACTATGTAATTCATTGCTATCTGAATCAAAATGATACAATGTTCGACTCAATAACGCGGTGAAACCTTATTCCAGAAACTTTTGTACTGGTGACTTTCAAATTAACATTATTATTTTCTTTCTGCAGAACCCAGGATTTGACTTCTCCCAAGCTCAGTTTACAGGAAGCTGTCCCGATCCAAGAACTTTTATGGGTGGTATCCGTTCTGATTGACATTCTTCATGTGCTGTCAGTGCCGGGTTGATAACTTACATTGCCCTGTTATTACATCTTGACCGTAAACTTAGTAAATAAACAATCTAATGTGCCTTCTCCCCTTTGTCATAAGGCTTGAATTAACTTATTGACTCTGCCATTAAACCGTGATGACAGTATTGCTACTATGTGGTTTGTTATCACATTGTCCAAGTGTAACATAAGAAAGGCTAAATGCTCAATTCGGTCCCAATCTTTGTGAGTTTGTTCGATTTGATGCTTAACCTTTTAAATAGGTCAATTTAATGCATGCTTAACGTTTGCATTTTTGTCCCAATAAGGACTAGAAGGGAATTTTGAAGTAGTGTGACTCATACGTGCTGCCTCTTTTGACAGAGAAGGGCAGCCAACATTTTTTAAAATATTATAATTGTTTTTTATTGTTAATATAGTTAATTTCTGAAAATCTCTTATCGTCTCTCTGTTGTTTTCCTAGACTTCTCCAGCCACTGTTGGTCATCGCTTAACCACTACTGTTGCTGGCACTGGACTTAGCCCACAACAAACCTTTCAAATCTTTTGAACTTTCTCTTTAAACATATCAAATTAATTTGTAGGAAATTATCTTCAATATTTATAGGTCTAAGAAAATTGAAATTAGAAAAATCTTAAGTCCGTCATTGTTGCTCTCTATTCTTGTAGAGGAAAGCTTTCTTTTCCACTTTCTCTCCCTTTTCTCTTCCCTTTTATGGGTTAAATACTTGAAAATTTCGCTAGATTTTATTTTCTCCAATTAGCAACTCTATTACAAATCACAACAATCCCAAATTTTAAAGTTCCAACTTAATGTCTCCATGAAAGTGTTGGTCTTTTAACCAATTTGTAAGAGGAAATATAGATATAAAAGGAAGAAAATAAAGAACATAATCAAAAGAAAACAACACAAGAAATGCAGCATCAAAGTCTTGTGGAAACTTCTTTTTTGGTGAGAAAAAAAAAAAAGGGAAAGCTAAACCATTGTTAGAGGTGAAATTGCTTAAAATTGCAATAAAAGCCCTTGCTTCCAACTACTAAATTTTCATCCAAATCCACTCCTCAACTCTCTCAAAAGAAGAAAAATATTTGGAAGAGAGATATACCATCCAATATTAGTATATTACTGTTTTTTCCTAAAAAAAAATCCTTTAAAAAATAAATAAGTCAGTTTTTTTTTATTTTACAATTAATTTATATTTTAATTTTATTTAAATCCAACAGCTACAGATTAATAATTTAGAAAATAAGTCACATACGAACTTTGTATGCTTTAACTTCAGTAGA
This sequence comes from Microcos paniculata, assembly GCA_030664755.1. Taxonomy (NCBI): domain Eukaryota; kingdom Viridiplantae; phylum Streptophyta; class Magnoliopsida; order Malvales; family Malvaceae; genus Microcos; species Microcos paniculata. Next base: position 41,428,920 of record CP131459.1, on the reverse strand, counting down.
CTCATCGTGCATTGTTAAATCTCATAATGAACCCTTAATTGAATAAAATCGTAAATATTTGACTCTAAATTGACTTATTTGAAAGGTTGAACATCAAATTGAAAGAATCATTGAAGATTAAGAACCAAATTAAACATTTAGTCTATAAGAAATTGGGTTTATCTTATAGTATTTTACAAAGCTCGATTCATTTGCTTGAGTGGCTCAAGCTTTGCCGGACAATAATAAATGAGGTAAGCTTATGTATTCCTTGATAAAGTTGAATCCAAGTAACTTGATCTGTTTACGGCCTTAACATGTTTGCTCTCGAATATGCTTAAAGTCATCTTTGTTTACATTAACTCGCATTGACTTAGGTCTATTTTATGAGTGTGGAGTAGATTTGACATTTGCCGAAAAGCAACATGTTTTGAGTTATTGGATGGATCTAGCATAGCATTGCCTTTTTTTTTTTGGTCAGATAAAGGTTAGGTGAAGGAGATGGCTCACAGTGGTATTTACAGATCACCTACTAATGAGGATCATTGATACGACTCGAACCTCAAACCTTTCAAGTAGAGGTCCAAAACTTTACCAACTCAACCAGCCTCAATTGACTTTACAACTTCAATGTGTTTGTGTTCAAATTTAGTTTTCCTTACAGAGAAAAGGTTCCGCTTTAAAGATACCAAACGGAATCATATTCCAAACGCAAAGTATCATCACGCTGAGATTAGAGGAGTCGTCTCGAATTGTCAATCAATAAGAATCATATTCCTTGATTTTTGTTATTCTCCGTCGAGATTTATCTATAGTTTTTCAATCATTACTAGTTTACCATGCGACTGAGCTAAGATGGTCTTTGGGCTCAAAAAGAAAAACTAAGATATCCTTCTTTTTATAGTGTGCTTTGATTGAACAAGAAAGCTTTGCTTGCGCTTTGCACGGCATTTGAGAAAATTTCTCACTTTGTCATACGTTTATGGATAAATGCTCAATTTAGACCCTAACATTTACATGTTAATTTGTTCAATTTGAGTTTTAAATTTTTTTAATTTGACCATTGAAGACCCAACATTTAAAAGGTCACTAAATAAGGGGCTTGTGTGAGATTGATATAACGTATCAACTATTAAAATGGATCAATTAGAAGAAAGCAAAAAAAGAAAGGGCCAATTAAATTAAAAGAAAAGAAAGGAAAATGAATAAAAAAACAAAAAGAAAAAGAAGAGGAAATAAAGAAAAAAAACCAACCAATGGGAGATTGCTAAATGCCCCCTCCCATTCATTTAAGTTTCTAAAGCTTATTTCAAAATATCCATATCACCTACAATTATGTTTTTTTTTTTATAATTCTATAGTTATTTAATCATAACAAAGAATTATATAGGGTCCATCATTTGTGAGTGTGGACTCCGTGGTGAACCCTCATATAATTTTTTATTGATTGAATAATTGCAGGATTATTGAAAAAATAATTGTAGATGATATGGTTCATACTTCAAATGTTAATTGAGTATAGATTCAAACATGGCATCTAAAGACAATCATAGAATTACCTCAAAAGGGAGATTTGAGCTGAAGTTTCACAAATTAACTCCCCATTAAGTTAAGTTAGGTTTTTAATTGTATTATTAATTGAAGATTTTCCTTCTCCAAATGTGTTTTGCCGCTAATTGTGATTAAAACCAAAGTGTTGGCACTAATTTGGAGTTTATGAATTATGATGTCCTTGATTTTAATTACTACATTATGATCTCTAAAGTTTTTGACAACAATTTCCAGATTCTTTCCCTATCATAATTGTCATAGACAACAAATTCATATGTAATCTATGAGTAAATAAAATGTTTTCCCTTTAGGCTTTAGTAACTTGAAATAAAGATTTTTCCTAATAAAAGAAATACTATTGCTAAATGTAATTCGATAATTAGTAGTATTATTATTGTAGGGAAAATAGGGAAAACATTAATAATAATGAAATTATTTCTTTCTTTCTTTATCGTTAAAGATTGAGGAATCGGTCTCTTTCTTGGGTTCGCAATTCAAAGCACCAACAACGACCCTCGTTCACCCAAAAAAGCCCAAAAACTAATGAAAAATATGCATTTCTGTCTGCGCTGGCCTTTGCTTACCTATAAAAACCCCAAACGAAACCTCTCTCTGGCGCGCGTCCTCTGCTTCTTGACACCTATAGATTTTTTGTCTTAATTCCACAGCCTCCATTTCCTTTCTTCCTTCTAAATATCCCTCACTTTCCTCTTTCTTTTCCAATGGATTCTCTCTTTTCTTAAAGGCTTTCCCCTTTTTCTCTTCCATCTCCATGACCTCCAAACCCAGCAAGGAAAAACCCTTCCTTTTTCTCTTTTCCCTTCTTCATTATGGTGGCCACCACCACGCAAACTCAGAGCAACCCAATTCCAAGAGTTCTGATTGTTGGTAATTCCTGCCATGATGTACTCCTCCAAAGCGGCACTGTTGTCGCTGAAACCCTTGGCGGAGCCGCCTCTTTCATATCCAACGTCCTCTCCGGCCTCTCCATTTCTTTCCACGTGACCTCAAAAGTCGGGCCCGATTTTAAATACCCGCTCAATTATAATCCCATCGTGGTTCCATCATCGAAAACTACTAGTTTCCACGCCTATTTCGATCTCGCTTCAAGCGAGAATGCTCATCAGGATCGGATCTTGAAACGGGTCGAAGCATGCGACCCGATTTACCCGTCGGATCTACCCGACAAAAGATTCGACATTGGAATGGCGGTTGGGGTTGGCGGGGAGATACTACCGGAAACGCTGGAAAAAATGGTTGAAATCTGCGATGTCGTTTCTGTTGATATCCAAGCTTTAATCCGTGTCTTTGAGAAAAACGGAACGATGAAACTTGTGGGGTTGAAAGAGAGCGGGTTTTACCATTTATTACCGCGGTTAAAGTTTTTAAAGGCGTCTTCAGAAGAGGCGCTGTTCATGGACGTCGAGGAAGTGAGGAAATGGTGCTGTGTGGTGGTAACGCATGGGAAAGATGGATGTCATGTTTTTTGGAAAGATGGGGACACGAAAATTGGGCCTTTTGGGGCTAACCAGGTTGATCCGACTGGTGCCGGAGATAGTTTTTTAGGTGGGCTTGTCGGTGGTTTGGCTCATGGTTTGGTCGTTCCTGATGCTGCTTTGTTGGGTAACTTTTTTGGTTCACTTGCAGTCGCTTATATTGGTCTCCCTAAGTTCGACTTGAGACTATTGCAGGTTTATTCTTGCTTCTTTTATCTGGAAATGTTACCACTACTTTTGTGGTCATGAATTGTTTGAGCTAACATTTAAGCACTGATTCATTGATGTTCTTTGTGTTTTCTGGAATTTAATGTGAATTTTGAGAGACCGCCGTTGGGATGATTGAGTTAACTGCGGACACCCTTCTTCTTAAGTGAAACATTTTGAAATGTGTATTGACCGCAAATAGCATGTATGTAGCATGAATGCCTGGTTAGTAGTACTCCCAAGTTGGTCTCGGTGGAGGTCACTCTACTCATTTTAGTTATTGTCGAATTGGATTTAAATTGGAACTATGGACCCTATATGATGCCGCTGCTCTTTCATCAAAGATTTGTTCTTGGAATGGAATTGCTGGTTTCTTGCCACTGTTAAAGTGCTGAAATTTGTCTTTATTAAATTTGCAGTTTAGTTTTCATACTGATTATGGGAGTGCGTTGTGTGGATAATGCATGCTATAAGTTGTATATCGTTTTTTATAAGTTGTATATCGTTTTTCTGCTTTCTCTTTGTTTTGGGTGCTGTATGAAAAGGTAGGAGTCTAACTTCTGAGTTACCGGAACTATTTTGGAAATAGTGTTAGGAAATTCTTGTTAGTTCTTTGAATGTTTGTTTATGAATGGATAACAACAGAATTAGAATTTCTATATCTTCTTTCCTCCTGTGCACTGATTGTTAATATGTGGTGATTACTTGCGGATTTGAAGATTTTATCAGCTGTTACTGACTTCCAAATAAAGGCATTTGGTTGTTATTACCAAGTGCTGGACTCTATTAATGACTTGACATTCACTTCAAAAGATTCCTCTTGACCGAAATGATGCTCCTTGTAGAGAATCTTAGTGTTTAGAACAAAACACTTCTATTTCAATTTTTGGAAATTTTCACATGTCATTCATCAACAGTTGGCTCCATGAGCATGGACCAGATCACTATATACTTCTTCTACTTTAGAATAATATTACTTCATACTTAGAAGACCTCAAGGATACCTAATAGGATTTCATTTAATTGGCAAGACACATTCTCTTGGTGATACAGGTTTCATAGATAACTGAATGGGTTCTGTTGGATATTTATTGTTTGATTGACTGTCCGTTTACGTAGAGAATGCATATCGTGTGCTTGAGATTCCATGACCCTCTGATTTTAAAGATATAATCAATGCCATCTCAGTTATTAATATTTTTGTAATGTGATCTTTTTGATTATTTCATTATGACCGCTGAATGCTTCTTTCTTCAAAGTGGCCTTTAACTTATATCTCCCTATATATTTTTGTTTTTCAAATTCCAGAGAGTTAAGGAAGATGTGCAAAGAAGGAAGCTCCATTGCAGCTGCTGCTTTGAAAGAAGGGATGATAACTTGAGTTACACCAAGACATCAGGGCATGAGGAGTTCCATGATTCCCTTGCTTCAATCAAATTAGTTTCCACATGCTCCATTCAAGAATGTCAACAGGATCTGCCAAGATCACCTAGGTCTGTAGACCAGGTTATCTTGCCTCAGTATAATGGCCAGCCTAAGTTGTTAGTTAATTCTGTTTTTGATGAACCAATTTAAACGGTGCAGGGTAGGCAATGAGTATAGTTGGAGGTTTTTTTTCCCTTTTTCTGTATCAAATAATTCGGCTTGTGAAGAAATCTCTTTGAGCGTTGTTAGCCATTCAATGAAAGTCTAGAATCAATGGCAAATTTTACGTTAGTAAATACTAGCAAGAAAGCATGCATGCTATATGTGTTTGCTTTATTATTACTTTGATGTTGGTAATAGTTGCTATATGTATGCTGCCTTCACAATTGTTGAGCCTTTCCTTGATCCATCCCTGCAAGTGAAGCATAGTTCTATGGTGGAATTGAAAAAGGTGCACATTAGCATTGCACTTTTTAAGGGCAGAAAGTTGGTTGGCCAATTTCTTTATGATGAAATTTGGTAATCTTTGAAACTTTCTTTATTATAGTGGAACCAACACTTTCTTTGGTTGCTTTTTGGCCACTAGAAAAGTGATCATAAAGAGACCGTAGGCTCTTTTGAACTCCCTTTTTGAATCTGGTTCTTTTTCTATGTGTGGAGCTAATTTTGTGTTAGAGAGATTTGTTTTCACAAGAAAAGTTAAAACTTATTGTTAACTATTTAGTCCAATCCTATTAGGAGATTGATTGCCTGGAGCTGCAGTGCTGGGGTTTAAATCCCGGCTTTTCCAGCCCCTTTTCTCCGGGCAGAGCCCTTCCAAGGGAAAACTATGGAAGACAACAGAGCAGACTTAGCAGGAGCCTCTACCATTGGCCGAAGAAATGAATTGTTCCAATCTTGATACTCGTTTTGGCCATTTATTGCCATTTCTGACCAAGAGCCTTGAAACAATTTAGACCACCTTTATCTATACCATCTACTAGAAACTGCCCGGGCTTCGCCCCGGGTTATCTTTTTATTTTAAATTAAAAGTTAAAAATTAAAAATTAAAAATTTTAAGACATATCTACTATTTTAAGAGGCTTTTAATATTAAATTTTTTTAAAAAAAAGTAGCAATAAAAGGTTAGATCTCAAAGTAAGTGTCAATGATATATAATTTGACATTTTTAATAATAAACATCTTGCAATATATAAAATTTAAGCGATAAATTTAAAGAATTTTTATTATATTGAAAGTTTAATTAGATGCTAATTGAAGTTTAACATAATATCTTATGAATTGTAATCATATAAGGGTCGAGGCATAATTGAGCATTGATAAAATTTTAAGGATCTATTTGATTGTAGTAAAAAATTAATGTATTAGTTGACTTTTTAAAATAAATTTAGTGACTTTTTTTTCTTTATATATAAGCTTTTATGTTTTTAATTATGATTCTTCAATCATCTAATAAATTAAAAAAAAAATAACTCATCACCATTATTATTGTTATTATTATCATTTAATCGGCAAAAAATTAAGTCTAAAAGAATCCAAATTTTAGCTTCAATGGTCTTAATTTTAGCTTAAATATATTACTTTTTGACCTAACAAAAAAAGGAATTTTAGCTTAATAATCCGTTTGGTGCTCTCCCTAGAGAGTTTTTCTAAGGAGAGTACTTTCTCTTACATCAAGGAATTTATTTTTTCACCCCATTCTCCTATAATCACTTTTCCTGATATCAGGAAGAGTGATTACAAAGGAACCATAACTTTTATGTTCTTAAAATATATTAAATCAGAGAAAATCTTTACAATCTTTTAAAATCTATGAAAAGTTTTAACTATCTATTATACTGACGGACTCTAAGTGGTATAGGTGTATTATATATTCTAGAGACCTCAGGTCTTATGTTTAAATCCTGCTAATGATTTCTTAACTGATTTTTTTTTTATGTGAAATTTATCTAAAATAATAAGATTTCATTGTATCTTAAAAAAAATTAATTCAAAAAGTGTTGTTACGTAGTAATTAATAAAAATTATATATATATATATATATAATCTTTTCTTTAATAATCAAACATAAAATAACCACTTTAATTCACTAAACTAATCCCAAATCAAATCTTAAAATTAATAATCACCTTAATAGTGTTTAAATAATAACTTTCATCAAAGTTACCTCAAAATCAATATTGAAATTCATTATTACCTTTCAAATTACCTCTAAATAAAAATAAAAACATCTTAATTCATCAAATTAACCCTTAATCCAACTTTGTATAAATATTATCACCAAATGTTTCTTTAATAATCATATAAATCCAAATTAATAGATACATGTTAAACAATTAGGTACTAAATTTGTTAAATTCTTTTAATAAATTAAGAAATAGAAAATATGTATTTATGAAAAAAATTGAAAAAAAAAATTCAACTTAACCTAAATAAATGCTATAAAAAGATAAAAAAGAAAAAAAAAGAAATAAAAGAATTGAAAAAAAAAGCTAAATCAATAACTAAATAAATACCCATCCAACTAACCATAAATCACTAAATTGTCACCCAATTATGGAACACTTGACAACAAATTATTAATTTTGCAATCTCATGCTATTAGTAGAGGGGGATAATTTTTATAGTTAAGTATAGTGGTATAGAAGTATAGAAGTATAGATATAGATATAGATATAGATTATTATTATTATTATTATTATTATTATTATTATTATTATTATTATATGTATCAATGTATTCATATCATCCATAATAATAATAATAATTAAAAATAATGAAAAAAATTTTTTACTAATCAAATATCCTAAGTAATAATAATAATTAAAAATCTCAAATAATCACCAAATTAATATCAAAACCAAACTTAATAACCAAATATCCGTTAATAATCATATAATTACAACCGTAATTCCCTTTCAAACAAAATTAACACCTTAATTCCCAAATTAAACCTAAAAGCAACCTTAAAATTGCATAATTACCCATGAAAGTACTTAATAACTAAATAACCACTTTAATTCTCTAAATTCACCCCAAAGCAACATTAAAGTTCCATTATTACCCATCAAATCCCCTTTATTAACCAAATAACCACCTTGATTTATTAAATTACCCTAAACACAATTTTGAAATCCCATCATTGCCCATAAAAATAAACTTTAATAACCATATCACCCCACAATTAATCCCCATGAATTATCCTTTAATTACTAAATCACCCCACAATTTATGGACACTTGTCAAGTAATTATACTTTTGATTTTGCAATTGAAGGCCGTGAAGGGATGGGAATAACTTTTATTTTATGTATTGATTGATGTATTGATGTATTGATGTATTGATACCTCTATACCATTATATTAAGGGACCGTTTGGTTGGGGGTTATGTAAGATAACCCCGGTTATCTGGTCTTTGTTATCTTATATGCCCTTATTTGGTTGGAAGTAATGAGATAACCAAGGTTATATCATATTACTGCCGCATCAGCATATAACCTCAAAATGAAGTTATGTGATAACCTCCAAATTCTTAGGTAATGTAAGATAACCAGGTTATCTTAAAATTTGCCATAGTTTTCCCTCAGTATTTTACCCTTTTGGACCCTAATAACCTTATGTAATTGATAAATTACAATATTTTTAAGCATAATTTATTTTGATTAAGAAACATAATTAAACCTAGCTTATATAATTACTAAATTAATAATTATATGTTAGTTCAATTAAACTAAAAGCATAATTAAACTTAACTTATATAATCATTAAATTAATTATACAATATTTTACTAAGTTTATTACTTAAATAATTTTTATGTTAGTCATGTTTAATTATTAAACTTAACAAAATTACAACAATTGTACAAAATATTGAACAAATAAGAAATAAGCTTAAGTGTGTTGTGCAAAGTGTATTAATAATAATTGAAAACAAGAAGCAAGAACAAAAATATGAGCAAATGAAAAATAAAGGAACAAGAGAAAGAGAGAGATGGAAATGGAAATGAGGATTGAAGGAATTGTTGGTACATTACATTAGGGATAATGAATCCCAATTTATAGGCATCAAAAGGTAGGCTATACAAGTTAACAACTTGCATATATGAGCCTCATTATTGCCATCACAACAATCACAACTTGGACAACTTGCATTTGTTCAATTTCATAATAATTTGCACAACTTGAATTTGTCCACTTTCATAATAATTTGCACAACTTGCATTTGTCCACTTTCATAATAAAGTGTTGTATTGAGGGCATTATAGTAAACTATCCATTTTAACAGAACATGTACCCTCCAACCAAACAGGTTAATCTTATATTCCGGGAATCTCAACAAAACAAAAATTGTGCACATTCCGGGAATATGCACTAGGTTATATTATAACTTGGTAATCACATAACTCTGGTAATCTAAGATACCTTGAACCAAACGTCCCCTAAAGGAATGTGTTATAGAAGCCATAAGTAATGCCATGTAGGATAAGAGGAGAGAAAAAAATAATTATAAAATGATTTTTATATTTTAAGCGTATTGAAATTTTGTATAAGCTATTTATTGTATTTGTGGAATGGAGAGAGAAAAATGATTATATTTAGTTTGAAAATAGATTTTTTTTTCAAAAATTTTATTTATATTGGTGTGTTATTAATTGGAATGTCTTAAATTATTATAAATATATTGAATTTTGCAAGAAATTACAATACATATTTAACCTATAATTTTTCATTTTTTGTAATTTTCTTTTTAAAAATTTAGTACTTTTATATTATGTTTAAAATTTTTATCTCAATTTTTTATTGAATATATACATTTAAATTTCTTATATAAAATAGTCCAATTTCATATGTTATATTATATTTATTTTTTAACCCTTCACTAGTCAAAATGTTTATTTATTATGTTATTTCATATGTTTTCCTCTTATCATTACTACTCTATGCATAGTAAAAAAGAATCAATACTATTTCGTTTATTATATTATGTTTATTTTTATAACTCAAAGTGAAGCGAAGTTACTTTAATAATTATTACTTCATGTATAATAAAAAAATAAATTAATCTCAAAGCTATACGAGGGATTCTCTAGTAGTAATTAATATTGTGGAAATTTGCAACTTTAAAAATCAACATCAGTGTGTGAGTTTTTACTATAATTGAGATTGACGAGGTTAATTTTTTCAATGTGAACTCATGGCAGCAAAAGGAGAAGAAAAAAAGATACTACTTTCATAAATGCCTTTTTTACATGATTGATTTCGGTCATACATGGAATAAAGATGGGGGAGAGACGTAGTATATGTTCCACCAGCTTTTCAATGGCATCCGCCGTGCTTACCAACAGCTATTTTTTCTTTTTGATATAAATAAATTAACGGATATTCGATAATCTTATTAAGTCTCAATTAATTTGGAATTGAGTCACATCGATCCTAAGAGTCCCTGAGAGCATGTTTAGTATGATGAAAAGTTTTAACTTTTTATAGATTTTAAAAGGTTGAAAAGATTTTTTCTAGTTTAGTATATTTTAAAAATAGAGAAAATTGTAGTCTCTTTGGAATCACTCTCTCTCTAATATCAAGAAAAGTGAGGGAATGTGTGAGAGAGTGAATTCTCTGATATAAGAACCTGTTTGGTATGAGTATTTTAATATACTTTCCCTCAAGAGCCCGTTTGGTATGGAAATTTTAATCTACTTTCCCTAAAAAGTAAAGTGATGGAATAACTTTCTATGGTTTGGTTTGTTTTAAACTATAGATTTTAAAAGGGTGGAAACACTTTCTTTGGTTTGATATATTTTAAAACTAGAGAAAGTGATTCCCTAGGGAGTGATTCTCTAGAATTACTTTCTATGAAATCACTCTCCCTATAATAATTTTCTAGGGAAAGTACCAAACAGACTCCAAAAGTAAAATGATGAACTCATTTTCTATAGTTTTGTATATTTTAAAAACAGAGAAAATTATAGTCCCTTTAGAATAACTCTCCCTAATATCAACGAAAATGATTATAGGGAGAGTGAGTGAGAAAGTCAATTCCGGAAATTTATTCTTCCTAAAAAAGCTTTATAGAGAAAGCACCAAACAGGCTGTAAAGGAAAGTATTTTCTCTAAAAAATTTTTCTAAGAAAAGCATTAAACGGAATGTAAACATAAGAAAATTTTCAAAGCCGATTTTCTCCCAATCTTTGTTGGATGGAACATTGATTCCTCAACTCTAATGTTACTTACCCTTACATAAAGGTCGGTGATAAAATTAAAAGTCAATGTTACTTACCCTTACATAAAGGTCAGTGACAAAATTAAAAGTCAATGCCCACTTAACTCCGTAATTAGATAAAAAAATCAATTAGTATAATTTGAGTCTTGAGATAATAAAAGATGTAAACCACTGATTTTACGGAAGTTATGGCCCTCTAATCCACGCGCATATCGTTTATTTAAGCACAAGTACTTCTCTGATTCTAACCCAAAAAGAGAAAAATTTAGATAAATCAAAATTAAACTTCCTAATGTTACCAAAGGCCGATTTGTCCTAATCCAAGCGTGACACGTGGTTCAATCTTGTTATAGTAGTTCTTAATTAATTAACTTATTATTATCGCATTTAATTATATCATCACAATTGGTAAATTTAATCGTAGCCGGCAAAATCAGATTCTTTAAGCGCGTGGGGTCGGAGGATCCAGACTTGCCCTATCCCCTACCGAAGAGAATCTCAATAATGCCGATCGCCATCAAAAAGAAAAAATATAAAACGAATAAAAAAATCTCCCTCCCAATTTTTCAGCCATCCCCTTCTAAATTTCACCGGCAGTTTATTTTCAGTAAAGCCTTTGTTTGGTATTCTAGCGCCTGCAACTTCCCTCTCCTTTTCACCTCTTTTCTTCCTTCTTCTTTCTAAAAGATGAAGCACACGGCGACGAAGAAGAAGAAGAAGCGATCACGGGCGACTAAAACGCCGGCGGTCGATGATTCGCCACGTGACACGCCAGGTCAGCAGGAGCAGCAGCGAAAAGAAGTAGACGGCAATGAAGAACAAAAGAAGCTTGCCCCCTCGTTAATGGTAGCCTTTGGTTCGATCTCTTTAGAAGAAGCCACGTCAGCTTATAACCGAGCCAACGGCGACTTGGATAAAGCGGCGGAGATAATCGGAAACGATGACAATAGTGAGGATCCGGAGCTCCCCACGAGCTCGATCTCGAGCGGGTCGTCTTCCTCAGGATCATCCGGGTCGGGTTTTGCCGAAACAGGTTGTATACAAAATCTATATGGCGGGAGGGGACGGTGCAGAGGGGGTAATAAGCAGAAGCGAGTGGTGGCGGTAACGGGGACGGTTTCGACGGTTCTCGGGAAAGAGTATGTAAGGGCAAGCCCTCGGCGTGAAGCTGCGTCAACTGCTGCGTCGAGATCGGTGTTGGTGAAGGAAGAGGCGGAACAGTTCTTATGCTCAATGCTCGGTGACGATTGTGAACTTAGCATGGCTGTTGTTAGAGATGTTTTATGTGAGAGTTTGCTTAGTTTCTTAACTTTTTGTGATTTTGTTAGTATGAAAAAGTTTTCTCAAAAAATAGTTTTAATTCTTTGCATATTGGATGACCAAAGAATTTGTTTTTGCAGGTCAGTGTGGATACAATGTGGAAAAGGTACTAGGGTCCTAAAATTTGAAATTGCTATCTTAGATGATTTAATGTTAAAAGACTTCCTATGTTGTAAAGAAGTTTCATATTCACTGAGGAATAAAGGAACAAAAGACACGAATTTTGCCTTTGCAATACTCTCTTTAGCATATACACTGTCATATAGGATACTTTATCATTTTGCTAGTGTAATTTGATTTGTTAAATGTTATATCAAATGTTGATGTAACATTTGATTTGTTAGATGTTAATTAATTTAATTAAAGTTATCACATTTTAGAAAGACAACTCTTGAAGTTGGATTGCTTGATTCAGAAATGATTCGACTGGGGTGACTTTATTCTGTATCTCTATCGCTTGCTAAATGTGTTCGTAGGTTCATCTTACTTAACAAACTGGAAACAAGTTTGAGGTTGAGTTAGCTAATTTGCTACTTTAGTTTGATGTATGCTTAGTTCAGTGTGTTCTTCTTTTGCAGGCTTTGGATGTATTACTTGATCTATCTGCTTCCTCCTACGAACAATCCAAGAATTGTAATGACAATGTGAACAAGACAGGGTTTCTCATTGATTCTATTGACAATGTAAGTAATATGAATTTGGTACTTAAATGTGTCAACTTTTGGGGTCAATTTCTTCATTTTGTTTTTGATAGTACATCATTGATTTTTAGGAAACTATCTATTTGATGGAAGAATTCATAAATTAAAGTGGTAATATTTCCTGTTTGTCTCAGCCACCAGAGCATTTCAAGGTTTCGACAGAAATCTGTTTTAAGTGCTATTTGAATGTCCTCTCATTTCTAGCATTTCTAGGTTTTGATGGAAATCTGTTTTTGTTTGGATAAAATCTTCCATTAGTGTTCTATCTGATGGTTATTCGTTTCTTATACTTAGCTAGAGGTTCTGACTTTCTCAGGGGAGATGAGTCGGGACTTTGAATTCAAGATTCATCTTGTATTGCCAACTAAATGCAACTGAAGGGACCATTCTTATCGTACTTATATACATTTAGTTGGTCAGTGATGGAGGGAAAACTGAGAAGATGCCCCCTTTATTCTGAAACAAACATAGCACTAGAGCAAGCATGTGATTATAATTCTATACCATCTTTTGGCCTTACACTTGTTTATCATTTAGATACTTCTTTTGTTACCCAAATAATCACTCAAGCATTTCATTGCATCCTTTTCCATTTGAAGTGATTTGTAATTTTTGTAACAGTTAACAGATAGGGCATCTGATTGCATGTCTAATTCATCAGAAAGTGACCTTCAAGATAGTATATGGTCAGTTGGCTATGGATGCAGGTAATCATTCTGTCTATCGTTGTCCTTGATTGTTTTACTCCTTATAACTGGTGTTTTGGAATCTTTTTCCCCATAGAAGTTATATTGTAATAGCGGAGGTGACTTAAATATTGTAGTTGACCAAATAGTGTCAAGCCATTTCATGCACAAATCGTGAAGAATGCAGTCATTCATGTTAAAAACAATTTTTGTGGGATAGAGATCAATCAATTGCCTATTAGGGTTTGATGAAATTATAGAAAAGAACAAGGCAATACTCGTATCTTGGTTCAAAGAAAGCTCTTTGAGTCATTTATCAAAGTGGTGCAACGGTAGTTTTTGCCACTTGTGGGGTAATTTTTACTTGCATTGCATGTAAAAAGTCCACACTAACAACACAATCACAGGTAAGAAATAATTTTGATTGAGATAAATATGCTACATCTAGAGTGTATATGATTCACTTTCATGTTTGAATATTAGACCTCTCATGTTAGTGCAATTCTTTTATCCTTTAAAATACTGGATTTAGAAAACCTGTATCTTGCCTTGGCAATGGCAATGTTGATGAAAGCTTTTGGATTGCCTTTAAATTTAATTGCTCCTACTTTAATGATTGTAAGTAGTATTGAAAACCAGGTTTTAAATATCAGGCTTTGTCTCCCTCTTTTATTTTAGGAGTTACTCGAAGGTTCTTGCTAACCCTGAGGCTCTTCCACGATCTCGCCCAAGGAGTGATGTCTCAGATCTCCCTCAGGAGGTGTTAGATTCTTTATTTAACATCCCCAAGAGTTCTGAACACGAACTTGGCACTATGAATTGGAGGAATGTAGTAAAGAAGATGCAGTCATTGGGACCAGGGATTGATGTTTGTCCATCTAGTGTTGCAGAACCTCAGCAGGATATCCATGGTATAATCGTGTTAATTTAATGTCACCTTTAGTTTTGCATTGGGAATATTAATATCACTATGAATATCTTCCTTTGAAGTTGTCCTAACTCTAAACTGTAATAGAGCATCTTTATTAGAAGTGCAATTTGATAAAAGGACCATTTAACCAAAAACTTTCTATAAAGACCTAAAATATCAGTTAATGTTTCATTAATAGTCACATGCATGTTAAGGGCTTCGTACATGTTGATGGATTCATTCTTGTGTTTGTCCTAGAGAAGTATCTGGACCATAATTTAAATAGAAAGGTATTCAAAGCTACTTGACAAATTAGGTTTGTCACAGCTGTAAGTCAATGTGTATCATCAATCATCCCTGCTTCGTCTCTTCCCTATTCTGAGAAACAAAAACATAAAATATGCAGAGTGGTTGGGTTACTCTAATTTTTTTTAAGTTATTTTATTTTTTAAAAAAAGGATGAAAAGAAAGGTAAAATTTCAAGGAGGTTCCTGATCAAATGCTTTTGTTTTAGTTGACCTGGCATTTTAAACAATTTCCAAAATATTTGTGATGCACTAATTTCGAACTTGTATGTATTGGTTTTTGCACTATTTCGCTATATCTTTTTTTTTTTTACTAATTAAATTTTCCTGGAATGTTTTGCAGCTAAAGGAGATGAATATCATGAATTTAGAAAGAATGCCAAAGAGCACTGGGATTCGATGAGATCATACTATCAGAAGGTAAGATCTTTGCTGTATTCTTTTTTTGTTTCTCTTTGATAAGTTGCAATATTTGTTTTGAGTTTCTATACTTAATATGAATTTGGCGACTACTTGACAATTGAAGGAACCTTATTCTACAGGCTGCTACAGCACATTCAAAGGGGAATCGGGAGTATGCAGCTTACCTTTCTGATCAGGTTTGTGCTCTTTGGGGAAGAATGTTGCAAATCGTAACATGCTGTATATAGGTCCTAGATGTGATATTATGTTATTGGAAAATTTTAGTAAAGGAAAAAACTGGCAAAAAAGCAACAATGAGAACTGGGGATAATATCCCATAATGTTTGCATTTGTCTTCTTTTCTGCTTGACATCAGTATGATGTGCCATGTTATGTCGAATTTGTAATAGCCGGGCTTGCTTTCGGATAAAATGCTGACATGATGCCTTGGATTGAGTAGGGGAAGATACAGACTAAATTGGCCAGGGAAGCAGATGAAAGGGCAAGCCAGGACATATTTAAAGCTAGGTTAGTCCTCATATAACTAACTGAACAAGAAGTATTCTCTTGTTGCCTCTTACCTTCTCCTTTTTCTTTTTTCGGTGGTAAAATGAACTAATTAATCAGCTGTCCTTGCAGGAACAAACTTTTTGAAAATATTATAACAATTGATTTGCATGGGCAACATGTAAAACAAGCAGTGAGACTTTTGAAAATGCACCTTCTACTTGGAGCCCACGTGCCTTGTAAGCATTTGTTTGGCCTAATTGTGTGTGTCAGCCTGTGTGTTTCTGATACAGTTCTACTTATTAAATCCTGTCATTATGTGCTCCAGCGGTTCAAACTCTGAGGGTTATCACTGGATGTGGGTCGCATGGTATGGGGAAGTCAGAAGTGAAACAGTCGGTATGAGTTAATCATCCCAGATGCAGCTTATTTGTACTCTCTGTTGTAAATTAGTACAGAAAGTCAGAAGGCTTAGGACTCTTTTACGGTGGTTGCATTGTGGTCTTACTGTTAACTTTGTTGACTAATCTGGAAATAATTAATAGTAATGTTTGGTAGATTAAATGTGGTTTAAATATCTAAAGACTGATTAGCTTAACCTTCAATTCATTTGCTCCACTTTAATCCGTGTAACCTTTTTCTTTGTGTTTGGAGGGCAGTCCACTTTATTTTCTTGGCATTGGCTGTTACTGTTAGTTGATCTTGACAATTGCTCCATGCAGGTCGTTAAGCTTCTGGAAACGGAGGGTGTTCAGTGGCGTGAAGAGAACCGGGGTACTGTGCTAGTTAAGATTGACGGATACAGGGAGTTTAGTTTTTTAGATACTGATAGTGACACCGAGTAGGTTTATTTATGTAATATCAACATAGTTTACCTTCATCATCACATCCACTGTACAAGAATGACTAGGGCAGAACTGGTTAATCTAGTGTTTTAAGTTTTAACAACCAGTATCAGATGTGGATAATGTATATGTAGAAGTCCTGTAGGGTGGTGTAAAGCTTGTTGAAGATGAAGCTTCCCATGTTCCTGTATGTTCTTGAGTTTTAACAAAATCATGTATTAGACTCTGTTCTTGGTAGTGACAGACCCATGAAAGACTCTACGATTCTCAAGTTAAAAACAATGACCCAAGACTATATTGTTGAGTCTCATATTAACATTAGCAACTTTAGTAATGTTCTTTGGTGCAAATTGATTTCTTTTTGCTTTATCCAACGAATGATGAAATTGATATCCCAGCCCTATCAATTTCCCCTCAATCAAATGCTAACCGATGGTACTCTGATGCATGTATAAATCAGGTGCAGGTGGATCCGAGGACCTGGGAAGACATATTCGGACAATTGTAGGCTTCGGCCGGTGGGTTGGCTTTCTCGACACTCCACGCGCGTTCGGGTGGAAGTGCAGCTCACTTACAGCTGGACCTGGACCTGGACCTGGACCTGGATGGATCCAAGTATTTTTTTTCTTCTTTTCAGTCCTTAGTTGTTAGTAGATATTTATTACTTTAATATTTTTTTCCAGTAATCATCCAATCCCAGCTCTCCGGTCAGATTGTAAAATATCTTAGCAAAATTAAAAAAACGTTTGACACAGCGCAAGTTTGTTTATCGTCGCAACGTGTGCTACAATTCCCCCAATTACGGTCCAATCAAATTGCTCCAAGAAAACCAAACGAATCCACTCTGTTAACAAATGATTTGACTGTCATTTATTCCCATCACAACCAAACTACGGAAAAAGCACCGCCATTCTGGTTGCTCCATCACCGGTACGTTTCGTCTTCCTCACCGCAAGATATATATTACTATAAACCTCCATATTTCTTTCATGCTAAAAACCCCTAGAGAAATAAAGAAACAGAGCAAAATAATAAAACTTTGAAATCATTGGAATTATATAATGTCCTTATTAAAACGACGGCTTGAAACTTCATCTCTGGTGGAGGCTGCCATGGCCGACACCAGCCCCACCGAAAACAAGCGTTTCGAAAACGGAGCCAAGAAGGGTAACGGAGTGGATGACGGAGATGGAGATGATACCGAGGGTGAGAAGTGTGACGTTGAGGCGTTGGATACGCTGAGCAAGAGCTATAAGCAGGCGCAGGCCGTACTGGATCAAAACCGGGAACTCATCCAGAAAGTTAATGAGAATCACCGGTCGAAGATTCCCGATAATCTCGTTAAGAACGTTGGACTGATAAAGGAGATCAACGGGAATATAACGAAGGTTCTGGAGATTTACTCCGATTTATCGGTCAATTTCTCGGACATTGTCCGTCAACGGAGGAGGACCGGGAACTGGAAGGTGGACGGTAGCCGCTAGCTTTGGAACTGAATCGAATGATTTGTGAGTAATTTTCGGAAAACCTTCCTGCTTCGTCTTTTGATTAATTAAGGTTTAGTCTTTTATCATGATAGTTTGTGGTTCAGGAATGAATAAAAGCTTTGCGGTTGGTTTACTTTGCGTCAGTGCGTCGTTGGCTTCAGTTCAATAAGAAATCAGTTTCAGGTGTTGAAAGGTTTTACGAGTCAAAATGGTCGTGTGCTTTGGTTAAGTATTCATCTGTGAACTGAACTCTGATTGGACCGTGATTTACTGTTAAGCTGATGATGGTTGTGTTAATTGTTTGCTTTTTCCATGTTATAGCTGCGGGACTGACTTGTCTTGTCTGCTTTAATCTACCCCGCAGACGAATATGAGGTATTTTTCTTGTGTTTTGCTCTGTCTAAATAATAAGTTAATTTAACATAGCTTATATATGTCTTTATGAAAATTTATCAATTTCTGACGCCTGGGAGATGGGTGGTGAATGGATGGTACATACTGCATGCAAATGCTACTGAGGTGGAAGATATTGTAGACTACATTTGGAGGGTGATGGTGAAGACATTGGTTGGTCAAGGTGGGCGGTGCTTGTAGTAATGGACTTGTTTGGTGGTTTTTGGTTGATGCAGGGGATTGTATATATGATTATGTGGTAGTTTCTGATGAGGTCATAACTGTTTTGGCTAGTGGTGGAAGATTGATTCTTTTTAGGTATCCGGAAGACTATTGTACATGGGGAAGTTGAGGTGGTGACGACTGAGTTCATAAGGATAGTTAATGACAGAGGAGTTTTGAACTGTCCTTCCGAGAGTTTGGGGTTGTGGCTGCTGAAGTCATAGTATAATTATTGTTCATTAGGTGCCGTGATTATGGTGGTAGATGAAGTTGTGGTGGCTGTGAAGCAAGGGAGGCATTTCTGGAAGTTTTCTGAAACCAGGGAGGAGAAGGCAGATTTTGGTGAGTAATAAATACACTGATGGGCCGCGTTATTCTTATCATGTCTTAGAACATGCCACTGTTTACCGGGCAACCACTTCCTCAACTTTTGTTTCTCTGGTACTCTTCCGCCGCTAGTTAACTAGAAAAATCTTGAATCATTTCATTATTCACAAGGTGCATCTTGTGCCGTTTAATTAGGAGGTCATCCTCCAACCCAGATAGATGACCCAATCCCTTTCTGAAAGAATAACATGGTATTGTAGGATACAAATAGGTTATTGGTGATCACATATGATCTTTATTTGATCTCATTTGTGTTGTTTTGATGGTAAAATCAGATTATAATGGGACTTATGACAGTATTAAGATCACCAATTCAGTGCACAGCACCAACCTCAGCTCTTAGCCTTAGCCACACAGAAGCAGGTGGCCAATTTTATGAACCTGCTATCTGGTGATAAATGTCTTAGTTTATCTATTTATTAATAATTTGTCATCTTATTGTCGCTGAACCGTTCGATGAGGCTATTGTTCTAGTAATAGTTGTTCCTATCCTCTAGAACTGTAGACCCGAGAAAGTCTGACGAGAGGAAGAGCAGGGTGAAGTGAGAGTAATCACAGAACGAACAATCATCAACGCCCAGAGTTTGAGAAGTCGGGGAAGTTTCGTTGATATTAGAAAATGTTCCCGACAATATTGAGAAAGTCTAATAGGCTTTTGCCCATCTTCTATCATCTAAGGCTTGATCTATATATTTGGTCCAAAACACAAAAAATTAATAGAAATAAATAAATAAATAAATAAAGGAGTCGCCGGGGTGGGGGTGATAATTGCACCCTTTTCTCCTCTAATATGTTTCAGTTTTTATATTGGATGGTATAGGTATTGCATACTTCGGGCATTACCTGGATTCTGTTGCTGCCATTAATTTATAATTTCAAATGTATTCAGTATTTGTTGGATCAATTCATAATAGTCTTGTATGACATGGACACTGATTCATGGACTCCGATTCATGGGTTTAAGGTTCCCGGAGTTGTAGCTAAATTGCACGGTAAGGCCAAATTCAAGGGATTCAACTTCAAGCTGTTAAGACTGTTTACCCCCGATCTAAGCCACCAACAACGGCGTTTAACTTCAAATATAATAATAACATGTCGCAAGTGAAAATATGATTTTCACCAGCTAAATTGAGTCACGACCTTTTGGCTTTAAATTCAGAGGAAAAACTCCCAAACAAAAGAGGTTCATCTCGGAGTTATTCTTGCAGGCCTAATAAGAACAAGAACATCTATTTTTTGTGGCCATCAAACACCAAGTTTATGTCACTTAAAAACGAGCTTAATAATTACAGAGGAATTTCACCACTGTCAGCAATCACAACTTTGCTCTTAGGTGAGCCACTCTGCCGTCCTTCAGCTTCAATCTTGTAAACTACATCCATTCCAGAGAGTACTTTTCCAAATACAACATGCCTGCCATCCAACCTGTAGAAAGTAGTCAAACACTTAGTGGCAAACTAAGAAGTGACAACTATATTTTCTTCATCGGTTGCGATTGTAAATTTGTAATTACCAGTTGGTTGTCACGGTTGTAATGAAGAATTGTGAGCCATTGGTGTCTGGACCAGCATTGGCCATCGATAAAAGCCCTATATGCAAAAATATTCTTGCTTGTCATAACTATTCTGAGTCATCCGATTACAGAAAGTTACATAAATGTCATATGGCTTACCAGGTCCAGTGTGCTTCAGCTTGAAATTCTCATCAGCAAATTTCTCACCATAAATTGATTCTCCACCTCTCCCATCACCAAGTGTAAAATCCCCACCTTGTAACATGAACTGTGGAATAATCCTGTGGAATGCACTACCTTTGTAGTGGAGAGGTTTCCCGCTCTTTCCAATACCTTTTTCACCTGCAATGGAAAACCCAATCTTAGAGAAACCCAAGTCCAAGAAAAGTTTCCAAGAAGCCATTCGCAAAAGGCTAGTCAAGCTTCACTCTGTAGATTAAAGAAACACTAATGGGGTTTGATCAGGGAGATCACTGGCTTACCAGTGCACAATGCCCGGAAGTTTTCTGCAGAAAACAAAGTTCAATCTGTTTAGCAAATATTTACCAGGAGAATTGTAGAATATAGATATATAAGCCATTGAAGTAGTCATAACACCATCATACCTGCTGTTTTGGGAACTGCCTTTCCAAAGAGACCCATGACAATTCGACCTGAGATCAATAGTTCAGGTAATCTCTTAGTTATCTAGACTGAAACCACAATTAGGTCTAATGAGAAGTAACATATCACTTCTACCCAGAAGTCGACATGGATGATTATATTAAAGCTTTCTCCCTATGTAAATGCATTCCATTCGTTTACCATATAAACATGAATCGACCTCTTTCTGCAAATTATCTACATGCTAACCACAGTTGGGCAACTTATAACACACACTAGGAGATAGCATTTCAAAGAAAAAAGTCCTTTATCCCCACATACTTAATGGGGTTAGAGTTATACTATAAGTAAGGACAGTGAAGCGTACCAGCAGGTTTGCCTGCAATTTCAACATCGAAGTAAACTTTGTGAGTAACTTCCTTCAAATCTTCCTTGGACTTTTTCGCCTGAAAAATGTTCCATAAAACACATCGGGTAATCAAATCTGATCATATAAGTTCGTCTATCTAATAATTACAAACAAGCAGAAGTTTTTAATCCTAAGTAATTTTCCATCAATCTCAAACTCAATTAGAAAACTGAAACAAAGTAATTGGAAATCAGTAAACAATCAGATAACGAACCAGAAGAAACCCAGGAGATCTTATTCACAGATCAAGAATATTAAGTTCAGACAAAATCTAGATATAAACCTGTGTGAGAGTAAAAGATCCAAGAAGGAACAAACTGCAAAGCAAGGTGAGAGACAGCAATCTTGACCTCTCCATCTCTTTACTCTTTTGTCGTATGAACTTGGGAGTTCGGAGTGATTAAAGTGAAGATGCGGAGTGGTAGCAAAGAAGCTTTATATATGGGGGAAAGGGTGTCACCTCAAAACTGATCACCCAATGGTTTTGTGCCACGTGGTTCGATGGTTCTTTTGCTCCAGTATCATTGGTTGATGTGCGTGGATGTTAGTTACCTGGCAGCGTTGGATTCTAATTTCCTTTCGGGGCCGTACGTTCATATGGGATTAAGACCTTATTGGGCCAACTTGTGGGCCAACGTAGATTTAGTTTTGGTACGACTACGGGCCGAACTTAATTAGAACTTGGGCTTCAGGGCCCAATTCACATGCTTAACTTCTTCGTCAGAAAACTAGGATAAAATATTAAAATTCCATTGGGCAAAAAACACGAGGCAAAAAGAGTAGAAAGCAGACTTTAGTGAAACTCATTGCAATAGATTTTTACCTTTTTCCTAAAGAAATATTTTTAAACTTGAAAACTTGTGTTAATTTTGGAAATTATTAATTTTTGGAAAACCTATAATTCCAGTTTCCAAAACAGTGGAGTTCAACACACGGATGGGTCCAAATCCAAAGGCATACATAGTACATGCTTTCTCAACTAACTGTCACTCCACCAACTAACCTTCTCAAAGTCCCAAGTCCTGGGAAACAAAGCATGAAACATAGTAACACAGAGGGCTGCTTGGTAACACCACACACCAACCCGCCCGTTGCTCTCAATCTTCAATGGCTGCTGCTCCTTTCCAATTTCTCAAACACCCAAGAGATTGAGAACGATTAAAAAATAGAAGACAGGGAACAAGAAACATAAAGGGAAATCCCTTTTACTACTACCCTGTTTTCATGCCCTGCTTCAAAAGTAGAAACTTTTTTCCCTTATCATGGAACATCATTCACCCGAACATAGCCAACGTGCACCTAGACCTTCTTTTTCTACAGTCACCAATCTTCCATTACCATCAACACCATCTTCTTCTTTTGGCTCAGGAGTCCATGAGGAAGAAGAAAATAATGGGCAAAGAAATGATGAAAACTTGCACCACGAGCAGCAGCAACAACAACGACGGTCTTCCGGGGTTTCTTATCGTCTAAATATATCGATTTCGGATGTGGCAAGATTTGATATGAGGGATGATGTTTGGTCTTGCGTTGTTGTGCTTGTCACATTTTGGTTTTTTGGTTAGTTTTCATTCTATCAATTCTTTCTTTTTCTTTTTTTATTATATCAGTTTATCTAGCTTTTTACTTTCTCTCATTTGCTTGAGCATGAGATGAGATGATAAAATAAAACCCACCAATTCCATTCTCTTAAAAGACTAAAATAAATGACTTTGAGTGTTAATGGATAAATTGAGTATTTATTACAAGGTGGTGGATTAATTTGTTTATATTAATAATAATAATAATAATAATAATAATAATAATAATATCTCTCTCTCTCTCTCTCTAAATTGTTTTCCAATATTTCTGTCTCAGCAGCATCCATGACTCTGATTCTGGGTTATTATCGTTCTGAGACTTTACAATTGGGTCCGAATTGCTCACGCCTTATACAAACAAACACTTTCTTTGTTCAGTCTATTAAGGTGAAATATTGCTGCGCATGTCTCCTCTCTCTGTTCTTGCTCTTGCTGTTTTGATTACATTGGACTAATCTTGATTAGTTGTTCAAAGGTGGAAGAATTGGATGAACAAAAACCTGGATTAACGCTTTATGGATTGTACAGAAAACCTCCCCTAGATGTTGAAATTTCATGGACTGAAACACATGATGCATTTGTTCCAGCAAATTCCCATAAGGTAAATGTTCCCCAACATATATTAGAATTTACTTTTCTGATTCTTTTTTGTTTTCTCCTTTTGTGCTTTAAACAGAGAAGCATAAATATGTGCAATTACTCAATTATGCAACGGAGGTAATCTAGAATTTTCATTAATGGTTTACAATCTGATTTCTTTTGTTTCGCAGGAGTGGCTATTCTTCTTAAACAAAGGGTCTAAAGTGAATATTTCATACACTATAACATCCGCCAGCTCCTCACCCTTATCTCTTGTCATTGCCAGAGGTGATCCCATATATTTTCTGTAACATTATACGGTGATTTATACTTGTTGATTTGTTATAGCTTGAATGAAAGATACTGAACAGCTATGCAGCAAATTTTAGGTTAATACTTCATAGGCTGATAATAAAATGTGAAATGAGATTGTGCTGATTGGCAAGATTAACAATGAATCGAGTTTCCTTTAGCTTGTGGAAGTTCAGGGTAGGATCTTGTAAACATCCAGATCAATTTTTCTTTCTAGCATGTCTATTCAGTCTATACGATGTTCATAAGTATTTCTGACTAAATTTTACTCAAAAACGTGGAAAACAAACCTTTGATACCGGAAATGCATTGTTGAAATGTATCCATTGGAGTAATTCTCTGAAAAACATGCAGATACAGAAAGCCTTGCTGAATGGATAGAGGATCCATCACATCCCAATTCAACTTTGTCATGGAATATTATAAATGGTAAGATTTGTATATGATTAGTATATTTATGTTCACTGATTCTTTGAAATGTCAGGCCTCATAATGCCATACTGCTATATGTGAACTCAACTTTGCAGGAAGTGGTAAGATCCAACAGGAAATCCCGAAGTCTTCTATTTATTATATTGCTGTGGGAAATTTGAACTCTGAGGGAGTGGAGGTAATTCCTCAATTTAATCATATTGCTTGCCTCATCTGCTGATAAGCAAGATAAATGTGGTCGTCCTTTAAGTTCCATCTATCTGGTTTCTGTTTGAGACTTGATGTAGACATCCTGAGAGTCTGATCTCTTCATTATCTTTATGATTCAGATACAGCTGAAGTTCTCAATAAGTGCTCTCCTCTATGACACAACTCATGCATATCAGAGATGCTCCTTGGGAGATCATTTGTGTACTTTGGAGCTTTATCTTCTAAGAGAAAATGTTGCTGTTCTTTCTTCACTTGCACATAATGAGGTAAAACTTAAAAGAATAGCTTCAATCAACTCGTATTCAACTTCTCAGTAATCATGGTATTTTCTATTTTTTTATTTCAAATTTGAGAAATTCACCCAAGTTTAGTTATTTCAGGAGGAAACTCCTAATGGTAGCTGGTATGTTAAAGTATCTTATGGACCTCGATGGATTACATATTTTATTGGATCAGGTTTTTCCATTTACCCTACATAACCCTTTGTTGCATAGAAAGAAACGTTAGTCCATCTTTAATTTTCCTCCTTTGCTATTGTAGGTGTGATGACCATCATCGTATTATTAGCCTTTAGATTCTGTAAAATGTTCCAGAGTAGAGATGAAACAGGATCCCATGTTGGAGATATGGTACCTGAACAAGCGCCATTGATTCCAGAAAAGGATGATGATATTTCAAGCTGGGGTTCATCTTATGGTTCTGCATCACACGATGAAGCTGATCTAGAAGAGTGGTTAGTTAAGACTTCTCTTGAAGGAAACCCTTCAAGCGGAGCAGAAGGTAACAATCCTCGGCGTCTTTGTGTCGTTTGCTTCGATGAACCAAGAGATTGTTTCTTTCTTCCATGCGGACATTGTGCCACCTGTTTTACCTGCGGAACAAGGCAAGATACATAGCACCATACATATCATTGGCTATATAATGCAATTCTTTTGATTTCTTAGATGTTTAAAATGAGTGGCAGTGGCAAGATTTTTAACTCTATTTAACTCTACAGGATCGCAGAAGATGCTGGTACTTGTCCGATATGTCGCAGGGAGATGAAGAAAGTTAGGAAAATATTTACAGTTTGAAGCTAGCCCATCCATTTAGAGTAATGTTCAGCGCCCGCTTGCTGATGCTGTAACGCAGAAGAACATGATTTTTTGTTTTGTTCTGGCGGGCTTGTATTCAAATTAGACAATGTAATGCAGAATACTCCTTCGTATATCTAACTACAATAACCAATCTCTTTTATTTAAAAAGTTAATTGAATAACAAAATTCTATACAAATTTTATTTTACTTTCTAAATTTATTTTAAGTCTATTTTATTTTCTCTTTTCTTTGCAAGTTAATTAATTTAATATTACAACAATTACATCTGATATAGTTCTTATAATTTCAAAAGAGTAAATATAAAAATAAATAATTAATATTTTATTAAAATCATAAAAGGATAAATAAAAAAATTAATTTATGGTCAAATAAAAAAAAAAAAAGAGGGAGTATTTTGGAGTGTCGTATTTGATTGAAGGCTTTGCATATATATTCTTGTAGATAACAGTTTGTCCATTGATGATTGATTTGATTGTCAGAATCATGTAAAATCTGTTATTTTGATTTCCTCTGTTCTGTATATTTGTACCAATTGAAGTTAAGCGTCATTATGAGAATATATTCCTGGCCTGCGTGGACTTTAGTCTATGGAGTAGGGAAAAAGAAAGAAAGCCTCGGAAGTCGGAAACCCGTAGAATTTATACGGTGGCATCGGAGGCGGTGTCGGAGGATACAAGCAATTTCACCCAAGTGGACGGTGGGGGTGTGAGAAAAGAATAAACCCCAAGACACCAATGGGAGAGCCGAGAAAGTGAGAGACAAAGAAGAAAAAGTGACCTTAAAATAAGGAAATAGTATTAAATTAGTATTTTCCTTGTTGAAGAAAACCAAAAAGCAGGAGACATACAATGCTGGAGCCAGAAAAACAAGCATGCGTTTTTCACACCCTCGAATCCACCACCCTCGTTCTCCTTCCTTTCTCTTCTACTCCGTCGTCGCTCTGTCTTTCCTCTCCTTCACCGCGCTCCTCATCTACAAGGTCCCTTCTTTGCTTTTTTTATAGCGTTTCGTTTTTGCTTTAGAAGCTGGTTAGAAGGGAGGAATGATCTAACGGTCTTGTTTCTGTTTCAAGGAGATATTATTGAACAGGTCGATGACTTTGCTTCACAAACCAAGACAGTTGCTGGACACAACTTAGAACCAACGCCATGGCACCTTTTTCCGCCAAAAAACTTCTCCGATGAAACCCGACAATCCCGAGCTTACAAAATCATCCATTGCTCCTATCTCTCTTGTGGCCACGCCGCCAACGACGACGATCAACTTTCGGAGGAGCAGCGGGAGGAACGGCGACGTTTACTGCCCTCCCAAGCCCGTGAAAAATGCCCCAACTTTTTCAAGTTCATTTACCGTGATCTTGAACCATGGGCTAAAACCGGAATATCGATTAAACATATAACACAGGCCAAGCAACATGCTGCGTTTCGGGTTGTAATCGTCGAGGGAAGATTGTATGTCGATTTGTACTATGCTTGTGTGCAGAGTAGATTGATGTTTACGATTTGGGGATTGCTACAGCTTTTGAAAAGGTATCCAGGGATGGTCCCCGATGTGGATATGATGTTTGATTGCATGGATAAGCCTGCAATTGATAGAATCGAACATGGGTCATTTCCGTTGCCTCTGTTCCGGTATTGTACGACTGAAGCTCACTTCGACATCCCTTTTCCTGACTGGTCTTTTTGGGGCTGGTAAGATTCATTAAATAACAGGTCTTTTAACGATATTGTGTTCTGTATTCGCTGCAAGCTCGTGTGCCTAATCTATGTCAGAGTTGGCAAAAGCTGATAGGATCTGAACAGTAACTCAAAACCTGAAGTTCGAAACAGAAACAGAAATTTACCCGACCCTTAAATAACTGAAACCGGAAACTTCTTTCAAGGGTTTCTCTAGATATGTGAAACCTTTATATATCTGAGAATTTAATCAATTTATGCAAATCGTTATGATTTTGGGTTCTTGTTGCATGCTTTTAAGGTAAATCACTTTGTGTGCAGGCCAGAGACAAATATAGAGCCTTGGGATGCACAGTTCAAAGAAATTAAGCATGGTTCGCAAGCTCAAAGTTGGACAAACAAGTTGCCTCGTGCCTTTTGGAAAGGGAATCCAGATGTGGGTGCGCCAATTCGGGAGCAGCTGATGGAGTGCAATCACTCTAGGTTTTGGCGTGCACAAATCGTTCGTCAGGTGGGGTTGAAGTTATCATCTGAATGCTTGAATTTCTAATGATAGGTCCAACGGTCAGGATTGTTTGCTTTAATGTGAAACAATGACAACAACTTGCTACTAATGTTTGAAGTTTGTGCCTCTTATTGCGCATTGCAGAACTGGGCAGAAGAGGCAAAGGGTGGGTTTGAGCAGTCCAAACTATCCAATCAGTGTAATCACCGGTGAGCACTCATCTTCCAGTGGTCTTAGCACATAGATAATGGGCATTAGGAATGCTAGTGCTTAGGCTCAAAAAAATGCATACTTCAGTGTTTTAACTTGTTTCATCTTAAATCTGGTAACACACTGAAATTTTCTTTTTGTCCTTTTTGCTGCAGTTATAAGATCTATGCTGAAGGTTATGCTTGGTCTGTAAGCTTGAAATATATCCTATCTTGTGGTTCTCTTGCTCTAATAATTTCCCCGCAGTATGAAGATTTCTTCACTCGTGGCCTCATTCCCAAGTACAACTACTGGCCTGTATCTCCTATCGGTTTATGTCACTCCATAAGGTTTGCTGTTGACTGGGGTAATGCAAACCCATCAGAGGTAAATAATCTTTTGGACCCCCAAAAATGTCAAGACTTGAGAGCAGCATTAACATCTATATGTAGAGTATGTGTTAGAAGAAGCCTGTTAATGTGCTTTCCAAATAGTAACCCAGTTTATGATTCTGATCAATTTGGGGTAAACAGGCGGAGGCAATTGGAAAAAGAGGGCAACAACTGATGGAAAGTTTAAACATGGATAGGGTCTACGATTACATGCTTCACCTCATTTCAGAATATTCAAAGCTGCAAGACTTCAAGCCTGTTCCCCCATCATCAGCCCAGGAAGCATGCGAGGAATCCATACTCTGCTTGGCGGAACCGAAGCAGAGGGAATTCCTTCAAAGAGCAGCTGCAGTCGATTCATCAACACCTCCATGCAGCCTCCCCAAGAGTCCCAGCAATAATTTTTTCAATATTTGGACCGAACGTAAGAAGAAAATAATCGAGTATGTGAAGGACATGGCGATGCGAAGTCCAGTGAGACATATGATGTAGAAAAAGCCTTTAGACTGTAGTTGTCACTTTTCAATGTATACAACAACTATGTAGCTTAAAAGCCACTCGTAGATTAGATTCTTCATTCTTTTACATTTCTTTTTTCTTTTGTTACCTCTGACACGGTCAAAGCTTTACTACAAGTACTTTTACTGCAACATTTATGGACTATGAAGGCAGAGAAATATTCATACATGAGAATGAGAGAGAAAGGCTCACATTTGACATTGTACTGTCCAATTGGTTATTGTCCAGTTCATAAAAATAGGTTTAATACGCAAAATAGTTTTTAATAAAGTAGTCCATTTGGTTATTTATCATATTTTTGAACTTTTATTTTGTGCACAATATAATCCTTGGTATTAGCGTGGTATAATGAAAAAATTTCACGTATCATATGAAAATTTTATGCGTGAATATATAATTAGGTCACGTCAGCATCAAAGATTATATTATACACAAAATAAAAGTTTGGAAGTTAAAAATTTCAAAATAAAAGTTAAATGACCAAAACGACAACTTCGTACAAATTCAAGTGCCATTTTATATATTAAGCCCTTAATAATAACTAACTAAGAATTCATAATTTACCATGCATTTATTTTTGTGTACATAAGACGTCCAATAATGCTAACTCCTTAGTTTGGGGTGTCCAATTAGACCCTTCTCTAATAAAGGAATAAGGTCCAAAGACGGACGAGCTAAAATCGTTGTCCCAGCTTGAAAATAACTGACCATGCATTACCTGGCTATAATAGGTTAGAACATTTTTAGTTGACCAGACATTTTCATGTCAGTATCCATAAATGTTATTTATATATATTTGAAAGGTTACAAGGTTAGGTAGAAGTAGAACTTACTAGAGTCAATGGAGTTTTTTTTTTTTTTTGGAATGAAAAATACTATATATCAGGATAGTTGCAGTAGAGGTTTGGCTGGCATTACAGTTGTAATTACTCATAATTTTAATTAATTAGTGGATGATCCTGGTTGTCAATAAAATAATACTACTTCTAATTACATAACTAACAAAAATCTTGATCTAAGTCAAAGTAAACTCCTCTTAGGGACAAGAAAGATAAAACAAAAGAAATACACATGTCCTATTAAGAGGACCCTTTAATGTGAACTTACTCCTTGTATAATTCATCAAATCAAATGATGACCTCGACTTGGGGCTCCGAAGAAGAAGCACCGCGTCCACGTGACGGTCCATTCAAATTACAAATTCAATTAGTTACCTTCGTTTTCATTTTTTATGATTAAGTTCACTATCAAGACTAATTTTCTCATGCTTAAATCATGTTACCTAACTTTTTATTCATACGGACGGACTTGTCTCTCTCGATTTGTGACGCGGATTCGGGACTCTCCCGGTCCTCCCTTTTAAAATATATATATATATATATATATATATAATTTTATCATTATTTACTTAATTAAGTAAATAAATTAAATAGAAGCTAGTAATAATAATATTATAGTACTCAATTTCATGGACCCGCGGCCGTAGTCCATCCACCAGCTAATTGACAAATGATAACTACCTGAGTAATCATCCTAACAATACTTAGATAATTACTTATTCTTAATATATATATATATATATAAACATAATTAAAAACTTTAATAGTCTACGATTAAATCATTCCGATTCATTTTGATAATAAAATGAATCTATGAATCTAAAAGCATGCTGGTGGGAGGCAAGGATTTAACATGTTTGCCTGATTTTGAAGCTTGGGTAAATCAGTGATGAAGACGGGACCGACCAAATAATTGCGATGGAGTAATAATGTGTAGCAACTTTTTGTTGGCATGGTAGATTTTCTGTCACCGCCATCCATTGCTGAGGCCCTGCGTTGCATCTTTTCAATTTTGACTATCTAACATCTAACGACAAAGCACATATTTTCTCTTTCTTTTCTTCAATGTGAAATACTAATAAAGTAGACTTTAAAGCTACCAGAAAGGCCAGGTAGCTGTGGATGGATAAAAATAAGACCCTTGACCAAAAGCTGAGAGTCTCAGCCTGAGACCAAATGAAACAGAGTGAAAGCTCTGCTCCATTCCCATTAGATACTTTCAATATAAAATTACAGAAACAAACAACAAAAACTAAACTAAACCCACTTGAGAACTTCAATAATACAATCCTGTATCCATATAAATAGCCCCCACCTGCAAACCGGAGATCCTATGCACCCTTTTTTCAGTCAACATTTTCTTTCGGTTTTGATCAGAATAAAGGGGAAGCTGAACAGAGCTGATTGATGGGGACTTATAGAATGTGCGTCTGCTTCACTAGGAAGTTCAAAGTCATTGAGGCGGCACCGCCAGCCGATGTTAAAGATGCATTCCATAAGTATGCTGAAGATGGACCCCACATGACGGCGGAGCAGCTGCGAAGGTTCTTGGAGGATGTGCAAGGACAAGTCGGTGCAACGGTGGCGGAAGCAGAGGCGATTGTGCAGAAGGTGATGCAAAAACGACATCATATGGCAAAGTTCAGGAGGCACACTCTAACTCTTGATGATTTTCATCATTACTTATTTTCTGCAGATCTAAATCCACCTATTGGTGATCAGGTGCTCTGTTTTTTCTTCTTTCTTCTTTCTTCTTTCTTCTTTTTGAACATTCTCATTTTTCGTCTGTTTTTGTTAAGGTTGTCAAAAGACTCATATGGCTTTAGTTTTTTCTTCCTTCTTTTAGAATGTTAAAGAGTGGAAAGTTAAACAGCTTTCTTCGTTTGGCAATAAATGGTATGCTCATAAAAGCAATCAAAATAGTCTTGGATATTTTTCTCCGGACAAGTTGCTATCTTTACTCTTTAGCATAGTGAAAGAAAAGGGTTTTGAACTTTTGATCCAAGAAACAGTTTACAATTTGACACACAGAATTGAGGAATGTGCTGTATCTAATCCTTTTCTTCTTGCTTGATTATTGTAGACTTTTTAGTTGTACTCCACTCCACTCCCAATACAAAACTTGCTTAGTGATCTTCTTTTGTGGATTATGGGGCCGTTAGTTTGACATATCTAATAGCAGAATGTTTAAATTCAGGTCCACCATGACATGAAAGCTCCTTTGTCCCATTATTTCATTTACACTGGCCACAATTCATATTTGACTGGAAATCAGCTCAGCAGTGACTGCAGCGACGTCCCAATCATAAAGGCACTCAAGAGAGGTGTGAGAGTGGTGGAGCTTGATATATGGCCAAATAATAAAAAAGATAGTGTGAATGTTCTACATGGAAGGTAAATATATTTGTGATTTCCTTGTTGTAGGATTCTGATGTTGAACGAGTAGGAATAACTTAGAAATCATCCATTTATGAGGAAAAATGCATGCTTGTCTTGGCATGGAACTAGTCTGATCAGCGGGGATGGTTTGATTTGTAATTGACTTTACTTCCATCTTCAGTTAGTTCAATTGTTTTCATTTTGTTTTGTTTTGTTTTGTTGCTGCCTTGTTGAACATTCTTGGAATTGTCTGCTTATAAATGTAGGACTTTGACGACGCCGGTCGAACTCATTAAATGTTTAAAATCCATTAAAGAACATGCTTTTAGCGCTTCCCCCTATCCCGTTGTAATTACTCTTGAAGACCACCTTACTCCAGATCTTCAAAAAAAAGTTGCTCAGGTACTTTAAAAATTCTGTATCATACTTCAGCCAGCAGTTGTGCTTGGAATCACGTTTTGACTGACCTGAAAATGATTGCATGGTAGATGGTTACTCAAACATTTGGCAAAATGCTGTTTTGCCCTGAAACGGAATGTTTAAATGAATTCCCTACACCGGAGGATTTGAAGCATCGGATCATTATTTCTACCAAACCTCCCAAAGAGTACCTTGAAGCTCAGAGTAACAAGCACAAAATGAATAATTCACACAAGAGGAAGGATTCTGAAGACGATGTTTGGGGAAAAGAGCCAGCGGAGCTTGCACCAGATCAAGAAGATGAGAAGGTGTGCTTGGAAATGAATTGAATTACATGTTGGTTTTGTTTAACCTGAATATGCACCTTTTACTTAATGACAAAGAAAAACCCTTTATCGGTGCAACTAGATATCTGCAGCATCTTCCAAGACTTTTAAGTTGCTTGTTTGGTATTCACAGTGAAGTTCTCTTTGGTTTGCAGACTGATACTGATGCAAGTGAGAACAATCAGGATGATGAAGATGCAGATACATTTGAACCCGAATTACGCCCTTCAGAAGCACCTGTGTACAAGCGTCTTATTGCCATTCATGCTGGCAAACCAAAGGGTGGGTTGAAGGAGGCATTGAAAGTTGAAGTCGATAAAGTTAGGCGCCTTAGTCTGAGTGAACAAACACTTGAAAAGGCCACAATGTCTCATGGGACAGAAGTTGTGAGGTAATTATTTGTTTAGTAGTTTCTAATTAACCAACATTCCTGGTATTATATGTTAAATATGTAAAATCTGATCAGGTTTTTTGCTTTACCATTAACTATGTCACAAGCCCCATTCTTCTGATGCTCAATATCATCTTATTCAGATTTACCCAGAAAAATTTCCTGAGAATATATCCGAAAGGTACTCGGTTCACTTCCTCCAACTACAAGCCACTGATGGGATGGATGCATGGAGCCCAAATGGTTGCCTTTAACATGCAGGTTTTGGTTCTCTACTTATTTCAGTTGTCCATGGTATATTTAAATGCTCTACACTGAAATTAACACTTCCAAAGCTCGCCTCGGGTTGTTGGATTAATTATAGTGATTCGGTATGGTATAGAATGATATTGTTTCTAGATTTGTGTTATAATCCATAAGCTTTGCTGAGGGCAAGTAGGCTACTAGCGTTTCACTAAGTTCCCAGGTGGCATATACTAAGAAATAAGAGTATTCTATTCAATGCTATTTTTTCTTCTTAATTTGTTGTTATGACTTATGACCGTAATATGAACAGCACGGTTTTATGGTGCACTTTATACATCAAGCCAACAAGGTTCTCGTCTAATTGCAGGGATATGGTAGGGCTCTTTGGTTGATGCACGGGATGTTTAGAGCTAATGGAGGATGTGGTTATGTGAAAAAACCTGATTTTCTGATGGACGTTGATCGAGATGGTAAGGTGTTTGATCCTAAAGCTACGTTACCCGTGAAGAAAACCTTAAAGGTAAGCATTAATGCCCATGGATGGATTATCAAACTTCTTAGCGTCCTTTTACTGAATTCTATGTTTTTGGCTCTTAACAGGTGAAAGTCTACATGGGAGATGGGTGGCACCTAGATTTTAAACAAACACACTTTGACTTGTATTCTCCACCTGACTTCTATACCAGGGTAAGATGATTTGCATCAATAGCCTGGGATACCGAGACTATGTTTGGTAAGAGAAATTTTTTTTTTATTTTCGTTCTCTAAAAAACACAAAGAAATTATCATTTATCATATATATGTTAAGTCAATGCGTATATATATATGTTTTAGAAAATGAAAATGGAAATAGACCTAAAATTAAGAACAATTTTTTATCATTCTCATCAATTTTAGGATCTTTTCCATTTTCATTTCCTAAAACATACATACTTATGCATTGACTTAACATATTGTAGAAGATAATTTCTTTATATTTTTAGAGAATAAAAACAGGAAATATTTTCTCCTACCAAACATAATCTAAATGTTTGTATTTTACAAGCAAACTCTAATTAACCGACCGAGAACAAAGTAGTTGAATGACCCTGTGGCATGATTTTAACTTTGAATATATAACAATGTCAATGCAGGTTGGCATAGCAGGAGTGCCAGCTGATCAGGTAATGAAGAAAACAAGGACAAAAGAAGACAACTGGACACCTGTTTGGGATGAAGAATTTACATTTCCATTGACCGTTCCTGAATTGGCTTTGC
This sequence comes from Microcos paniculata, assembly GCA_030664755.1. Classification (NCBI taxonomy): domain Eukaryota; kingdom Viridiplantae; phylum Streptophyta; class Magnoliopsida; order Malvales; family Malvaceae; genus Microcos; species Microcos paniculata. The sequence goes on along the minus strand of CP131459.1, from coordinate 41,394,003 downwards.
TCAGAGTTGAGGTCCATGAATACGACATGCATGAGAAAGATGATTTTGCTGGTCAAACTTGTTTGCCAGTCTCTGAATTGAAGCCAGGGATTCGCGCAGTTCCCCTTTTTGATCGTAAGGGAGAGAAGTTAAACTCTGTAAGACTCCTTATGCGATTCGAGTTTGCCTGAAAATGGACATTTAGGCTATGTTTGGTATGAGAAAACATTTTCTGTTTTCATTCTATAAAAAATATAAAGAAACTACCATATAAGAAATGTATTGTGAGGAAAAATGTATATATATTTTAGAAAATGAAAATGAAAATAGATCTAGAAATGAGATTAAAAAAAATTTGTTCACAATGTTAAATCCATTTTCATTTTCATTTTCTAAAACATACGTACATTTCTATAAATTACATATATCTTATATAGTGATTTCTTTGTATTTTTTAGAGAATAAAAACAGAAAATATTTTCATGTACCAAACATAACCTTAGTTTTTGATCGGCACGTATATGACATATAATTAGCAAGAGAGATGAACAGAGTTAGGAGCTCTTGCAATAACGTCCACACTTTTCAGTACGAGTTTTATTTATTTTTCTCCTTAAATCAACGGTATCCTAGACCTTTATAGAAAACTAATGTCTTTTGAGTCGGAATGATTGAAGGTAAAATTCTTCTAATAACTGCGTTTTTGGAGGTTCGAATTTGTTCTCACCTTTACTAGGGTAGAGGCTGCTACCACCTCAATTAACAATTGTTGATCTTTAACACGAAGTTTTGAGTCTCCCATGTTCACCATTTCACCATCATGGCATCTTGAAAGTGGATCGTATTGCATGAAAATCAATAAATGGACGCTAAGAAAATATAAAATTTATTTCGTACCAATGCCAATAGTATTAATTGGGAGAAGTATTACTATTACTATTCATAAAACAAAAAAAGTGCTAATTGGTATTAATTAATTAATTATTAATATTAATAATAATAATTACTTGTTACTAATTAATGATGATGATGATGGTGATAACGACGACGTTATACTTTTTATGCCGTAGATATCAAATTTAGTGTTGTGGTATATCTGTTATCGTGCCATGAATATGGTTATTTTTTTAAGGTAAAAAAGTTGAGAATTTTTTAATTCAACAATATAAGTAATTATTCAACAAAATATAGAAAGTCAACTTGGACCTTCCTCAACCCATATATAATCAGTTTTCTAATGTAAAAGTACCTCAAAGGTCTCTATATTATAAGAAAATGTTTAATTTAATCTATATACTCTAATTTGAGTCGATTTAGTCCCTCTACTATTAAAAATAGAACAATCAAGTCCTTCAATGTCACAAAATCAATTTTAATCACTAGAAATTACTGATATAGAACTAATTTTTTCCCGTAAAATTGCTAACATGGTAAGTTAAGTCATAAATTGACATGTTCAGTACTAAAATGGCATTAACACGTCAATAATTTTAACAATAGAAATTGATCTACTTGTGAGGATTTAATAGTTAAATTTTTCTTAGTACAAGGACTAAATTGAACATTTTTTTATAATACAAGGACTTGGGCGGTACTTTTACCGTTTTCTAAAGAAATCCATGTTGAGTTAATAAGTCAGCAATAGTATTGCGATCCCTAGGACAATAAGAGACTTCGCAAAACAGCAAAGAGAGACAGCAACCATCTGGCCTTTTCAACATAAACACCATGGAGGATAAATCAACAGTAGAGCACTTGATTCTTTTGATAACAGTGAGAGCATCTCCTTCCAACCATATGCAAGGAAATCCCATCTCGTACGCTCATCTTAAAGCTTTAACAGCTGCCATAGCATCTCCCATGAATGGGTCCATCACATGATCAATATCACTAGCACATGCACCAAATGTTTCTTCTTCCCCATGTCTTGCTATAATACCAATACCACCAATGAATTGAGAAGAGTGAAAGGCCCTATCAAAATTTATCTTCATAGAAACAGAGCTTGGCTTTCTTTAGTATGCTTTGTGTGCAGTGTTTGTACTTGCCATCATCTTTTGACATTTTTGGAATGGCTTAATACACAAAATAACACTTGAACTTGTATGAAACTATCGTTGTAACCATTTAACTTTTATTTTGGATTTTTTAGACCTCGAACTTTTATTTTATGAACAATATAAAAGTATTGATGGTTTTGGTAGCAGACTCTTTTCATGCAGAAGGTCTGGCGACTCTCAAAGCTTTGGAATAGGTAAGGAACATGGGTTTTCTCTACATACAATTGGAAAGGGATTCATTAACTGTAAGTTACAATCTAGCTCTTTTGACTTCTCCCCAATTGGATCTATATTGAAGTAGCTAAATTGGCACAAAACTGTTTTTGCCAATATTTTTTCACTCATACTAGGAGGAGTGGAAATAGAGTAGCGCATGAATTGGCTATTAACAGGCTAAAGGTACTTACTGAAATTGTTTGAATGAAGGATATGCCTTCTTGGCTGTCTCCTTTGTTAACAAGTTATTGTCCTAATCATCAAATTTTCTATCAAAAGTTATAACAATCCAAGTTACACCAAAACATATACAAACACATCACAAAATACGGCTTAATACCCTAATTACACCCTGAACTTTTCCAAAAGTGTCACTTTGCACCCCAAACTTTTATTTTGGTCGTTTTGCCCTCTGAACTTTTATTTTGAATCCTGTTGCCCCCTCCGTCAACAAATAAACGGAAGGCACCGTTATGATCCTAACATGGAATTCCACGTCAGATGCCTATGCCATGTGGCATGCCACATCATTTTGCCTACCCAAACAAAAATAAAAATACAAGGGGCAAAATGACAAAATTTTAAAAGTTCAGCGGACAAAGTGTGTTTAAATCCATGCATGGAGAATCTGACTTGGCATGTGCATCTGACGTGGAATTCCACGTCAGCATCATAACGGTGCCTTCCGTTTGTTTGTTGACGGAAGGGGCAATATGGGTTCAAAATAAAAGTTCAGGGGGTAAAACGACCAAAATAAAAGTTCAGGGTGTAAAGTGACACTTTTATAAAAGTTCATGATGCAATTAGGGTATTAAGCCCACAAAATACCTACAAATACAATCACTGGCTTATTCCTCTCATCAATCTCTGCAGTCAAATATTGCTCATCCATTGAAATCTGACCCGATAGATCCAAATGGTTGTTGTTACCTATTTGTTGGTGGCTATCGTAGGGATTTTACTGAAGGAGATCTCTTTGCTGTTTTTGCCCCATAAATTTCATTTTTCTCTTTTCTCGCTTAATTATTACAAACTTGGTTTAAATATGTTGTTGTATATTATTTATATTAATATTATGATCAGATAGGGAGAAATTGTACACCTCAACTTTATTAAATAAACACTTGTTCTCATATCAGTTCAAACACTTGTTTTTTATGCTACTGGACTTATACAAGAAGGATGGGTGAGCGAGGTAAGGCATATTTTGAGAGAGGGAACCGTTGTACTGATTTTTTGACGAATCGAGGCCAAATATGTCCAGGAGGTCTGACTATTTTGAATGACCCTCCCCCGGATATGGTGCCTATTCTTTAGCAAGATGCTAATGGAGTTACTTATTTGAGACCTTAGCTGCGGAGGCAGCATCTTTTGTACCTAAAAAAAAAACGTTATTAAATAAATATAAGGATACCGGAGAATGGAGACTATTTAATTTCCTTAGTTATGAGTATCGAAAAAGTGCGTTCCTCACTATAGGTAAGAACTTGCTCTATAATAACAATTCAGATGATTGGAATACTTTTTTTTTTTGGTAAAATAAGACTTCATTAAGGAAGTTAAAATATCGGAGGCTGGGGCTCAGCCCTAACAAAAGTGGTTTCTTGGTCTGACAATCTAAGGTGGTCAGAACCAAGATTCCTGTTCATGATATCGTTCAGAGTTTGGCCACAACGACCATTATTACTTACATCAGGGTAGGTCCTATTATTAAAATTAGAGACAGCAGAGATAGTTCTAGGATAAGCCACGCCATAAGCATCGGCTAGCAGGAGAGAAGAAAGCCATGCAGGTGGTGTATCATATGAACTGAAGCTCTCAATCTGCGAGTGGCTTCTTTTTGCCAAGAGATCCACGCAGCTGTTCTTCTCCCTTGGAATGTGGTTCAGAACTTGAATTCCCAATGTTTGCACGAGCCACCTACAATCGTCAAGAAGGGCACTGTAAGAATGAGAATCGGAAAATCATGACTCAACCAGGTGGATAGCCACTTGAGAGTCACTTTCGACAATAATTTTATTATGCATATTAAGAGAAATGGCTAATTGCAATCCATCTCTTATAGCCCATATTTCGGTAAGAAGGTTGTGGCAACGCCCAGTTCGTGACTGTAAGCCACTACCATTTTTCCTCGATGGTCATGAATAACACCCCAGTTCTAGCCATAGTGGGGTTGCCAAGGGCTGAACCATCAGTGTTTAGTTTGAAGAACATATTAGGGGGAGGTTCCCAGCTCAGCAAGATGGTTTGTTTGTAGCTTAGGTTCCCTGGATCAGGGGAGAGAGCATAAAGCTCCGCTGCAGCAGTGATAATGATGTAGTTAATGGGATCCATGTCCACACTGTCGGAGTGGAAGACAATCTTATTTCTAATGAGCCATATTTTCCAAATCGCAATGGAGTATTAATTTATAAGGATTGGTCCATCAAATTAGAGGCCCAATCCCATAACAATTGACGCCGCATGTTATCCTAATCCTACGACGAATCCGAAAGTCATTAACAATCCAAGTCGTACCAAAACACAAACACGTGTCATAAATACCTGCAAATACAATCATTGGCTTATTCCCTGATCACAACAAATTTTCCTCTCATCGATCTCTGCATTCAAATATTGCTCATCCATTGAGATTCAGAATTAGCACAGATGCGACCCCATGATCCAAATGGTCACTGTTACCTATTTGTTTGTGACTATCCCAGGGATTTAACTGAAATGATCTCCTTGCTGTTTTTTCTACGTAAATTTCTTTTCTCTTTTCCCCCAGTTATTACTTGGTTTAAATCCGGCTTGTTCCTTATTGTGTAGTTTTTATATATTTATTTATTTATGTTATTATCAGATATGAAGAAATTGTACACCTTAACTTTATTAAATGTAAGGATACCGAAGTAGAATCCAGACGATTTAATTTCCTTGGTTACAAGGATGGAAAAAGTACGCCCCTCGCTATAGGTAAGGATTCGCTCTACCTCAAAACAATTCAAATTCAGATGATAGGAGTATTAACCTTTTTTTAATAAATTTTTTCTTTTTTAGTATTGAATTAGAAAACCTCAATGGCGCACGGTTTGCCGGTGTTCCCATAAGGGTTGATTATCAAGATAATTATTGGGGAGAGCCAGAGCTAGAGGCAGCGACACCTCCCATCTGTCATCTCGTCAAAACGCTGCCAGAAGCCAGTGATGAGTGATTGAGCTTGGGCTTTGTTAAGTTTTTAAATTAAACCAAGTTTTTTTACACCCTTTTTAAGGCCCATCTTGTTTCTTCTCAGAGCCTTAAATTAATTAATTTTCGCTTTGCTTAATTTTTTATATGATTATAATTTGATTATTGAAGAATAAACCTTTTCACTCCTGGTAAGTTATATTTATAGCTCATATGGGGTCATCCCAATGTCCTCCGGGAACTTTTTCCCTTATTACGCATGCTCTCACTACCACAGAGTAATTCTCAATGTAAAATTTTTATGAGTTTTGAGAAATTTTAGCTTTTTTTTTTTTTTTGCCTTTCGTGAATGGAATTCTCAAAACAATTACAATTCCAAATGTAATGATATTACATTTTAAAAAATTCGGAACATAATACAAGTTTTATAATGAAATCAAAATAAATGAATAAAAAGTTTTTAATTTTTGTCATGTTGACTTGTTGGATTGACGAGGCTGGCCGGGCCACTCATTCGTGCACGACAGGTGTGTGCGCTACATTTTTGCCAGTGTAATTGCTACTACTTTTTTTTTTTTCCTGGCCAAATAGTTGGTGCTACGACTTACCAACTTTCTTTTCACTCTTTCAGACCCACCACCTTAAAGATTTCTATATGTCCCCTTTTACTTGCTTTTTCAGTCTCCACTCTTCATCTCAACAAGCAAGAATTTTTTTTTTTAAGAAAAAAAGAAACTTACGTAATTAAAAGTGAATAGCATATATTCAAACTCCCTCCTCCTTTCAAGACTTAATTTGGTTTTGCATTTTTAAGAAATACGTATAAGTTATGAATTAAAGATATTGATATCCATTTAATTTTCTGAAAAAAAAAAAGGGAGTGTTTGATTTTGGATTCGATCCTGACGAGTAATGCAACATTTTGGAATTGATTCTTACTTTGGAGGTCTTTTAAAATTCATTAAAAAGGAGAAAAACCGGAATATGAGGTATAGGCATATTCTCAAGATGGACAAACTTGACAAGATTTATCTCAAACAAAATTAAACAAATAAAAATAAAAAAGGAGGATATGTAAACGACCCAATGCGGGAAAAACAAAACGAGAGCTTGACCAAAAACACAGAAAGAATCTAACACTTAATAATTTATTCATCCACGATTATCATCACATTTCATCTTTCCATCTAAACAAGTACAACTATATATCAGATAAATCTGGTTCCATATTTCTTTTTCCCTATTATATTTGCATGTGGGAGAAAAATCCAACTTCCGGGAATGCCTCATATCAGTAAAATAAAGAACGCGACAATCTTTTGAACAAATCTGATATATAAAGAGAGTTTGGGATATGTCACCTGACAAGATCATCAACCATCAACAAGAACATTTCAAGGAGGTCTAAAGTAGAAAACAAGCTCAGGCACTTGAAATAATCTGTGAGTGCAGGTTTGGTTTCTCATCAAGGCTATTTTTGATGGGGTATGTGGGAAATTATGGCATGTGCATTTGCTTCCCTAAGAAATTAGGGGTCACTGAGGCAGGGCCGGCGGTGGACGTGAAGGAGGTTTTCATGCGGTACGCGGAGGGGGGTACCTGCATGACGGTGGGGCAGCTGAGGCAGTTCTTGGTGGAGGTTCAAGGTGATGCTGGAGCTTCCATGGAAGATGCTGGCAGGATTGCGGAGGAAGTGCATCAGAGAAGACATCATCATACTGTAAAATCCACAAAGCAATCTTTAAGTCTTGAAGATTTCCATTCTTACTTATTCTCCGTGGATCTCAACCCTGCTCTCCTTAATCAGGTATAATCTGTTTGCTTTCCATCTTTATCTTCTTTCTTTGTTTGCACGCGCCAGGAAAAGTTACATATCAGTACACTTTTCAATGTTTAACGTAGAGATATTATATTACATTACATTCAGGTGCATCACGATATGTCTGCACCTCTCTCCCATTACTTCATTTGTACGGGTCACAACTCATATTTAACCGGAAACCAGATCAGCAGTGATTGCAGCGATGTTCCAATTATAAAGGCCCTAAAGAAAGGTTTAAGAGTGGTGGAGCTTGATTTATGGCCAAATTCTTCAAAAGATGACGTCCTTGTTCTTCATGGATGGTATGTATATTTCATGTCCAAAGTCCTTAAAAAATTTTCTCGACAGAATTCAATCACTTGATTGCCGAAAACTGGGAAAAATTCATTAATTCGTAATTTTATTTGTATTTATGAAATGTAGGACCTTGACAACACCTGTGGAGCTCATTAAATGTTTGAAATCCATTGAAGAGCATGCTTTTTCTGCATCTCCATACCCAGTAATAATTACTTTTGAGGACCACCTCACCCCAGATCTTCAAGCTAAAGTTGCTCAGGTTTCCGATCATTTTCTTCTTAGAATTGAAATACCAGCAGTCTTTCCTGGAATCACACGTTTCTAATGCTTCATGACATTTTGTTTGGCTTGTAGATGGTGATTCAAACATTTGGAAACATGTTGTATTATCCTGAATCTGATTGTGTGAAGGAATTCCCATCTCCGGATGAACTGAAACATCGGATTCTGATATCAAGTAAACCACCAAAAGAATACCTCGAAGATAAAAGCTCATCACGCAATGGGAATAACTCAGTCAAAGAAAAAGATTCTGATGAAGATGCACAGGAGAGAATGTCAGCAGATCTCACAAATGATGACGAGAAGGTCAGCTGGAAGGGAAAAAATGTTGTTCTGTTCAAATTTCCGTCTGATCTTCTCCATCTTAACTTAGGCACTAAAAGTCTTTTTCTCTGTTTCACTGCAGAGTGACTGTGATACAAGCGAACATAGTCAATGTGAGGGTGAGAATGAATCCTGTGATCGGCTATTGCGGCCATCAGGAGCACCAGCGTACAAGAATCTAATTTCCATTCCAGCTGGAAGGCCTAAGGGAAAGCTAAGAGAGAAACTAAAAGTTGAGCCAGATAAAGTTAGACGCCTAAGTTTGAGCGAACAAAAATTTGAAAAGGCTACTGTCGCTCATGGAACAGAAGTTGTAAGGTACACAGCAAAAATGAGAAATTATTTCAAGATTGTATCTCTGATTGAATCTAATTCTCGAAACTAAATCATTTAGGTTCACTCAGAGGAACATTTTGAGGATATATCCAAGAGGCACTCGGGTTGACTCCTCAAACTACAATCCTCTAATTGGATGGATGCATGGGGCTCAAATGGTTGCGTTAAACATGCAGGTTTTGCTTTTGTATTCCTTTATTTTCTTAATATCCGACAAAGTTTTTCTAATATTCTAAAGTTCTGGTCTAATGTTAACATGCTTTTATGGTCTAACTGCAGGGATATGGAAAATATCTGTGGTTGATGCATGGGATGTTTAGATCCAACGGAGGGTGTGGGTATGTGAAAAAGCCAGACTTTCTGATGAATGTGGGTCCAAATGATCAGGTTTTTTATCCTAAAATAAAGCTGCCAGTGAAGAAAATCTTAAAAGTGAGTATAGAGTTTATTAAAAAAGTGAAAATTGATTCCCCTACCGGCCACCATTAATGGTCATCTTTTCTCTAATTGCCTTCCCATGTTACTCAACAGGTAAAAGTATACATGGGAGATGGATGGCATTTAGATTTTAAACAAAGGCACCTCAATCTTTGGTCTCCACCAGAATTCTACACGAGGGTAAGTTTAATTTCTTGCTTAAGGAAATCTCATTAGAATTCTGATTCACAGAAATCAATCATCCAATTATTCACATTTCAAGTTCCTATGTCTAAGCAGGTGGGAATAGCTGGAGTGCCGGTAGATAAGACAATGAAGAAAACAAAGAAAAGAAAAGGAAATTGGACCCCGGTGTGGGATGAGGAGTTCACATTTCCATTGACAGTTCCTGAAATAGCTTTACTCAGGGTTGAAGTTCATGAATATAACATGTCAGAGAAAGATTATTTCGCGGGCCAAACTTGTCTGCCGGTGTCTGAATTGAGACCGGGCATCAGGGCAGTTCCTCTGTTTAACCGCAAAGGCGAGAAGTTCAATTCACTTAGACTTCTCATGCGCTTTGGGTTCTCCAAGTAGATATTTAGTCTTACACAGTCTTATTAGTGCAGCCATTTTCCCATAATTGGGATGCAAACGCAATAGATTTCATAGCCACATATTGATACCAATTCCGCCAAAACAATAGAACATCAAATTTTATTTATTTTCTTTTCTTGGTCCTGTTCGACTGGGTGACAGTTAATCAAACTCATCTAAACTTTGAAATTATAGAACATGATGATGTTTCACAATCTTTTTAAGTCAATGTCAACTTATTCTAATATGAACATAACTACCGAGGCAAATGTCTAGGTCTTCAACACCAAAACTAAGTCAATGTCAACTATAATTATTTCCAAGCAACAGGAAGCATCTGCTCTCGTCTGGTAGTCCAATGTTCAAAAAAGCATCGGCAATATTAATATCTAAACGCTCGTACACACTATGGCAGTACTGCATCGTCAGTGGCAATAAAGATAAGTGTCATTATGCTTTGTTTCATTAACCTTTTCTGATACAGATCAGTTATTATCAAAATTTCCAGCTCAAATGATTCCATAATCCATGGATTATGGAATTATTGAGCTGGAAATTTTGGATTTTCCCAATATAAAACCTTGAGAAGTTCTTTCCCTCGGATTGTTAGAGAATATGAACAATGGGTTTTTAACTTTCAAGCATCCTGCACTACTTTTCTGCCAAAAAGAGGAATTGTAACAAGTGAAAGAAGCGGGTCCCGACTTCATTCCTTGCTCTCCTTAACGGCTTGATCCGAATCTTACCCTTTTCAAGCGAATGACAAGCAATCTCTTCCCTTGGTATCAAGTACTAAAAAGGTTGCAAAAACGTGTTAAACATTTCATCCCCCAAGAGCTGATATATAGTAAATCATTAGGGAATATGGACTGTTTCAGCTTCCTTACATCCTTTGCATGAGTACATATTCTCACTTTATTAAAATAAAACGCCATTCCTGTCTTTCCATCTTCACAAGTTTATATACACCTGTTAAAAAGGTGAAATTAAGTGTAGAGAAAGAGAAAGTAACATCATCAAAGTTCAGATATCAATCAATCTTTGTCTGTGTAATGCAGATGTCAAAGCAGAATTTCCAGGTCTGCCTGTGTTGGAAGCGAATATTCAAGACAAGGGTCGTTGAGCCACCTCTGGATGTTAAGAATGTCTTTTACCGTTACTCATCGGCTGGAATGATGACGATCGATGAACTGCTGAGGTTTCTGAAAGAATTCCAAGGAGAAAAGAATGCCACCAGGGAGGATGCTCAGGCAATTTTTGATAGTCTCAAGCATCTCAACATCTTCCAAAGGAGGGGCCTCCATTTAGAAGCCTTCTTTAGATATCTCCTCGGAGACCATAACTTTGCTCACCCTCTATCTCAGAAGGTAATTTTTCGTTTATTTTCTCCTTTAAAATGACTAGAGGAATCAATAGAAACTACTTCAACATGCTTTGAAGTTTTCAACAGATATAATTTGCAGCAGATATAATTGAAGTATATAAAAACCCTCTATCCCCATAATTCCCCACTTCCTGGAAATGATCCTCTGATACATCTCTCATTGTTTTGATGAGTTTAGTTTAGAATTATGGAAACTTCAGTCTGCCTTTTATTAATTCGGTGGAAGATGTCTTTGATTTTAGGTGCACCATGACATGGACGCTCCATTGGCACATTATTTCTTATTCACCGGCCATAATTCCTACTTGACTGGGAATCAACTCAGCAGTGCCAGCAGTGTTGAACCGATTAAAAATGCTCTGCTTAGAGGTGTGAGGGTAATTGAATTGGATCTGTGGCCAAATTCCAAGGGAAATGATGTGGAAGTTCGTCACGGCGGGTATGAAAGTTAAATTCCAACGCATTGTTGTTCATCAATCCATTCTTTTTTCCTGTAAGAAACCTCGTTTATTCAGTAAGTTTAAGAATTCTGAATTGAAGTGACCCTGAGAGAATATCCCATTGCCAAGTTTTTAAGTTCTTGGATAGATGATAACTAAGTAACAGTAGTTTTCAAGTAGTTTAGAGTTTACACAAAATGAATAAAATCTAAAGTGATGAATTTTCACCTAAAAAAAAATGCAGGACTCTCACTGCTCCAGTGGACCTTGAAAAATGTTTGCAAGTAATTAAGGAGTATGCATTCAATGCTTCAGAGTATCCTGTTGTGATCACTTTTGAAGACCACTTGAATTCAACTCTTCAGAGAAGAGTTGCTAAGGTAAGCTTAAAAGGGTAGAGGTAGTATGGAATTTTACAATTACTAGCCACATCTGATGTGCCTTTTCTATTAAACATGATTTTGTTTAGATGGTCACAGAAACATTTGGGGAAATGCTCTATCGCACGGAATCAGAAAGTCTAGAGCAATTTCCTTCACCAGAATCGTTGAAGAAAAAGGTTCTGATTTCAACCAAACCCCCAGAGTACCTTGAAGGCCAGAGCCAGACCATCGAGGAAAAAGATAGAGGAAAATCAAAAAATACAGCGGGGGAAGAAGTTTCAGAGAATGAGAGTGGAACATCAAGAAATGAGCGTCAAACCATTGGCCAGGTACCTTAGCGTAGTATTATGCTCCGATGACCAAATGTTCCGAATAAAAATAATTCTTTCCTAATTCTCCTTTATCATTTGGCAGCATAATCCACTAGATGGAGGCGAACACATTCCGGATGAAGACGAAGAAAAGACTGTGCCTCAATACAGGCAACTAATCGCCATACATGCAGGGAAGTTGAAAGGTGGATTAGATAACTGGCTGAGTGATGATCCTAAGAAAGTCAGACGGCTTAGCTTGAGTGAGCAGGAGCTTGAAAATGCCATTAAAACACATGCAACTAAGATTGTCAGGTATTACTGCCTCTTTTTGTTTTCATCGGATACTTTAAGTGTCCATAATTCATGAATAAACAACCTTCTAAAGCATAGCAGTTTTGCGCAACGGGTAAACCATCAACATTTCTGTGTTTCCTTTCTGTTATTAGTTATCAAATTTATTGAATTTTTTTTCTAGGTTTACTCAGCGAAATTTGCTGAGGGTGTATCCTAAGGGAACTCGCCTCGACTCTTCTAATTACGATCCTTTTGTTGGATGGATGCATGGAGCTCAAATGGTTGCGTTCAATATGCAGGTAAGACCTTTTCTGGGTCTCTTGGAAATGAGCCAATATGTAATGCTTCTAGAATATTACTAGTATTTAACAGCTATAAATGGAAGGATTTTACATCACAGCAAAAGTACCGATCTTGATTCGTTCATCAGCCCCTTCTATGGAAGCTTAGGACTGTCACCCTCACCCATGTCATAGGTCCTTTCTTAGGAAATTTCCTTAATTAAGGCACAGATTTCCCAGGATCACTTCTGTTGATTCTTGGACTTTAACCTAAATGATTGTTGGAATAACTATAATTTTCTACTCATTCAAATTTTGGTTTTGAACCATGATTATCCTGGCTTCTTTTCCGACAGGGACATGGAAAGCACCTTTGGATAATGCAAGGAATGTTCAAAGCCAATGGTGGATGCGGTTATGTGAAAAAGCCTAGATTTTTACTGGAGAGGGATGAAAATGATGAGGTTTTTAGTCCTTATGCGCAATTAAGCGTCAAGACTGTTTTGACGGTGGGTGAATTTAGCTCTACTTACAATTTACAAGTGCATTATTTGGTTCCTTCACTATGTCGGTCTTTCATGCTGAAACTATGGAGATCCATTTTCATGTTTGCAGGTAAAAGTTTACCTGGGGGAGGGTTGGCATCAGGATTTTCACCACACAGCCTTTGATCGCTATTCCCCGCCGGACTTCTATGCAAGAGTGAGATGATTAAAAGTCTATATATAAATAAACTTTCAAATCTTTTCCAAATACAGTTTCACTGTTTCCCTTTCCTAATTCACTTTCTAGTTTCTGTGGGAACTGAACCTCTGGGGAATAAACAGGACAAGCACGCAGTTTTTGATGACTAATTAATCTGTCTGCAGATTGGAATTGCTGGCGTTCCAGCAGATCGAGAGATGAAAGTAACAGAAACAATGGAGGATGAGTGGTTGCCTGTATGGAACGAGGAGTTTGAATTCCAACTAAGAGTTCCCGAATTGGCTGTGCTTAGGATTGAAGTCCTAGAGTATGACACTACAGGAAGACCCGATTTCGGGGGCCAGACATGTTTGCCTGTATCAGAGTTGAGAACAGGTATCCGGACAGTTCCATTACATGACAAAAGGGGAAATAGATACAAGCATGTAAGGCTTCTTTTGAGCATCAAATTTGGGCTCCCTTATGATCTATGACGACTGAGATATGTTTGATGTTGTAATGAATTTCTTTCTTTGGTTAAACTTGTACTGAATATTCAGACATTGCAAGCACTGAATGCCGATATATTGGTCAATAACATTGCTCAGTTCATTACACTTTTTCCCGTAAAAAACAAAAGGGGAATCTTACAAGGTCTGTCTGTGTCTTAAAGAAAATTAGAAAGAATTGCTGCTGACCCTTTTTATAGAAATTTGGAGGTAAATAAAATGTTTAAAATATTGAGCTAAGGGGCCAAAATATAACTTTTCGAGGTGCATGGTTGGTTCTGGGTTAAATCACCACCTGTTCGGTAATGTATAATGACATCTCATACAAGAAGTTGTCTTAATTTTCACAACCGATTCAAACAAAAGGAAGTCCGGGCACAAACGCACAAAGCTCAAAAATGGGCCTGATTTGAGCCCAATACCTTTATGGTCATTTTCGGGCCCAATACTTACCAACCTACAAAATCCAAATCTTTTGCGAGAAACTCAGTAGTCAGAACATGCATAGTATAGGCTTTGGGTCAGCTACAACACCGACTGCTCTTTCAAGCAATACATCGAACATTTGATACCACTGCTTCCTTTCTCGAGTTTCTTTGTCCTCAAACAGATGAAAACGTTGAAAGGACTAACTTCAGAGTCTAAACGAGAAGAACCTAGGTGTTTATCTTTGAGAACTGGGAGGCTTCCTGAAGGAGAAACGGTTGGGTTAGCTTTTAGTCATTTGAGGAAACTTAAATTGAATGAATGTGTTCTGGAGGTAAATTTCTCTCTCAGTAATAAGTCTAAACTTTGCATTTTTCGTATGGTTTCTGTCTGCCATGAATAAAAAGGGGGGGGGGGGGGGGGGGGGAGAGGGAAACTCTTTGTTCCAAAACAGGGAAGAAGCTCAATCACAACTATGTCGACCGTAGTAACTCTTACTAACGCCGATTATTTCCTATTTATATGTTGTTATTCGTAGTTAAATAAATCAATGAATGTATGAAACTCGTCGAGATCGTAAATGTGGATGCACCGAGCAAAGCCTCTTTTGCAATCACAAACCATCAGAAGATGTTCGAAGTCGCCATGCTGCATTTTCTCTCTGTTTTCTTACTCGGACGTTCCTCACAAGAAGACCCCTTTACAGGTTTGGCATGTATCTTTATCTCACTTGCTCACTTTGAGGGCTTTGAACCATATGCTTAAGACTTGTTTTTGACATTTGGGTTTTTATGGGCCTCTTTTGTAGGAGACTAGAATGAGGGACAGGTTTACACTCTATGCGAAAGGAGGTGATGGCGGTAATGGCTCCACCAGTTTTCGCCGTAGCCGCCATGATCGTCGTGGTCGACCTGATGGTTAGTTTCCTCTGAATGCTTTTTTATCTTTAACCATTCTTTCATATAGTTACATACTAGATCTTTTAGGCATTCGTACCATACATCAAACTCAGGCACGCATGCTTGGAATCAAGAATTGATGCTAGTTAATTTGTGTCATTTTGGCGATAATGAGGGTTTAACTTGGTAAAACTTGGGGAAAAGTTTTAGATTTGTCACTGATGTTTAATGGACTTAATGTAGGTGGGAATGGTGGAAGAGGTGGTGATGTGGTTCTAGAATGTTCCACTGCAGTTTGGGACTTCAGTGGTCTGCAAAATCATGTTGTATGTTATCCTCCCTCTCCTTTCCTTTTCTTTCGTTCAATTGCCTTCAATAATTGTGAACTGTGGTATTTGTGATTCTCTGTAGAATGCGGGTAGAGGTGGACATGGAACCTCAAAGAACAAGATAGGAACTCGTGGAGAGGACAAGGTTAATGTTTTCAAGCACTTTCCTTACTTCCAATGTCCACACTTGTATTCTCTTTAACAATTGGAATTGATAGATATTTGGGTGTGGCAGGTTCTCCAAGTGCCTATTGGTACTGTAATTCATCTGAAAAAGGGTGAAATACCATCCATTGTTGAACAACGTTCTTCTACTGATTTGGATCCTTGGGAACTCCCTGGTACACTTGCTACTGATCAATCTGAAATTGACTGGCAATCTGCCTCTGATAACTCAAGGGTGGCAGATAAAGTCAAATTAGTGCATGCTGTCGTTCAGTTCTCATCTTGTACTGAAAAAACTGTGGAGCAACATTCATTAAGAAACGAAGTAGCTGTGGACCAATCAAGGGGCATGAAACATGCAAGTAGGCCTGAATCAGAAGCTTTGGAAGAAATTAGGTATGATGTGGCAGAATTAACAGAGCAAGGTCAGCGAATGATAGTTGCTTATGGAGGGGAAGGTGGTTTAGGCAATGTGTGTTACCCAGTGGTTTCAATGAAGCCTAAGACTGCAAAGCATGAAGTCCAAAGGGATAATGCATCTGAGGTTGAAGCAATAAATGATGATCGATCCTCTCTTCGCATTGGTTTGCCTGGTTCCGAAGCTGTTCTTGTGCTAGAACTTAAAAGCATTGCTGATGTGGGCCTTGTAGGTATGCCCAATGCTGGTAAAAGTACTCTTCTAGGGGCAATCTCAAGGGCTAAGCCTGCAATAGGCCACTATGCCTTTACAACTCTGAGGCCAAATCTAGGAAACTTGAACTTTGATGACTTCTCAATTACAGTGGCTGATATTCCAGGATTAATAAAGGGTGCTCACCAGAATCGAGGACTTGGACATGCTTTTCTCCGGCACATAGAACGTACTAAGGTTTTGGCCTATGTTGTAGACTTAGCTGCTGCATTAGATGGTAGGAAAGGAATTCCACCATGGGAACAACTGGAAGATTTAGTGTTAGAGCTAGAGCACCACCAGGAAGGTCTGTCCAATCGACCATCCCTGGTGGTGGCAAATAAAATTGATGAGGCAGGGGCTGAAGAAGTGTATGAAGAGTTAGAAAGGCGAGTAAAAGGTGTTCCCATATATGGTGTCTGTGCAGTGCTGGAGGAGGGAATATCAGAGCTGAAAGCTGGTCTTAGAAAGCTTGTAAACGGTGATGAGAAATCAAGCTCACTCAGTGTAGAAAACATAAATGTTGATCAGCTATAACGGGATTTATATTGTATTGGCATCATAACAAATTCTATCATTCCTACTCCGTTCAAGTTTTTCTTCATATTTCATTCTGTGAGATAGACGTGCTCCCATTTTAGTTCATTAACTGTGCTTGGAAGGAGTAAAATATCATATGCCATGTTTTCGGTCATCAGGCTCAACTTTTGCTTTTATTTCAGCAGTATCAGACTTGACTTGATTGGTCTTTTTAATATTTGTACATTTATCTCCGTCAGCAGTCAGATACATATATTCTCTTCAAAGTATAAATACTCCAGGAGATAAGCTAATGGAAATGTAAAAGTAATAAGAAGGAATATTTTGTACGGTTAGAATATTTAATAAGCACCTTTTTAATGAAAAATAAGCACAACCCACCTTTAAAAAGAAAAGAAAGGTGGAAAATAGCAGATGCAGAAAGCATTATCCACCTTCAGGGGTAATAAGCCGTTTGAGACCCACCATAAAGACTAAAAGTTATAAGATTAGCTTTGTTATCTGTCAAATTATCAAATATCATCAAATGGATTTCATTTTGCCTAAAGATGATAAAGTTTTTTTTTTTTTTAGGATGAAATAAAGATGATAAAGTTGTCTTTTCCTTTTCCTTTTTCTTTTTTTCCTTCTTTCAAGTAGTACCTTTGCTGCTTTGCATCAGATTCTGTTAGATTATTTAAACAAATGAAATAATTCAAGGGCTTTTATTGTAAGAGAAATTAAATCCACTGAAAAGTGCATACAAGCAGAGACAATAATAGAGAAATTGTGAAGATGTAGGGTGATATAAACTAATTTCTATCGAAAACGGGTAAAATATCATCTTCACCCACTTACCATGCCACCATTAATTCATCCAAAATACCCATGACAAGGAAAAATATAGTTTTGAATTTTGGCATCTCTTTCAATAGGATGAGAGCAACACAAAAACTTAGATATGTCTGCAAGAATTCGTCAAAGAGTTTCATCAGTTTCAGTTTGATGTCTACCTGTAATGTAACTGAAACTGCGTGCTTCATGCTTTTTTTTTTTTTTGGTTACATGCTTCCTGCTTTTATCTTTAACTTGACTAAGACAATATGCTTTATTTTTATATTATTTTGTTTTTATTATACTATATTCTATTCCGTGGAGTCATTCCCATCCCACGATACAAAATTTTCGATACTCCCACAGTTGATGGATTAGAGTTGATTGTAAAAAATATTTACACCTGAAAATGATATACCCTATTTCATTGTATCCCACTTTAATTTACTTGATTTAATTTAATAAATGTAATGAAGTAGAGGGTGAGTTGTATTTTTAAAGCTTCGTAAGTATAATCATGGATAATTTGACATTTTCTAGATGGACGGCAAAAAGTTTATTTTGTAATTATATTGAGTGGACTCAAATATTGCAACATTAACACGTAATTTCTGCAACCAAGAGACAAACAAGAGATTTTATAAGAAACACGTTTTTGTTTTTTGTTTTTTTGTTATTTAAAATTGGAATGCAAGAGTAGGATCTTTGAGGAAGAAAAACTGATCTTGCATACAGATTATATATCTTAGCTCACATAAATGAAATTGGAAAATATTTCTCAAGAAAAAAAAACAAAAACGCTTTGTTGTATGATAACAAAGAGAAAGAATCAAACCTACCATTTCCAGTTTCTTGTTTCTTGGAAAGACTTGTTGTCTTAATTGATTGTGACAAAGACAGACTAATTACATATTTTAGTGGCCGTCGACAAGCATACGAAGAGGAGCAAAAGAGAAAGATTTGTCCGAATTGTAAATTTCTTGGTTGGTGAAGGAACGTGAATACGTGGTGCAATTCTGCAATACCAAAGACGCAATAATTCAAGGATCTAGCCACGTGTACGGTGGATATCCCTTCTTCTTCTCTCCAAGTTCACTATAAATACCGGTCCACTTCTCCGTTCATACACACCCCTGAGCTTTTGCTTCTCTCTACTGAATTCTTGCTTCGAATTTTAATCAGTCTCCTCTTCACTTCCTCTGAGAAAAAGATGTCTTGCAACTGTGGCTCCAGCTGCAAATGCGGTGACAACTGCAGCTGCGGGTAATCAATCTTCTATCTGTCACTTATTGTGCTTTGTTAAAATAGGAAAATATATGGCGAAGAAAACCTTGAACCAATTTTATATCAACATGTTTGATTCCAATTTTTGCTTTTGAATATTGCAGCAAGAGGAACGTTGACTTCGGATACTTGGAGAAGACCACCCCTAGCGCTGAGACCACCATCACCGGAGTTGCGCCAGTGAAGATGTTAGTGGATTTGAATTTTATTACTACCAAATAAACCAAAATATTTTGTTTGTTTCATGTTCTCACTGGAATTAAACAAACTTAAAATCATGGTTTAATTTGCAGGAACTTTGAGGGGTCGACTGTGAGCTTGGAATCAGGGCACGCTTGCAAGTGTGGATCAAACTGCAACTGTGATCCATGCAACTGTTAGTCTGAAGAAAACTTGGACAGAAGCAGCGGTGGCATGTAATATTTATCAAGATTATGTCATGTCTACTAAAGTTTGTCTTAAATAAGACAGCCATGGTTTCTGCAATTCCTTTCCCTAGGATTTCCTGCAGCTTCATGGCTATAGTTTGGGTCTTTGTTAAAATTCTATATAACTAGTCGCTGCTTTTGCCTGTGTCACTGTATGGGGTCTTGTCTATGGAAGCCTGGAAATAGGACTTGATTGTTTGGAGTGAATCTGAATCATCAATGAATGCATCCACCTCCTTTTCTTTCATTTTCTGAATCTTGTTTCTTTCTTCAAGCAATGGGTATGTGTTGACTTTTCTGGCTGCTTTGATCATTGATGTAATATAATATTGATTTCTTGGGTTCACCAAGGAGAAAATTTGTGCCAAGATGATGACTATACAAGACAGTGACTTGAATTTAATCTTATCCTTTTCAACAATGACAATGGAAAAAGCTCTTGAGATCAATTAAATCCCACCTTTATTTTTGGTTAAGAAAAAAGCAGAGATTTTTCAACGAGAGACATTATACTGGCTTGTAGAAAAGAAGTCATATACGAGAGAAATTATTGGACAGTACTACACAATTTTCCATCAACTTTAAATGATTTTGAATCATTCTTCTCCACAAATTTCTTCAAGTTGGCCAATGAGACCATAATTCAGAAGGGTCAGCACAATTTGATACAAAAGTTCATTGGCTTTGAGTTTTCTTGTACAGAGACATATGATTCAATTACATTTTTCTTCTGTAACGTTCATTCACATCTCTGGGGCGACGAAGCATGAAATGAAAGGATTTGAAGAATATTGACCGAATCATTTATCATAATCTTAACAAGGAAATCGATTTTCTCATAACTCGAAATCTATCAGTGAACCTGAAAACCTGCTGGATGGCATGTGCTGTTCTTCTTCTTCTTGGCTCAAAATAAGAAACTCTGTTTTCTCTGTTTTTTGGACAGCGCTTTCATTTATCTTCTAATTACTTTGATTGATGGAGTGCTTACATCTAGATGTCCTTGTATGTTATTACAAAAGGAAAAAAAATCAAAAAGGGTACACTGTAATCATTCTTACAACCTAAAACAAAGGTTGCAAAAGTTAGCCTTTTTTTTGGTTTGTTGGCGGAAATTTACATTATAGAGCAACCATGAGGGTTCTCATCACTAAAAGCCGAACCAGTTTGATGATTACCAAAAAGAGTTGAATGAGCGGGGTGACGATAATAGGCAGGATCATTGCTATCGTATCCATGCTTATAGTAATTGTAAGAAGAGGAAGGCTGCGGTGCATAATAAGTTAACGGCCCATTGCATTGGTGTTGATTGTAGTAGTGACTTGCAAAACTGTGGTGCTCTGGATTGTAGGGCAGATGCCACAGCTCCGCTCGCCGGCCGGTTTTCCGGACAGTTTTAAGGACCTTTTTCTGGTCCGCCCATCCGGTGACCGTCACCTTCTGCATGCCCATATCAATATCAACGTCGTCAACGCCTGTATGTGCGCATGAAAAGTCCTTAATCAACAGTATCAAATTGACAATCCAATATTGGTTTGGTGATGAAATAATAAGATAAATCTTGTATACTGGCAATTACCTTTAAGTTTTTGAAGAGAACTTTTCACCTTGCCTTCACATCCAGCACAATCCATATGAACTCTCATCTCTATGATCTGCGAACATAAACCAATTAATGAATTAGTACTAATGGGATCATAATTGAGCTGATCAGAAAAACTACAACAAGTGGAATAATTGGAACCCAAGGCTGTTCTCAGACATATGCTTACCGTCATTTTGCTCGTTTGAAAGGCTGAGAGAAACGTATCTATCTCAAAATTTAGGTCGCAAAATGTGTATGATTTATCGGGAGGTCAATGATGATAGATACAGAATATAGCCGATCAAAGTCTACTTCCTTATATATAGATCCCATGGACCACCATGATTAGTTTTTCTTTAATTTTTTTTTTTAAATGGAATGGAATATGGAATATGGAATATGGAATATGGAATATGGAACATGGAATATTTATGATTTAATGCACCGACTATATATTAAACTTCTTAACGGTCTTACAGGGGGAGAGGTGATGGGATCTTGAAGCAAAGTCGAGAGAAGATCAGACTTGAGGCGTTTGGGAAGGCAAAGCAACCTTCGCTTTACATAATTGCATGGGCCTTCGGCCCTTCGCATTTCCTAAACATAGTAACATGTTTCGATCGAGATGGGCGGCGTTGACCTTTAACATTATTGAATGTTAAATAGTAATCAGTTTCCACGTGAAATTAGCATAAGCTGCCATACTTTCTTTGGACAGAAAAAGTTCCAATAGTGTTTTTTTATTGCACGAGGTATCATACAGACAGCAATTATTAAAATGAAGGGAAAAAAAATGCAAAACGGGAAGATGGATGTGTTTATGGGCCAAGCTTAGGCCGGCTTATTCGGGCTCTATGGGCTGGGTCCAAACCTTTACTAGTAGTCCAGTAGAGTAAACGCCAGCTGTTTATTGCCCTATGGGCTTTTTTTGTTGGGGGGGGGGGTGTGGGGGAATCTATCGGAATTTTGAAGAATTGATTGTCAGCACGTAATTCATATTCATAGTTGTGTCAATAATTGTTGGTTTAAGTAATTTGATATTTATTTCTTTTAAGTAAAGTATCGAATTTGAGTCTTCAGAATGGAGAAAATTATTATTGAAAAAACTTTACCTCTATGATGAGTCAATCCAGTTTGAAATGAACTAATTTTAGATTAAAGGCATTGAAATACCCTTAATTAAACAAAAAAATATATTATGATTGTGTCATTAACTAAATTGAAATTAGGAGAGTCAGAAATATACTGTATAACAAGTAGGTTTTGTGACTTTGATAGTACATAATTAATGACAACTCTACAATAAAATTACCTAGAAATTGCAATCCAGCCAGGCTCCTTTACCTTGTTGCACATGATCATTCATGACTATAGCCTACAGGCAACAGCCTAAGGCGTTATTTCTGGTTTGGAAGATATCGCCATCACCATCATCATCCTGGAACGACTCGCTAGAGTAAAACATCCAGGAGTAGTTGGAGAGTTGGAATGGGCACATCTTTAATTATTTGACATCTGTAATTATCACAGATATATCTTAAGGTTTGGAGGAACCTAAATTAACAACCTATCCCACTCAACGAACCACTGATTGGATCTCAGAAAAAACACCGTTTTAGATTCATATTTTATTAGTACTATAAAAAAATGTTTACAACTTTTCAAGTCCGTCATGCATACACTGTTAAAAAAGTCCTGGCTTTGAAAACTTTTGTTGCATGGAGAGATGGTGATTGATGGTCCTCTTAAAATATCACCAAGCAAAGGCCAAAAGAGCAGGCAGCAATATTAAAATCTCACGTTCGCAACAATGCCTGGATTTGCTGTAATCTGGAACCAGACAACCTGGAAATCATCACAAGCCCCGTTCAGGCTTTCAACCACTGCCCTGGATGTGAAGTAATTTTCTGTTTTCAGCTTTGATACGCTTCCCACTTCTCACGCCACTTTCCCGACCAAGATTGCAAGCATTATAAAAAATAGTGACTTTATATTTAGAATATAATAATAATACTGCTTAGACTATAGATCTTGAAAGTTGGAGCCTGTGTCGTAATTGTCGACACTGGTTGTTTCTTAATACTTATCCAACCTGATTTAGATCCAACCTTACGGTCATAATGATTTTGCCCTCATGTGTCACCAACTCGAAGATCAAGGCCTATATCTTAATTAGAAATTACCTTAAAACTGTGGAAATGTAAGGCAAGACTCAAGAGGAAGGTGCCAGCAGCTGGATAGTTCAGCTGATAGTTTTTCAATGTTGGCATTAAAGATTTGGAGCCGAATCTTGCCTTAAGGCCTTCGCCCCTCCCCCCACCCCAATAAAAGAACGAAAAGAAACCACTTCGGCTAATGGCCGCTTTGTCTCCTAAATCCGGCCTTTGATGTTGACAACAATACTTATTACCAGTAATGACAGGTGAAAAGCAAGGCAACTGACAAGAAACCACTTCAAGTTGAAGATGCAGGACAAAAGAGAAAAACTTACTCAAATATTTGAGTTGTACAAAAGGGACGTTGAGACGTGGAGTTAACAACAAAAACAAGATTACAGGGACCATTTTGGCTGTGACTGATTTTCAAAACAACTACTATTTTTCTTTCCTTCTTCTTTTTTCAATCTTCTGGACAATTCTTAGCTCCAATAGAACACCAAAATTTTCCACCTTTTTATTTACATTCAAATAAGTAAAAAGGAAGAATGAAGAAACTTTGGGTTGCTACTCAAATGGGGAAAAATCAACTAAAATTCAGTTATTGGTAATAATAAATAAAAGAATTGCGTCAACTGTTTCTCAAAATTACTCAATCTGAAGGAATGGAAATTGTTCTAGAAGAGAGGCTAGCAGGGCTATCCTCACAAAGTGTTAATGCTTTCTCCAAACTGGCAACAATGTCTGTCATATTAGGCCTCTCCTTTCCTTCCAAATTCACACAATTCACAGCTGTATAAGCCATCAACTCCACCGCCTCAGCCTCGTGGATCTCTGGTACCCCAACCCTTCTATCCACCACAGACCGGAGATCCCCT
Source organism: Microcos paniculata (assembly GCA_030664755.1). Lineage (NCBI taxonomy): Eukaryota > Viridiplantae > Streptophyta > Magnoliopsida > Malvales > Malvaceae > Microcos > Microcos paniculata. The sequence continues at coordinate 41,370,037 of CP131459.1, read as the reverse complement.
GCCACTATCTTCGGGGTGGCGTATTCCACCACCCCCATCGGCGCTGTCCCATCTTCTTCATTCTTGAAAACAGCCTTTTTCCCGGTCAAAAGCTCTAACATAACTACCCCCAAACCATACACATCACTCTTTGCTGTCAGTACATTCAATACATAGTATTCAGGATCAATATATCCAACTGTCCCAACTGCCCTGGTTGACATAAATTCTTGATCAGATTCGGGTCCCATTAATGAAAGCCCGAAATCAGAAACTCTAGCCGTCCAATTCGTGTCTAAAAGTATATTTGAGGACTTGATGTCTCTATGAATTATAGGTGGAACTGCATAGTTGTGGAGGTACTCGATCCCTCTTGCTGCATCTAATGCAATTTTGATCCTCATTTTCCAGGAATTAAGAATGCTACTACTCTTTTCAACGATGTCCTTGCTATGCAGATGGTCGTAGAGTGCCCCATTGGTCATGTACTCATAAACCAGGAGCCTCTCATCGTTGTCTTGGCAGAATCCAACTAACCCAACTAAATGCTTGTGATGAAGCCTTGATAACAAAGCTATTTCTGAATCAAATGCAGTGTCTTTCTCTTGGAATTTCTTCACCTTTGCAGATGTTTCTCCTCTTTTGATGGCTACTTCACGACCGTCCTGAAGTTTACCTTTGTAAACAACCCCGAAGCTCCCAGCACCTATCCTGTTTTCGACCGAGAAGTTGTTAGTGGCATTGGCAAGCTCTAAGAGTGAAAAGTTTTGGGTCTTCTCTGCATGTTTTGATGATGATGACCCACTTCTCTGGCGTCCTAGTCTTCGTGAGCTGTTGCGCCTGGTGGAAATTGATCTTAAAGGTGGGGCAACGGAATCATTATTATCCACAACAGTCGTAATTATATTGGCATCTGTAACCGTGGGCTGAACAGAATTATGAGTTCTGCAAAGCAAGAAGCCACATACTCCTGCCCATAAGCAGTAGCATACAGTGCAAATCCCCGCAAATGCTCCGATTGCTCCAACAATCAAAAATGCCAAGGAAAGCCTGTTAATACCCTTCTTTGGCGGAGAAAATGGCCGCAATCCTTGTGATGGAAGTGGGGGCAGTATTGGTGCCAATGGCACTGGAATTGGAAGTTCACGTTGACATGGTCTACAAATGTTCCCTAAACCATCACACAATGTCTCAGAATTTAGATACGTACCGCAATTACATGGAGTCTGAACGCACGGACCTGGAATTACCATCCCCAAAGGAAGATCACCTGTTGAATTAACACCAGACCACCCAGGACCCCAGCAAATCATTGTTAAATTCCTTGTCGTCAAACCGCAAATAAAATTCAAACCAGAAACAATCGACTCAAATGAAACACCTGCAACTGAATCATAATCAAATTTAGACATGTTATTTGGTCCTCCCCAGCATAAAACTAATCCATTTCTTTGCCTGATACCGCAACTAAAGTTCCCTCCCAACGAAAAACCTGAGAACTCGAAAGCTGAACCAGAAGGAACATCCAACTGGCCGGACTCATTATTCCCTTTACAAACCAGGAATCCTGTCACAGTCAATCCACAAGCATGAGAATCTCCAGCAATCAAATTTGAGATTGACAAGTTACCAAATTGTCTTTGGATTTCAGCTCCAATCTTACTACCACCCCAGCAGAAAACTCTGCTATCATTCCTCAAAACCCCACAAGTGAAACCACTCCCTGCTGTGATTGAACGAAAATTCAAACCATCTTCCGGTGATGGAAATGGAGAACCAGCCCCTCCTCTCCAGCATCTAGCTATACCAGAATCGGCTTCCCTGGCACAAACCTGATCATCGCCAACCGCCAAGTCAGTCAAAGAGACATTGTAGTTGAAATATATACGCTTCGGCCTAAAACTTGAATTCACCAAATTTTGCGTCTCCCAACAATGGATGCTGAATCCACCTGACCTGAGACCACAGAAGAAGTTTCTGCCACCGGAGATTGCTTCAAATGACACATTGGGTAAAACTGAAATGTTGAGTCCATTTTGGTAGCACTGAACTCTCTGCGTAGGCTCACCAGCAATGATGCCACAAACGGTGCCCGTGCCAAAGGTGACAGCCGCCATGGAGGCCGAGCCAAGGGCAGTAACAACAGAACATTCTGTTGAGAATGAAACGATGAAAGTGATGGTGGTAAAGAAAAGGGAAATGGTGGAGGAGAAGGGTGTTAGTGTCATTTGAGAGATGGTAGTTTCTTGATCTTCCTCATTGAAGAAGAGCGTGAAAAAAAAAAACAAACGAAAGAAGATGAGATGAGAGCACGATGGGAATGATGAGTAATAAAACAATAAAATACAAGTCATAACAAGTGTGGTCCCGTGATGCTGTTGAAAGGGGAGGGTACCTGCTGATTCAAACTTTCACAGATTTAATTTATCAAACATAGTAATAAACTTTATAAATAGGCTAAGAGGATAAACTGATGAGTTCAATGCACTGCTCTTTTTTGCAGACTTTTTCACAGACCCGAAGTAACATTAGAGTTTCCCTGCCAGAATTTACAGTTGGGAAAGCTCTTAAGAATATTTTAATCATAAATTTTGCACCCACAAACAAAAGGAAAAACTGTAGAATTCAGTTGTTTGTAGTCCCACAAAAGACTAAATTTTAGGCTGTAAAATGATGTAAGCAAGGTAAGATTTTATTATCTACATAGGATTCTTCATTTTTTTTTTTTTGAGAAGGAGAATGTTTTGGCTGTCTAGGGGAGAAAAGCAAGATTTTAACTTGGATTATATCGGATCTTTCATCTTTATAATATTATTACAAACAATTATGCAAGAAGATACTTCCCTTTTTTTTTTTTGGTTGGGTGGAAACTTCCTTGTTTTTGTTAGTATACTATAGGAACAGAGAGCAACTTGGTTTATGTTCTGTTTTAAGTCTCGTTTGATCTGTTAGGGGTAAGTCACGGGTCTAACTCTGACTTTACCTTTGGGAGCAATTTTGGTTTTTAATGTCTGGATTTGAAGGATGTGATTCATTCATGTAGAAAATTAGCAACCTAACATTTAATATAATATTGTGACTGGTGAACCCCATCCAAGAAACTGTTCTAATCCTCTCACAAACATCGATTTCTTATCTTTCTACCTTTCTTCCTTTTCCTCCCTTCCTCGGAATAACTGCATTGACAATTATACAAAAGGTTTTAGGGCTCCCCTGAGTTTCCCAAAGTCATGACACAAACACAACTTTTTTTCACATTCCGGCAACTAGCATTATTTTTTTTCCTCCTCCTTGAACTTGGGTCTGCTCTCCTACCTTAGAATGTCGACCGCTCGTTCTTGAGTTTAGAGTGTCGAGACACTTCTGGGTGTCTTGGATTGGGTTTGTAAACAAGGAGCTGTGTTCCACAAGTCCGGCACCTAGTCAAGCATCAAGTTTTAAGTAACTTTTCGACTGTAGTCACAGTGGAAATTATAATAAAATAAGCAGTCCCAAAACCACACTTGTATATTTTTTAATTTCAAGGAAAGCGATGGGGATTTCCATTACATCATTAAGTTTCAAAAGCATAAAATAGTTGGTACATGTTAATGAGTTAATCAAAATCAATACAAATACCCACCAGAATATTCAGGTCACAGCCCTTCAACATTTACTCGACACCTAATTTACAGCTTCGATCAAAACTCCATGTTTAAAGGCATTTTTGGTATCTCACAGCTTTCAGTGCTGGTCCTGCGTGAAATAAAAGCACATATCGAGTAGCTGCCTAGATCAATCCAGAAAATACAAGGTTTTATTCAATCCGTCAATGTCTAAAATACACAAAGCGTTCTCCTGATAGAATGAAGTAATTTCTTAGATCCTTGACGTCACTAATCTGATTATAAATGTGATGTGTATGCTTCAAAGCATACATCAGAAATGCTAAGATATGAGCAGGCTTAATGGCACTAATAAGGTTGCTGATTTCAGCATAAGCTGACATGGGAATTCAACTAAATAGTAGGGCACCAGGAAATGAAACGATTCCAGACTCCGATGTGAGGCCAAGCTTACCCTTCATAAACATCTCTTTCATCTGCATCAGCTGTCATGTTGCTATCCTGAACCTCATATTCATAATCTTCATCGAGATCTTCCATAGTTTTTCCAAAAACAAACGACTTAGTCCCCATTGTCGTAAAAGGCATCAGACCAAAAGCTCTGGCAGTCTTGATCTCCCTGGCAACCTTCCTTTGGGCCTTGGCACTGATACCAGTCTACAGGATAAACTAAAAGGAAATAATTAAAGGAGAATTCATAATCTACCTTACGTGAAGCAAACCAAATAAATAGAATTAGCACTAGAGATTACCGAGCTCCTCTTAATAATAATACCGGCATCTGTTAAGAAGTTCGCCAGGAATCTGACATTCTGCGTAACACAAAACATCCATTAGGTGCAATTGTAACTAGATATATGGAGGTAACAAGGTAGAAATCACTTGAAATAATATTCACAAAATTTATTACTGAAGATAACTGAATAAAATATGTTGGTAGGAGATTGATTCTGCATCCATAAGTTCTAGTAACTAAAAGTTTGCTATCTGAGGTGATGTGTCATGTAATAAGTGCCACTTCAGCCAAAAGTAGGCTAAAACTCACATTTCAACTAACTAGACTCTTGAAGCATACAGATTATGAAAATTTCAAATTCACCTGCCCTTTTTCCGCGACCTCCCCCCTCTTCTTTCTTATTCCCCTTGCATTACAGCATTTAACAAAAACAACAATGATGTTCTGTTTAGACACAGAAAATCAACAATGATACTAAATTTTTACAGGCTCACCCTGAAATCAGCTTTTTGCAGAACTTCATCTGTGGTTGTTTCAAACGTGGGTATTATGGGAGGTTTCTGTACTCCCGGCTTTGTCAGATCAAGCTCCTGCATCATGCCACAAAAATTTTGAGTGAAAGAATATTGTTGGCTTGAAAAACAACATAACACCTTATTTCTTTCGTTTTTTTCTTTTTTCCACTTCAATCAAAGCTCCATGGAATCTACCCTGAAAGCTTATGTTTTCTACCAAAAATTGTTTTCCAACAATGAATAAAAACTAGTTGTAGCCTGTGAAATTCATCTTACAGACACAGAATAATGAAGGTTTTCTTCTACCAGAAGTTCCTTTAGAAAGCAATATGGTTTTACAGCTTTTTGTGCTAGTTTTTCGATAGATTGGTTTGAACTATTGTTTTGTGTCCTGATGATTTCTAAGAAGTATACATAAAGAATGAAGGTATCCATTCATACCCTTTGTTTATCTCTGCAAATATGATAAGTCAGGAAAAACCTATCAACCTTTCTAAACTGCTTCCAGACACATCCACATTAAAACTGTTAGCATAAAGAATCAGAAACGTTCTAATTACTAACCGAACTAATCGTTCAGGAACCTTGCAAAACCAAGATTTTCTAATTACTCGTTCTTTTTATCATTCCTGCATTGATTTGATTGATCCGTTATTTATCTCAATTAGAAGCCTAACCCAAACACCGACGTTAAAGCTTATACATAAGCAAGAAATAAGCGGATGGCAAATAAGAAAGATCAAAATTTTGGCTTCAACATTTTCAATATTCTTAAACAGGAGAAATAATGATAACAAGAAACAAAGATGGCTCAGAAAACACACCTTGGGTTCATACGTCATTCCAGGCATATAGGAAACATCTGGTCTAAAACAATAACCATCTTTTTCCGTTTCTTCCTCATCAAAGTCAAAGTAAACAGCTTTCTCCTTCAATTTACCATCCATTCCATCTGATAAAGTACTGAAACTCTCATCCAACCCATCCATTGTTGAAATTGACTCATCTTCACTATCCGTTCTATAATAACGAGCACGTCCCCCTCCACGTTTATCAAAGTTTTGGTAAAAAGATTGAGCCTTTGAACTATCCCAGGAAGACCCTCCAAATATTCTCCGTTCAAAATCATCGGCTGACTCGAATGTATCGGAATTTGGCCGCTGACCGTCAAACCCATTTCCTATCAGAAGATAAACAAATAAAATTTGTGATCAAAGGGTAATTCTTTTAGTGAAATTTGCAAAAGATGGGAAAAAAATTACCTGGAAATGAACCTGACGAGATAAATCTGACACTTTGGAAATGCTGTCGTGGGCGCGATAACCCACTTTCAAGTGAACCCAACAGAGCTCGAGCAATTCTCATTTCTGGTAATAACTTCTGTTAATATCAAGATCAGGCACGAACATAGAAAAACACAGAAGAAGGCCACCGGGATTTGATGGAACTTTGTAGGGTTTTGCCCTACTGAACCCTGACGTTTTTGGTTTTTTTTTTTCATCTTTCTTTTTGGGCTTTATTAGTATATCTTTGATTTGAGTTGGGCTTAGGCCTCGAAGATTAATTTTGCTGAACCCAGGCCTTAAGTTATCCATTGGGATCTCATAATGAGCTGAGGCTGAGCCTACACGAAACTAAACAACTTGAATTCTTTTCTCCTTAATTGAATTCTTGGTGCCCATTGGAATTCGTTAGAACTTTAGCTATAGATTTTTTAAATCAAAGCCACTGATAGGGTTTAACCAAGATCAAAATAAGAAAATAAGAACTCTCAATATATATATATGCATATATATATTGTTTCTCTTACTAAATTTAGGGCCTAATATACAAAATAATTTTCGAACTTATACAAAGTTGTCGTTTTGATCATTCAACTTTTATTTCGAAATTTTTGATATTCGAACTTTTATTTTGTGCATAATGTAGCCATTAATGTCGACATGGCCTAATCATATATTGACACTAGAAATTTTCATATGATACGCGGAATTTTCTTATTGTGCCATATCAGTATCAAGGGTTATATTGCACATAAAATAAAAGTTCGAAAACTAAAAATTTCAAAATAAAAATTGAAGGGTCAAATGATAATTTTGTATAAGTTCGAGAACTATTTTATGTATTAAGTTCTAAATTTACTTAAAGTGTAGCTTAGTAAACAAAAATTAGTTTGTTATCAATCATAGGACTGACTATCTTCATTAATTAGAAAAACAGTTTGAATATGCTTATAACGAAATCTAACAAGGTCTCCATAGGTTTTTTCTTTTTTCTTTTTTTTTACAGTATAAATCTACCGATATGACGTTATCCATAGATTACTTTTATTTTCCATAAAGAAAGTTTTATTTAATACTATTACAACTTATGAGTAATAATAATAGTACTTTGAACACTTTTCTCTGTTGTGGTTGAAAGAATTTCTTCAAAAAAATTAGCAACAAAAGGAAAAGTCCATCAACAAGGTGCTAATTGAAAAGGGACTTGAGTACTTGACAATACCCAAATATGCTTACCCTGTAGTATTGTAGCTTTCGACTTCATATTTTAGTGGAAGGTTGAATATGTTCGGGAGAATCCTACAAATCCAGCAAATCCATCAAACAGGGAGCTCTGCTTCTCTTTGATAATAAAAAAAAGATGAAAAACCATGATTGGTCCCCCCACACGCCGACCCATTTTCATCTTTCATGATTTTCTTTCTCACACTTTTTATCCCTTCCTATAATCCTTTTCCTCCATTGAGCAAAAAATGGTGTCACATCAATGATCAAGTGCCCATCTTATCGTCTAAAAGTTGGAAATTTACTTGCTAAGTGCTAACCTTCTTTCTTCTTAGTGGGTTTTACTTGGGTCATGATTTACTTCTCCCTCCACCCCAAAGTTGTTCAACTCAATCAGCTTCTTCTTCCCACGTCACATCACAATATCAAACCCAATAGACTTTGATGAACACTTGAGTGTTACACTACCAAGAGTGTGGACAAAAACTTTTTTTGAGTCCTTGTAAAGATTTTTAGATCTCTCATGATTGGTGTTTGTGAGCCGTTGCTTGCTTCTCAATCACACTAACCCACTTTTCTTTTTCATGATCTTAACCTAAAGCAAACCAGATGTAGCAGTAACAAATTGTTAAATTCCTGTAGTGTATCTCATAAAATCAATATTATTAGATGGGAACTTTACCAAAAAAATATATATTATTAGATGGGAACTTGTTCTAAAAAAAGTTGTAAAAGTAGTAATATCTCATAAGGAGAAGGCAGTAAGATATGTGGAAGGATATGGGGCTGATTTTTTATCCAAGACTAGACTAGATTTAGATCATCTATCCATCTAAAGAAGAAAAAGTTTAAAACACTTTTTAATCAGCATCTTTCTATTTTTACAAATAAAGTAGTATAAATTATTATTCCATCCAAAGGCAATAAAGGGTACCATTTTAACAAGACAAAAAATGTCATAGACAACCCATGAGGACTCTCGATTCCTCAAAAAGATACATACCAAATTTCAAGAGGACCATTGGATTGAAGTTGCAAAGTAGTTGAGCAAACCTACTCCTCTCAAATTCTTTTGCCCTTTACAAAATCTATATAACTTCTCACCTTTAGAAAGGTGATTACTTGGCAATATGGACAAAACCTGTAGTCAAGATTCAACAACAGTCGCAAATCCCCCTTCCTTGATCTAATGAACACGATCAAGTGCACAAAAAGAAAACACAAAGGGGAAGGGAAAATCTAATGGTCCGTACGATTGTGGAGGAATTGAGTTGCTTGCGGATTAAAATGTTATTTTCTTGTTTGGTATAAACCTTTGGTATCCAGTGACTACACTAAGGGGTTGTTTGGTTGGGGGTTAGGTAAGATAACTCTGGTTATCTGATCTTTGTTATCTTATATACCCTTATTTGGTTGAAAGTAATGAGATAACCAAGGTTATATTATATTACTGCCATGTCAACATATAATCTCAAAATGAGGTTATGTGATAATTTCCAAATTCTTAGATAATGTAAGATAACCAAGTTATCTTAAAATTTTTTCTAGTTTGCCCTCAGTATTTTACCCTTTTGGACCCTAATAACCTTATGTAATTGATAAATTACAATGTTTTTTTAAGCATAATTTATTTTGATTAAGAAACATAATTAAACTTAGCTTATAGAATTACTAAATTAATAATTATATATTAGTTCAATTAAACTAAAAGTATAATTTCTTTTTTGTTAAAAGCATAATTAAACTTAACTTATATAATCATTAAATTAATTATACAATATTTTACTAAGTTTATTACTTAAATAATTTTTATGTTAATCATGTTTAATTACTAAACTTAACAAAATTACAATAATTGTACAAAATATTGAACAAATAAGAAATAAACTTAAGTGTTGTATTGAGGGCATTATAGTAAACTATCCATTTTAACAGAATATATACCCTCCAACCAAACAGGTTAATCTTATATTCCGGAAATCTCAACCAAACAAAAATTGTACACATTCCGGGAATATGCACTAGGTTACGTTATAATCTGGTAATCACATAACTCTGGTAATTTAAAATACCTTGAACCAAACGCCCCCTAAATCTCAATTAGTCTAAAATTAAATCACGTCAAACCTCAAATAAAAGAAAATAATTAGGTTTGTTAACTCAAATTACTCAAGTACCTAATTGATCCAATTTTAGGCTTTTTATCCCCTCTATAGTGTCCATCAATTGCGAACCACTTAATGCAGAAAAGGAATAAGATACAGTAATTTTTTTTTGGAAGCCAATTATCCGAACATATTTTACATGGTAAATTTACCATGACATTAACCCATGAACGGCAAAAAGGTTGGAGAACTAAAAGATGAAAAATGGTTTAATATCTAAATCAATTTTCAAACTATATTAAAAAAATAAATTGATTCCTAAATTTTTATTTGAGATAATTAATCATTTAAATTATTATTTTGAGATAATTAATCCGTCAAACTTTATTTTTGAACAATATAATCCTTAAATGAGAAAAATCTCAAAGAATCAATGTAACACCTCTATTCAATTAAGAGTTATATTATATCAAAATAATAATTTGAATGATTAATTAATTTAAAATAATAATTTAAAAAATAAATAAAAATTTATGAATCAATATATTTAAATATATACTATAATTTATGGAATAACTTGACTATTTAATCCATAAAAAATACAAAAGAAAATTTGTTCCTTTTATGACAAAAACGACCCTAACATCTCGAGTCTCGACCACATGGAAATGGCAAAAGCAACATAGATGATTGTTTGTTGTTTGATGTCTGGGCTTAAAACAGAAGAATACGGTGCCAAGTGCCAAACATTTATTTGGTGTCGCCTCAAGTATTCCAATTCAAGCAAAAAGCTACTTTATTCGGAAAAGGAGATGAGTTTCAACAAAAGCCATAATCGCTTGGATCCCTCCTGAGTCCTGTCCTTTCCGCCTCCATTATTGGCCGCCCTCCCTCCCACGCGCCCATCTCCTCCTCTCGTTTTTCACCTTCCCATTCAGGCGATTATTTAAGTATAATAATGCAGTTTATATTTAATCCTGATTAATTAAGATTGACTTAATATATAAAATAATTTTTGAATTTATAAAAAACTATTATTTTGGTCTTTTAATTTTTATTTTAGTCTTTTTTTTATTTTTAAAATTTTATTTTATGAGTAATATAACGCTTAATACTGACATGATGTAACAATAAAATTATACGTGTCATATAAAAATATTATGAATCAATATTTGTATAGACTATGTCAACATTAAGGGTTATATTGTTTAAAAAATAAAAATGTGAGAACTAAAAATTTCAAAATAAAAGTTAAATGATCAACACGACAGTTTCTTACATATTCGATGACTATTTTATACATTAAACCAATCAAGATTCGAGTGGTATTGGGTTGTAAACTAGGAAGCTATTCTAATACAACATTAAGTAGGGTTTCACAATTTATAGACATGAATTTTATGATGAATCCTATAAAATTTTGATCTTTGATCAGTAATTTAATAAAAAAATAAGGATGGATCATTTTACACTTAATGTAAGATTAAGAGTTTTATACTCTTTTATAACTTAACATATAATAAAAATTTAGTTAATTCAACCGTTGAATTTCATACTCTATTAACATACATCGTGCATATAAGATTTCAAATTAATTTAAAATGTTTATTAAATGTTTGAATGCAATAAAATTTTTTATCGTTAAACATATATTAAAAATATTCAAAAATATTAGAACTTAGATCAATATCATAAAAGTATCAGATTGATTTAATATTTTATATGTATGATAAATTCAAATATATTGTTAAATCCAACAGCTGAATTATTACAATATTAATCATATATCAAATTATAAAAAATGTATAAAACTAAAAATATTATACCAGATGTAAACTGATATAAGTGATGAATCCTTTCAAAAATTACATATGAATATGATATGTTTCTGGAAGCAATGTCGAAATCGAATTATATGCTGATTCTGTGACACCTCACACCAGACAAACCCGTCATTGGTTCGTGGGTTCTCCGTGGCGGGGAGGGATAGGGGGTGGTGCATGAGGACATGCAAGTTGGGGTGAGTAACTCCAAATAAGCTGTCACGAGGCAAGCGCTTTTGGAGGGTGAGTCCCCCATTATTGGCCCCTTCTTTGCCCCTTTGGCGATGGAGAGGCTGGACGTTGAAAACGACCGGCGGGGTTTGGCCGAGCATCCGTGGCAACCTAAATTATAGAAGAGAGAGGGGAGGGCTACACGGTCAACTTAGTTTTTCAATTAATATTTTTGACGTTATATTCTTATTACCAATTTTGTTATAAAAGCAATTAAAAGGAAGTAAGTAAGTAGAAATCAGTATTTGACCCCCCCAAAAAAAAAAAGTAGACATCAGTAGTTGTTTGTTGCTTCTCATATGGTTCGGCATATGTTGATGAAAAGAACATTTGTAGGCAGGAATTGTAGGACCACTTGGTGGGCATTTGAGCTCGTCCAAAAGCCATACTATAAACAGTTGACTTATTAGACGGATAACCAAAAAATATTCTCGCTACCTAACTACATTTTTGCTAATATTTTTAAAGGTTCCCTTTGACGGTGGGCTATGGAATCAAATTTAGCCAATTACTCTCACTTTGGATGTTATGGTAAATGTTCTTCCTATCTAGCTAACTAACTTGGTGCTTCAAATTTTCCAAAGTGCGAGATTAATAAGTGAAATTATTTTTATACTTCTTGTATGCTTTAGGACTTGGAGCTTATTTGTCTTGTGGAGCAATTATTTGGAGTTGCAAAGGAATCCAATGAGAAAATAAACTTCGAAAGTTTTTCTCGTATGAATCTAACATGATTTAACTTCAAATTAATTGTAACCTAATATAATTATTACATACTGGTATAAGAACTAATATAATAAATGATTAGCCATCGATCTTTTTAAGATTTTTTAATATTAATCCAAACAATAGGACAGATTTTTTTTATTTTACACATCAATTAGAATGGAATTTTTTTTCCTATCACAGATGATAATTATACTAATAATTATTTAGTTGATCAAGGGTTGGATTTGAATTCCTACCAATTTGATAATTAGCCCACAAGCTTTGCCATCATGCTAAATGGGCAGTTAGAACACAATTTTGTTTTGGTGCTTAAAATTGTCCAAAACCTACAAGATTCAGCACCCTAATAACAATTTAGTAACGGATCACATGAGCTTGAGAATTGAAGTGCGTAAACACATGAGGTGATTAGATCGCCTTAAAAATGTTTGGAGAATAGAAAGAAACGAGGAGGAGCAAACAAAGAGTTGGGGGGCAACAAAACGAAACAAAGCACGTCAAATCAAACACCTTTTTCCGTTGAGACGAGGAAAGACGGAAAAACAATTCAGTTTCTTCATTCTTGCTTCAATTGGTTCGGTTCCTCTCTCCTCTTTGGAGTTCTCCTCAAAAGTGCAGAAATCAGCTGCATTTATACTGGTTGCGCTCTGCCACGTAACGCCATCCCAATGGTTCATGCTAAGAACGAACTAATGACTCGTCCTACGTGCAAAGCACGTGACAATATGGACCAATCGACGAAGAAAGGGACCCAAAGGCTGTAACTTTGTAAGCCTAATAGTTTGGGTCCACCACCCGAAACTGACCCATTAGCGAGTAGTGGCTAGGCAATTGGCAATCGGCAAATCCAAGCTCAGCCTTTTTTTTTTTTTTGGTCGAAACCAAGCTCAGCTTTTGCAATCTTCATCCTTCATCTCATGATGATGATTGCCTTTTTATGCTAATGCGGCACGTCAATTATCAAAACAGTTCATTGTCAAACTTGTTAACTTAATTAATTTTAATTAATTAATTCTCTCTATACTCCTTTTTAACAAGAGTTCCTACCTCATTCTCATCAAATTATTGCATCATTGAAATTTATATTTCTCTCTATAAAATATTTTTTTTTCATTACCACATTCAATTTTTTTGCCCTTTCGGATTAGATTCCTTTTTATTTTATATTTGGCCCCTTAGGAAAAACATTATTGAAATCTAAAATCTTCAACTTAGGATTTCCTTGTCCACAAACCTAAATTGATAAACATCAAACACGACACAAATGGAAGAAAAAAAAAAGTGGGAATCTAACCTGTCCCACTTTGATTTATCATAGATGTTTTTATCATAATTACTTTTTTATTTGATATTGGAGATTACCAAAGTTTAATCTCTATCAAAACTAAGAATTCAATATTTTATCATTAGGTATCATTTCAAAGTAATTTAGATATGAAACATAATAGGGGTTGTTTGATTAACCATTGAAAATTTTCAAACTATTGAAAATGAAAACTTTCAATGCTTTCATTTTTTCAATGTGTTTGATAATAAAAGTTAAAGAACCACTTAATTGGAAATTTTCAATGAAAAAGCATTGAAAATAATAAGTAGCTCTTAGGTTACTTATTTCATTCAACAATTCCATTTAAGGAAAAAATCATACATTAATTACATTTATTATTGTATTCTTTCCTTTTAACCACTATTCTTTCCTTTTTATTAATTATCAATGCATTTATTTTTCATAAAATTTCATTTCTCTTATAATAGTTCAAAAATAAATTTGTTCAAACATAATAACTTATCAAACAATTTTTACACAAAAAATTCAGTACTTAAAATTTTCAGAAAAAATTTTCAACACTTAATTTTCAGTGCTTAATTACTTCAGTTTTATCAAACAGTACCATACTTTCCGTTAATGTTCGCATCGTAAAGTAAATAAATACAGTATATAAATAAATCATGAGATGGAAAGGAGGGTGGGTGACTCATTGTTGTGTAGCAACAGCAGCTATCAAAACCCTAAAATATCTGTTTGCCAAAAAAAAAAACCTAAAAAATCTTAAATGGAAAACATTAAAAGAGAAGAAGGTAGTACCGTAGTAGTATGATTCATAGAGAAGGATAATCGCCAAGAAGGAAAGGTGTCTCTCTCTCAGAAAGTTGCATATTAAATGTTCGACCTTTTTCCCTGACTGCGACGGCATAGGTACACATGTGGTCGAGAAGAGAAATAGTGATTTGGATTCATCCCATAAATAATATAGCTCTTCTTCTTTTCTTTTTCTTTTTTTCTTTTTTCAATATTCTGCCCTCAATTTCTTTTCTTTTTGCCTTTGTTTTCACCTTTATTATCACGTACAACAATACCATACACATCTCAATATGCAAAATCTAAACATGAATTTTTTTTTAGTTTTTTATCTGGTATCTAGAGTTTTGTTGTGATTATTTCGGATTCGATCTGTATCACGTATTGTGAATGAGTCTCTTAACGAAGACAATTATATACGTAAGATCTCGAACTCGAGACCTACTTAAATTAGAATAAATCACTTACCACTTTATGCAACACACGTTAGTAAACATGACCTTTTTCCATTTCTAGTTCTCTCTTATTTTTCCTCTAAAGAAAAGCGCATTTTAACGCGCAAAGCTCTCTCGACAGCGACTCCACTGCTCCCCCCCCTTTACTTCAGTGGACGCAGCATCTTCCTTCCTCTCTCAAAAAGTAAACCCATATTTTTATATTAACAATATAAATAATCCTAATTATTAAGTATATTTTCATTTTTTTTTTCATGAGAAAACAAGAAAGGAAATGAGAAAATTTACTACTAATGGTAACTAATTACCAGTAGAAACAGAAGGAGAAGAAGGAACAAGGAGGGGGGAGATCTTTATTTAGAGTGAGAGAGAATCTATGCTCACCATCTATTTGTTCCCGTCCGATGACATGACATGACCCCACCCATAAACAAAACAAACAAACAAAAACAGCCACAGTCTCTTCTTCCTGGCCATTTTTTTCCTTTTATCTCTCAGCTTTCAAGTTTCAACTCTCTCTCTCAAGTCTCAACCTCTCTCTCTCTTTCGCACTTCTTCTGCCTTCCAATAAATTATTTCAAAAAGTTATTGAAGTAAACACTCCCTCAATTTTTTTATTGCCTTAACCCCTCTAACTGACAAAATCAACACCAACACCAAGTACAATCCTCCCCTCCAAAAAAAAAAAAGGAAAGAAAAAGAAAAGAAAGCTCTTTTCTTTTTTATTTTTCCTCTCTTAATTAAGATTACATTTTCATTTTTTTAATACAAATCAGATTTGTTCTGGTTTTTTTTGTTTATCTTTTCTCTTTTACATGCTGGCCGGCGATGCCGACGCCGGTAAGTACAGCTCGGCAATGCTTAACGGAAGAAGCGGCGCGTGCGCTGGACGAAGCGGTGGTCGTAGCGCGTCGAAGGAGCCATGCGCAAACGACTTCACTCCACGCCGTGTCGGCGCTGCTTTCCCTACCGTCCTCTACTCTTCGAGACGCCTGTGCACGAGCGCGAAGCAGCGCCTACCCGTCACGACTCCAATTCCGGGCGCTGGAGCTCTGCGTTGGGGTTTCGCTCGACCGTTTACCTTCATCGAAGACCGTTGAAGACCCTCCCATCGCGAACTCCTTGATGGCGGCGATCAAACGGTCACAAGCCAATCAACGGCGCCATCCAGAAAGTTACCATTTACAGCAGTTACATAGTAACAATAATAATAACAATAACGGCACCGGTTGTTCCCAAACGGCATCGCTTTTGAAGGTTGAACTTAAATACTTTATTTTATCGATTCTCGACGACCCGATTGTTAGTCGGGTTTTCGGGGAAGCAGGTTTCCGCAGCTGTGATATAAAGTTGGCTTTAGTTCACCCGCCAGTAACTCAAGTTTCCCGGTTTTCACGCTCCCGTTGCCCGCCTATATTTTTGTGTAACTTAACGGATTCTGTTTCGGGTCGGGCCGGGTTTAACTTCCCCTTTGCTGATCAGGATGATTGTGCTGGTGAGAATTGTAGGAGAATTGGTGAAGTTATGGTTAAAAAGAGCGGGAAAAGTCCGTTGCTTGTTGGGGTTTGCGCTATGGAAGCTTTGAGGGGTTTTACAGAGAGTTTAGCAAGAGGGAAATCTGGTATTTTGGATGGGGATTTGGCTGGGTTGATTGTAGTTTCGATTGAAAAGGAGGTAAATGAGTTTGTTATTGGAGGAAATGAGGAAAATTTGAGGTTGAAGTTCAAGGAAGTAGAAGGTATTTTGGACAAGTGTACTGGGTCAGGAGGAGGAGGAGGAGTGGTTTTAAATTTTGGGGATTTAAAAGGGTTGATTTCGGATGGGGTTTTATATGATTCAGTTAGTTCTTTGGTTTTGAGATTAACGGGTTTAATGGAAGTTTATTGGAGGAAATTGTGGTTGATTGGAGCTGTGGCTAGTGTTGAAATGTATAGGAAGTTTTCCGATAAGTTTCCAAATATTGAAAAAGATTGGGATTTGCATCTGTTGCCCATTACTTCTTCTGAGAGTTCTTTTGATGGGGTTTACTCAAAATCCAGGTGGGTTTTACTCAATGCTTCGAGTATCTTACATATGTTTTATTCATTTTTTGCTTCATTGAAAGTCTCTTAGTTATATTATAGTAGTGCTGTCTTGATTCTTGCTTATCTAGGCATTTCTAGGAGTGGAGTAACCATTTTTTTTTTATACTCGTGCTCTTTGTTTTTAGTTGCTGTGCTTTATTTTTTTATGTTTTGTCATTTAAAATATATCTTTTGTTTCGGGGTTTTGCCCACTTTATGTTTTGTGACACTCTTGTTTTCTGAGAACATGTGTTCAATAAAATAAATGAAATGTACTACTACGAGTAGTTAAAAAATGTTTCATGCTTATGGTTTTGTCCTATATAATACTAATAAAATAGTGCTACTTGATAAGAAAAAGGCAATCAAAAATAATGTTTGGAGCTATGTCAGTTGGATGATTTGTGTCCTCTTAATGCGTAGATGTAGAAGTCACTTGAAGAAATGGAGAAGCAGTTCTTGAGTTCCTAAGTCTCTAGGATTTGGAGCAAAAAAGGGCATGATCTTGTTTATAACCAGAGCGCTGACCATATATAGATGATATGGTTAAGAACTAAAAGTTCACCTCGTCTGATGACCATCTTGATTGCATGCTGTTCACCATAGCCATAGTGTATGAGAAATCTGGGAGTGGCATCTTAACATGCCTTAATGATGTCTTTTTTCTTTCAGTTCATAATAAAGCCTTAAGGCAGAGGATGCAGTAGAACTTCATTCTTGGAGAAACATGTATCCACTGCATCTATTATGACGTTAGCTGTGGTCTGCCTCCTATCATCTATCCTTTACATATTTCTAGCTTTAGTTCTTGTCTTAGCGGATTTAATAGGCCTTTTTTTCACAATTTTTTGGAGGAAGGGGTTCACTCAACTCTTTTTTTTTTTGGTGTACCAAGGGTATCCCCAGGCCTTTGGCCCAAGATTAATCCCTTTCGAGCTTGGTTGGCCCATTATGGGGGTAAAGTTCTCCTAACAATGGTTTTCTCCATTCACAAGACTCGAACTTGAGACTTTGCTTAAGGGTAACAAGTGCCAAACCACTTGAACCAACCAATTATTGGTAGTTCATTCAACTCTTTAATCAAGGGGATCCTTGCACCTAGCATTGATTCAATGCATTGGTTGCTTAGGCTTGTCTTGGGGATGCAGTTCTTTGCAGCAAATCAGTAGTTATGACATTCTTGTTATGTTTACGTATGTGTGTATCTACTCAATGTGCCCTTTAGCTTCTGACTGTTTTTCACCCATTGGATCTCACAGTACCATGCTCATGATATACTTACAGCTTGATGGGGTCCTTTGTTCCATTTGGTGGCTTCTTTCCAACACCATCAGATTTGAGAAGTTCTTTAAGTGGCAGAAATCAATCTACCCCTCGATCTAACCTTTGCAATGAGAAATATGAACAAGAAGTTGCTGCTATTATGAAGGTAGGATCTACGGTTTCGGTTGCTGATCAGTATTCAGAAAATTTGCCTTCTTGGTTACGGATGGCAGCAGTTGACACGAGCAAGGCGACGGATGTAGCAAAGGTGGGTTAGCACTTCACAATTTTGAAATCTTTGACATGGCTGAGAATATGCAGCCACTTTTCTACTTTTAATCCGTTGTTGGCATTAGTCATAGGCTCTATTTTCATTGATAAAATAACAATTATGTTTATTTAAGAATGTGCTTCATTATCCAGTGCAGACTAAAGATGGCGAAAGTATGTTGAATACTAAAGTTTTGGGGTTGCAGAAAAAATGGAATGATACTTACCAACATCTTCACCACACTCCACCATCCCACAAGTTAGATATTACCCCCACCATATCCCCAGTTACAATAGTTGGGGGCCCTCAGTTTGCGACGGACAAGAAGCGAAACAGTGGTGAAGATCTGCGTATTAATGAAAATCGAATCCCTGATCAAAGTCCCAGCTCACAGATGCACTTGCAAAGGATTTTTCCACCAAAATGTAACATACCGATCCCACGTACTTCTGAAGCTGAGAATATTAATTTGCAGTCCAGGTTATGTGCAGATGTTTCGACCCTTGCTCAGCAGACAGATAAGGATGTGCCCTGGTTTACCCGTCACCCTCAGCAAAATATTAGCTCTTATGCTGGACGAATGCGATCATCATTTCTTCCTCCTGTCACCACAGATTTAAAGCTAGGAACAGTCTATGCATCTACCATTCAGGAATCAAACGCCAGAAAATCACTAGATCATAAAGAAGACCTTCAGCACTTATCAGGTTCCGTATCTACTGAATTCGATGTAAATAGTGAGAATACTTCTTATCAATTTGCCCAGTCTTCGTCATGCTCTGGTCTTACATCAGGAGAGCAGTTTGATCAAGGAGATTACAAGTCCATAAGGAAAGTTCTTGCTGAAAAGGTTAGCTGGCAAGAAGAAGCCGTAAATTCTGTTAGCCAAGCTATATCCCAATTAAGGAGTAGAAATGGAAGCCATCGTGGCATAAACAGTAAAGGGAATATTTGGCTTACTTTCCTTGGACCTGACAGAGTTGGAAAAAGAAGAATTGCGTCAGCACTTGCTGAGGTGCTTTTTGGCAGCGAGGAAAGCTTAATCTGTGTGGATCTGAGCTCGCAGGACAAAGTTAGCCAGGCAAACTCAATTTTTGAATGCCAAGAATTAAATGGTTATGATGCGAAGTTTAGGGGGAAAACAGCTTCTGATTTCATTGCTGAGGAGTTGAGGAAGAAACCCCATTCTGTTATCTTCCTTGAAAATGTGGATAGGGCTGATTTTTATGTCCAACATAGTTTGGACCAGGCTATAAGAACAGGAAAATTTCCTGATTCACATGGGAGAGAGGTCAGCATCAATAATCTGGTTGTTATAACAACATCAGCCTTTGCAAAAGGTAATACAAATGTTCTCTATGAGAAGAAACCCATGAAATTCTCTGAGGAAATAATACTCGGAGCCAAAAGCTTGCAAATGCAAATTGTTGTTGGCTCTGGTTCTAATGATGTCAGCAGAAGCAACAACACGAGAGTTTCAGCAATAACAAAAGCTTCCACTTCTGCAACTGTTAATAAAAGAAAGCTGATTGACACTTGTGACTCTTCTGAACTGGAAATATCAGACCAACAAGAACGAGTCCACGAGGCATCCAGGTCCTGTCTGGATTTGAACCTTCCAGTGGAGGAGACCGATGAGGAAAACAGTTTGGAGGACTCTGAATGTGAGTCACTCTCTGAGAACTCAGAAAGTTGGTTGGAAGGATTCTTTAGCCAAGTACATAGGAAGATACACTTCAAGCCATTTGATTTTGATGGACTTGCCAATAAAATTGTGAAAGAAGTCAGCTCACAATTTCAGAGGATTGTTGGATCTGAGTTTCGTTTGGAGATTGATCAAGAAGTCATGGTTCAAATACTTGCGGCTGCCTGGTTATCAGACAGAAAGGGAGCCGTAGAAGATTGGCTTGAAAAAGTGCTCTGCAGAAGCTTTGCCGAGGCTCGGCAGAAGTACCATTTCACTTCTCAGTCTGTTGTGAAACTAGGTGCATGCGAAGGTGTTATTGTGAACGAGCAAGCTCTTGGAATATCTCTTCCTGCTAAAATCAATCTGAACTGAATTTTTTCATGCTGTAATTAAATGTATAATGTAGCTTCTAGTCTCTAAAAGCCTTCTTTGGCAAGCATTCCCGTAATTCTTTTGGGTATATTATTTTTGTGTTGTATTAAAACGCAGTAAAAAAGAATGTATAATGTTCTCCTTTCCCACGTTTGTTAACTTTTCAGCAGCCTGGATTAACTAGATTCGTTTGTGATCTTACCTGCCTGAAGTCAAAGCTCTCAGACAAAAGACTAGAGAAGGCAGAACGATGCTAATTCTTAGGAAGTTGTCAAAATTTGACCAATTGATAAAGTAGGCTTAAACCTTGTTTCTCCATGAACATCGTTATTGCTTGATCAATTTTGTGTGTTCCGCATGATTCATGAAGCAATAGCAAAAAAATTGCCAACACCTTGGCAATTTATTTCGTGTTTCAGGTCGGGGCTTTGGTACCAGGTGATGGGCTTGGCGAAAGGGCATCTCTCAGAGCCCACTGCTTTTTACACGTGCTGCTGTTTCGGCTCTATGGACCTAGACTCATGCTTGTTTCGAAGGCCTGCAATCCCAATTCTCTGACGCAAAATGCCATTGGATTGATTGTTTTCTTTTTGCCTAAGGTCGTATTAATCTTTCCCCACGACCTTTTTTCTCTTAAAGTTCTGGGTTGAATTTGAGTCCACAGCCGCACGTAGTCCAAAACAACATCGACACTATTTTTTTTTATCTATATCTATCATATATATATATATATATATATATATATATATAAATACGAATGGTATAAAATTTTTGAATAGTTTAAAATATTATTTTTTTAAATATTTCAGAATTATCATTGATATTATTGATTTAAATTGAAACTCTTTATTTATCTTTTCTAAATATTTTTTATATATTTATTAAATGATATTAGTAATTAATTAATTTTATGTTCATTATAATTAAATTATTATTATATTATATTGAAGAATATAATTTAATTATTATTTAATTTTATGTAATTTAATTTAAATTTTACTAATTTATAATTTAATTATTATTCACTTTGATGTAGTTTATTTTTTTATTTTTTATTATTATTAATAACGTATTGTATCACGTGTAATGCACGTGACAATGAATAATTAATTTAACCAAAAGTATCATGAGACCTTTAATTGAAGATTAATTTTTTTTTTGAATCGACGACATTAAAAGTAAAATTATCTTAACAAGTTCGTTTCATAGATCCAATCCTCACTTTTACCTGACTAGAGGCCTTAACCAACGCTTATTGGTCAACAACAATATTCTTTTCTTTTTTTTTTGACAAAACAACACCAATACTATTTAAGTCACCATATTATCTGTCAAACAGAGAAGGCCCAAACTCGGCTAAAAGAATATAGGGTTTTTATTTCTAACAAAGCTCATGTCTCATGACTTTAGGCCTCTTAGCACCGCCTAATTTCTTGTTCTCTCTCAACAAGACAACCGCCAATCAATCATTTACAAGTTTCTCAAACCATGCCATTGCCTGTTCCCCCCAATTAATAATTTAGCCGTTCTAATAATAAATTTACAGCGGGCTACTGCTCCCTAGTCCCCGAAAGTTTCTTGCCAAAATCAATAGATTTCTACTTTCTAGGCCATCGCCTTTTGTGTTTTCTCTTAAACAGCTCTATGGATGACAAAGTTTCCTGTTTAATTCCGTTAGGTTAGGGACAGGGTCGGCTACAGGTATCTAACTCCAATTATATCAAAGAATGGGCAAAGACAACAACGACTTGCTGACAGGCAGAAAACAGTACCACTTTGGTAAAAAGCTGGAAAACACTTTAATCATTGACCTTTGGCTGCTACAATTTTCCGTATGACTGATTACATGTATACGAGTTTGAACGTGTGGTGAGGGCTCACGCTCGATCGGAGCCCGGAAGAGTCATCTGTTCATCTCCTTCAAACCATTCTACGTGACTTGGAAAAACCAAAATCTCATCCAAAACTGAAGATCTTTTTTGGGCCTTGGGACTTTGATATAATGGTGTTAGAGAAATGCATTTTCTCCTTCCAAGTCTTCTTTTCTTTTGAACCTAAATATTTTGTGGTGACATGAGATAAGCTGAATATAAGCAAGCACCAGGCGAGATGGCGCAGAGGACGGTTGTCCTGTCGCCTCCGTACTTTATAAAAATAAACTTAAATCTTGTGGAAAAAGCAAAGTCGTTTGCGCAAAGGCCAAAGGCAAATTTTCTAGGCCAACTCTGACTTTTCTTGCTTTTGATTGTTAGACGGCTTGTTTGGTGCTGAAAAATTGCTGCACTCACTGCCCACTGATGTTTCAATTTTCTGTCTCTTACAATTGTTTTTTCTTGCTTTTCTTCCAGACGTCCCCTCTAGCCTCCACAACCCCAAAAATACAAAAAGTTAAAAGAAATTAAAGACCATTATTGATTATCTATGTTGAAGTTATAGTTTTTTTTATTCCTTAGAAATGTACATACACATAAATATATATAATATTATATATTATAATAAGATTCAAATTCGAAACCTTTTTATTCTTTTTAAATAAAGTATCGAGTTCGAGTCGTGTGAATGAAAAAAATCATTATTGAAAGGACTTTACTTTCATAATGGGCTAACCCTACTCAAAATAAATTAATTTTGAAACAAATATTTGAAGATACCATTGGTTAAAAAAAATTTTCTCTTGGTTTGCCAAGATTGATTTCTATAGTTTCTTGAGATAATTTTGATTATAACATAATTTCTTTTTAAGTAACGATTATAACGTAATTAAATATGCAATTATAGTCACATCTATGATATATTTAACCCACGAAAACATATTTATTAGAAAAATTTTACCTTTTGTTTTTGTAAGTTAAAGATAAGCTAATCTTAGACCGATAAAACTTAAGGTTACCCTTAGTTAAGTCACATCTACGAGATTGGATAATAAACCGAATTGATTGGTAGTAACAAAAATAATGTGAAATGTCTTGGTCATAAAGCACAGATACGATACTTATATATCCCAGGACTCGTATGGAAGAAACTAAACTTAAAAAAGGAAAAAAAAAATGAAATGGGATTCTTACTTATCACCTTCGTCTTTAAAATTAAGCTTCCCTTACCCTAACCCTTTAATAAAAAATGGGAGAAATTTGCCTCAAATTATGTACAAATTAATTGGAAACAAATGAGACGATACTTTTAAAATCAAAGGTATATTTGTTATATCAGATTAAATTATATAAGATGAGTAAAAAAATTACATATAATTTATACTGTGATTTATAGTATTTACATAAATAGTTTATATTATGAGGAATATTATTTATAAGATGAGATAATAATCTCTATTTCTAGAGGATTAAGCCATTCAATAAATAATTCTCCCCACGATACAAATCTATATCAATATTATAAAATGATACTATAAACTACATGTAATTTTCCTCTTCATCATATTCAATTCTATCAAATCTAATACAATATAACAAACTTGCTCTAAATAGATTAAACAAATAGAAGAAACAGACAAGCAGCACACCATAATGTATCTTATTTGCTGAAAAGAAAAAACAGACATTATTTAATTTAATAATAAAAGTGTAAGATTAGTCCTCCTCCACTCATAAAAAGTATCTTTTCATTTCCTCATGTTCAAAGATAAATTATTAAATAAACAATGGTCGTCGAATACTTTTAAGATATATATAGTCATCACTCTATGAATTTTTCAACCATAAAAATCAATGCATGATCGATTCCTCTTATCTAAATCAAACAATTTTTTGTATTTTCACTCTATAATAATATAAAAAATAGTATTTGACTATTGCCAAGGTATGTCTTGGTTGATAAATTAAATTTTGAAATAAACAAATTCAATTTGTTGGAATATAGAGAGGATCATGACATAATTTCAACAAATATAAATAATGCTTGTAATTGCTCATTACCCTGTCACTACTTCTTTTTCTCTTTTAAAGGGTTTTTTTTTTTTTTTCATATACGGATTACGGAACACATATATAGGATCATGTAAATCATGATGTCTCACTATCCATGCTTCTGTACAACTTGACTTAGCTTCAGGAACTTTTAGTCATTATTTTGACACATTAATAGGAAAATTAATGTGGAAAATTAAATTTTGATGACAAAGAATACCTATCTGAACAAATTAACATGATGACCAATTCAAATTCTCTTTTTCCTCTTAAATCAATAGTATACCAATATTTCAGTATCTAATAGTCATAGTAAATTCTAACTATTCCAAAATCAAGAAAAATAAATGAAATCATGATGTATTCCATATAATTTACACATGATATTCTTGTTGGTGAACTTTATGTAAGATGAAATCCTGACCATTGATAATGAACTCAATCTTTCAATAGTTTGTTTGTCTTTTTTATTTTTTCCCTCTAGAAATGAATGCCCACTTGCACTTTCCACTTTTCTCCTAATATTATCTAGGAATTTGCTAACGAGTGCTTATTGACACCGGATAAGCAAGTAATAATTGTCTCATGATTATTTTATTTTTTGTGTTTTACATTTATTTTATATTTTTATTATTATTTAAAGATAAAAATATCCTTAATTAAGTCTAGTCTCCAAATAAAAAAAATAAATTTTAAAGGTAAGTTTTAATATTTAAAATATATTATTATAGGGTTTTAGAAAAAAAAGACTTTCAATAAATCTGTTAAAGTTTAGTCCCAAATTGATAAAGTTTAGACCCAAATAAAATTTTTTTTCTTCTCACTATATATATAAGGGTATTTTTATCATATAACTTTTATCTAAAAATAATTATTACCATTTTAAAATTTATTTAAAGTCCATTTTTAACCTTATTAAATAGACTTAACCAGTGCCTCTAGGCATCGATTAACCGGATCCTATTATCTATTCAAAAACCCTAAAGAAAGGGTATAGAAAGAAGAATAGTACTGCTACTATGTGATTGGTTACAACATCAAATGCAATCTTTCCACCCATGGGAAAATGACATCAATACCAATATTGTATTTATATATTAATATTATGCTTATAATGAGTTACGAGTTTATCAGTTTTCCACCTTCCCTTCCCTCCGGACCCTTCCTAGCTATACCCAATTCCTGCTGGGTCCCCAACCCTTTCTTAAACCTTTGTTTGTGTCGTCATTATGTATTCCAAGGAAAAAAAAAAAGTGATGGGTCCCTGAGTGGAGCACGCCATGGACTTTTCTCTTTGTGCTCTAACAAATTCATTCATTCATTCATACATACTCTATTTGTTAGTCAAATTTGTCCCAAAATTATCATGACCGTTGGATTCATTCCACACCACACCCTTACATATTTGATTGATCCTTAAGACCATCAACAGTTAAACGTCGAATTCTTTATGGAGACACTTCAACGATTTTGAAGCTCTATCTTTGAATGTTCATGGAAAATGATTATCTTTCCTTTGCATAAGTTAAAAGTTTTAGACACCAAATTCTTGTTCCATTTGTTAATTTAGTTTTTTATTATGGACACTAAATATTTTAAGGAAGAATCTTTAATCTTATGACAAAAGAGAACCATAAATTTCCAGTGTATAGTCAGCAATTAACTCCACTTAAATACCTTATCTTCTTAAGGATTAAAATAAGTGTTATTTCTTTTTTGTAGTCGTGTGCATTATTATTACTTTTTTTTTTCCAATTACTTGAACCCGTATCCTTACATTAGTATATATTAATTGCATTTATTATATTTTTGTGCACGTCATTTCCCAACATATTCAATTATTGGTCCACTTGTTATGAAATAATTTGTAAAAACATTTCACGTACGTGCATTATATATTAAATTAATTAAATCCACTATATTATTTTCCTCAAAAGAAAAATCACAATATTATCATTTCCTATCATGTAACCAGATTTTAATTTGAAAAATTGAAAGATGAAATAGTCGTGCCGGCGTACTTTGTACCAAAGAAAAATAATGCCTAAAGGAAAGAGATAAATGGGCAATAAAATGTGATCATTAGTCTTTTGAAAAGCCTTGGATAATCCCACTTCCATAATCCATAATAATCTATTTATCCTAAGGACTTAAGTCTTATATGACTTCTTCTGTACCAAAAAATAATTCATAATCCATTTATCTGTATCTTGAGACTTTTACCACTAATTACATCATTTTTCATTAAGTATGTGAATAATCTTAATTTAACATCACATTAACACCGAAATCCACCACCTATTTATTAAAGTTTGCAAAGCTAATATATGTCCCTAATAAGAACTTCGATTTTGCTAACAGGTGTACTTTGTACACCATTTAAGGATAATCACCTTTTCATTTGAGGAAAACTACTTTTTATTTAATGCAAGAATTTTTTTGAATTCAAGAAAAGATGAAGTATTGATTATATAAAATTTTTCTATATTTAGCATCTTAAATAATACTCTCTCTCTTCCTATTTAGTTGTTATAAACTCGTATTTCTTTTTACTTGTCATTTTAGTAGATTAAAAAAGTAGTTATTGACTTTGTTATCATTTTATCATTTTTTAAATATGTGAGAGAGACATAAATAGAGAAATGAAAGAGACAAATATATTAAATATAGGGAGATGTGAGTAGAAAAAGCAAAGAAAATTTTAAAAAAGTATCTAAAAATTTTATTGATTCTTGAAAATTAACTATTTTTTAATTTAAAAGAATTAGTAATTATCAATGATAAAAAAAATAGGAACAAAGGGAGTGCATAGGGTGTACCATTTAGTATTTCCCTACTAACTTTGTCCTAGAAATTTCATCTCATCAGTTATCTTACCCCATAATTAAAATTTTCATCACGATTATTTTTAATAAGCTTTTAAATATTCTTCTATTTTCAAATGAAATAAAATAAAATGTCCAAAAGGTTTAAAAAAGAACTAATGTCTCTTATTGTGTTTTATTGGGTTGAATGAAATGAATTCAATATTTCTTAATTATTATGAATAATAGAGAAAATAAAATTAAAAAATTTTATTTTATTTAAAATTCGATATGACTCGAGTAGATCCGTGATTATAAAAAAATAAAATTTCAAAAGAGTCCCAATAAGGCGCGACAGATAATGCTTCTAGAACGCATCGAAACGCAGCGATTCGTCGATAGCATCAAGAATTTGTCTCCTCAAAACAATATCCCATTGAAAACTCTTTTATTCTAACCTCCAAAAACTTCACAGACAAGTGAACTAGCCGCCGTACGCCTTCCGTGCTCCAACGCTGTTCGTCAGTCTTCTTAACGTAAAATCACAGTCGGCTAACTATATCAGAATCCACTAACGAACCAGATTTAAAACTAAAAAAAATTGCTGACGGTGCAGGAACGTCCACGTCATCCGCCAAGGGCCAAAAAACGCGCAAGGCGTGACAAATCAGGATTCTCCAAAATCGAGTGGCCGTTTCCACACAAAAAAAGGAAAATTAAAAAGACGTCATTGACACGTGGCGGTTCTTGACTCGATGCCGGTTAGATATTAAGAGCTCCATCGTGGACCCCACTCCTACGTAACAAAACAAAACCTCAAAAAAAAGAAAGGAAAACTAGAGGAATTTGAGTTCAATTTGCATTTCATGTGCATTTGCATTTGTATTTGAGCCCCTTTTTTTAGGTCTTAAATTTTTTAGAGGGAAAAAGAAAGGAAGGAGCCATGGTAGGCTCATTCTTTTTGACTCTTATAAAAATTAAATATTTAAACCATTAAAATAAAAGGGAAAAAACCAAAAACCAAAAAGTCTCTCCTTTTTCTTTTCTCTGTCTTTTTTCTCTCTTTTAAACTCGGGTTTGAAGTTAAACGACACAAAGGTTGTTTTTTTTGTTAAAAGAAACATTCTGGGTTTCTGCTCTTGTTCTCGTATCTGCGTTTCAAAGGTACGTTCCTTTTTCTCTTTTCGTGTTGTTTCTTAAGTTGGTTAGTTGTCGAAGTTCTGTTTGTTTGGTGAGAAAATGTGTGAGAAGAATGAAACATTGAAGTGATTGTTGTTGTTGTTGTTGTTGGGAGTGGTTGGTTTCTTTTTTCTTTATGATAGTACTATGTTTGGAAATTTGGCTGAAGTGTTTTATTTTGTGTGGTAAATTCTTGGTTGAGGTTTTTGGTTCTTGTAACTGATTTTCTGTTTCTTTTTTGGTTTAAACTTTAAGTCTTGGTTTTAAATTCTTGGATAAGTTTATTTGTTATAAATTTAATACTAGTTGGTTTTAAAGATTGTAGCTTTATCTTTAAAATTGAATTCTTTTGGAAAATTTCTGGTGTCTTTCTCTTTCTGTTTGTGTTAAATTCATGAATTGTGGGGTTCTAGAGTCCTTTCTCTCTCTGTCCTTCTCTTTTTCAATTTTAGGCTCTAAATTTATTGGATATAAGTTGGTGAATTTTTTTTTCCCCGTGTTTGATATTTTGTAGGAAAAAGAAGAGAAATTTCCATGTGCAGTGGACCAAAGAGGAAACCTTCTCAAACTGGTTTCATGGAGGGGGAGTCTCGTAAAGAAGATGGCTTTCCTCAAAAGTTCTCTGTTTTGCTCGAGCTGTCTGCCTCAAATGATCTGATTGGTTTTAAAAGTGCTATTGAGGAAGATGGTCATGATATTGATGAGCCAAGCTTGTGGTATGGAAGGAGAATAGGTTCAAAGAAGATGGGGTTCGAAGAAAGAACACCCCTTTTGATTGCTTCAATGTTCGGAAGCAAGGATGTTTTGAATTATATTATTGAAAGTGGCCGTGTTGATGTTAACAGGGCTTGTGGTTCTGATGGAGCCACAGCTCTCCACTGTGCTGCCGCTGGTGGCTCCTTTGATTCAGCCGAGGTTGTCAAGATCTTGCTTGATGCCTCTGCTGATACCAATTCTGTTGATGCTAATGGATACCGACCTGGTGATTTGATTGTTCCAGCTTGTAATTCAGCTTTCAGCTTGAGGAAGAGGATGTTGGAGGCTTTATTGAAAGGAGGTGGTAGTGGTGGTCAAGTGAATGGTTTGCCTGCTGAACTAGGAAATGAAATAGAAGGGCAAGAGCAGCAGGAAAATTCGATTCCCCGGGTTTCGAAAGATGGTTCTGAAAAGAAAGAATATCCTGTTGATCTTACTCTTCCAGACATTAAGAATGGGATATATGGGACAGATGAATTTAGGATGTATACTTTCAAGGTCAAGCCGTGCTCAAGGGCTTACTCTCATGACTGGACTGAGTGCCCCTTTGTTCATCCGGGGGAGAACGCGAGGAGGCGTGATCCTAGGAAATATCACTATAGCTGTGTGCCTTGCCCTGAATTTCGCAAGGGATCATGCAGGCAGGGTGATAACTGTGAGTATGCACATGGTATTTTTGAGTGCTGGCTTCATCCCGCCCAGTATCGAACTCGTCTATGCAAAGATGAGACTAATTGCACCAGGAGGGTCTGTTTCTTTGCTCACAAGCCTGAGGAGCTTCGTCCTTTGTATGCTTCAACAGGTTCAGCTGTGCCTTCTCCAAGATCATATTCAGCTACTGGTTCCTCGCTGGACATGGGTTCAATGAGCCCACTTGCTCTTGGCTCTCCATCTGTTATGATCCCTGCAACATCAACACCGCCCATGACCCCTACTGGTACCTCTTCTCCTATGGGTGGGTCGATGTGGCCGAACCAGTCTAACATCATCCCACCTACCTTGCAGCTTCCTGGTAGTAGGCTGAAAACTGCACTAAGTGCTCGGGATATGGATTTAGACATGGAGATACTTGGCCTGGAAAGCCATCGTCGCCGCCAGCAGCAGCAGCAGCTCATTGATGAGATATCTGGCCTTTCCTCCCCTACCAGTTGGAACAATCCCTTGTCCGCTGCCTCAGCTTTTTCTGCCTCTGGCGATCGAAGTGGGGAACTAAATAGGTTTGGGGGTGTGAAGCCCACTAACCTTGAAGATATATTTGGATCTCTTGATTCTGCTATTTTGCCTCAATTACAAGGAATCTCGCTCGATGCTGCAGCTCTTCAGCTTCAGTCACCCACCGGAGTTCAGATGCGCCAAAATATAAACCAGCAGCTCCGTGCCAGCTACCCAACCAACTTGGCATCCTCTCCTGTGAGGACTTCTCCATCCTTTGGTATTGACCCATCTGGGCCAACTGCGGCAGCAGTTTTGAGTTCAAGGGCAGCTGCTTTTGCAAAGCGGAGCCAGAGCTTTATTGAGCGTACTGCTGTAAATCGTCATTCAGGGTTTTCTTCACCAGCTTCTTCAGCTAGTGCAATGCCTTCTAACCTTTCAGATTGGGGCTCCCCAGATGGAAAATTAGACTGGGGTGTACAGGGAGACGAGTTAAACAAACTAAGAAAATCCGCTTCTTTTGGTTTCCGAAGCAGTAGCACCAATTTTGCAAATACAGCACCCTCAATGTCATCAACTGCTGATGAGCCAGACGTGTCTTGGGTCCAGTCTCTAGTGAAGGACCCCTCTTCTGCTGGGCAATTCAGTTTTGAGGAGGAGCAGCAGCAGCAGTGTCATCTTAACACTGGCGGTGCAGAGATGCTCCCTGCCTGGGTGGAGCAATTGTACATGGAGCAGGAGCAGATGGTGGCCTAAAAGCAAAGCTAGCCCCACCATTAACTCCTAAGTTAACCTTTAACTAGTATATCTTTGGCAATTTTTTGAATTTTTATCAATATTCATCATTTGTAATTGGAATGAAATGGAGAAGGGGAAAAATTCGAATGCCCCCCTTAGGAGAATACGAGGTGAGCAGAACAAAAGGTTTCTGCTAATACTGCTGTTAGGTTCTCAAGAATAATGTCTGTTATTCTTTTGTCACTAAATTTGGTTCATTTCTTGGATGGAGTTAAATATTCATCCAAGTAGGCAAATGAGGGTAGTGAGGCTGAGGTTCAACTAGTCAAATTTCAGAGTTCTATTCATTTCGATTCACAAATGGAAGCAGATGTACTAAATTTTTTGGTTTATTTCCGATTGGTGGGGGTTGTACACGTTTTATGTACGAGAAATTGTCTCTTTATTTAATTAATATAGTATCTGTTTTAGTGAAAACTTGCTTATCCTTTGCCTTTTACCTGCTCTGGTTTTGTTGAATCAAAGCTTTGCATGATATATAATCTGGAACAGCAGATGGCCTTTTTGCCTCGCTCATTACCTGAGTTCAGGGATTCCTAGTTCTCGCTTCCCTGCTGGAATACGAATCGATCAGACACTAAAATGGAAATAAAGGTTAAACATCCAGCTTCTGCATTCTTTAAATACCATAAGTTGAGAGTTTGATTCGTTTACGCAAAGCACAGCATGGATGAATCTTTTAGAAATGATTCGCCAATGTAATCCTTTCTTTTATCTCTTTACAGTGTCATTTACCTATCAACTTTTTGAATTCTGCATCTTACTTTCGGCAATCGAAAGGTCTCTTTGATTCCATGATTCTAAGTGGGTGTGATTGTTGAGCACTAAAGAGAAAAAAAAAGGCAGTCCTGCAACTAGTGTTATAGTAGCTTGTGTTGTGCCCTTTTTTTTTTGGTGAGAAGCTTGTGTTGTGCCTTTAACTTTCCTTATTGGGTGAACTTGGTAGTGGGATGGGCACTAGAAGGTAGAAGCCTCAAAAAATTGAAAGAACAGTTTAAACTTTAAAGGCTGTCATTTTTCAGACAACCAAAGGATTGTTTTTTGCTTCTCATTGGCATAAAGACTCTAAAATGTTCTGTCAATTTTCACCAAGGTTTCTTGGAGATGCAGAAATCAAATGATCAAAATATAAATCGTTACTAAAAAATAAAAAAAAAATGCCTGAATTATATCTTCATCCAGGTTAGGCGACTCCTTGACTTTGACTCCTGCTGCCGTCGTTCCCTGCAATGGGATTATTTTATTTTCTTGTGGGGCTGAGATTTCTTAATCTCGCTGCTTGTTGTAATTTAATACTAGAGTATAAATCATTTTTTCAAGTTTGCCGTTTGGAAATATTCCTGCAACCTCAAAATCAGCTTAAAAGATTAGGACAAATCAAAGTTTGACTTGGAATCCTGAAGATTTGCAATGTTGCTTATAATGACCTGAGAAAGACAATAAAAGTAAATTAATGTGATTTCAGACATTTCATTCTTGATACCATCGATATAAGAAAATGTCTGTGGTTATCTTATCTCTACAAGTATTTGATTATTCAATAATTTTTTAGCTAACCTGCCTGGTGATGAAGAATGAAGTTCGCACAGCAAAGATTTCTTGGGCGGCCCAATGTGGTGGGTTTTCAACATTCCTTTGTATATTAGAATTTGCTGTCCAAATTCCCATCATGGTTTTCTCCTTTCTTTATTAGTACTATATATATTTTTAAGTAGATTGCAGGAACTCTAGGAAGTTGAGTTTCCCTTGAAGATATCCAATACTCATTTGATGAACGAAGATTTATAAAATGTGAAGATAATAAATTGGTTTGCTGGAGTTTTGGACTTCCTTCTAGAATTTTAGACCAATAAAAGTCTCTTCCACTACTTCTATGCTCCTGTTTTTTCCTACCAGGATTTTGACAACTTATTTAACTAATTTATTAGTCTTAAATCTTAGTCCTAGTACTTGTTATGTAGAATTACTGAATAATTTCAGGACATTTTGAATGAAGTTTTTGCTGTCACCCACAGCTTTACCTGAAAATACATAATCCTTTCATTTCAAAGAATTTAAATTTTGAACTGTATTTTGGGAAGCCAGACTTGACAGAAAGTTTTGAATTAGATACTAGAGTACTATATATCTTTGACTATATGTTTCTGCAATTGCAAATGCAAAATTTACAAGGGCTTAATTACCATACTTTTTTTTTGGCCAAAAAAAAATTACCATACTTTTTACAAGTTCAAATTCCTGATGGGGGAGATCCAAGAAATTGAACTACAAGCTCATCTAACAATTGGTCTAAAATTTTTGATCCAAAATTTGCAGTAATATCTTCAAAATCTTCATTCTTGGAGCCTAACCAACATGATTCAGCTACCTCAGCTTCAATCATCCTGCAAATTGCATCCCAACATTCCAAGTTTATCTCACTGTGACCATCTTTTTTCCTTGACTCCAGAATTTGGTCTTCACTGGCATTTTTTACCCTTGGATCATCTTCTGTCAAATACTTGCCCTCATTACTAGGAGATTTGCATCCATAACTTTCCAGCTCTGGTGATAATTTCCTTCTTGAATTAGACCCTTCTGCTTTTGAATCTTCCACTGTTGTAAATATAATTCAAACTTAGTTAGAGAAAGATTAATACTAGAAAATATGTTTTCTACATGGCGAAATTGAATTCAAACATAAACAGAATTGACAGGCACCAACCTGATATAGAAACATCATGATCAATGATGAATTGCTCAAAGTCAAGTACAGAAACCGGGCTCGAATCTTCTGAGCTGCATTCATGCTTTACATTTTGAGCTACCCGATGCTGTATTTTCTTCTTTTTCTTCCTCATTTTTGCTCCATCAGCCACTTCTTTCTTGTCCACAAATTTTGAGCAATCAATACTCTTTGTACCGCTGACAATTGGTTTCTCCAGGGAGAAATCACTGCATTTGGCAACTTCCTGATTAGGCTTATCAGCAATTCTTCTGTTCAGCTTTTCCTCGTTCAAGACATTTAATACCCTTCTGCTAGCTTTTTGCTGATTTCCCTCCTTTTTTGCCTCATTTACATTCTCCACTACTCTGTTTTCCTTCTCCTTATTTTTCTCTTCTTTTCTTTGCTTCAATTGTCCACTACCTCCATTACATTTCCTTCCCTTTGATCTCAACTCTTTCCTTTCACTTTCCTTCTCGAAACTGAGTACAAAAAACTCTTCATTTTCAAGCTCGAAGTAAGTGGGCAGATCGCGGAACGACAATGTAGAGTTTACTCGTCTATGCTTGTTGCCATGGATAGGATCATTATCTTGCTTGTAATCAGCTGAATTCATTGACCTGCTTCTTGTAATTGAATTTGGATTAACTTGTGTCTTAAGTAAGCCGATTTCTGGCAAGGAATCCAAGCCCATTAACCTTGCTACAATCCCTGGACTGACCTTGGAAGCATCAATCTTGTCCACCACAGCATTGAATTGTTGGATTTTGGGATTGCTTGCTACTGAATTGGCCTCAGTAAAGTGATCAGAAGGGTGTGTTGGGAGACTCCGGGAGCAAAGAATTCGACGCAGGATCCCTGCAAGACAACCGGCAGTTGCACTTTTTGAAGCGCACATTTTGGGATCAAAAGAAACATTTGAAGAAGTAGATGAAGAAATGGAAGGGGATGAAGATAACAACTTCATAATGAAAAAAGAAGTAAACACTAAGTAGGGAAAGAGAGGAAAACACTGAGCAAAAAATGGGTTCTGTAAGTAACTTTAGCTTACAACTTTGCAAAAAGGAACAGTTAAAGAGAGAAGGGCCCCCGGAGGCCAAAAGGAGAAAAATTTGAATGTGGGAGTGTGACAGTGAAAGAGGGGAAAAGGGGAGGTTGTAGAGAGATGGCGGGATTTGCATTTGAAAGTGGGGGGCAATGGCTATGGCCATGAGCAAAGCTGATAAGAATATCAGGAATATGTTTGCACGCGCCATGAGATGTCTATTTTTAAGCAATTTGTTGTCTACTTGTCTTCGCATTGTAATGGGTTAAACATGCAGTAGCCTTCTCCTTGCTTTGGGGAATCTGTTTAGTGTTTACTAATTAATACTATTACATCTTAATGTCTTATAGGAGTGATAATTCCACTGGAATTAGGGCTAAACTTTTTAAGTTAGCTCTTATGAAAC
This sequence comes from Microcos paniculata, assembly GCA_030664755.1. Classification (NCBI taxonomy): domain Eukaryota; kingdom Viridiplantae; phylum Streptophyta; class Magnoliopsida; order Malvales; family Malvaceae; genus Microcos; species Microcos paniculata. The sequence goes on along the minus strand of CP131459.1, from coordinate 41,334,849 downwards.
TGAAGTGAAATCATTTCTAGACCAACAAAAACACAACAAAGGAAACAAAAAGAGGGATTCTTTAAATTTTGGATTTGTATTTAATTTAATACCAAAGAGTACTTATGGTACTAAGTATAATCTTGGTTTGAACATCAAAGAAAAAAAATTCAAATACCCATTAAATTTTTTTACTTATGACTTACTGCATTTAACAAGATACCATCATCCTTATTTGAAAAATAGTAAGTTGTTCATAACAAGATTAACAGTACAAGGAATTGGGAATTTGGGATTTTAATTTTAGTGAGGTATGCATATGCTCCAATCATATGGTAGAAGGTAGATAGCGTGGTGGGAGATAATTGGGCAAGTGAGACAAGGAGTCAGAGACTCAGAGGAGAGAGGACTGCTTCGATGTGGTGGTGGGGCTGTTGCAAATTCTTTGGGGTTTGGAGCCGAAGATGCTGACTTTCGCACTTTGAAGTGACCTTTCAAACTTGGCCACTAGTTGCTTCTTGCTTGTTACCCAAAATAATGCTTTCAAAACTAGAGGGTAATCCTGTGCTCCCTCTCCCTCTCCCTCTCCCTCTCCCGACCGGAATCTGTAACTGTTGCCTATGTTCTGCCTTTTTCCCTGTTTGGAATTTCAAATACTATGGGGACTCAACCTGTAATAGATGGGGACATGGTACATGGAGCTTCGACCTTACACATTTCTTGTTTGGGTCTTTGATGGCTCTGCCTATGCTCTGATGTTGCTTTCTGATATCTTAATCAGGCCTGTTTTGAGTCTAATTTGAACCACAAACTTTTGGCTTTTTTTTTTTCAATTAATTTTTAAAATTTTATTGAGGACTTGTTAATTATCACTAATCACATAAAGTGAACAGCTCTTTAGTGAGATTGGAATCCAAAACTTGAAGTTCCTCTCAGCTGTATGTAAAACGAATATATCATAGACTCGAACTCATTTTTTATTTGGCAATTTTAAGTTTGTGGTCATGCCATTACCTCTTCATTGAGCAAATTGTATGCTAGACTTGGATTGGTAATAAAATTACTTTTTAAAAGTAAAACCAGTGGGGTGGGCCAAGCCCCTGGCCAATTTCCCAAATGGAGTTTTTGTTTATATTGGATTGGGCTGCTATGGCCTAAATGTCGGCCTTCATTTCTTTTCCCCGTGTAGGTGTAGCACTTGGCCACAAGGGACCGGCCCAAACCAATCATTGGAAAAGGGCCAGCCCAATTTGAGAACAACCACAAGCCCACAACCATAATAATGATTTGTATTGCAATTTTTGCAAAGTAAGAATGTTGGACTAGTCTAGGACTAAAGGTTTGGAGATTCTCTTGATTAAAAAACGAAAAAAATGTTGGATTATTGGAAATGATGAGAACAAAGTTCAAAGACCTCACCGCACATGATCTCTTATTGCAAAAAGAGCGGAAATATTACAATAGTCTTTCTTCACTAATGTCCTGAAAGTTCATTATTCATTGAGATTTGCCATAGGAAAGTAACTGAAACAGCTGTGGATCACTCTCATAGTACACTATATCTCCAATGTTGCTGACGTAATGATCTTGTCTGAGGCTCGTTACTAGATTCTTGATTAAGTGAAATGGAATCGGCCCAGATTTCTTTGGCTCGCGATAATATTTCCCGATCACTGGTTTAGCTGCCTTAGTCTGAAAGGCAAAAGCATCAGACACTTGAATTAACTCAAACAAAAGACTTGGTTTTTGTCAAATCATTCTTTATGATGAAATTAAGAATATACCGCTTCCAATAGATGATAATGAGGGATTTGAGGGAAGAGATGATGAATAACATGGGTGCCAATGTCGTGATGGATGTTGTTGAATAAACCGTAATCACGGTCAACTGTTGTAAGCCCTCCTCTGAGGTAACTCCATTCCTATCGATTACAGAACAAACCCTGTTAGTGATCAATTCATTTACATTCGATCGAACAAAATGAGAACTTCGTACCTTGCCACGGTACCAAGGAAGTTTTTGCTCGAACCCATGGTGATGTAGGTATGTAACTAAATCCAGCCATATCACGAAAATCTACGAAATGGGGAGATCATTTCGATTAGAGAAGTTTCGTTGATATGAAAAACTAAAAACTTGATGAGTAAGGCATAGCACTTGTGAACGTACCAAGTAGGGAACACCATAGACCTTAAACATCCAGGCTGGACCTACTGCAAAGGATAAATAGGCAAGCAGAATAACCATTGCAGTCCAACATGCAGTTGAAGTCATCACAAGTTTTCTTTCATGGGGTTTGAACAGATTGCTGGTAGGATTGAAATGAGATCCTTCCTTGCCTGGACTTCTATGCAGCTGTGTGAAGATGAAAAAAAACCAAAGATTGGGAATTTAACTCATTGGCATAATACTAATTTTTGCGTATAAGTTCAATCAAAACAAGGTTTTCTCACCAAATACAGAGGGTATGCAAACAAGGGGAAGGGAACAGTAAATCTCAGAAATCGTGTACTGGTGTCCAAGTTCTTGTAAATCTTCTCAGGCAGCTGACATTTAAACAGTAAGCCTGAAGGGTCAGCTTCCAATTTTACACACATACTTTCGGACGGAATATAGAAGCATAAAGAAGAGAACGTTTTTACCGGAACCCATGACTCGTCCTTCTCCACATTTCCATGGTTCTGATGATGAGTTCTATGGCTTATTCTCCTGCAAGATTTCAAACGAAGTTAATGTTATTTCAGTGCTACTAGAAAGATTCCAAGTATAGAATAAAGAGCAAATGCAACCTTATATACTTACCATCCATGATAAGGGACAAGAACGAAAGAGTGCAAGATATGTCCCACCACACTATTAAGAATGGGATTGTCCGAAAAGCTTCCATGGCCACTGCAAAATCCAGAAACAGATTGATTTTAACTCTAAAATATTGTAAACCAGTACTGAAAACAACACCAGGAAATTAAATGTATAGTATGTAGAAACGAGTACCAATCATGTCCAAGGACAAAGAGAGCCCAAAACATTGTTCCTTGGGCAACCCAATAGAGTGGCCAAAAGAAGCAACTAGTCAAATAGACTGCAGTTGCTCCTAATGCAAAAACCACGCTGACGTCCCTCAGAACATAACTCATTGATCTCCAAGGATTTTTGATCCAACAATGCTTCGGGATGGCAGCTCGGATATCTGCAATCCGAAATGGAGGAAGTGCACTTGGATCAAAATCATTTTGGTCATTGATTCCTTTAATAACCCCATTAACATACTCTCCATTCCTCTCCATTGAAGACAGCTGAATCTGAGTTCCTGCAAAACCAAATCAAGTTGCAGAAAAATAATATTTCTGGTACTAAGAGGTGACCTCTAGCTAATAACAATATCACAAGTTATCTCCACTTGATCTTTTCGACCCTTAGTATTTCGACCCTTAGTATATATAGCCGTCGAACTTAAAATTTACTTATTTTGATTGAATGTACCACCTAAATAGAACTGTACCCAAGGTGTTAATATGTCCTTGCAACACGAAAGTTCAAAAAGTGTACCACCTAAATAGAATTGTCCCAAGCTGTTAATTTGTTTTCTTTGAACAAAAGGCAAAAACCTTCGGAAAGTATGGAATTGTCTTTCTGTAGTTGAAAAGAAAAAAAGCTTATATTCCGATCACACACGGAATTTATCCTTTTACAACATTGTTTCCTTTACGATACTTACCATTAAATCATTAATCTTTTCTTCACGGCTCCCTGTCTAATCCTCGTAGTGGCCATCTAAAAGTTGGCTTGCCATTGATTAAGTTTTGGTTTCCGTGGTAATAAAGAAAATTAAATAAAAGAATTAACAGTTCATTTCATACTTTTCTTTGTTTTTTTAGGGAGAGTACTTTCTCTTACATGAGAATCCATTTTTTCACCCCCCTTCATTTTTCTGATATTGGAGAGAGTGATTTCAAAGGGACCACAATTTTCTCTACTTTTAAAATATATCAAATCAGAGAAAGTCTTTCCAATCTTTTAAAATTTCTTGGAAAGTTTTAACTTTCTATTGTACAAACAGGCTCTAAAGTTGATTGAGAAATTAATTATGTTTCCATGGATTTTTGTTATTTTCGCATGATCAATGTATCTCATTAATATTTGTGTACGAAACCAAACTATATTTTGTTGTAAATCTCATCAAGAGTTGTAGCCTTGTAGGCAAATTACGGCGTTTGGCCAATAGGGTTGGTCAAACTGGTAAGAGCTTAGACCAATGATGTAAGGTATCCGGATTCGAACTCTCATAGATTCTTTTTGATAGATGATCTGTAAGTTCAAAAAACTCTATAAAATTAGAGTTTGTAAATCCTCAAAAAAGTTGACGGTTTATCCTAGCATTGGAAGTGAGATAACTTATCCTACTACTAAACTTTTTATAACAAAAAAAAAATACGGCATTTAAAAGTTTTCATGTTGTTCCAATTATTGCATTGTTGAAACTTTTAATTAAAAGACCCATTTCAAATATTTCCAATAACATCAATTTAATGTTCTTGCTTGCTTTTCGCTGTTTTTTAAAAGCTGAACAGAGAAGTTTCATGATAGAACTCTCTTTCGGAGAAAGCAAACAAGCAATAAATGGAGAATCTCTCTGTCTCTGCCGGTATGACAACAAAAGAAACTGAGAGAAACAGATCCTAAAGCAGCTAGATGTTATAGTCGGTTTGATGGGGCCTTTTCTAGTTCTCTTTGTTTTATTGAGATTTGAAAAGAGAGTAATTGGAACACTTACCATTGAATCAAATGTTCGGATGTTTGGATTATAATTTTCGATACATTGTATTCAGATTGAGCCTGTCCAACCACTTTCCCCTTAAAAAAAGGCAATGTGCTTATAGTAAGCAAGTTCACGCGTATTAAAAAGCTACCTATAAATCTATATAAGCAAATGAGTTCAAAACGGGGGTGTGGTGGGTCATTAGCTCATTGTGTTCAATCTAAACTCAATTTAAAGTCTAATTATAAGTTCAAACTTGTTTACTTAACTAAACTAATTAAATTCTAAAGGAGTTGGAATTGAGCCACAAGTCATCACCAATTTCACTCCTTTCACATTCATTTTTGGAACTTTCTTGGAAGAACTGGGACTGGGACCTTTGAAACCTTCTAAAAGATAATTAATTCCTTTCGTTTCATCTCATCAAACCGACTTGGAGATCGTGGAGGAATGGATATCAAACCTTTTGATGCCGCAAAAGTACATGAGAGTATAAATTAATGGGAGTGAAAATGCAGTTTATAATAAAGATGGAAGGTTTGAAAAGAATGATCTCTCAAGAATAACATCATGCAAGCCGCCAATAGGTTCCCATGCGAGAAAAAAGTAACGTTTAATAGATTTAGAAGAAACGATTTGACATGAAATTAATATTGGAGTCCTTAGTTTCATTTACTCTTATTAAAGAAACCAACAGATCTTAGAAATCATGCAAGTATTTAAGAACAAGATGTACAATAAATAAACCCACCCGTATATGTATTCCAATGGGATTGGACAACGTAGGCAGCTTAATGAAAGGAACTGAAATATTATCTGAAACGAATAATTAAAAAAAAAAAAAAGAATAACTTCTGAAGAAGGTAAACTAAAGTCAGAATTGAAAATATAGAGAAGACCGTCAAATAAATTGTTCTTTGCATCGAAAGAACAAATTCCACTTTAGAGGATATAAGGAACAAATTCTAAAGACCACCACCGAACTTTAGCTTTGCGAACAAGGAAGTTTATGAGATTGAAATATCTAATTAAGTCAATTAATTAGTAGTATTAATAAAAAAATTATAAATTTTTGAAAAGTCGCTTATCCAAAATAAAAAAAAAGTCAGATTTATAGCTAGCAAAATAAATATATAGAATCCACTTTTAGAAGGTACGGAATCAAATAGGGAGCAAAACCCTTTGAAGTCAGTTGCAAAAATAAAAGTTAATTAACAGTAATATAGTAATTAAATTAATTAAATGCTATAACAACCGACTTCCACATGGGAAAGAAGAAAAGGAAAAAGAGAAAAATGCAGTAAAAAAATGTACCTGAAGAAGAAGCTATATGTGATATGGAAGTTAGTATAATAACTCCCAAAATTCTGATTCAATGCTTCAAATCTTGGAGTTGGAAGTAAAACTAAGCAAAGGGTTTAAAGTCACTGAAATATAGAAACAACAATACTATCCAAAAGGATATATAGAGACAAAGGGTATGGCAGCCTGATAATACCAAGTTTTACAGGAAGAAATATTGCAGCTTATAGTTATCAGAAAACTTCAAGACTCGATGATATTTATAGGCTCCTTTACAACTTGTAAAAACTAACTCATAATTGGATAAACTAATTAAACACGCATAAACATAGACATAATCTGATAAGAACAAATTAAATAAAAAACGGAACCAATATACTTCTTGTAGTATTAATCAGCTGTTTTAATAAGGTTAGATAATTCTAGGCAACATGGGTCTTGATTTAGGGTTGGGATCTTTCCTCCATTAATTGAATGCCAAAACCCCTTTCTAGCACGTAACCTAGCTACTTGCGTGTGCATATAATTTATTTTGAAGTTATGATTTACAGCTTTCAAAATCATTTCGGCATGATTTCCCCCTTTTCTAATTTTCTTGTGGAACAATAAAAAAAAAAAAAAACAACATTGAACACATTTCATCATTAAAAAAAAAAAAGGAAAAGAAAAGAAACATAAAACATCTTAACTTCGTTAAGTTGAGATTAGAGTTTAAAGCATGTACTCATAAATTCAAAATGTCGACGGGTACATGCATCTTTGGTTGAAAAAATTGAATCAGAAAGAGGTTTGTCATCCAGTTATTCTTAAACATGCCTGTGAATTTTTGTATTGTATTAAAATAAACCCTCGTGTTTTCTCAAACGGTATATGCATCAACTTTGCTCTTCCCATAGAAAAGGAGTTTCCTTTAAATCCAATTACTAGCTACATGGACATATATTTTTTGTGTTTCGATCATTTCTGCATCGACTTTGCTCTATCCCTTGATCGATTAAACAAAGCGATGTCCGGTAATAATGGGGTTTCAGCGTTCAAGACATTTAATTAGTTGTACTTGTTAGGGCATGTGAAGGAATTGCAGCAAGCTAGCAGAGTGTGGAGGATTTAGGAAAGTCACCTGTTGGCTTTGATGATTTCAAAACTACAGTTGTGTGTCCCCATAAATCCAATTTGGCTAACTCAAATGGTCAATTATGTCGGATAAATGTTTAGGGATCAGCGAAAAGTTAAAAGCGAAAGTAGGGGCATATTTTTCTTCTCTCCATCAACACAACTAAATTGTCTGGGAGGCAAGTTGTTTTTCGCTTTTTTAAGCATGTTAGTTGTTTTTTCTACGAGTGAGAGAGCATGCTGTCGACAAAAGACAGCGCAAGAGAATAAGAGATGCTCAAAAGTATGTTTATGATCAGCTAAAAGAACCCTTTTTTTTTTTTTTTTACAATTTCTAAGTTCTAGGACAGAAGGAGTAAACTGTAAGTAATCATAGTGCCGAGTAAGGGAAAGCAAAAAGGAATTTATGAATCAATTTCTTGCCCGATGAGTACACAACATTTATGATGATTTCATACAATAATGAATACAAAATTTCGTGATTGGTGAGTGCTGTACAAAATTGAAGCATCCTAGCCTTCTACAATATTGACACAGAAGAAGGGCAAACAATTAGTATTTTCCCAGTGGTACCTACCTCCGTGGCAGAGTTTGACTAGAGGCTCTTCCACTAACTCCTGATAGCTGCTTTAGACTGGTAAGAGCATCCTGAGCATGCCTTTTTGCGTTAGCATTTCCATGCTTAAAGGCTTCTACCAATGCCCTAACCAATGATTGATTGAGAGCGTACGTATGGGCAGGGCCATCCACTCTCAATGCCCGTTCTATCATCCAAAGTGCCCTCTGCTGAAGCACCCCAGGATGAAGTTCTGTAAAAAGTTCAATCACAGCCGCGATTACCTCATGCTTTTCAAGCTCATCCACAGCTCTTTTGAAACCATTAGAAGTATCTAACATGAGAGTTGACAGTGCCTCGATTGCAGCAATTTGAACGTCAGTATCCTCCTCACGAAGAAGCTCAACCAAGGGTCTGATACAATTGGATTTTAGCAAGCAAAGCTGACTATTGTTTTCGCATGATGCATTGTGTATGGGACAAGTGGCAGGCTCTTGAGATGCCCTGCCACACATGAACACCAAAGAAGCACAGAAGCCTTGTGGAGGTGGTGGTTCAGGGTCTGCAGCTGCAAGTGACCTTCCAGCTTCGGACAAGTTCTTCAATCCAACAGCAGCCAGCTGTTTCATTCTAGGTTTTGCATGAAAACCAAGCTGCTCACAAAAAATGGTCATGAGTTGATTCTCCTTTACCATACTAATAGTCTCTTGATCAAGGCTCCTTGTAAAGTGGAGTAATAGGCCTAAAAGTCCTTCTGCCATGCTTGATGTAGGTAGAGATGTTCTTCCATTGGGGATACGCTGCTGCCTTGTTAGAGTCATTACTGTCCATTCAACAAAGCCTGGCCCGAGTATTGTTTTTACTTCATCTTCTGAGAGTGGAAGATTAGCAAGTATGCATGCAGCATCAGATTTCTCACTGTCGGTGGACTGGTTGTCGAGTAATTTCTCTTTCAATAGAGAAAGCTTGTCAGAGGGTGTAAGCTCATGAGCTAAATCATGACCAAACTTTTCAGTGAGTACTCTTGTAAGCTTAAAAGCATAAATCCTGTGTTCCACCTCTGGGCATTCAAGAAATGCTATAATTGTCTTGATGCCATCCGGGGAATTTTTTATATGTGTGGCTACTGAGTCTGCAAGATCCAAGAAATTTGAATAAATGAAAAAAACCAAAATAATTATTAAAGTAAAAAAGGAAGCAAATTAATAGCAGGATGCTTGGTTAACGCAAATCTATGAACATGAAGTCCAAATTCCTTTACAAATTTCTTTATAAGCAAAGAGATGATGGTGCCACGCTGTCAAGAAGATAATTGTTTTCACAGAGGTAATTCAACACAAAATTACCTTCAGCCTGTGGGGAGGAAGCCATTCCATAAAGGATGCGGAGAATAGACACTTGACTTGGGTGGTATGCAACCAAAAGAAGTCCAAGAAGACTAAAGACAACCGATTCTGACTGCATTGAATTTCCTTTCTTGTCAACTGCAGCCAATTCCCAGCGCCCAGGATTTGAGACTATGTTTGCAATTGTTGATGCTGCTAGTTCTCTCCATTCTGGTGAACTACTTTGGTCGTCTAAAAGAATAGCTATTAATGCTGGAAGTACAGCAGAATCTACAAGAACGGTTGCATTGTCATCCAACCCTGACAGGTTATTTAGTGCTAGCAAGCTCGGTGTTCTTCCCTCTGGTTTAGATAACAACTCAACTAGTGTTCGAGCACATTGCCTGGCAATTTGTTCTTTACTATTATTTATCAAGGTCATTCTCCCAATAATGGATGCCATCTCTACTTTAACATCATCAGGTCCTGCTCAAAGTAAAAGAGCACCTTCACTTTTATAATCATAAGTTCTACTTCAATCAAACGATAAAAAGGAAGCTTCTCTGTTTTCTCCAAAGCTGCTGTTAGCGTTCATATTTTATATCCCCATTTTCTACATCAATTGAATGACAAACATGAAGTGTGTTACCGTAAGACATACCTTCAAGCAATCGACTGAGTAAGGGTTCAAATCTTCCTGCAGCGGCTAAATGCTCAACACTATCCTCAACTTTCTCCATTCGTGTCAATACCTCCTCAGCCACATTGGCTAAAGCAGGATGCTCCGGGTTTCCTGCCATGCTTGAGAGAAGAACTAATGCTCCTTTCTCCGAAGCAATTCTTGTACAACAAGCTTCATCACTGGAGAATTCAAGCAATAACTTCACAGCATACTCTCTCTCTTTCTCTGAGCTTCCAATAAGACTATGTATGGCCAACCTAGTAATACCCTCTTCAAGCATTATTTTCTACAAATATTTTGACATCATATCAGAAACTAACTCCATAAACATCATAGAACCATTTCTTCAGAACAGACCTTACATTGCCAACAATAAGCAAAAAATATGTCTAAAAAAGGGCAAGCAATATTTCTACATCCCTTTCTTTTTTTTTTGTGTGTGTGTGTGAGAGAGAATCGAAAACAAACAATTTAGTTTGAAATCTGTAATTACAATAATTTCCAAACCAAAATAAAGGCAAATATTTTGAAAATCTAATCAATGTGATTTTTCTAGTTTCTACTTCAATACTTCCTCAACTACTTAACCAACTTACATGCATCATCTTTATTCATGTGAGAAACAAACCGTCAAGCAAGCATACAAGTAATTCAGCAGCCAATCTACAATGTTAATGAGGAACAGCTTAATCCAACCAAATTCCTACATTTTGTACTGTCATAATATCACATTCTAGTTTTACTCTCTACATTCTAATAAAATAAAATATGTAAGAGCATTAATGGAAATGCTAACCTTGCTCTCTTCATCCTTTGCCATGCTAACCAAAGCCATGAGAGCTTTACCTCTCAAAACAGTTCCAATACTCTTTGAACAATTCCTAAGCAACTTAATAATCATCGCCACAATCCCCGCATTCCTAACTCGAAACCTATTCGAAGGATGCTCCTCTGATATCTTATAAACCACATCCAACACTCTTTCAATACCCTCCACCTCCACAGTCTCCTTATCTAGCTGTTCCACCGCACTCTTCACCTGAATCTCAACATTCCTATTAACCCATTCCTCAATAGCACCTGCCAATCCGATATTCGGTTTCAACTCCAACGACTTCAAAACTTGACCAGTTACTGGACAACTCGGGTCCCTTCCGTCCTCCAAACACCTCTCAAACCAATATTCAATTGCCCTTCTCTCATAAGTCTGTGATGACTCTAGCACAACAGGTTCCTTCATAACTTCCTTAGTTAACGGACACGAGAAATTCTTGAACGGTAAAATGTGAGCCTCTTCTTCAAAATCACGGTCAACGTTTAACGTTGACAATGGCGGAACTATGGACCAGTTATCCAAAATCTTTTCTAAGGAAACTAAAACTCGCCTTGAGGAAACGGAAGTTGAGTTTGTTAAATCCGTTTTTAACAACTTCACTTGAGCATTTAACTCCCCATAATTATCGGAATCAATTCCTAAGCATCTGGCTAAATCCATTATAATGGCGCTTTGAACTGCTTTACTTGTTTGCCTTCCTTCCCCTTCTTTTTCTAGCGTACGGTGCACCCTTTCTTCATTTTCAGTAACCTAAAATGGAAAAAGAAACAGATTGGTCAAAACATGAGAAAAAAAAAATTTTGAGGTACAAAAAAAGAAGGTTTCTTTGACAAGTTATATACGGTGAAATGAAATTGTTTCATGTCACGCGAGAGATCGGAGGTCTTCTTGCGGAGATCATGGAGGTCATCGGAGAGGGTAGATTCAATCAAGGCGAGCCAGGAAGCGATGGCGGAGGAGTGCTGTTGGAGTGAAGAAGAGAGTTTTTTGCAGTCGATGAGGACGAAGATCTTGCTTCGCTTGCGGTAAACCGACACCGTTTCCACGGCTTTAGAAAGATCCAAGGCGATTCCTTTGAGAGCTGTTTGGAGGGCCGGAGGGAGAGAGTCGGGATTGAGGAAGTAGTGGTGGTTGAATAGCAGCCGCAGCCGGGAAGCGAAGGCGGTGAACCGGCGGGGATTGTCGAAGGAATCGGAGGTAGAAGAGGAAGTGAGTTCTTCAATGGAACGATGGATGGACCCCGCCGCAGCTGCTGCCGTGGAAGTTGGTGATGAAGACGCCATTTCACGGGGAGCTGGACATTGAAGAAACTGCAGTTGGTTGGCTGGTTTTCATTGGCTGGAATGTTAAATGCCAATCAAATTAAAAGAAAACGTATGGCCTTCCTTGGCCAGAGCAGTTTTTTCTGTAAAAGCCATTTTCCAAAGGAATTATATTTTGAAGGAGATGAGTCAAAGGTTGACTTTGGCGGGCGCAGCAGACGTTCCTCTTCCGCACTGTTAATTTCTGGTAAAGTCCTGTAATTTGTAACTGTAAAATGGAGTTCCAACTCGGGTTAGATCCGAATCCAAGGAGCTTGAATTTGTCACCGTTTGACTCAAAAAACCTAGCACGCAATTATTATTATGAGTTAAATATTGGGTTAAAATTAAATCTTTAAAATCCTTTTATATATCATTATTTTATACTAATTTCTTGAATAAATGAAACATTATTTAAGAAACAAATTTATTAATTGAAAACTACAAATATTAAGCAAAGGAACACAAATTATAATGTGAAATCCAAAATTTGGAGTGACTTAAAACTTATTTAACTTTTAAAACAAATTAAATTAAATAAAAAAAGCTAACACTTACTACGATTTCACACCAATCACCATCATATGCTAACCGTTTTAACAATTGGTTTGACTTAATTTTATAAATAAATTATCAAATGGCTTAATTTAGTACTTCCTCCTTTCTACAATATCTGTCACTTTAAGGTTTTACACAAGAATTAAGAATAGTGTTAAAAACTCCTAAAATCTAGATAAAATATTATGAAATGGTAGTTTTACCCTTTTATTAGAATTGTTTATTCTCACAAATACTCTCTCTTTGATAATTAATACTTTGTAGAATTAATTTAGAGGGATAGGGATAAAATTGAAAAAAAAATAGTTAATGTTTCATAGAATTCTTAAAATGACAGATAAATTGAAATAAAAAAATTTGTCAAAAATGACAATTATTATAAAAATGAGGGAGTACATCTTAATGAAACCCAATCAAGCTTTGAGTGTGATTTTAAAATGTAAAAATGTAAAAATTTTAGTATTCGATAAAGAAAGAATCAACTTTCTAGAAGGAGTCCCGAGTCCAACTATTTGGGACTGTTCGGGTATGATCCAGCCTCGATCCGCATAGAGTTATCCCATTACCCAAACGGGCAGTTCGTTAATTAACTTCCCCCGAAAGCAAGTTTAATCTTTTCTTCACGCTAGTCTCGAGGACTTCCCCAAAGTTCCCATCTCTCATCGACTTTCGCATCGAACGCCATGGATCGAGCTCAGTTCCTTTTCCTAGGCTTACCTCTCTTCCTCTTTGTCTCCGATCTCTTCAGCCTCTTCGCTCCTCCGCCGCCCAGACCGCCGCCCCCTCACCACCACAACCACCAGCAACACCATCATCACGAGAGACCAAAAACCCCGATCAACCCTGAAACCCTAGATATTCCTGTACAGGTAATTGAAACGAATTTATAAATTTGTTTTTATTAAACTTCTGCTGGAAAATTATTTTAGAATGTAGTATAATTTTCTCGTTTTGTTCCCTTCATAGAACCCTAGCGCTGTTGGAGGAATTGGCTATGGTAGCACCGTTGATATCAACTTCTGCGCTTCATGCTCTTACAGGTTCAGTTTGATTCTTCCTTTTAGTACTTGCCTTCACCTTAAATAAATGTGTAGTCTTTCTTTTTCAGAAGAATTAAAAGTTACTGAAACGATAAATTTTGCAGAGGAACTGCGGTGACAATGAAGAAGATGCTAGAAACCCAGTTTCCTGGAATTGATGTGATTCTTGCTAACTATCCACCACCATTGCCAAAACGGTTGCTTTCGAAGGTGGTTCCCGTTTTTCAGTTTGGAGTTATAGGGATTATAATGACAGGTGAACAGATATTTCCCATGATTGGGATTACGAGACCACCACCATGGTATTATTCCTTGCGTGCGAATAGATTTGGTTCCATTGCAAGCACTTGGCTGCTTGGGAATGTATTGCAGTCTTTTCTGCAAAGCTCTGGGGCTTTTGAGGTTTACTGCAATGGTGAACTGGTTAGTGACCTTTCTGCTACATGTTGATACTTTCAATTGAATTCCTTTTGCTAGCCAGTGATTTAGTATGGTGGGATCAGTGAAAATACTTTATAGGTTCCTGAATGATCATAGAAAGTTTTGCATTTTCGTGCTATGTTACTAGATGTTTGCAGCCTTGAAAAGGAACTAGTGTAACAATAAAGCTCCATTCTTATGAGCTAAATTATCTACTTTGAAGATTATGGAAGTGCACAATTTTGCATTCGAGGACCAAAACTTGATTAAGTTTAGTTTCAATCTTTGTAGAATGTTTGAGCTTTTGCAACAAATTTTATCAGAAAAGCTGAGATTGAATTCTATAACTGTAATGAAGTTACCTGCAGCTCTCATTATTGGTTATGTCCCCATGATGCAAGTACCTGAGGAGCGTTGAATCTCTTTTATTTTATTTTCATTTACTCTTTTGTAATGCAGGAATTTAGGTTACCAGTTGCTTACATTTTCACTTCTGTAAATTATAGGTTTTCTCTAAACTGAAGGAGGGAAGGTTTCCAGGTGAGATTGAATTGAAAGATCTTGTCAGCAAAACATTGGCTACGACAAGAGTAACCGACAACCCTGGAGTTGTGTGGTCTTAGCTCAGCAGTGGACTTGATTAGTTCTTAGCATGCTATAGTCAGAATATCAAAAGGATATCAGAGCAGTATACTCTGTATTAGAACTTTCATTTTTCACTTTGCCAGCCACTTTATTCTAATGAAGCATATCAGTTGCGAATGTGAATACTTATGATTTTCCAGCATCAGGTGAAAATTTCTACCATCCTGTAATCATTTACTCATTTACTCCCACCTTTCTTGCATTGGCAGTGTTTCTGGACTTATTCTTAATAATGAATGGGCTGGTCATGAATGAATTGGTTAGCAAACCAACAATGTTGCTTATCTATAATTATCCATGAACCGCATTATGAAGAACTTTGTTCCCCAATTTACTCACTTTTCTTTGATTCACTCCTATATACGTAAGCCGAGGCCTTTGTTCTCATTTTATTGGGAGTTCGATGTTTTGTTACTTTGCCGGCTTCAACAGGCGCATAAAATGTTAAATTTTCAGTAACCAAGCTATCCACTATCCAGAAGGTTAATATAAATATTATAAAGAATTAGCCACCATCTCAAAAATATGGTAGAGATCAGTCTACACTCTGGTGGATTGAATATCCCACTTAAATCTGCGTAGAAAAATTGTATAAACAACAAGAAGAAGAAACTTAGGTGTTTTTGGGACAATATGCTTTCACAAATAGTATCAATAGTGTGAATAAAAATAAAAATCGTTTTTGGAGACTTGAGGCTCACACGGCAGAGCAACATGTGGTCTTGCAACATTGAACAAACATCAGAGGAACCATCCAAGCTGCCAACCTGTGAGTAACACCAAAATTAGAAATTCAGAATGTGCCCTGTGATCTGTCCATGTAAACCAAAAGGTACTAAGGAAGATACTGGCAACGTTATGAAGAAACGAAAGAATTGAGCGAATGCAGATCCTAAACCTGTGACATAGTAGCTCTCCTTAAATCTATATTCTGCTTATGTCACGACCAAACACAAAAGTTGTCAGCCAGTTAATAGCCACATAGAATCTGTTCCTCCAGCTAACAACTCGTGTTAGATATGCAGAACGCCATATAAACCAGCTAACAAATCCTGCCAGGGATATCCCTTTTGCCTCCTACAAAAGAACCGAAGATTTCTCACAAATCATCAAAATTAAATGCTAAAAGTGATGGCTTCGAAATGAATGCAAATTCACCTTGCTCTGTCTTAGATCAACAAGAGCCTTGAATCTGCCAACGGTTGCCATACTTCCGAGATGCTTGTACTCAAATGGATCTCCAAAGTCTATGTCCTTAGCACTGTTAGCATGGCCTCCACCATCCTTACTGATCTTATTCAATAGGTTCGCAAGATACTTTCCTTGTCTCTCAGCAACCTGTTAAAGAAAGGAACATTTGCATCGGTCTTTGAAGCAACAAAAAGATACGAACCAATTTCAAAAGTGAATCTGATATAGAAAACTAGTATAGGAGGTTCATCATAGTACTTGGCGTCCAATAGCCTACACAAATTTGTACTATACCCCTATTTTGGATGGAAAGAGAAGCTTAAACAAAAAGACCATAGAGAGAATTCAATTGTGTCCCCTCTTAAAACATTTAAAACTAAAAGTAGGTAGATTTATTGGATACGAAGTCCAATTTCCACCGCAATGGAATGATTTCACATAGAGCTTTACAAGCACAAAAAGGATTGAAGCAGAACGTTGAAAAGGTCAGGAAAACTTCCTAGCTTACCTGCGCTAAAGCTGGAAGGACTGGTTTACCAGTACTCTCCAGAAACCCACTGCAGTCACCGATCGAAAACACATCTTGCACAGAAGGAACTCGAAGCCACTCATCAATACCAATCCTGTTAGAGAAAGGAATAAATCATAAAATTAAAATCAACCCATAATAAAGTAAGCTTCACGAAGTAGAGATACCAGGCATAAGGATGGCAAAGGGTAGGTAACCCCAAGGCAGGAAAATCAAATTGGTTCACACTATGTTAATATCATAGGGAACAAGCTGGTCTCCAAAGTTGCATAGACAAATTTAAGAAGAATTGCCAGTACTGTGCTTTACAGTTTTGTTCAGCTATTTATTTTTGTGAGGTGCATGCTACCATAACATCGAGAGAATCTTCATGAAACTTTTGAAAAACACAAAAGTCACTAAGCGAATCTATTTTACCTTCCACCTGGAGATTTTGGAAGTCCAAGAGAGTTTACGAAAGGAGAAGGACCAACACCTGTTGACCACACTAACAATCCATATGGAACCTCCGAACCATCACTAAGGATTAGATTTTGAGGTTTAACATCCTTGACAATCCCACGAACTAGATGAACCCCTGACTGAGAAAAACTACTCGATGAAAGATGAAAAAACATTCATAATGGAATATAAAATGAGAGGTGCTCTATTGCATACATTAGGATATATCTAAAATCCTTTAAAAGAAGTTGGAATGATAAACTAATCATTGCATCAATCAACTATCTCTCACCTTTGTTAACTGTTTAATTGCATAGCGTCGTAGGCGATCATCAAAGGAAGACAGTATCTCATTTGCCTGAGGGAAAAATGAATAATTTTGTTACAGTTTAGACACTCCTCAATGCTAGAAATCAAATAAGTCAGGACAACAACAAGAATCTTGATTAGGCCTTCAGGTTTCCAGTTTGGGATAGACGGCTTTGTCTTAACAAAGATAAAAGAAAACAAAAATCTAGA
The DNA here is from genome assembly GCA_030664755.1 of Microcos paniculata. Classification (NCBI taxonomy): domain Eukaryota; kingdom Viridiplantae; phylum Streptophyta; class Magnoliopsida; order Malvales; family Malvaceae; genus Microcos; species Microcos paniculata. The sequence goes on along the minus strand of CP131459.1, from coordinate 41,317,653 downwards.
GAAAACATAACAAGATGTATCAATGGTTTGAAATGTATAACTTAGATTGAAGTAAAACAAACCTCAATGAGTGTGACATGGATATAGTCTTTCACATGCGTGTATCTTTGGTGAACATCCCTCCTAATGAAATCACTAAGTTCACCACTAAACTCAACTCCCGTGGGACCGCCTCCTACAACAACACAATGCAGCAATCTGCGTTTCTCTTCTTCAGAAATCCCTGTTTCAACACCAAACCAGGAAGCAAATATCTAATCACACTTTAGTTATTTGTCTCCATCACATAAGGTAAAAAAACCATCATTTACAGCCTTATTTGTTCTCTCAAAAGGAAAAAAAATGTAAAACAATCAAATGATATTTACCTGGCACATCAGACAGCATCAAATTCAGAAGCAGTTTCCTGCGAATTTCCTGAGCATGGTGAACCTCACGCAAGAATATTGCATGTTCTTTCACACCTTGGATTCCGAAGGTTGATGCCTGTGCTCCTGATGCAACTACCAACTTATCATATGAAATCTTGAACTTCCACGGATCCAAGTTATCAGCTCCCTCAGTAACAGTCTCACAAAGCACCTTCAATGCCCAAACCAAATAACATGATTAAGTCATCGTAAAAGCCATACCGCATTGCTTTTTCAACAGTGAAAAGAGCAAAATTAATACTGTTAAATCTTATACACCATTCACTTTGTGTAGATTCAACCAATATCATTCTACCTAGTAATATCAATAACAAAAGATCTACCAATTCATAAAATTTGTTGTCACAACACTGTTCTCTACAAACCAAATTTAATAGCCAAACTCCCCAAGCCAACACTTTCGACTGTTAAGCAGCTCCCACTACTTTTTGTCCAATTCATGTTCCAAAAAAATAATAATTAAAGGGAAGAAAACCTGAAAACTCAAAAAAGATCCAAGTCAATTTTAAGAAAAACATCCAATTAAGATCATTACCCCCCCAAAAGGCAGTATTTTGGTGACTTACCTCATGGCTTTCAGTATCCACTCCGGTACAATTAGCAAGAAAAAAATACGAGCCCGGTGCTGAAGAAATGGAAGGCTGGATCCTGGCAATGGGTTCAGCCACGGACCTGAACTCAAGAGTCCCAACACAAGTCGAAGCCAAGAGAGGAGTAAACACCATGTGATTCCTCGGTGACACGCAAACGATGTCGTGCAGGTTGGGGTCCAAGCCTTTCATTAGCCTGCAACCAGCCCAGCCGGAGCCTAACACCACCACTCTTGGTTTCTCATTTGGCTTGGTGGGTCCCAGCCCCGAAGGCAGCGCCGCTTCGGGGACCTGGTTGGCGGTGCTGAAGTGTGATAAAGAAGTTAGGAGAAGGTTTGTGGTGATTGGGTTTCTGGGTTTGGTTGCTGAAGTGGAGAATTTGATCAAATTCCTGTACCAAAACATGACCGCTTTTTTCTTTTCACCTTTTGCTTCTGATTAGTACTTATTATTGCTTATGAAAAAGAGAGAGAAAATTCTGAAAAAACCGTTGGAGAGGTGAAAGAGGCTTTTCACGGTCCCATGATTCTGGATATTCTAGATATTTGGGTGAGACTCTCAGTTAATTGATCTTTTTGACTCGTACAAACATTTATTGACGTGGTAGGCAACTTTGGTGCCAGAGTTGATGGGTTAGTGACAAAAGAGGGTAAATGGTTCGGTTTGATTTGAATATTAAAATTTTAATATGTCGAATAGTTTGGTTTGATTCAGATTGATTATTTTATGCTGATTTTTGGATAATTGGAATTTATTTAATTTTAAATTTTTATTCTTTTATAAAAATTTAAATAAGATTATAAAAATTTTGAATCAATCAAATCAAATATTTTTTTAAAAATTTTTTTTATTTCATTTGAATAATTTGATACACATTTAAATAATTTAATTTTCATATAAATAAATAATTTGAACTCTAATCAAATTATTGATTGAATTCAATTTGATTTATCATTTTTTTCGATTTTCTTACGCATTTTTAGTTCGGGCCATATGTCCTGCTCAAGACGTCACGTGATGGAACTGATGTCACCACTAACCAGACAAAGCCCATTGGCCCAAGCTTTTCCCAAAGAAAAACATCGTTTACATTCAGACTCGGCTTGCTGTCATTTTGAGTTTCCGTTTCAACCCTTCATCGAATTGGGCTACTAGAATTAGGCCCAGGAGAAACGTCCATAAAAGCCTATCAAATTACAATCCGCTATATAAGACTTTTATTCTAGACTTGTGGCTAGAGGTGTAAACGGTTCAGTTCGGTTCAGATATTAAGATTTTAATACCTTAATGTTTCGGTTCGGATTTTTTTGCGGGTTTTCGGGTAGTTGAAATCCATTAAATTTTAAATTTTCTTCTTTTATAAAAGCTCAAATAAGATTATAAAAATTTTGGGTCTTTTAATTTTAGGCTAATAAAATCAAGTATTTTTTAAAATTTTAGCTTATTCGGTTCATTCGGATTCCATTCGGTTCATTCAGTTTTTATATGAACATTTCAAAACCCTAATCTAGTTACCGGTTCAGTTCGGTTATCGATTTTTTCGGGTTGCTTTAACAGCCCTACTTGTGGCATTGCCGCAAGGGGGGTGGCCATGGCAGTGCCCATAGCATATTATTTCGAATTTTTCCCCCTTCATATAAATCACAGCGGTCAGTATTTTTTTTTTTTAAAAATGTAATTTTCATTCATTAAAATAAAATTACATTGATACTAATAATACTGAAAAGTACAATAGATTAAAAAAAGTTTTCCTCTTCCTCTTGTAGATTTGGATCTTGTTTTATGATTTGAGTCGTCTTATTGATTAATCGAGTCTCGAACCTTCTTCATGAATCTTTAGTACGTACATCACCATCTTGCTTTCGTTTCGATGTATTTTTTTCCACTGAAAACTTTCATTCGCAATAAATAAGTGACTGATTCGAGAATCTCCTCTAGCAACTCATAAATCACAAGACAAAATCATCATAGTATAAGGCTAACAATTCTTAATCTACTGTAAACTAAACAAAATCGAATTCACAAACTGATTCAACTCACAAACTGAATTAAGCAGTACTACTAAACCCAAAGAACTAGATCTTGGGACTTTATTCTAATTAAAACAAGAAAATAAAAACTAGAATCACACCCCTCCTCCCCCTTGACGGTGAAGCCAAGGAGGAGGAGTAATAAGACAACTAGAAAAAAAACCTAGAGAATTGAGAGAGAAGAGACAAAGAAGGAGAGGGGGGAGCGGCTATCCCACAGCGGCAGTATTAAATGCAATATTTATGGTTATTGTGAATGTTACAGCTTAAATGAGATTTTTTAACCAAAAATAGGAGAAATTATTAGGTAGACCGGGTCTACCACGTCATTCGTAGACCCGACCAATAAAATTATGACAACTCAAAAAGTTTCCTAAATTTAAGGCACTAATTTGATAAAAGTTTAGTCCCACTTTACAAAAAAAGAGGATTTAAAGGGTAAGTCCTTAAATTTATGCTATAATTGTGGTAGGGTTTTAGTAATTATATCATAATTTTTGAGTTGTCACAATTTTATTGGTCGGGTCTACGAATAACGTGGTAGACCCGGCCTACCTAATAATTTCTCCAAAAATAGAGCCTTGTTTTTGTCATTATTGTCAGCTTTATATATCTTGGAAGTTTAATGATGCTAGCTGGTTTTGCAGATCCCTATTCCACAGCGCCTCTGGTTTTCTGCAAGCAGGCGGGCCAACCAGCTAACCAGTAACCATTTTTCCATACATGATACATCCATGTAATTTGTTTCATAAATAAATAAAGAGATTAAAAGATAAAGAGGGGAATTTGATCTTTATTTCTTGAATTTTTATTGTATGCATATATATAGATGCATGTTACTAAAACTCAAAAAGAAATGCTTGAGCTGACCCTAGAAAAATCCCTCGCGCCATATGAGAAGGAGGAAGAGGAGGGAGGAGGGTTAGAAGTTGGATGATGGTGGTCCGAAGCCCTCATCAAGGCTTATGGCATTGCTGCAAGGAGGGTTGCATGGCGGAGGATGAGTCTTGGGTGGTGTATAGTCTGCCTCTGTTATAGTCATCATCATCTCGTATAAATCTTCCTTCCCTGTCAAATCATATCCAACAATTCATCATTAGTTAAAGCCCCTGCTACATGCATCCAAATTTCTTAGCGATTAGCTAGAAATCAGAAGACAATTTCAACTTAATAAAGATTGCAGCTACTGTTAATTAGTATTAATACCTGCTGAGAATTCATGATCGAGGTTACGAGCAGAACAAGTTGCGAGGATCAAAGCCAGCAATAAACACAGGCTGAAGAAGCGATTTCCAAGGGCCATTTCTCTTCTTTGCTAATATTATAGGTTAAGGAAAGCAAGTAGGGACATTCCCTATTTATATTGAGAGATTCAAAACCAAAAACAATGAATAACGGACTTATTTACATTTATTGTTAGGTTAAATGTATGATTAGATTTTATACTATAAATATAAGATGCCAAATAACTATATATATGATAAGATTTTCATTATACTATAAATAGAAGATGCCAGATAACTATATGTATGATTAGATTTTATACTATAAATATAAGGCTAATTACTCAAATTGGCCCTCAAATTATATCAAAATGGATAAATTGGCTTCTAAACTTTTATTTGGGATAATTAACCCCTCAAACTTTTATTTTGGGACAACTAACCCCTCAAATTTTATTTTCAAAGGAAATTTCTATTGAATTAAGGGCTACTTTGTCCCTAAATAATAATTTTGAGAGTTAAATTGTCCAAAAATAATAATTTTGAGGGTTAATTGTCCCAAAATAATAGTTTAAGGAGGTAATTACCCCAAAATAATAGTTTGAGGGGTAAATTATTCCAAATAAAAGTTTAGGGGCCAATATATCCGAAAAGGTATAGTTTAGGGGCCAACTTGGGTATTTAGCCATAAATATAAGATGCCAAATAACTAATCAGTTTAGGGCATATTTGTTACATAAGATCAAATTGGATAAGATAAAAAAGAAAATTATATATAATTTATAGTGTGGTTTTATAATATTGATATATATTTACATTGTGTGAAAAATTATTCGTAGGATAAGTTAATTATTTAGAAATGAGAAGAGTTGACTCATCATATGAATAATCATTCCCACAATGCAAATCTCTGTCATTATTATAAAATCATAATATAAATTACGCATAATTTTCCTTCTCACCCTATTTAATTCAAACCAATATAACAAGCATGCCCTTAATTCTTAGCTAATTAATAATTACCAAATATATCTATATCATTTACGGTAATTAAGACTTAATTATAGAAAGTCAAGTATGTATATTTCCAACTTTATATCTACCTTTTTTTAGTACAAAAGTATTTAGGGGGAATTATCAAGGGATGTAATTGGTGGGCTAATTATGCTCCAATGATGTAATGGACTAACTTTTTACTATGTTAAGTGTAATGTCAATTTAATTCCCCTTAAGTGTATTACATCTTATATGACTTATCCATTTTTACCATTTTTAAACTTTTGTTTTTCTCTTTTAATAACTATTCATTTATTTTTTTCAGTGATCATTTTTTGGGTTTTTTTTTTACTATTACCTTAAATTTATTATTTTAATTAATTCATTATAATTGATTTATAAATATACTAAAATTCTTTTTATCAATATTTTCAAGGCATAATATCCTTTAAATTCTTTACCAATATTTTTGTAATAATTTATTTTTATTTTAAAAATTTCCTTTTAGGGTGTTCAAAGTGCTTGGGTTTTTTTAATTGATGAATTAAAATTATTTTTAACAAATTTAAAGTAAAAAATTTCCAATTATAATTTCTTATAATGGAAAAAAATAAAAATAAAATTTTAGTTTAAAAGATAATATACTTTGAAAATATTTATAAAAAGAATAATATATTTAAAGCAATTACAATTATTTTTTTAAAAAAAGAAATTTAATATAATGATAAAAAAAATTAAAAACTCATTACCAAAGAAACGAATGGTTGTGAAAAGGAAAAGTTTAAAAAGGGTAATATGAGCAAGCCATGTCAAATATATTACACTTACGAAGAATTAAGTTAAACATTACACTTGATGTGCCAAAAAGTTGACTTATTATACCAATTGGACATAATTAGCTCATCATTATACTCCATGATAATTCCCCCCGAAAATTTATTAGTAGCAATGCTGGGAGAGGTTACCCAAGGCCAATGGAAACTGCCAATTTCTTTAAGAGTCTGTTTGGTAATTTCCTTAAAAAGTTATTCTAGGGAGAGTGATTCTATAGAAAGTAATTCTAGAGAATCACTATCTAGGAAATCACTTTCTCACCCCCCCTCCCTTAGAATCACTTTCCCTCATATGAGGGAAAGTGATTCCAATAGGAGCATCACTTTCTCTAGTTTTAAAATATACCAAACCAAAGAAAGTGTTTCTACCCTTTTAAAATCTATAGTTTCAAACAAACCAAACCATAGAAAATGATTCTATTACTTTACTTTCTATGGAAAGTAGATTAAAATCCCCGTACCAATTGGGCTCTAAGAATTTATGGATCCATTGGACTGGGACTTTCATATGTAGACTTTACAAAGTCTACTAGTAGTGGCCCATGAGATTAAATTCAGGTATATTTTACACCACAAGTCCAAACTCTTATCACTTAAGCCAACAGCCATTAAGATTTATTTATCTTTTTCAATCCTGCTTCCTTTATGTGTGTGTGTATAATCTCCAAATTTAATTGTGTGGGTCTATATATAGAGTCATTAGACAAAACTAGATCAGAAGATGATGTTGATAAAGATAATGATATATAATGGCGTTTTTTCCCTTTTCATTACAAGTCATTTAATTAAAGATTAATTATTAAGGGAGCTCTCGCTCTTATTCCTTTGAGAACACGTGAAGGAATCAAAATTCAAAGCTCAATACATAAGCGAATATATTGCTAATAATCTAATCTTTATTTGTCATACAGTATTACACTTATTATAATTAGCAAAGTTAATTAATTACACGGCAAAACCTTAGCATATATATGCACATTTACTTATGCGCATGCACATGCACACACAAGCACACACAAGCACATTATATTTATAGATTTTAACGGAGGCAGTAACTTTCTTTCAAAAAGCTTGAGAGGAGGAAAAAAAAAAAACAAAAATCAAATCAATAGTCTGGCGTTCGTCTATCCGCCTTTGCGACCATGACCGCGACCGCCTCTGGAGGTGCTTGAAGGAGGATCATGGCCAGGATTTGCCGTGGGTTCACTGTAATCCTCGAGACTTGCCATTAGAGATCTTCCCTCCTCGGCCAACACTACGATCTCTTCCCCTGCAATATGCATATAACCCATGCAGAAAATATTAGTATATTATTATTTATTCTCTTTTCCAGAAAATTGAAGAGTCCATTCCATCTTTCCATCTCATGTCTTGTAATTATATTTCTTTCTTGATCACGTGACCACATTGAGCCAAAACCAATGCTATCATTATTATTTCTATAATTCAGACTACTTGGTCGGTCAAGTAAAGATTTTGTTAAATTAATCGAGTAAGTAGTATCAATGTAGAAGCTCCAAACCAAACATGAAATATTTATAAGTATGTATTGGGAGCACAAATTGATCAGCTTAAGAAAAAAGCATTAAATATCTCCTCATTAATTAGTCGACATGAGTCATGGGTACAAGTTAATCCATAGTTTAAAAATGTGTTAAATATGTACTTAATTGCAGAAAGAGAAGAAATAAAGCACCCATGGATGCGACCGCTACGCGGAACCAACTACCGCTAGCTTTGCTTCACATATATACTACGAAGATTTTAACACAAACCGTACGTGATGGACATCCTGCGTTGCTATTATTCTATCTTTTATATTCACACACAAAATAAATCCTTTTTACTTGCTGCTATATATTGCCCAAAAAGTAAAATCTATCCCATGAAAAAGACTTTTCATCATTTTCCGCGTCTTTTGAGGTTTTGTTTCCTCGATGAAACAGGTAGAAGAATTAGTTTGTAGCTGACAACTTATTATAATATGATGATAAAGCTGGGAAAGAAGAAGAAAGAAACGTATATACCTGAAAGAGAGATGGTGTTACGACTAGCCGAGGAAAATACTATAGCCGAAGTCAATAAAAGGCAGACACAAAGCTTAACTCTCAGACCCATCTCTCTCCTTTTCTTCTCCTTTGGCCTTAAGAGGTACTCGTGGAAATAAGTTATCTTCGTTAATGTTTGAACCTTGAAGCTGAGAAGACCTATTTATAGAGAGCAGATTTCATGCTTTTGCGATGTGATGATACGTGGCCGATGGTGATTGGAGATTTAGAGTTGACGTTTTGGAGATCGTGGATTCCACGTTCAAGAACTCATCGAACCATAGATATTGCATGCCGTTACTTGATTGGATCTGAGCCGTTCGTTTATCTCCCATTTTGTCAACGGGTTTGCTGTGGCTTTCCCTACCGAAAAAGGCAACAAAATACTATACTATATATATATACATAACTTGTTTCTACTCCAAAGTCGTAGCCGTTTTTCATATGATGTAGTATAAAATAAAATATTATAATTAAGATGTAGTTAACTTCAAATTGTAAGTAATTGAAAACAATTTGTAAATTCTTCTTCCTTTTTCAAGTTTTTTGATAATGAGAAAATTAATTAATTCGAACCATTAATAGTATATATTAATTCCTTATTTTGAACAAATTGAATTAATTCCTTACAGCTGTTTGCAAACAAATTGTAAGCTACTTTTCTATTTTCCAGAATTTAGGTTTTGAAAACGCATTAACGTTAATTACTAGTATCAAGAAAGAAATAATATGCTATAAATCATCAAATAGACATGGGCTTAAGTGCTGAAAATTAGTGTTGATGAACATTGTCAAGCTAATAATAATTTTTCTTTCCACCGTCAAATTAACCAACAAAGCAATATTGATTTGATGTATACCAGACGACTGTAGTCAAGTACATACGTACGTATATATATATATATTGATTAAGGTACGTAATTAATTAGTTTTTAATAATTATAATTGTCCAATATTCAATAAGAACATTAACCACAAACCATAGAAAATATATATGTTGATACAAAAGTGGGAAAATGCAAGTTTGTGATGCTTGTTGCGAGCACAGTGCTTAAGAAAGAATTAAGCTGATCATATAACCTGTGAATATTCAGATCCCTCGAATTAATCAATCGCTATTTTTCTTACTTTAATAATAAATATATTAATAATATTACTATTAATGTTACATTTTGACTTTATTAGGAGCACATATATTATGTCGATCGTTTCCTTTCTGGGAAGTTTTTAAAGCATAATAATAAATAACTTGTATAAAGCTATGGATTATGATGGAGATATTGTTCATCGTAAGTACCAGGCTTATATAATGAGAGGATTAATGAAAGGTTAAATATCTAAGTTGACCTTTAAACTATATTTTTTTGGACATATTAGCTCTTAAATTTTTATTTGGGACAATTGATCCCTTAAATTATTATTTTGGGATAATTAACCCTCCAAAATTATTATTTTGGGATAATTAAACCCTCAAAATTATTATTTAGGGACAAAGTAGCCCTTGTTTCAATAGAAATTTCCTTTGAAAATAAAATTTGAGGGGTTAATTGTCCCAAAATAAAAGTTTGATGGTCAATTTGGATATTTAGCCATTAATCAAACTTTATATATCATAATAATAATTGATTCAAGCAGAGAGTAATAAGGAGAGATGTTGACAATCACAGGGATGCATACATTTTATATTGTTGAATATTGATATCTGGAAGTCATTATGGAGCCGGTTTTTGGCCATCTAATCAAACAGTTTCAATTTGATTGATAAGTCAAAATATTCATTTGTTAAGAAAATTCTAGATATATGCCTACAACAGGAAAAACAAAAACAGGGATGATAAATTATGTAAATTATATATACTTAATTTTGGTCAAAAACACAAGGAAAAAAAAAAAAAAGGAAATTGCACAATTAACTGTTGAGCATGAATGAAGTTAATTTGCTGGCTATAGCATTGTTCTTTTCAATTGATCATATATATTGCTCCACTTACTATTTTGGGGTACAAAAGCTGATCATACCCTGCAAAGGTTTCTGTGTTGCCCAATCTAAAGTCAACTTGCCATAGATATCCATTTGTTGTTTTCCTGTAGTCGGAGAGACTAGACGTTGCCTCCACACAGTCTTCAAATTATAGTGCTTTTTTGCTGCAATTTGCAAATTGCATTGTTGTTGCAAGTTCCATTTTCAAGGTTGGACTTCAACTTGGTTCTCTATAACCCATGAAAATGAAAAAGAAACGGAAGAACGACCACATGATTAGTTTTGAACTTTAAAGGGATTTGTATTCTTGCTTTTAGATTGAAGATGAAATATCTGAATGGCTTGTGATGTCATTGAGGACCTCCTACATTTGGCTACTTTGCAACTTGGAGAGGCATCATGCTTTTGTATGTCGTTCAAAGACATCAAGGAAGATTTTCTCTCCACTAGCAAATGCATTTCAAGTGAGGGTTTTCAGATTAGTGGCACTAAAAGGAAATGCAATGCACCCACAACCGCTAATACTTCGACTCTACTATATGCTGACATTTGGTTTATTTCGCTTCAAAGCACAAAGTTCCCAATACTAACAGCAACGTTGAAATTGGAATTTAATGTAATTTGCCCCACTTTACCAAAGTAGTTTTTCTATTTTGTAGAGGGAAACAAAAGTAAAAAAATGTTCCATGAAGAGAAGGCACTGGGAAAGCAGTGCCGTAAGCACCTCAAAAGGCAAAACCCAACTCAACTGTTGAATAGAAAAGCAGTGCCCAGAACAAACATCATCTCATTGATCATCAGGCCAAAGGCCCAGACTGGAACAGATCTTTATGCTCATTTGAATATATTGCCGATATGAGCAAAACCTTTTGTTTATCATCTTAGAATTGTTGTATCATCACAACAAGACTGACAGCTTTGATGATACATAAGTTGTAAGTCAATAACACACTTCCAATCGCATTCCCATTTAGGACTGTCCTGATTGGTGTTGATTTTAAGATCATAGTGACTTAGTCGGAACCATATCACCTCAATTATTTTTCCTATAATCCTACAATCATCCAATCACAATAAAGAATTATATAGAAATCCACCTCTTATAAGTGTAAACTCTATGATAAACCCTCACATAATTCTTTATTGTGATTGAACAACTATAAGATTGTTAGAAAAATAGTTACAGGCGATATGATTCCGACTCAGTGCTTGCAAAATGATGATTTAACATCAATCTATATCCAACTACCCCTTGAGTGCCACCAATGGGCACTGACCTCGGACCTCGGTTAAAACATTCCACATATATATATATATCTTTGAACAAGTTAAGTTGTCTGTTTGTCTCCCAACTAATCACTGATCATAATCTCACAACATACTGTTTATCTCCCAACTAAACACTATGATCATAATCTCACAACATAAGCAGAGAATAGAAACCAGATTGTCTCAAATCACAACAAAAGTAGCAACTCACTAAAGCACCTAAGGAGATGGTAGGATGCGAGAAGTACGTACTAACCCTCTTCCAACTAACCGATCAACGTTTCCTTTGTACTCTGTTCACAAGACTAAATTTCATCACTTGGAGAGTTGCTAGAATTAAGGTCGAGAACAGTTATACATTCCATACACAAGATAAGCCTTCATCACTTCGAAAGTTGCTAAAATTTAAGCACTAAACAGGTTGTAGACAGACAGACAACCCTATCAGATTGGTGATAAGGGATCTTACAGTAGACATAAACTGACTCGCCCTTCAAACATTTATCCCAAAAGTCAAAACTTTAGGTTTTCATCAAAAGGTTTGAGGTTCAAATCTTGAGAAAAGGTGAGACTAAAAGGAACAGAACGAGATCTACTTCACAATACGTAAAGCATGAGACACACAGGATCTCACATGGACCAAAAACATAAGACATTAACACAGCATATGAAATCATTCCATTATCATATAGATGCAATCATATAAATACGACTCAGAAAAGATGACATATTAGTAATAAAAGTAAAACTACATTAGCAATACAACTAGCTACTTCCACAACAGATAAAATGTAGATCAGACCCCAGGTACAATTTTACTGGAGTTCTCGAAGAAAACATCTTTAACAGAAAATGAACTAAAAACCTGAAGTCTCACTATAATTCCATCGTTCTGAAACCTGTGATACCCAGCTACAAATGCACGAGCAAAACATAATGAATACAGATAAATTTGTCCAGCAATCATCTTTTCTTAAAACCATATTTTTTACGTTCATAGAATAAGTCAGTTTTGGCACTTCCCAGATTGACAATTTTTGGACAACCATCCCGATCTTTCTCTTGCTGTGTACACTCCTTACAGTAATATGCATCTGATATTCCCACTCCTCCACAGATGACACACCTACCCTGAAACGACCCGTAGTTGCACTCGTCACACACCCGCACAAGTGTGCAAGGACGCACATAGGAGTCACAGATTACGCACTTGCCATCACACTTCTCACATAGCCGTCCAATTGCAATGCCTGGCTGCTTCCGGCACATGATCAAATCAGGATGATGCTTTGCCATGACTACTGCAACTCGTTTCTAAGTTGTTCCAATAACTGAAACGAAAAATCCCTCATAGAGTAAAAAATCATAAAATCAAAGACTAGCAAACATCATCATGAAGATAAATTCAAACACCCAACAATGAAAAATCAAAGACAGAAGTAACCAAGACTTCCTTCTTTTGTAAATTTTGTTAATTGCACTCATGCTATTGGCTTTGATTCCTAAAAAATGGCTATATGAAGTGAATATGAATAACTATAATACAACACGAACACAATCATTTCAAATCAAAAGCAAAATCAAGCATTTCTTTATCCCAACAAAACTCATCAAATCAAAACTTTTCTAGAAAGCAGACATTAAACAGATGAAACCCAAAAGGAAAAGAAAAGAGACAAAAGAAAGAAAGGCAAAACCCTCAATTAAATAAAAACAAGTAAACTACAACCTATGACCAGCAATTATTTCCAGAAATTGGGAGCCAGAAAATATAGTTAAGAAATAATAGAAAGGGAGAGAGGCAAGGCTGACCTGAGACGTGAGAAGGCTAGCAAAGCTACCAATCGTGATTCCCCGGAGAGTGTTGGAAGCAGAGAGGAGAAGCCGAGAGGAAGAAAGAGAGCGCTGGAAATTGATTTTGATGAAAAGGGTAAGTCGGTTGGGTTTTCCGTGTGGCCCATTTAATATCATTTCGGCTTTAATTTGGGCAGCATCTTGAATGTTGCAGAAAAGTCTAGGGTCTAGACAGAGTGACTATCACTCTATCAGGGTTATTGGGCTTTCATACTGGCCCAAATAATTTCCCCCAGAGTCCCATCTTTTTTTCTTCAGAAGCTTTTGGGCCATTCATTTGTTGGATTGGCCTAATTAACAACCTAAATCATTAAATTTTAATAATGGCCAAAGAAACATATAGGGATGGTAACGGGTAGAGTACTCGTGAAAATTATCTATCTATACCCTGCTCCTATAAAATTATGGAGTATTCGAATCCTACAAATATTTCATTATTTTTTAAACCTTCTATCTGAATCCTACCCAAATAAAACTTTAACTACCCTATAACTAATTGAACCCTATAAATATCCATTTAATGTATGCATGAAAACAAAAATTCTAATTTTAAAGATAGTAAAATAAATTTAAGTACATAATATATTTGAATATGACTTCTAATATTTAATGTTTTGGACTAAGGTTCAAACGATTGTAGAAGTATATTTATATATTTTTCATGTAATATATAATCGGATATTGGGTATAGGATACTCTAGGGGTGTTACCTGTGTCCATCCCAAACCCGATTGTAAAGTACCCGAACCCTATATAAATGGATCGGGTATACACGAATACCTTGTTAAAGGGTACCATTACCATCCCTAGAAACATGAAATTTTAAATGTCAATAAATATATATATATATATATATATATATTTATATATATATATATAAACAGCTTTTTTAACAACATAGGTTAGTGTGCTTATATATATAGTTTTGTTTGACCTTATGCGTAATGATTTATCTCAATTTATTTATAGAATTATAGAATCTCAATAAGTTGTGGCATCATATGTATCCAAAAGAGAAAATCCTAATTAATGGTATGATCTTCAGCAATAAGGCAAAAATAGTCTGGTTATAGTGTGATTTCCAAAAATTTGCAATCTCATTGGGCATTGCTAAGTTAGGATCCTAAATTTGGTTCAACTGTACTGTTGAATTCTACCCTCTTATCTTATGGGGTGACACGTAGAAAAAAGAAGAAGGGAAAAAAAATCAGCAACAAACAAATGATGGGGTCAAAATGCATTGAAGAAGGACCACCATAACATAGACATCCTTGTCAAAGTAAAACATAACAATCTTAATTGCCTCAAAAAATCATAAAGGAAGCAATCTCAATCTCCATTTACTCTTTCTTCCCCACAATAATAACCAGTCGTCATTCCCACCTCCTTTCGTTTTCAATATCTAGAAAATCCTCCCCTCTTCATTTGTTTCTGTCATCTCTCTCTCTCTCTCTCTCTCTCTCTCTCTCTCTCTCTCTCTCTCTCTCTCTTTCTCCTTGCTTTTACCTTTGTTTCGTATATAAAACTGACGGGTCGACTTCTCATTGCCATTTGCCAACCAGGCAGGAGAGCGATAGGATCTTTTTGGCACATTTGCACTTTGTTTATGAGGGTTCTCAAAGAATAATGTATATTTGCAAGAGCCAGCAGGCCAGAGGTGGACCTGAAGAACCATCTACAATATATCTACAGCCGTCCATTTAGCAATTTTTAACCATACCTGCCTTGCCAGTGGACGTAAAAACAGGCTAGAGCCATCCATAGTTGGATTGTGATTGATGTCGACCCCTCCCTCATGTGACACTCGTTCTGATCATATTTTATATAAACAATACAATAAAATTGAACTTTCACATTTGAAGTGGAAATAATAGAATAAAATCGGTTTCTCCCCTCTCCAATTCCCCTCTGTAAACTGTATAGTATTGGCACTAGAAAGTGGAAACAAACTTTAGTAGTTCTTTGCTGGCTTGCTTTAAATCGTACCGCCACGAGGACTAATTAAGGAGGATTGATCTATAATGGAGGAGATCCCAATTCAACGATACTCGTTTGCTTGCTTCCCCCATTTCTCTCTAGAAATACGTACTAACCCTACCAATATTTGACACATCACTTCCCAACTTTGTGAATTCTCCTCAACCAATTCCATCATCAAGGATCTGGATCCCTCCCTCCAAGGGTCTTGAAAGTTTAATCTCCTCTCTCCTTTCTCTATCAACCCAAAAAAACCCGAATCATATCTTTAATTTGGATTTTTGACATGCGAAATCAGGAGAAATCAATCAATGTAAGGCTAATTTTTCATACACAATCATATTTTTAAGACAGAAACAAATAATATTGTCTTAAAACATTAAGATGGGTCTTTCTTTTTGTTGTCGTCGTCGCTGGATAAAGTAAAAACGTACGTCCTCGACGTCTATGGCTACAAAACAGAAACATAGTCGAACATATATGTACAGTTTCAACGACAATCTTACCAATATAGTTTGCGTTATAATGTGCATGTGCAATAAAATTAGACCATATTAGGAAAAACGAAATAAAAGGTAAATAGCGTAACTTCTTCCATAAATGAGCTGGTAAAAGAGAGTATTAGATCCGGTTTAAAATAGGAGAGAAAAGCGGCCCCCTTAACCTGAATGCTAGGCATGGGCTGCTCATCGTCAGTTGTAGGGTTCGAACCCTTGACAAGGTTAAATATTAGAGATGTATATATCACCTAGGTTAGAGCCAAAAAGGAAAAAAAGAAGAAGAGAGAAGATTAAGATGAATTTGCTAAGAGATAAGAATTTACCATGTTTATGATGTTGGAGCGGAATGTTACCAAATTACAAAACTGTCAAAATTGATAGATGACATGGCCTTACATGCAGGCGGGCATGGCAGCATCACTCAATCAATTGATTAATATGATTTTCTTAAACTAGAATGGGCACTTCCTACTTCAGCAAATGCCATGCGTATGGGAGCAATCTGACTAATATGGACAGACCACATTCAATATGCCCACGTTCATCTACCTTTTTTTTTTTTGGTCAGACCCTTCATCTACTTTGTTACTTCGTGTTGATGCCCCCTTGTCTGTCTCCAGAATCAACCTCATCAGTTTTTAATTTCACCATTTATGAGTTTCAACTAACGGAAGGGCTTTTAAGACCCAACCTGCAGGAAGATCAGATTAGGCTTTCCGGTGCTTATTAGTTTAAACAGCTACCTATTTCCAGAGACCCCAGTTGCATATAAAATGGCCAAAGTAAAACAAGTCAGCCACGACAAAGATAGAGACCCAGATAGACACGTTTCATGGAAAAATCCAAACGGGCCCCTACCCGAGAATAAATTAACTTCCCCACAAGACAAAAACCCTTCTCTATATATAGACACTCTCTCTCCGCTTCACTTTGGCAGTCGTAAACTTATATAGAAGAAAGAAAAAGAAAGGAAAAAGAGAATGCCTCGAAACAGCAACCTTGAATCCTACCCTCCTGTCTTCCGCCAGTTCAACGATAGTACTGCTCCTCAGATAGCTGCTAAACTGAAAATCTCCATGGAAGACACCCAGGATTCTGTTCATATTCCTGTCGTAGATCTTCAGAATCTTAGCCTGGATAAGCTTGGAGAGGCCTGTAAGGATTGGGGTCTATTTCGTTTGGTCAACCATGGGATTCCTACAGCTCTTCTGAGCAAACTTCAGGACCATGCCAAAAAGTTGTTTTCTCTACCCTTTGAATCCAAGCAAGCCCTACTCACTAGCCCTTTGTCCTACTTTTGGGGCACCCCTGCCCTAACCCCAACCGGGGATGCCCTTCGGGGTGCCTTAAATATCAATTGGTTGGAAGGCTTAAACGTTCCACTCAGTCGACTCCCACAGTTTCAATCTCAAGATCCTACGCTTGACTGTTTCAGGTAACTGTTTCTTTCTCATTTTCTTCTTCTTATTTTCTCTTTTGTTTCTTGTCCTTTTTCTCCCTGTTGATTGGTTTATGGTGGGCATTTTGAGATTTTGTATTGCCTTTGGGTGGGCAATAATACCCACGAAGTGACCAACTGATTGAACTGTCTCAGATTTTTTTTGCAAAAAAAGAAGATTGCAAGGTCAGCATCAATAACTTTTTAAACCCCCCCGGCAAAAATGTTGTATCAATAATAATATACCAATCATCAGACTTTCTTTTAATCAAATTTTCTCATGGCACATTTTCAACCATATGATTATTGGAAGTTTCATGTTGAAAATAGGAAGAATTTTGATTTCTAGTAATGCTCTTATGTTATCTTTTATGGTTGGGGGCAAGGTGCTACCCAGTGCAACTAGCTAGATTTATATCTTAATCTATACTATATGGTAGCACTAAAACTTTCATATAGTAGTAGTACTATAGTTTCCAACTTTTCAATTTGTTAGTCATATAATTATCAGGAATTTCCTTGTTGTGGGACCATATGTCAGTCCCCAGCACTGTTGCCTTGCTTGGGAACTTTAATTGTGGATAGATGGTGCTCATAGATGTAAAACTATTTGTTCCAACTAGCTAGGTTTGTAAATCTTCATAAAGGGGAGATTGAAGATTATAGAAGCTTTCTATTATTTAGTTAGGGTCCACATAAGCATCCATAGTTTATTGTGTGTTTTTTTGGTTCAAATGAGAAAAATATATGAGGGAATGGGAAATGACTCAGATCTCATCCCTCTCAAAAGAAGATAGTTAATTATAGTTATCACTAGATTAAAGCTCAAATATATAGTTGCTACCATCTCTACATTCATGTCCAAATCTTGATACCTCCAGGTTTATGTCGGTGCCAGAGAGAGACAGACAAACAGACAGAATTAAATTAATCACTAAAATTAAAAGCCTAACACTTTATCAATGGACTATGTTACTATTTATGACACTTCTAATTCTTATCTGAAACTAATTAAATAAGAAGTGAGAGTGCATCATTTTGATTGCTCAAATTACCAAGCTACTTGAACCTACCTAACTCAATTTGAAGTTAATTGTTTGAGTAAAATTAAATTCATTTTGCTTAGGATCCTCTCAATCTCAGGATATAATGCTTCTTGATATTTTATCCATTGATCTATATCAAGCTTATTTAATTTCCCATCGCATGCGTGGTCAGCTATAGCCAATTAATGCAAAGTCATCAAGAGCATTAAGGAGCAAGAATGACTTTCGAACAGCTTTATGCTTGAAATGTTTAGTGAAGAAAATAGTGGGCACTGCCCCCCTCAATGTCTTAGGCTTTCTATCAATGCATAGCAAATTATTCTTTGCCATCATATATATAAACAAAAACCATAAAGTTTTATGGGTCTGCGTATATTCATATATTTTTCCAATCGAATCTACTTTCCCCCAAGTTCTTGACATGACTTCCATGGTCGCTCAAAGTAATGTAAACTTTTCTGTAAGAAACTGAACTATATCACTCAAATCAAAGCCAGATGCATGCCCCCACCTTTTGTTACTTTGATGTATTTGTCTAAGATCTAACTCCTTTTAACAAAGATATTTTGTCGTAACTGTCTTTTGCCATAGGGTTTTGTTGGAAGATTATGGAAGGCACCTCGCAAGAATTGCTAGAACCTTGTTTGAAGCAATGGCTAAGGATCTCAATCTGGACCCCAAACAATCCGAGTCTAAGTTAGAGGAATCCACTGGATTCGTACGTGTTTACCGATATCCGGCCGGCTCCAGCGAGGCCTGGGGCATGATCGCACACACTGATAGCTCGGTGCTTTCCATCGTGAACCAAGACCAAGTCGGGGGACTAGAAATTTTCAAGGACAATAAATGGCTCCTTGTTAACCCAATTCCAAATAGTCTGGTAGTCAACATTGGTGACATGATGCAGGTCTATAAAATTAATTAACCTTACTTCAATTTAACTATACCAATATCCCTATATATTTTTCACTAATGTTGGAAACTAAACCTGATCACTTTTTTGATTAAATTGTTGTGAATGATTATTAGGCTATAAGCGACGACAAATACGTCAGCGTGAAACACAGGGTGAGAGTGAACAAGCAGGAGGAGCGGTTCTCAATCTGCTACTTTGTGTTCCCAGAAGAAGGCAGTGTGATCCGCAGCTCAAAATACAGGCCTTTCACTTACACCGATTTCCAAGAACAAGTGCAAAAAGACACCAAGACTTTAGGATATAAAGTTGGCCTGGAAAGGTTCAAGGTCATTGCAGATGATTAATTATTTTTACTAATTGGCACCTTATTTATTGACTATGGAGTCTTTTTCTGTTGAACTTAATTTCTCCTTATTATTATTATTATTATTTATTTAATAAAGAGTATTGAGATCGAGTTTTTAGTCACACTAATTTCTTTAGATCAGATGAGCAGCGCAAGTGCACTTCCGAGGGTGGTTAACTAAATAAAGATTTAATTATTGAAAATTTTAGATCTACTAAACTAACATACCATCCTCAGTTGACTAAATTAAGAGAGTGCAGAAGTTTAAGTGTTGTAATTGAAACTCTGTGATTCTCTATATATATCAGTACATGCGGTCAACTGCTCATTCTGTGTTCAACTCTTTCCATTTTTCACCCAAGTTAGGCTGCCCTAATTAATATAAACTTTTTTGAGAAGATACTAGTAGCTATAGCGCTAGCTAGCAGTACTTTGACGCAATATGGAAATATCCTCAAGAAATGAAGATGCAGACAAAGGATTGGATGCTCTTTGCCTCACAAGTCACAACACTGAAGCGAAGTTTTATACTGTACTTTAGTAAATACTAGAGATCATCAGGAATAGGGCTGCAGCTTTCAATCTACTATATACTAATATATCTCTCCAGAAAGTAGGGTCTGGCTTTCTGTTCCAGTAGGCAGTTAGGCTGCAATAAATATCTCTAGCTAGAACGCTCTAGGCGACAACTACCGACTCGGCATTTTATGTCTGGGTCTATAGACTCTATACTCTTTAGCCTTGTGTTAAATTGACATCAAATACCGAAAGGTAACTTTGAGCTATCAACCTTCCGGAGGTTTGTTTAATAGGTTAACTCCTTCATATCAAGGGTACGTATGAGTTTTTTCGATATTCAGATTAAATAATCCTCTGGACTTAATATCAAGCCTCTCTCGGAAAAATTAACAAGTGGGAATATTGCAAATCAAGCCTATACGTACTTCTCCTAAATTTTTTACTTATTAAATAAGGGGGATAATCCATAAACCCATGATTAAGTAGTGCTAGTGAGGAAGGCTAAATCATGATTATATCCATATATAATGATGATAAGTTTACTTAGTTTTCTGCTTACTTGCAAGGAAGGCTTCATTGGACTCGGTTTGATTCCATTTGTAAATAAGTCCAAGCGATTTTTGCTGATTAATAGTAGTAATAAATGATGGATGAAAACGAAACTTGTAAAGATGTTTGGAAAAAGAAAGGAGACTTTCTTTTCTGGATGCTAAAAGAAGAACCTCTCTTGTTTGAACTGTCAAGTGGTGCTTGCCTCTGTTGGGGCGGGGCCTAACTCATGAAATTACACCTACTAACTTGTTTTTCCCTTCAACAAATGTCGAAGGGCTTTTGCTGTTTTCTTTATTTTTCAGACATCATATCACTAGCTACTGTTTACTTGGGAGTAGGGATAGTTGTGATCAGTTCGGAAATGCAGTGAAAAACTGGAGATTTTAATGATTTGATGAACCATGTGAATCTTGTCTCTTATTTCTTGTTGCCTTTTGTGAATGATTAAAAACAAACCCACTTTTTCGATCCAATTGTCCCATTAAAAACTTAAAAGTGACAACCTGCTTGTCATCGAACTCAAAAACCATATAGCCACTCCGGACAACAAGTCTTTCAGCAATCAGCACTTTGTTAACAAAACCGGCCGGGGATCAATCCCACTGTTGGAGGCATTGCAAGATTTATGAGAACTTCATCTTTGAAGAACAGCTAGCCCGACAAGTGTTAACACTTCGATTTGAAAAGTGAAAGGAATTATATATATTCAAAGGCTAACAATAATAATACCATATATGGGCAATGAAGTCTCAGCTAATTTTATCAGCCAATAGTTATAAAAGCACATGTTTTTGCCAAAGTGCATATAGATAATTTCTGCAGAAATAGCCAAAAATAAAAGTATCAAACAAGATAATAATCCACCCTTTCAACAGTAGTGCTAATGGATTAGTATATATGGATGATGAGTAATATATTTTTCTTTATTCGCAAGGTACTCCAAGTGGGCAGTAGCTCATTTTGATTGCGTAATAGATTCTCTCTTTAACTGTAACATCTAAAGCATAGTGATTTTTTTTTTTGGCGTAGACGAGGCCTTGAAAGACCTATAATCTTAGTATGGGATTGCCACTAGTATCATCCAATAGTAGCCGTCGTATTTTTCAGGTTGGATCTGGTAGAGGATTGCTTTAAGTTTTCAGGTTTGAGTAAAAATTTTTCCGCATTTTACTCCCCTTAGTGTAAATATTAGAGTTTTGCACATGATTCGTTTATAATTTATTCTATTTGACGTGATATATCTCACTTTTTTTTTTAAAAATTCTATTACTATAATTGTTAAAAAAAGTGAAATATATCCTGTAAACAAAGTAATTTTTTAAATGTAAAGCTAAACCTTATTAAATGTGAAGTTAAATTTTGGTGATACTCATAAAAAAATTGACAAATCAAGAGAAATCATGTCAGGATAATTATAAATGGATTAAGTATAAATGGGTCAAAAAGTATTTTTCATATATAATACTACATCCGTTGTTATTTTTCTGTCTATTTTCAGTCGAACAGCTCTAAACTTTGACTATTAATTATAAAAATATATATAAGATTAAATTTAAAAAAAACATGTTTTGAAAAGTGTAAGATTAAATTTTTTTTAACTTTATTTTTAAAAAATTTATAACTTTATAATTTTTTTTATAATTAATTATCAAAATTTAAAATATTTTGACCAAAAATAGACAAATAATTAACAACATAAAGAGTACTTAGGATGTTTCAGTTATATTCTAATGCTTCATGTCCGCCGGCCGGCAGGCCCTTAATATAGTAAAATAATGTCTATGATAGGAGTATATTAACTACTATAAATATACAAAATAGCCAAAATAATAAATAAATAAAGTAAGTAATTAAGGAACGAAAAGAAAATGTCTCTGTTTAGCAAAAAAAGAAAAGAAAAAAGAGCAATAACCAAACTGATGGCGTTGACCTCGATGCATCCTTAAAATCCAAGGTGGGGGAGACGTACGAGGGTTTGGATCCCATGTCCAAGTCATAGACCTTGTTTGCATTAACTCGGACGGCTTGGGGAAGCCTGTATACATTGGGGTCTATTTCGTTTGGTTAATTACCAATACGGACGATGGGTAATTTTTCCTTCAAAGTTCAAAGCCACTCGGCCGAATCCAGGGCCAAGCTAGGAAGCTTTTCTCCCTCAATTGGAGCATAAACAGGCAATTCAAAGCACAACCGGCCCTATATTATGTTTGGGCCGGTGCCTGAGTTTGTAGGTTTGAAGCACAGTGTAACAGGGGACCGAATGTCAATAAACTATTGTGTTTTTCCAGATTTTGACAGTATACTGTATATGCAAAACTCTAAATCTAATTGCATTACAGGCCTTTTTATCCTTCTTTAAATAGCATTAACAAAATGGGATCTGGTCCCATTAAGTTCGAGCCTCGAGGGTACATCATCATGATGCCCATAACATCAGCCTTAAAACGTACTAGTGCAGACCTTTTTCCTCAGAAAGGGTTTATTACACGGGCGGAAAGAAATCGACACTTGGATTTAAGGTTTGGCCTTGAAGATTTCGAGCTTCATTAGTAAATAGAGTTTCTTTGGCAGAAAACTAAAATTAGCATCTTTTTCTTGCCGGTGCTTGGCTGTGACTACGAAGCCTTGGGCTCTAAGAATGACAAACTTTCTTCAAGTGGTAGTTCGTCCAAAGGGCCTTCGAAATGATCAGTTTAGACTTTAGAATCTGAAACATATTGTAAAGATTAATCAAAATTCTCTTTTAAAGTGATTTTCTGAAGCAACTTTTTCTGAGTATCATTTTAAAAACCATTTTTTCAGACTCCAGATTCCAGAACTAAGGCAATCCTTATCCAATAATGTGCTAACTTCCTTAACGAGGAATGTATTAAATTCTCTGTTATATATATATATATATATATGTGTGTGTATATGTACATGCATATACAGTACACACAGTATTGCTTAGCAGTATTTTCTTACTTAATATCGATGTTGACATTTTCAAAGGATATACATATGTAGGATTGTAAAAGGTTTAATATATAAAATAATCTTTAAATTTGTATAAATTTATCGTTTAGCTCTTTAATTTTTATTTTAGAAGTTTTGACTTTCGAATTTTTATTTTTTAAATAATATAACCCTTAATATTGATGTAATCTATCTAAATATTGACATATAAAATTTTCATGTAACATATGAAATTTTCTTGTTATATCACATAAGCATTAAGGGTTATATTATTCATAAAATAAAAATTTAAGGGTCAAAAAATCTAAAATAAAATTGATCAAAACAACAATTTTATATAAATTCAAAAACTATTTTATATATTAAACCCATCGTAAAACTACGATAAACTGTAAGTATATTAGTATAAATTTATAGTAATAATATATTTTGTTCTAAACTTCAGGCGCATCTCTCACGGGAGTGTATATAATAATATATAAACTGCAAAGTAATTTACTTGTAAAGCAGAAAAAAGAACTCTCGGAAATGGACATTGAATCATATCCTCCTCTGTTTACCCAACAAAGCAATCAGACCCCGGTCCTTGACCTTGATGAATCCTTCTTCCAAGATCTGGAAGATGGTTTGGATCCTATCCCTATCATAGACCTCCAATGCCTTGACTTGGACAAGCTTGGGGAAGCCTGCAAAGATTGGGGTCTGTTTCGTTTGGTCAACCATGGTGTTCCCTCCAAGCTACTTGGCCAAATCCAGGGCCAAGCCAGGGAGCTCTTCTCCCTTTCGTTCCAGCATAAACAGGCCATTCTAAGCAGTCCCCTGTCTTACTTTTGGGGCACAACGGCTAGGAGCACATCCGGGGAAATAATAAGAAGTTCAAAGAGTATCTGTTGGGTAGAAGTCATTAATTTTCCCCTCAGTCAACTCCCGCAGTCCCAGTTTGAAGATTCCTTACTTGACTCTTTCAGGTACACACAGCTTGGCTTTGTTTTTTCTGCTTCTTATATTCTTATCCTTTCCTTCCATTCTAGTCGGGAATATAGTTTACTGACTGATAGGATCGTTCAGATCCTGCTTTTAAGTTTTAAGAGAAATTTTGTATCATTCATGCCAATTTTTTTTATCATAAATATTCTTTCTCCATAAATTTGGATTCAGGGGAAACAATTTCTAACCATACTGATTAATTGTTGCAACTTGCAAGAAGATAATAGGCCCAATTATTGTAAATGAAGCATAGTTTCTGACTTAATTTCTTTGGATTTTCCACATCAATTTCACTGTTAATAAAGGTAGGTTGCTAGCAAAGTTTTATTTCAAGTGGGCAGCTCTTTGTCAGTTGACAAAGAAAAAGGAATGGGATTTTGCAGGAGCAAATCCTCAAAGAGTTGCTGTTTTATAGTGCTACTGTTACATTACACAGATATTTTGGTGAGATTCCAACGTGTTTTTGATGAACTTTTCAATATTTTCACTACTAGACTTTCAGTGGAGGAATATGGAAGGCACCAGGCTAGAGTTGCTAGAACTATATTTGAGGCCCTGTCAAAAGCTCTCAATCTTGATCCGAGACAATCGAGATCTTACTTATCGGAAGCAACTGGATTTATTCGTGTTCATCGATACCCACGAGTTTCTGAAGGCAACCAAGCCTGGGGAATTGGGATGCATACTGACAGCTCAGTTTTTTCGATGTTGAACCAAGATCAAGTTGGGGGGCTGGAAGTTTTCAGGCAAAACAAATGGCTCCCCGTTAAGCCCATTGAGAACACCCTTATTATCAATCTTGGAGACATGATGCAGGTTCATCTAAACTCTCAGCATATACAGCCCACTTTTCTTATCTCGTTAAACCCATCCTGTTATTTCTTCATTGTAAGACTTGGATTCGATACGGTAAAAAAGTTCTAACCAAATTTTGTTTTGATCAGGTTATAAGCAATGACGAGTATGTGAGTGTGAAGCACAGAGTGAAGGTGACCAAGCAGAAGGACCGAATCTCGATAAACTACTTTGTGTTTCCAGATCATGACTGTATCATCCAAAGCTCTAGTATAGGCCTTTTACTTACAAAGACTTCTTCGCACAAGCACAGAAGGAAATGGAGACCCTGGGATTTAAGGTTGGCCTTGAAGGTTTCAAGCTTAATTAATAGGCTTATTTAAGCATCTTTTGGCTTAGTGACCTCTTTCGTCTTATGGCTTATAAAACAATTTAATTAATCTGTCCTTTCTTTTTTTTTCCTTTTGCCTTGCTTAAAGTACCTTCGTTCTTATACAGCTCTATATATGAAGAATTCTAGGTTTGTTCTAGTGCGAAGGGCTTGCATTCATAAGAATCATCAAGGCCCGGGAAATTTATAATGCAAATTTCCGATTTAGTTATGGTTTATTGGATAATTTACCAATAATATACCAATAACGTAGTCCATACCACTACAAAGTTAAAGTAGCTTTAGGGCAACTTAACATATATATGTATATGTAGCTGCCAAGATACCAATTAAAGAACAAAAAACTTTCATGTTCAAAATGAACATTGAATCATATACACTCCCTCTCTTCCATATAGCTCAGAACATTGATCATGATGAACCCATCAAACATATCGAAGATTTCGAAAATCCTTTCCCTGTCATGGACATTCATCAATGCCTTAACTTGGAGAAGTTTCAGGAAACCTATAAGAATTGGGGTCCCTGTCGTCTCGTTGACCATGGGCTTCCTCCAACACTTGTAGCCAAATCGAGGACGACCAAACCATAAAGCTTTTCTCCCCTCTCGTTATAATCCCTTTTAACTCTAATTCTCAAAAAAAAAAAAAAAGTTTCACGTTGATGCTAATGTCAAACATGGCAAGTAATAAACCCCCTAAATTTTGGGAACCATCTGCGGTTGCATATAACTTAATTGAAAGATTTAAGGGAGCTGATGAAGCAATGACAAATATTAGTTAAAAGTTTTTATAATGTCAAACGTGGCAATAATAGATATATAATCAGTTAACCATATTGGTGGGACTTTAATTTAATTTTACCAAGTTTTCCAGGGTTATTTTATTTTATTATTTTTTTATAATAATAGTACATGAAAAATATGCACAGTGTTGATTGACATGCCGCTTGGATGAATGAATAGAGATACTTCGGAGTACTTCTAGACTCACACAAGAATCGAAATTCAAAGAAAATTCATCACGAATAAAATGCTGTACTTTTAATGCATCCATTCGGAATATATAAGCCCTTTTAACTCACACATTTCCTCTTGGTTTGCATGACAAACTATGCATGCATGCTACATATTAAACCGAATAGATTAGTCTATTATAAATAAAGAAAAAATAATAATGAGAAATTGAATTTAGTCACACAAGAAAAGACCCTCAAATGCCAAAAAAGTATTATTGGTAATCAATATCTAAATATTAAGTTTAGGTGCCTAATCAAAGATTTAATTTTTTTCAAATCACCACATATCTTGGTCATTAACAATTTTTTATCTAACAATTTATAGGGAATTGAAGATTGCTTCCATGATCAAATATTAAATGGTTAAATAAGATTAATTAACTCATATCAATGAATGAGATATATTGATAACTACATTTTTGTTAGAATAATTACATTTTTTAACATGGTACTATATAACAATCTTCCCTTTATATTGATAATTATATTATTAACTATCGTCATTTTTGCATTATCTTTTTTAATAATATAATAATAATATTATTAGTTGGGTTTATGGGTTTTTTTTTGTATTTAAATAGCTCTAAAGGTTTAAAACAACCAAATTTGATTAAAAATAAATATAGAATTTGGGCTCAAAAAAAGAGGCCCACTAATTAAAACCACTCTAGGACAGACAATGACATAAATACCCTTATACTTATCCTTTACTATCAAATAACGGATTGCTTATTTTATAATTATTGTGAGGATAAAACTGAGAGAAGAATAATATTGTCTCTCAGTTTTCTTGGGGAGAAAGTATAGAGAGAGAGTGTTGAACAAGCTTGGTACGCATTGGTTTGGATTTCAATTCCATTTCTCTTTAATGTTTTTTTTTTTTGGGAAAAACAAGAAAATCCCTTTCTCTTTTCCTGTCTCCTCTATTTCTCCACGATACAATACGAAGAACTCTATTGGCATTGCTTAATAACGTACTTCAGTTACAAGGGTATCAAGTTCACTCTTTTTGGGGTCTCCAATGGCGGTGGTTGGTGTTTTAGAAGACAAAGGCTCCGTTTCCAGGAAAAGGAAACGTTGGAGGATGCGTCAAATTAAGAAACTTGATGTTAATGACAAAGTTGAGGTAATGCGGTTCATGCCTATTGCGGTTTTTCTTTTTATGATTTTTTTCCATCATTGTCTTTTTGGTGGGTTTCTTTATTTCTTTTCTATTTTTGGGGTTCAAATTCTAGGTTGTATTTTCATGGGGTCTTATTGAGTTTTCTTAATGTGGGTTTTCTCTTTTAGGATTTTTTAAAAAAAAATTTTGAGAACCGGGTTGTTATCCTTTCTTGATTTTTTGTTTGTAGCTGAAAGTTTCTAATACGGTTAATCAGTGGGATTAGGGCGACATTCTGTTCTTTAATTGTTTATCTCATTACTTATGTTTATATATGCCTGGTGTGGGGTCTCTTTGCTAGCCATGCAAGTGCAATGTTTAGTTAGGAGATTTAATCGAAATTTTGGGGGTCATTGGTTGATCGGTTACTGTTTAAAATTATATTTTTATTTGATGGGTTGGAAGTTTAGTTTTGTTCTGTAAATAACAAAGTTTAAAATTTTTGTAGGTGAGGAGTGTGGAAGACGGGTTTCTGGGTTCATGGCATCAAGGAACTATTATTTCATGGGATAAGCAAGGGTGTCACGTCAAGTATGATAATATTCTCGTTGACGATGGTTCAGATAATCTCGTTGAGACAGTGGCCTTTCCGCCTTTAGTAGATGTTATTGATTGTCGATGTGGGAATCAATGTAACTATCGTGGAGTTTTAAGGCCACCGCCACCTAAACTAGAGTTTAACCAATGGAATCTATGCTATGGACTCTGTGTCGATGTATATTTCACGGAGGCTTGGTGGGAAGGTGTGATTTTCGACCATGAAGATGGTTCAGAGAAGAGGAGAGTATTCTTCCCTGATTTGGGTGATGAAATTATCGCTGAAATTGGCAACTTACGGATTACTCAAGATTGGGATGACTTTGAACAGGAGTGGCACCGGCGTGGAACCTGGCCGTTTCTTGAGCTGATTGAGGAGTACGAGAAAGAGTGGTACATTACTGTTTCTGTGAAGCAACTTTGGTATGACTTACGGGAGAAGAAGGGCTTTCAAAATGTTAGAGAGTGGACATCTTCTTGTGCCGCTTTGTGGAAAGGATTGGTGCTGGAGGTAATAAAAGATAACCAGGAAATCACGGTGGATCATTTTCTCAGGGTATCAGGCCTTCCTGGTTCCCCCCAACCAGAATCCAAGTCACAACCAGTGCCTGCTATGCCTGTTGCAGATGGTAATACGAGTTATGATGCAGATTTAGCTAACACTTTTAGCCTTGAGCCTGCACTACCAGTTGCACATGTGGATAATGCAGATTTAGCTGACAAGTTTGCCCTTGTACTTGTTGAGAATCCAGTTCAAAATGCTGCAATGACAAGTTCAAACTCAGCTAGCATTCAACCATATCAAGAGAAATCTGATACAGGTCATTTGATGCATACCTTGAAGGGCAATGTTTTGACTGAATTTAATGGATCCAGTCTTCATAAAGCAGTCTGTGTTGTACCTGAGGCTTTGTTGTTCTCACCCTCTGTTGCAGATAGAATTTCCTGCATTAGTTCTGTTACTAGCACTGAAGGATTTCCTAGAACTGATTCAGATAAGGCCAAAAGAAGACATAGAAGTTCAAAACTCAGTGCTACTTCAACATGGATGACTGCTGGCAAAGACCTTGTTTCTAAAGCCGAGTCATGCCCTGATGCCATTACCAAATATGCTCTTGCTGGTAAGAAAAATAAGAATGCTCTGAAAATTGATGCTCGGAAGCACCTTCTGTCTCAAGGATGGAAAATTGAGTTTAAGCAAGACAGTGTTTTCAGAGTACGGTACATCTCACCTGCTGGGGATTGTTATTACTCTCTTTATAAGCTCTGTTTAGATTTCGTTGAACAGTCCAGGAAGCTTATTTCTGTGGACACAAAAGATTTACATGTTGTTGAGGCAAACACCAGAGATGTTAAACCAAACATCAAAGATGTACACGTTGTTAAACCAAAGACCAGAGGTCTACATGTTGTTGAACCAAACACCCGAGATTCACATGTTGTAGAACCAGAATATTGCCCTCAAGCTGTTTTGGACTGGTCTAAGGCTGAACAGGATGAGATACGCAAGTGCCCTTCCAGGAGAAGTGATATGACGCGGAAGGCAAAAAGGCATCTTTCATGGTTGGGTTGGAAGTTTCACTATGAAAACTGCAATGGAAGGCGCTTTTTGTGCTATGTTGCACCAAGAGGAAAGAAGTACTATTCACTTCGGCAAGCCTGCCAAAACTGTTTACAAGAAGAAGAAATTACTCAGACAGACACTGGTCCTTCTAGACATGTTGAGGAAGTTACTGTTGTTGATGAGGATGATAACCAGCTACCTAGTGAGAAGCTTTCTTCTGCACTTTCTAACATGGATGTCCGGAGAACCTTGGTGCCAGCAAATGCTAAATCTGCAAATTGGTCCAGGGAGTCTTTTAAATTGGAGATGATAGATCTTGTTGATCTAAGTAATGTAGGTCAAAGAACTCGAAAACCTAAAAGGAAGAGAAAGGATAGTTCATCGTCTCTTGCATCTCTTTCAGGTAAATGGCGAGCGGACTTACCTGTTGAAAATACCTCCATCTCAAGATTGAAAGGTGTAAAGACACCTGCAGCATTGGTCAAATTAAGAGAGAGTCTCAAAGGTTGTCAACATAACCATGTGTTACGATCAACCAAAAGAGTGCAGCAGGTTGTAACTCGTAGTCCATTGCACAAGAATCCACGAACTGTGCTGTCTTGGTTGATAGATAACAATGTTGTTTTGCCAAGGTCAAAAGTGCAGTACAGGAGGGAAGAGCAGAGGTTGAAATTCGAAGGGCGGATAACTCGCGATGGAATTAAGTGCAGTTGCTGTGACAAGGTGTACACTCTTGGTGGCTTTGTAGCACATGCTGGCGGCTGTAGCCACAAATCAGCTGCCAACATCTTCTTGGAAGATGGCAGGTCTCTGTTAGATTGCCAGCGAGAAATGCTACATAATAACAAGATGAAGAAGTTTGGAAAAAGGCGGAATTGCCAGTTGAAGGGCAATTGGCGACTAGACAATAATGATTGCATTTGTTCTGTTTGTCATTATGGGGGTGAGCTAATTTTATGTGATCAATGTCCATCCTCATTTCATAGAAGCTGCCTTGGTTTAGAGGTATCTCCTATGATTTATTGTCAGTTCATTCCTATCAAGGTGTATTTTTGTTCCATCTTTTCAAAACCTAAAGATCTTTAATTCTTCTGTTGGAATTTTCTCTGTCATAGACTGTTCCAGATGGTGACTGGTTCTGTCCATCATGTTGTTGTGGAATTTGTGGTCAAAGCAAGGCTAAAAAAGATGGTGCAAATTTTGTTGATGGCAGTGTCATCAGTTGTGCTCAATGTGAGCATAAATGTAGGTTGCGTTTCTCCTTTTGCTGACAGGTTAAAACACGTTTGGATAGTTTCTTATGCAGCTATTGTGTACTTGATGCAGATCATGCTGTGTGCATATGCAGTAGAGGAACTAATAGGTTGGAAATATTTGCAAATGAAAATTGGTTTTGCAGCAAAAAGTGTGAAGAGGTACTAGCAATCGTCTTATTTTTGTAATTTGATTTTTGCATCAACAAGTGATAGCTTCTTCCTGCTCTGTTACTTTTGGAATCGACAGATTAGTTTCTCTTCTTCAACACTTTCTTAAATATTTGAGTTCTTCACAATGGAAAGTTAGTAAAATTCTCATTTCTGTTGCTTGACGCCAGTTGTCCCTTTTTTGTATAATATATTTAGAATTCTAGTAGTCCAAGGCTAGTAAGCAGTGGCAGAGAACTGGCTTTTACGGTAAAAATTCTTATGATGTGATCAAACTGATGGAAATGATTGTTGGTGGGGGTGTTTCTACAGCATAGAGAATTTTTCTGTAGACATTATGGTATTCAGTTGAATTGCATGTTGAGAATAACACTCAACTTTTCGCTTCACAGTGCTAGTCACTGGTAAAAATTGGTGGAATTTTAATCATAATTGTTATGTCATTCGGCTTTTGTTAAGGCAGCAGCCTACCTTAAAAGTTTGTAGTGCACGAGTGATGTAATTCATGCGGTTGACGGTACATCTTGAAATGTTGCTTAAGTGGTGGGTCTGTTGCAGATATTTGTGGGCCTTCATGAGCTTTTAGGGAGACGAATACCTGTTGGAACGGACAATCTAACATGGACACTAATTAAATCGATGAAGTCAGACACTCATGATCTTGATGCTTCAGATAACGAAGCCATGGTTGAAACTTACAGCAAGCTTAGCATTGCACTTGATGTGATGCATGAGTGTTTTGAGCCTGTTAAAGAACCTCATACTGGCAGTGATCTTGTTGCAGATATTATATTCAGTAGAAGGTGAATAATTCCTATTTTCCTATGTCATCTAGCCTATTGAGGTCTATGCCATTAGGCCATCTGGCCATGATAATCTACCGCTGATACTTGAGATTTGTATATTATTGCTGCTACAGTATAATTAGTGATGAAATTCAAGTTTTGGGTGTTTAATGTGAGCAAATAGCTTCAAGCTTGATTCTTTTGTTTCTTAATTTTGCAGCTCAGAACTTAACCGCCTAAACTTCCAAGGGTTCTACACAATACTTTTGGAAAGACATGATGAACTTATTACTGTTGCCAATGTTAGGTAAGCCTCTATAGTTCATGATAGTAACCAGTAAAGGAATACAGGTCTGGTTAGGCACATTTTATGCATGCTTTTTGATTTAGTAATTTTAATTGCTATTTGGCTATTCTAGGGTCCACGGAGAAAAGGTGGCCGAATTACCTTTAATTGGTACCAGGTTTCAATACCGGCGACTTGGAATGTGCCGCATTTTGATGAATGAGCTTGAGAAGGTAAATTTAGTCATCTTTGTAGGGTTTTTTATTGGTGGGGCTTTATGTTTACTATTGGTTAATTTCTCCTTTGTGAAGGTCGTAAACAATGTTGTAGAAACTGAAACAGTTGTCAATTTCTAACATTGAGGGTTATGGTCTAGAGATTTGATCAGGTTCAAATGCAAAAATTGCTTGTGATTCTTTATGGTTTAATGCATATATTAAAAAATTCAAAGTGATGTCATTGTGATCTCACATTTTATGTAACATCACATTATGTAAACATTTTAACTTATCATGATTCCCTTTACAATAACGAGGTTCTAATATTTGACATAATTATAATTAATGTCACTACATGTTTTACATGAAAATATAATGTTTTTTCGTTTATTTCCATGAATTCTTAGATGTAATAGTTTCAGAAGGGAAAAAAAATAAAGGTGATTAAAAAAGAGGGAGTACAGAAAAACATGTCATCTAACCTACAGCGAATGATATTTTTGGGGTTAGATATCACCCCACACTTATTATGCTAAAATATTTTGCATCTGTCAAGTTTCTCACTGTAGTCTCTTGCATGATTTCTTCAGAAACTCATGGAATTAGGAGTACAGAAGCTGATATTACCTGCTGTTCCTAGTGTGCTGCAAACATGGACCACTTCATTTGGATTTTCAAAGATGATGCCACTTGAGAGATTAAAATTTGTAAATTATACGTTTCTAGATTTCCAGGGTGCCATAATGTGCCAGAAACTTTTACTTGGGAGACCTTCAGTGGAATCAAAGCTATCAGTTGGTATTTCCAATTCCCTGCCCACCTTGTTCAAGTATTACTCACTGAACTGAGTCACATTCAATGTTATATTTTGCAGGATCCCAGGTTGAACTTCATAATGATGCATTTCACGGTGGTGATAATGTTGATGTTGATGGGTCCAGTGCAGTCTCAGAAGTATTTCAAGCAGGACAAATTGAGGAAGATGGATTTATGGATCAAGGACTACTGGAGTATGTCTCACCTCCTTCTTAATCTGTTTACAGAAAGTATTAAGTGGGAAATAGAAATGAAAGACACTCAAGCTTCACATTAGGATGGTCAACAAATGATAACTACTGGCTTAGACTTCTAACCTGGTTATAAAGATGAAATCTCTCCTATGCAAATATCATCTTTTAATAAATCTTGTCATTAAATTTACGTAAATATAATTAAATGAGAGGAAAATGTTGTTAGATGATCATCCTGGACTTTAGAGTATTTGAGTTGCTTAGTAAAAAGAAAAAGTACAGTTTTTACACCTTCAGAGAAGAAGATATCATAAAACGACTAGTATAATCAAGCAACTATCCTTCTCTTGTATATGTATATATGGTACTGTAAAGTAATATGAAAATCAGTTACTTTAGAGTGCCCCATGTCTACCTATGTAAATAAACTACTGAAGCAAAGAAAGACCGGTGAAGTAATAGCTGGAGTAAGGTAAGAAAACCTATAATTAACTGGGTGGGGATGATTCAGTTGGATATACTTTTTGATAGTAATAGTGATGGATTGGTGTTCCACGGATCCTGAATAATTTCAAGTATATCATTTACCATCCTATGGGAAATGATCAACATTGGGAGTATGAAACAAGCCTCCCTTCCTCAAAAACACTGATGCATATATGTATACATTCACCCAGACAGTGATCTCTGCTAGTGTGTAGAGTTTGAACAGATTATAAAAGAGTTTAACTCTTTTTGATTCAGTGATATTCCCCTGTTTTTCTCCTTTATTGTTGAGAATTTGTTTCTTAAAACTGCCCGTTGACTGTTCTAAGTATCTGCAAAACATTCCTTATCAATGATAAACCAATTAAAGCTCTTGCCCTTTAATGCCATGCAATCTAGGGAAGGAAAAATTGAATGGCACTGATAATATATTTTCTTTTGCATTTGAAAAAATGATCATGTGTAGTGGCTACCATTAATCAGAAATATGTTCTATATATTTTATGTAGTTACCAAGGGAACTAAGGATAAAGTGGACATTAGCATTATGTAACAAAACAGTGTGCTTCAATTAGAGCATTTTGTTTGACTGAAAAACTAATTGCATTTGTTATTGCATCAAATCAGTCAAACTCCATTCTAGGTAAGCTGAATGAAATCCTTACTCATTTGAAACGAGGCTGTAGTTGAGATTATACCTGCTATTCATCCATGTAATTATTTCTGAGCCATGCCATGTTTGATGTGTCTTTAAAGTTGAAGGAAAATTACTCTAGTCAAATCCTGCCAACCTCTGGAATTTTATCTGGGTTTAAGCACCATAATCGGATACACCACATGTAAATATGTAATAAGAGAAACCTCTTTTTGTTCTTAAATCTGACATGGTCTTTTTTCCCTATTCAAACTTTCTAACTTCATTGGATGCTAAACATGTTGCTACTTGCTAATATCTTCAAATATTGGCCAGGATTAATGCAGGTGGGCAGATTAGTAGTAATGAAAGCACTGTTCCAATTGTTGCTGCGGTACTATTTTTTCTTTTAACTCTCGAGCATTTTATTTCCCATTATTAACTCATTTCTTTAGTTTTCTCCTCTTGGTCCACATTTGTCTTTCTTTTCTCACAAGATACTTCATCTTATTCTCGTTTACAGGTAAACCAACCAACTCAAATTGACCATGAACCATTTCATAGTGAAGCCAATCCAGAGTGCCTGGTTGAGCATACCAATAATAAGGAAAAAAATTGTGGAGCTAATCGTTTCATCAAGTTCTACAAGCGCAGGAGGAGGATATCTGCCAGTGGGGGCTGATTGTAGCTTTGTTTGCATGGAATGTGCAATTAGACAGATTCTGCAATTAGGCGAGTAAATAATTTTCCAGGCTGCTCTTGGAAAGAAGTATGCCACGGTGATCCAAGATGGTTTGCTGATGCTGTCACGTAGACTGGCCTCGAGACATCCAAATTTTGCTTCATGGATGTGTAAATTCTCTGTACAGAGTAAAAGAGGAACATAATATATAAATCTCGGATAAGGTCTATTTACTTTATAAGATTATTATGTAGAGTTCATAACCCTTCTAGGATGAACAACATAGAGCTCATCTTTGGAGTACCCTTTTGTCCATATGGATCTATAGTTCATAATCACATCATATCCATCGTATATTGGTGAAAATTTCCTTTCTTTCATGTTGGTTGATGGGATTTTGGGTGGAAACTGAAATGCCATAAGATAGTATGTGAAGAAGCAGCGGATATCAAATACACGAGACAATTTTTCATAATTCATTCAAGAGAAACATTACTAAAGCAAGATTGGCACGTTGAAGCGCAGTATATAAATCCAATTTCATTGAACATTTAGGACAAGGATGCAACTATAAAGAACAGTCAAACAACAGATACAAAAATATAGGATTTTGTCCAAGCAGCAGGGCAGCCACTTTTGCGGTTCATGGTGGGGCGTTTCACTTTAATTTTCATGGCTCTCTGTCCTTATCATGACAGCTGATTCTCCGCCCCCTTTATTAATGATGACGCTAATGCTATATAGAAACTTTGCTTTCTTATTATTTTCATAAATAGTTTGAGGAAATAAATTTTGCCACTGACTATTGACAAGTTAACTGTCCAATGAGAGGGCATAAACAGCAAGATATATATTGTTATAAGATTCAGCCAAGCTTCTCAAAAACTTTTTAAAAGGGAAATGGAATAGAAAGCTGACTTTTTAATTATTTATTTATTCATTTTATGTTTGGGTCATTATCAAAATTCGTAGGAGTGTATGTGTATTTCTCCTCAGCACTTAACTTTGTAAACTCCATGAATGGGAATTCATGAATTTTGTTAAAGTAAGGATATTAATGTGACATCACATCCAATGTACTTTTTTTTTCTCCTAGTTTAAGTGATGTTTACATCCATTATCTACAATAAGGTCAGGGATTCAAGTAGAACTCTTGTCATCAAGGTAACCAACCCTACACCTCTTGACCATCAAGTCAAATGGGCCAATTACATCCAATGCAATTTTAAATTGATAAGATATAAAGCATAATAAAACCCTTCAATTCAGCTGTCAAAACATATACTTAAATCATTATTGTTTTTATTTAATTTAGGATAAATTGCAAGGTTGATCCCTTAATTTTTAGGGGCCGTTTGGTTGGGGGTTATCTAGGATAACCCCGGTTATCTGACCTTTATTATCTTATATGCCTTTGTTTGGTTTGAGGTAATGAGATAACCAAGATTATCAGGTTATCTGATATAACCTCAAAATCAGGTTATCTGATAACCTCCAAATTCTTAGGTATTCTGAGATAATCAAGTTATCTTAAATTTTTTCCTAATTTGCTCTCACTATTTTATTCCTTTGGACTACAATAACCCAATGTAATTGGTAAATTACAACATTCTTTTTAAGCATTTTTTTAAGAAGCATATTATTAAAATTAACTTATATAATTATTAAACTATTTAAATATATTTTATCTAAAAAAACTATTTAAATATATGTTAGTTCAATTAAACTAGAAACATAATTTTTTTTGTCATAAATAAATATAATTAAACTTAACTCATATAATCATTAAAATATTATTAATTATATAATTTGTGCATATAACTTACCCAATTAATTTTTTCACAAGACTCAAGTATAAAACATATATTTTTTTCCTTATGTAAATTAGGCATAATTTAATTTAATGAAACAAATAAATATGATTTTATTAAGTTCAATGAAGATAAACTTGTTTTTTTAGTCATATATAATTATTGAAATAAAAAGACTTGAAAAATATAGGATACATAGTATAAAAAAGAAATAAACTATAAGTCTTTAAGTGAGGACATAATAGTAAAATATCAATTTTGACAAAAAACATAACCCCCAACCAAACAGATTAATCTAACATTGACAAATGTTAAACCAATCACAATTTGGTAATCTTTCAGGTTATATGTATAGGTTATCTTTAATGGAGCTAATCACATAACCAAGGTTATCTCAGATTATCCGAACCAAACGCCCCCTTAGATGTTTTCTGTTTTACTCAATTATAAAAACTTAGATTTGACCACTTGTATTTATAAAATTCAATATTTTGATTATCAAACCCTTAGAAAACATTTATCCGCTAACGTGATAAGACAACATCACCTTATATGTTGCGTGTCATGATGATATGACCATAGGCACATGATATGTTCGATGGCATGCTATGCAAGATCATCATGTCAAGTGACATTTTAGATCACCTGACATATTGCATCACCATAAAACGTGGCGTGTTTGGTGATATAGCTATGTTATCTTAACAAGCTATTATTTTTTAAGGATTATGTGATCAAAATATTGAATTTCACAAATGTAAGTAACCAAATTATAAATTTTCATAATTGGATAATTAAAATAGAAAATCTTTAAAAGTTAAGTATTTGGTATTACCGAAAAAAAAAATGCAGATTAACTCAACAACACTTTTGAAAATCAAAATCAACTTTTGACACAAACAAAAGTATTTGGGATTTTGAAGCGACAACCAAAAAGCTTTTGTTCATGTAGATTCTATGTATCAAATTTCAAGTTAATTGTAAAGGTCAAACTATATGATTCATACAATAAACTTTCTGTTAGAACATTTTTTCAATATCCAACATTCCATATTGAGACTTTAATAGTTTGGAGAGTTATTAAAATATGGAAAAGTCAGGACTTTAGTAATTGGGCTTTAGTAAGTAACAAGCCATTTGGCTTGGACTTATTATGATTGGCTAGGATTGGCTAGTGGACCATTGAATATTTAATGGTCAAAGATAGGCACTTAGCATATGTGGAATTTAAATTAATTTTTAGTTTTTATTTTTAACTTGCCAAGTATGAATAATTATTTCTTGAATAGATATAACTAAATAGTTATATTCCAATTCAAAAGGATATGTTTGAATAGTTATTCAGACATGAAACTTCTATATAAACAGAAGTTCATCGGTAGTTTTCTACACAGAAATAATCAAAGCATTCTCTCATTTCTCGATTAAATTCTCCCAAAATTTTATATAATTCTGCAGAAAAACTTATAGAATTTAGACAGACTTGTTTTCGCTAGTGAATGTCTAATGGGTGACTTCTTTAGTGCAAACCGCAGTCACTATTGAGTTTCGTTGTATCCTTGAGGTTTATTGCCTTAACCTTTTTACGCACCATAAGTGGGGAGAATAAAACCTTAAGGAAAGTGGCAATTGATACACACCTTGGAGCCAATGAATCAAGTTTTAGATTTCCATATTTCTAACACTTTTAACTAAAAACATTAGATTCTTGATTAATGTGATAAAGATATTGGATTGACTTGAAACTTTACATGTATTATTAATATAGAATGTGATAAAGATATCGAATTAACGGAAAACTTTATAGTATGATTCATACAATACAAATAGATTGTTTTGTAAAATAAATTAACCATTTCAAAAAAGATTTAGTAAGTTAAAGGTGAATGATTGATGATTGTGAGTATGTAACTTGATTCCTTCTGTATTAAAGCTTGTTTAAAGCTATTTAGTAAGATAAGCAAATTACTCCCTTCGCCCTATTTTGTTTGTCCATCTTTCTTTTTTTAAAAGTCTCAATTTGTTTGTCATTTACTATAAATAAAATTTGTTTGTCCTTTATCATAAATAAAGGACTAATAAACTTCAATTCTCAATTTTACTCTTTCTTTTCTTTTATTACTATTACATCATTACACAAAACTCTAACAACACTTACAAACATCAAGGACAACAAAGTGTTTTAATATAAGTCAACCTTTTTTAAAACTTTGTGAAAGTCAATAGGAAACAAACATTAAGGATAGAGGGAGTATAATTTTAAACAAGATTTAGTACTCGTTTAATAAACAAGCCTATAAACAAATATGTTTTTAGTTTTTTAATGTTTATAAACAAACTCTTTCATTGTTAATTTATAAACTTATTTGTTAATCAATTAGAAATATTTAAGGATTGTTTATTGATCAAAACACGAACACAGACATAACCGAACTCATTTAAACTCGACTCGTTTACATCCCTAATTCAGACTAATCTTGAAAATCAAATCTAACTATGGTATATAGAGACAGGTATTGAGATTACCTTACTTTAATGCCCGCAATCATATGTGTTTGAGGAAGAACGCAGGATTAGATCTTTAATTTCCATCCTCGATCCAACATGAACTCAAAGTTTCATTGATCACCTCTTTCTATGTGGAGATTAGGGTTTCTGTTTTATGAAAAAATTTTATACCAAAACTTCTTTATATAACTTCCTCCACCCAAATTTTTTTTTTTTTAAAAAAAACCTCCTTCCTATATAAGTGGATAAAGTTTTATAACCCTAAATTTAATATAAGATTGGCACGTATGTATCTATCAAAACTTTATATGTTGGGCCGCGAAGCCCATTGTTGTTTTATTTATTTATTTATTTTTTGGTCAATCCATAGTTGTTTTATTTGATCGGATATTAAACTTATTTTTTCCAAAATCAAAATGCGAAATAAATCTTCAAATCCAAAATCCTTCGTAAAGATACTCACAACTTGCACTGATTCAACACTGATCACCAGTTCACAGCCAAACTTTTCGTCCATTTATTTTGGTCGTACGTATTAATGGCTGGAGCCTTGGGCCCGCTGTAGACGGCCCAGTCTCTGGACCATCTACCACCTCTCTGATCTGTGTTAATCGGCCCGCTAAACCATGCTGCAACATAAACGTGACTTTCCTTCTTGACCAGACTCTACCACTGATTTTGATTGTGCAACCAGCAAAATTTTCCAAGACCATTCCTCCACCACAAAGCAATGCATCATATATCATTGATTACAAAAATGAAAAAAAAAAAAGAAAAAAGAAAACGAATTCGAGAACATGCAAATATTAGGTAGAACCATTCATGTATAATAAGATTCGAAACTTCTTAAATTCGATTTTGAAAATTAGTGGATTAGTGAGATGAATGGGTATTCTTTTCCAGATATGTTACTTGTTTCCAATCTAAAAAAAAATTAGTTTTGGATCAACAAGGTCGTAGCGTAATTATACTTAAAATCTTCAAATTACAATTTTATAGATAAATATCTTAAAAT
This sequence comes from Microcos paniculata, assembly GCA_030664755.1. Taxonomy (NCBI): domain Eukaryota; kingdom Viridiplantae; phylum Streptophyta; class Magnoliopsida; order Malvales; family Malvaceae; genus Microcos; species Microcos paniculata. The sequence goes on along the minus strand of CP131459.1, from coordinate 41,276,837 downwards.
TTAGAATTTTTATTCTCGAAATCAAAATTGTATAGATTTGTACAAATCGGTGAGGCAAATAGCATTTTCATTGTTCTGAACAAATGAATAAAATCTAGGTGTGTTAGCAATTTAAAAGGTATAGAGAAAAAATAGCAGCATTAACGTTCATTTCCATGAGAGTAGTCATAGCGGGTAAATCATTTGAATCTCGATTCATAAAGTTCTAGCTGACAATGGTTCTCAACATCCTCAATAATTACTGCATCAACGTGGACATAAAATTTGACAGATTGGCATTTAAATTTCCCTTTTTAATCACTCTGAACTCATCCCATGATTGACAAAAGCTGACAAAAGGAAGAAAGGTATAGTGCCAGCCTCAAATTTATTCAGTTCAGTTAGGGAGATTGGTGATAATACGAAGATGGTCATGAAACATTAAGCTTACATAATAGTTAATTAACTGAGAAAAAGTTTAATGCTAAAAGAATGATGTTCTATGCATGTGGACGAAGGAAAGCAAAGAACATTTTGCTTTTGCCAAAAAAAATTTTGCCTTGTTGCGGATAGAAAGTAGAAGATCTTGCTTTTGTTCATGGTAGCAAGTATTCTTCTTTTTATAATAGAAAAAAATCAGATCAGATAGGTAGAACTAGAAGAGAGATAAGAATCAAACTTTGTGGCGCCTACCAAAAGCCCAACATTTACAATAAGGCACCCACACGCCACACCCCAAGTTGGGGTCCTGTGTCGATCATCTCCAAAATACTTAAAAGCCTTTATAAAAATTTAGGGGAAACAAAACCAAAGAGGAGTATATGGTCTTTGGCAGTTTTGGCCCCATTCCCCGACCACAGTCCCTTTTATAATGATAACATCTTCCCATTCTTTATCTAATTGTATATATTTTCTTTCTTTGCATCAATTTGCAATTCTTTGACAAATTTAAACAAGAAAGCCATGATTCAAGGGGAAAAACAGGGGAAGAGTGAGGAATCATTAACTAGGAAAACCCCGCGAAATGGGACAAAGGTAAACTTGCAGACAAACAATGGTAAGGCTCCCCCTATTGGAAATAAGGAAGCCTGAGCAGAGACTGAGAGAGACTCTGTTTCAAAGGGTCTAAATCAAACTATTAAGATTTTAAGTCAAATTAAATTAATCAATTTAGTAATAATTATTAATTTATTTGATGAGTAAGTTGGCTTGAAGACCAAATTTAAGTTAATATAAATAATTAATTTTAGTTTAAGGTTTAATGTGTGTAAGATTGTATTAGAGAATTACACATCTTTTGAGAGAATCTTTGAACGTAAGGAGATCTTTTGACAAAATCTTTGAATGTAAGGAGATTTTGAGGAAGAAATTTTGAATTGGGAGATTATTTAATTTTGAATAAGTTTGATTTAAGATTAATTGTCTTGGTTATTGTGACCTCACAATCAATCAGCACAAATCCACCGCCAAGTTGCAAACAATCCATCTAAATTCTCACGTGAACGCCTCTCTGCCTCTCTCAGGTACCTTCACATGCACCACAACACAACAAAAACCTCTCCTCTTTCAAGAGAACTTCACTTATTAAAGTATACCATAAAACTAAATCCCCCCACCTTCTTTTTGTACTACTATACTTATTTCTTTTCGTCCCTCCTCTCTCCTCTCTTTCCCTCTTTTCTTTTTTGGCTTTTCCTTCACTATCATTTCTCTTATAGGCTATCTGCAAAATGCAAATGGCCCCTCTTATTTTTCAATCTCCTCCACTTCATCATCTTTTCAAGTCATGTCTAACCTTTCTTTTTCTCCTAGTCTTGTTTCAATTCGACACAGCTTCCTCAGCTCTGATAATGAGCTTGAAGAACCACCACAGACACCCACAACATCGAAGGCCGATGTTCCAAACAAACCAAAGTACTTGTGCATTGTTTGCAGGCACTTGGGTTCGTGATGATAGTTACCCATTGTACCAATACTCTAACTGTCCGATCATAGATGCAGAATTCAACTGCCAAATGTATGGAAGACCTGATTCTGATTACCTCAAATATCGATGGCAGCCTCTTAATTGTCAGCTTCCAAGGTATCAGATAACTTTGTTCTGCTGCTAGTTTTCCTCCTTTCTCTTCATGTATACTGCAATGCCAGTTGTTTTGGTTTTACATTGTGTTGATTTTGGTTGTAGCATATTTATGTCAGGTTCGATGGAGTTGTGTTTCTGTCGAAAATGAGGGGCAGAACCGTGATGTTTGTTGGTGACTCGCTGGGAAGGAATCAATGGGAGTCTTTGATTTGTATGATTTCAGCTGCAGCACCACAAACCCAGACTCAGATGATCAGAGGAGATCCTCTCTCCAGCTTCAAGTTCCTGGTGAGTATTATGAAAGCTTGTTTGTACACTTTATTACAATTCCTTCACTCTTAAAAAAGGAACAGTTTTGAGTAAATAAAAAGAGAAGGGTATTCTATGGAGGAGGAATGAATGCTGGAAGCAACTAGCAAGTAGCAACTGCTTTTTGGTTTTTAGCTTAACTTTACTCGACTCTTTTGTGGTTTTGGGTCACTGTGATACTGTCTATGACCCAATTTTCCTTTGTAGATACAGTGTACGCGAAATAGTTCTCTTTTTCCTTTTTTCCTCCTTTTCACACGCAGATTTTGTTCCAAGCTTTTAAAGTTGAGGGTCAAAAAAGTTGTTTCGAGGACACTGTAGAATGTCTTTTACAGCAGGGTTTTAGCTAAGAACAGGGGATCAGGTTAAGGTGAAGAGCTGGATTTCACCTATGAGGGACCCAAAGTGAAGCATTATTTTGCCAAGGACAACACATGAGACATGTTGTTGACAATTACAAGGCACTAGCGAAGAGTGTCTTTTTAAGTTGGCTTTCTTTCAATTTAGTATCCCAAATGATTCGAGGATGGTCTGCTTCTGTCTCTCCGCGGCGTGACTCGTCATGTGCATGAGAGAGCAATGTGCATCATTCTTTTCTTTCCCTCAAATCCCTTTTTAAGCATTAAAAATGTGTAGTAATTTGGATATTGTTTTGCTATGATTAAATGCAGGAATATGGTGTGACGATGCAATTCTATCGAGCTCCATATTTGGTAGACATAGACGTGGTGCAAGGGAGGAGAATTCTAAAACTAGAAGACATAGCTGGAAATGGAAACGCCTGGCGAATGGCAGACGTGCTTCTGTTTAACACAGGCCATTGGTGGAGTCATAAAGGATCTCTCCAAGGGTAGGCAGAAAAACTATTCACATTTCTTATGGTTTAAGTGTAAACTTTCAATGGGATATGGTTGATGGAATAGTTTAAGGTAAAATCTGGACAGGTGGGACATGATTGAATTTGGGGGGAGATATTACCAGGACATGGATCGTTTGGTTGCTTTGGAGAAAGGGCTAAGAACATGGGCCAATTGGATCGACGACAATGTCGACAGAAGTAGAACCAGAGTCTTTTTCCAGTCCATTTCCCCCACACATTACAAGTAAGCCTCTGTCTCTCTCTCATATAATTCCATGGAGTGGAGCTCTAGGCCTTTGATTAATAATTACTATAATAATTATTGCAGTGTTGGAATAGAAAAATATGCGACTTCAAAGCACTAGAAATTCGGTCCAATCTGAGCCGTGCTTTAGGGGGAGCCAGTAGGGGCCACCTGAGTTCAGCTCGGTTTTCGTCTGCTTAGCTTATACTAGTATACCAATACCATATACCAAATCTCAAACATTGATTAGAGAAATAAAATAGGGCAAGCGGATAGCAAGTTGCAGAAATTGCTATAATTATGGGAGCAAGATATAATAAATGCGTAACCATACAAGCGATGTTGACTAAATGGTTTACCTGTTCGAAAAGGTTTCTTGTAGTTTCGGTTTCTCTGGCCTATTAATTTCCCTGCAGAGTATAAAGTAAATTCATTTTATCCTTACATCTGATGACAATGGTATCCAAGAAGTTATTTAAAACTGGAATGAGATGGAGTAAAGCTCCAAATCTGGTACCAGGGAGAATCGTTAATTGGGACTGCAAAGAAAAACGATGTGGGACTATGGTTCATTCATGTAAATAAGGAAAATAAAAAAAAAAACTTACAGAAGAAGTGCAGTGAAAAGATCAGTGTCGGTCATCTGTGATGTAAAGTGAGCGACAAAAGTGTTGTGAAATACACTATTCAACTCCACTCAATTCTTCATCACTTAAGATTTGGAGCAAAGACTTACATAAGAAACACATCATAGATCGTTGAGAGTTCAGACAACCCTCCAGTTTTAGTCTCCCCATGTTTCATGAGGTATTCTGGTTTCAATGTTTAGTTGGTTTTACTGCTTTCTTTAGGACTACTGGAAGTCTGGAGCCTCGTGAAACAGCAAGGAAAGTGTTTTCCTTTTCTTTTTTTTCCCTGATTGAGCGACCTGTTTGTGTCCGTAGCGTTTGACCCTTAATTTTTAAATGCTTGGAAATATCAGTATTCAGTACATAGACTTATAGACGTCTGCAAAATATCCAACAGAGACCACTCTTTGCCTCACTGTTATTTTTCGGTGGACCACTGCTTATGTCGTCGTTCACTAAAATTTAGCCAATGATGCATGAATGAGCATATTGTTCGTTTTGTACTGTTCTAAGAATTCACATGTCAGAAGAAAATTGCTTCACACATTACTATAATCTCATTATTATACTATCCAAAATTGAATGATCTTGATTGGAATCACATTGACAGTCCAAGTGAATGGAGTGCCGGGGCGACGGCGACGACCACGAAGAACTGTTATGGAGAAACATCGCCGATGACCGGAACTACATACCCCGGAATATACCCTGACCAGATGAGAGTGGTGGATGAAGTCATTGGGGAAATGCACGTTCCTACGTTTTTGTTGGACATAACCATGCTTTCTGAGCTTAGGAAAGATGGTCACCCTTCAATTTACAGTGGGGATTTGAGCCCTGCTCAGAGGGCTAATCCGGACCGGTCGGCTGATTGTAGCCATTGGTGCCTTCCTGGATTGCCTGACACTTGGAATGAACTATTTTATACTGTATTGTTTTATTAGGTTGTCCGTGGTTTATCTTCATCTTTATAATTAATTATTAGTACTAATTTTGATTATAGGTTTGCGGAGGGTGCAAAAATGCACTTGACTCTGTATCTACAGTATCTCTCTTGTCATTTTACTCAAGGTTAGGGTAGTCTTCGTTGTAAAGTACTATTACATATTGTTCCTGAAATGAGATAAGGTAACTTATTTCGTATTTATTCTCATGATGGTGTCTTTGGGACTCTAATTTATTGCAAGTATCCACAATTATTTGATGTATATGATATAATGAGCCGGCCGAGCCCGACATGGGAGCAAACGAACAAGAAGGAAAAGAAAAGAGTTGGGTCCTTTAAGGTAATTTCCATAGATCCTTTTTGAACTTTCTTTGGTAGCCCAATCTGGGCCGTTGAGGTCCAACTCCTTGGGGTTATTTCACTGCCAATTGCTCAACTTGGCTAACTACGACGACTCATTTCAATGAAATAGTTGGGTCTTTTCAAGTTTCTTTCAAGATCCCTTTGGTGGGCCAGTTTGGGCCATCTAGATCCAACTCCTTGGGGCTGTAATTTTTCACTGTCAATTCCTCAACTTCGTCCACGAATCATCCTGCTTCCGGTTCCACGCGAATTATTGTTATGTCCAAGCTGATTGAACTACAGTCTACGGGTGCAAGTTTTCTGTCCTTTGAAAAAATGAAGCTAGCATAATAGAAGACTGATTCAATTCTGGTGCTCTTGCTGAATATTACTCTTACGCATTTGAAGAGAAAAAAAAAAGGTCATCACAATAAGCGAAATGCTAAGAACAGATAATCACATAGGATTTCATATTGCAACTTATAGATAGGTTAGGAACAATTGAAGCTTTTGCACATGATAGGAACAAAAGGGAAGATTTTCATTAATGCTTAACAACTTCCACTGCAAAATATCGATTAACACACTGCAAAAGTAAGAACAACAACAGGTTGATGACAGAAAAAGGGATCGAACAACCACAAGCTATATTTTAGTACTAGTACACATCGCCTCCTATCTTATACAGCAGAGCAGAGCAGAGCGTGCTGAAGTTACTTGGATATATGCCACAAATCCTACTCTTAATTATTAAATTCACATATTCTGCTTCAATCCAGTAGGCAGGCACTAACTTTGAATAGCAACTTCTGGAATTTCTATCGTCCTTGGTATGCTATCAATAACCTTGGATGGCACGTTGCTTAGAGGTTTCTCTGCATCGTAGGCTGAGAGATGGACTCCCAGGGCAGCCCTGCCCGAAGGATCAAGGTTGTTCTTCCAGGCAGCATCCCACTCAACAGCTTTAGCAGTGCTGCATGCTACACTAGCTCCTCCAGGGACAGTTAATCTAGCCGAATTCTGTACAACCAAGCAAAGGACAACAATCACTTTAGTTGTCAATGCTACCGACAAAGTTAAAAGCGTAGATAAAAGCATCCGGATCGCGAAATATTGATATTCACCTGAGGGAAGAACCTCTCGAAAATCATCCTGTAGTAGTAGGCTTCTTTTGTAGTTGGGGTGTTGTGAGGGAAGATGTAAGAAGCATTAAGCATCATCTTGTCAGTCACCTGAAAGCATAAATTGAGACTTATTCATTCCTCAAGTTAGGATAAAAGAAAAACAACATAAAAGCAAGCACTTTAGAAAGCTGTTTACATGTCGGGCAGCATGGGCTTTGAGACCATCGATCCAACTATAACCAACGCCATCACTAAATTGTTCTTTCTGCCTGTACAGGATATGCTGCAGGGTATCAAACAGGACATGTTAGTTTGGGTAGGCACTTCAGTTGACAGATACCAAAGACAACAGATAAGATACCGACCTTTGGCAGATAGGGACGCTCCTCATCGTCAAAGGCCCTTCTAATAACCCACTTCTCGATGCGCCCTTGATCTTTTTTGATCTGATTCAAAAAGGAATAGAGGCATTCTTAATAAGTCTGTAATTCTCAACCGTAGATGAATAAAGCAAGCAATTAAAGCAGAAAGTACTTTACTCCTTTTACAAAAGAAATACTTGTTCACATACCATCTTGGCTTCGGGGTCTATAGACATGGCAACATTGATAAATTCTTTGTCTAAGAAGGGGACCCTAGCCTCCAACCCCCAAGCAGATGTTGCTTTGTTAGCTCTCAGGCAATCATACTGGTGGAGGGCCTTGATCTGCACAAAAGTAGTAAAAAAAAACAAAAAAGAAAAAGAGAAACAATATTGGTTATTTCCAACAGCCAACTCCCGTTGCTGGTAAAGTAAAGTGCCAAGAAAGATGATCTAATACCTTGCGGCATGTTTCACGGTGGAATTCTTCCTTATTTGGTGCCTTGTGGAAGTACAAATATCCACCAAAAATCTCATCAGAGCCTTCACCAGAAATAACCATCTTCACTCCTAGTGACTTGATCTTTCGTGACATCAGGAACATAGGAGTGCTTGCCCTGATTGTGGTCACGTCGTAGGTTTCAATATGGTAGATGACATCTTCGATGGCATCGATTCCATCCTACCAAATTAGAGAGAAATTTAGCTTGTTCTCGGATTACTAAAGCCGGATCTTGAATTAAAAATATTAACTAAAGATTAAGTCAATACTTGGACAGTGAAGTGAAATTCATGATGAACAGTGCCAAGATAGTCTGCAACCTCCCTAGCAGCCTTCAAATCTGGTGAACCCTGCACACAAAATTGAGAAACAACTTTTAAGTACCAATTAAAGCCTTTAAAGCTACACATTCAAGTTCAAGGACTCATCTCATACTGCTAAGACTTACCTCTAGACCAACACAGAAAGAATGGAGCTGTGTTCCCCAATGTTTGGCAGCCTTGGTACCAGCCAAGTACCGAGCTGTGATGGAAGCAACCAATGATGAATCAAGGCCTCCAGACAGCAGAACTCCAAACGGCACATCGGTCATCAGCCTTTTGATCACAGCCTGTAAATATTTTGAATCCAACCCGTAAGCTATATAATTACACAAAAATAATAGTTCAGCAACTGTTAAAATGTTTCTCAGGCTGCAACTCATCAACTCTTACATTTTCAAACGCACGTCTGAGAACAAGGGGGTCATATGGAACAGATGGAATGGCCTCCGAGAACCAGGGTGGGTTGTACCACCTCTTGAATCCTCCTGATTTGCTAGAGTATAAGTGACCAGGAGGAAAGCTCTCAAAGTGTTCACAGTCATCATTCAATCCTTTCAATTCTGATGATATCCAAACCGAACCTGAATATAACACATAGGACAGAATTTAGCAACAACCAATTTCGGATCCCAATTTAGGCAGCTAGAAATAATCCATGCATAGATACTTTATGAGAAAGCGAGAAATTTTTTTTTAATCTTTTGCCAGGAAAAAGCAAGAATTTGATACCATCAAGCCCCCAGCCAATATAGAGGGAGGTGACCCCAATAGCATCACGTGCAACAATGTAACTTTTGTCACGGGTATCAAGCAGCACAAATGAGAAGATTCCATCCAGCATGTCCACAAAGTCTTCCCCATACTCCTCATACTATGATGAACAAGTTTTACAGAAACAAAATTCACACTTGTTAGACTAAGAATTCGAAAAACACAAAAAATAAAACAAAGTAAAATAAAGACAAAAAAAACCACACAATTGAATTACCAGATGAGCAATAACATCACAATCACTGCCAGTCCTGAACGTGTGGTTTGACAACTTCTTCCTCAGTGCTTCATGGTTGTAAATCTCTCCATTCACCTGGTTTTAATCACAATTATACCATAACAAAGACATTAGCCCCTTAAATTTTCCTAACTCTTTGGTTATGTTCACTTTAAAGGCAATATAGGCCAATTGTCCACAGACCCAAGTGACCATAGGCCGAAAATGGAAAAAAAAAATTGAAAAGAAGAAAAGTCTGTAGGCCTACCGTGACAGCAACACTTTTGTCTTCGTTAAACAGAGGTTGATCACCGGAAGCGGGATCAATGATGGCAAGGCGTTGATGGGCCAGGAAGCAATCCCCGTGCTGGTAGAGTCCGCTCCAGTCAGGACCACGGTGCTTCAGCCTGTTCAAAATCGGCACTAGCCATCTCAGCTGATCGTTTTCTCTCTAATCTCTATCAACTTTTGTTTTAAAGAAATATAACTAAATTTTTCTCCAAATAATTGTCAAATTATATGGCCCACATTCCACGTGGATTATCACTAACTAATATAAATAACAAAACTAATGGAATTTACATTATTACTATTATCTGATTGAATTGAATTAGAATCTCAAACAGGACTCTCCCTCTTTCTTTCTTTTAAAATTTAAAATTTTTTGTTTCAAAGTTGTGAAGTCGCCACTTCAAGGCTCTCGACATAGTTTCAAGTCCTCAACTCTCGCCTCCATCTCCATAATCCATTTGCAACTTGCAAATGAAAACGACGATGCTATTTAAGGAAAATAAAAACTGTTTCCGGCTCCTTGAAAGGAAACTCTCCGTATAAGGTATCCACCTTGTGATGATGATCAAGAATTCGAGACCGATGTTTTAGTTAAATATCATCTTAACCAAAAGATATGACCTAAAATATTTATAGTTCTACCTTGAGCTTTCAACGTTATCATTAAGAATTATACCTTTTCTTTTTCTTTTTTCTTTAAATTTCACACAAGCAACAAAACTAGAAAAAAAAATCGTCATTCTTTAAACCTATTTGACAAATGTTGTTCAACCTTTTCAAAGGCAGAAATATCAAAAGCTTAAAAAAAAAAACCAAAATAGACAAAGGAAAAAGAAAGTGAAAAGGTGGAAAGAAAAGGGTATTTGCCTGCGGGAAAGCTCCAGCACTCGGACTCTTTTTGCCTGAGAATCATCAGAGCAACCCAAGACGGCCAAAATCCCACACATTTTCTTTCAATTAGAAGCCTTTTTTTTCCGAGAAAAAGAACTAAATTGACTGAATGGGTAGTCTTAAAATCCTAGAAAAGGAAGAGAAATGGATAAGAAAAAAAAAGGGAAAAAGAAGAAGAAGAAGAGGAGGAGGAGGAGGGAAAAGGTTTTGCAGAGAAACGATACAGAGGAAATAGTGGAGTGTAAACAGGGGGAAGGCAACACGTAGCTGTGTTTCCATGTTCATCAAATGCCACGTATTTATAGTTGCAAAACTTCAGGTGAACCCCTCATACGGCCCCGTTTCGTCACTTCTTGGGGTCCACCGCTCTCCTTCCGCCACGTGGTCTCAGGTGGTTGGTCTTTACTGTTGCTTTTGACCATGCTCCCCATCCCCCCAATTTTCACGGTTAGAACTTTATCCATTTCCATTGCTTACTCAGCACAGGGCATGGTCAAAACCCAAAATTATTGCATCCCCATTTTTCAACCGTCCACGTGTCATCTACAAAATGAACCACATTGCTGACCTGGATTTTTTATTTTCTTAGTTTTGGCGATGCAACCTAGGCCGTTGATTCGTTTGACTTGAGATATGCTCAAGGCGTACCTTCATAATCCAAGTATAAATTGACGAAATATCTAAAATAATTAACAATACAATACGTAAGTCTCCAAGTAATAATATATTTTAATCTCTTATTTATATTTTATCTTCCATAAGCCAAACAATTATTGAGAAAGAGGTGAACGAATCATCGCGTAACAATAAACTAGAAAAAGAACATGACAAATTAATATTTTTTATATACTATAGTATAAAAATAAAAATATCGCCACTTTGGTAGGTTCATTAGATGGTCATTTTGTCTTGTTTTATTTTTGAAATAATCGACCAATGGTAAAAGAAGATGTTAGCACCCACATTAAATTATTTGTGTTGTAGTTATTTTACCTTTTTTTTTCTTTTTTAACGTCACATGCTTTATTAATCACAGTAATTAAGGTTGTAAATTTAACTTTTAACGCTAATTTTTTTTATCTCAAAAAAAATGTAGCGTTGAAGTTCAACATATAAGACGTGTAGAAAACAAAAGTTTGGTATAAATATTGGAGAGTGAAAGTGCAACAATCAAGATCAAAATTTATCTAAACCTTGTATATTTTACGGTGATTGTACCAAATTATGTTAAAGTGGCGATGTGATTAGGTTTTCTATTATTAATAAACAAAAAGTTCCAATTAGGATTAGATATTTTGATTGTTTATTATGAATAATTGAGAAAAACCCATGTGATTTGACAGAAGCACCATCATTCGTTCCTCAGAAAAATGCAACAAATTATTGCAATAATTTTGGAAGGGTTTAGATAGAATATATCCGAATTACTATAGAGCTTAGACCGCAGATTTTTTGAATTATTTAACATTTTTTCCTATGTGTAGGGCATAGATGAATCAAATGTCAAAATTGCAATAATTTTTGGTTTTTTTCTCCCTTAAATGTAAAATGATTCGATAGATAAGATTTTCCTTTCCTTAAAATAGTAAAATATGCCCTATACCCCTTTCCGTATGAGAATTTCTACCAAAAAAGAGATTTATTCATTATATGGTTGCTAACAAAGAAATGCTGGAAATATTATGAAAAAGGACAAATAAGAAAGAGGGGGTTGATTAATGAATAATGATGTGCAGAAGCAGAAGCAGAAGCAGAATGCAAATGGAGAGAGAAAGGAGTTAGAAAAGAGCAAAGCAGGTGATAACATATTGCGCATTATCCATGCTTTTTAAAGAAAAAAGCTTCATGTTAGGAAGACAACAATTTATAAACAAGGTGAAAATTAAAAAATAAAATAAAATAAATTCGGTGATATGATGATAAGCCTAAGATTCTCTGGGGATTGATTTTCATTTTTTAAAATTATCATATATATGAAAGGATCGATAACTCAATTATTTATTTGAGGAATCAAAATTTTCATATATATTTATTTGACCATAAAATCTATTTGTCTACAACTTCAAACACCCATGCATGGAGTTCACCTTCTTTTCTTTTCTTTTTTTAAATTTATTTATTTACCTTTTTTTTGTCTTTTTTTTTAATGCGAAAGAGCGAATTTGTCTTTGTCTGTTTAAGAAATAATTAAAACCATCTTCGTATATATAAATTCAACCAGAGGTTAATTAATTTATCCGAGCAAATAATGAAATTAAGTTGAAAAATACGGTGTATAGATATATATGTTCACTAGCATTATTTCTTCCAAAAGTTTGCTAACATAAGATTAATCGACGTCCCTTCCGTCCTCCTTTTCCCAACATTAGGCAACTTGTGATGTTTGAAGTTTGAAAGTAACATCCCAAAAAAAAAGTTTGAAAGTAACAAATTATTATTTTTTTTCTTTTAATCCTTTAAAACAGAATTGATCACTATATTATTAGGGATGTCAATGCGGCAGAGAATATATGAGGGATATATTCTCCATCCCTGACCTTGAGTACGGGGAATTTTACGAGGTCGGAGAATCCCTGTCCCCGATCTATATATATATATATATATATATAAATAATATATATTTATATAATTAAAAGCATATCTTACTATGTTATTGCATAAAAAATTCATAAAAAAAATTATATAATCATAATAAACATGATAATTAATCTTTTTTTTAGTCAAATTAATTTTATTACATGGTGTTTATTTTAGATTTATACATTGTTAATGAACATGATATATATTATAAATAAAATATATGCAATATTTTATAAACATAATATATATCTACCTTATCTTATTTGATGTTGCATATTATAACTATTCTTTTATAAACATAATATAATATAAAAAACTAAAAAAAAAATCAGAGATGGGGACGGGGAGAGGGCGGGGAGGATATTCCCCATCCCCGTCCCCAGCAAAGCGGGGAACGGGGCTCTCCATCGGATTCGAGGACAATTGACTAGGGCTATTCAAGAAAATTGAACCGAATTGAACCGATAATCCGGTTAGGATGTTGGATTGTTCATATGAAAATAGAATTAATCGAATGGAACCGAATTGTCCAAATGAACTAAAATTTTAAAAAAATACTTGATTTTATTGGTCCAAAATTGAATTATCTAAAATTTTTTTAAATCTTATTTGAGTTTTTATACAAGAAAAAATCTAAAATTAAATGGATTTCAACTATCCAAAAATCCGTAAAAATACCCGAATCGAATTGAACCGAAGCGTGTGGATATTAAAATCTCAATATCCGAATCAAACCGAAACGTTTGTACCCCACAATTGACATCCCTATATAATATAGTATGTACGTATATTCTCTCGTTTTCTAAACATTATGCAAGATGTGATGTAATTAAGGAACAAATTGCTCTTTGAAAAAAATATGGAAAAAGGGAAAGACACTGTATATGAAGTATCTAACAAGTTGCCTTTTCACAAAAGGAAAAAAAATCACTAGATGAATAGTTTATAAATTTATTATAATTGAATCTTATGAATAAAGAAAATATATAAAGAGTGTTTCTTCTATTTGAAGTCCAACAGGATTCGAGTAATATTAATCATAAATCATGAAACAAATACTGATATTTATGATTAAAAGAAAAAATAATTCTCGACATATATGATTAAATTAAATTACTAAATTAAAAAAAATACTTTTGAAAGAAGGAAAATGCTAAATGGTGCTCGCATGCACCATTTAAAAAATCAAATATATAAAGTTTTTTATAATTAATGTTTCATTTTTTCTTGAATTCAAAAAAAAAATTACTTCATTAAATAAAAAGTATTTTCTTAAAATAAAAAATCAACTAACCTTAAAAGATACTACATGGTACACCCGTTAACAAAAAAGGTTGAAAGAATATTAGCTATCTCAAAGTGATAAATGACCATGATCCGAAAAGAATTCAATGCACCTTGTATTGACCTTAACGATTAACGTTGTAAACTGTGGAAGTTGAAAACCAGCATATACTAGTAGTAGATAGTATCATTTTGTTTGTATTAGGCAATTAATCTTTGTTTTATTCCTCTGATTATACCCCGGCAAATCAACCTCTTTATTTCTTCAACCATTAACTGGACAGGTTATAATTGGTGCAACAAGATAATGCTTCTTAATTCAGCTTCGTCTTTTTTTTTTTCTAACGTAAACGAAAGTTTAATTAATTAGCCTTAATCTTAATCCCTCTTACAAAGTTGTGAATGAGAGCTTAGGTATGATATGACCTCTAAAAATTCTTGAATCAACTTGAGTATTGTTTTATCCGAAATTTCCAATTCCCTTTATCTCTCCGCTGTTTCCCTCTGTTTTCAAGGATTGATCCAAGGATTTCACTTCAAGTTAAATCACATGACGTAAACAACCAAATTGTATACTTTTCCAACAAATGGGTATACGAAAATTCCAGCTTTTATTTATATATGCTAGAATTTGTCCCGGACTTCACCTAAGGTCAATTTTTTTACTTTTTAAAATACAATTAAAAATTTTTAAGATATATTTAGGAACTTCATAAGTTTTTATACTGTATATCAAACTTAAATTTTAAAATCTTAAACAGTAATTTTAAAATCTAACATGATAAAAAGGTTTAACTAAAAAAATATTATGATTTAATTACATATAAAAAAATAAAATTATAAAATATTCACAATTAACTAATAAATAAAAATATATATCTAATATATAAAATTTAAAATATTGATTAATCAATAGATAAAAATATATAGTAAATAATAAATTCTTTAATAATAAATAAATTTTAATAAGATACATAATATAAAACAATATAAAAGAATTTTCTTAAAGTTAAAAAAAGAACTCAAAAATTTTTTAGGCCCATTAAGGAGGGAAAATATCACTTAAAAAATAAATTAAAATATAAAGGAAAATATAAAAATTAAACAAAATAAAAAAGAAAAAGAAAAAGAAAAAAAGTAAATTAAAAACATAAAAATAATAAAAGTATATATATATTTATATATATGTAGTGGGGGCAACCAACGACAGGATGACATTTGCCCTTCATGCTAATTAACCTTTTACTTTTAAGTGTAGATAGAAGATTATAGATTATAGATATGCATTGGAATTTTTTTTTATTGCCTTTTATTATTTTGCCTTTATTATTGTTTTCAAAAAAAATGAATGTAGCAACATTTATAGATAGATGCATGATCTTTTCCTTTCCCATTTTTGGGTGGCGCGAGAGGGAGGAATGGATGGATGAATTTTGTTGTTTTCTTCAAGCGATGAGAATTCCATTCGAAAAAAAAAACTCTTGATTACAAAGAAAATAAAAGAAGAAAACGAAAAATCAAGATTACAAATAACACAAGGCAAAGTCCCCATCCACACCTTTTCACAATATAAAGGACTTTTGGTAGCTAGCCCATAATATGGGCCAAGTACGTGTGTACACTACACTAGATATAATTTGTATTTACTACTTACATTTCAATTTTTATACAGAAAAGATAAGAAAAAGTCTACAAAGTACAGCAAAGTACCTCGTCCTTAATTTCCTTTCCTTTTTTCTCTTCGATTTATATAATACTTCCTCTGTCTCTTATTATCTGTCTCAATTTGGGATTTTTTTGTCCCTTTTTATTTGTCTTTGTCTTAGTATTAATGGATAGTTTTCCAAATTTACCCTTCCACACACTCTCTCTCCAAACTTTCTAGTTTTGTGTCAACCAATGAATGTAAGAGAGAGACTGAGGGAAAAGAGAAGCTAACCTGGAGATTGGAGAAAGATGAAGAGGAGAGAGAATAAATGGGAAGAGAGAGGGGGGATAAAATTGAAAAGTTAAGATAGAAATGTATAAAATTTTGAACCATAACTAATTTTCTTGCTTTATGTGAAGCAGTTAACAGGGACAGATAATAAGGGACAGAGGGAGTACTAGCATGAAAGTCAGCGCTAAAGCTATGGTTTTATAAAAATTTATATTTTATTTTAAAGTTGTCGAATAATATTGTAAAATTTTGCATTAGACTATTTGTAATTTAGAGAAAATATATATAATATATTTGCATTGAAATAACAATATTGTAAAATTTTGCATTAGACTATTTGGAATTTAGAACAAAATATATATAATATACTTGTATTGAAATAGAAGTTTTCTTTCAAAACATTGACTAAACTAAAACAATAATTATGAACACATATTACCTTCTTCTTCTTTTTTTGTCAAAAAACATATTTACAATGAAAAAAGAATTAATTTTCTATAGAGAAATACTTAAATAAATTAAATGAAGAATAAAGAAAATTTCTCATTTAATAATAAAAACAAAAATGTAAGATGATGAGTTAAATCTGATGTAAAAGATAATAGGTTAAAAAAATTAAGTCTTGTAATTATTTTTTCAATATTGAAGTTTGTGAGCCACATTAATTATTAGATAAAATTATCAACTAATCCACATTAATTGTTAGGTAAAATTACGAATTAATCCACAATTAAGATTATCAATAGTCAATTGAGATGATAAAAAAGGTATTTCCATCTAACATTAACTTTCTTAGCATGAAATTACCATACAGCTGAACAAGTAAATCATCTTATATCAAATAAGAGAGATTATAAAGAGATTTGCTATGGGACAAAATTAATATATAATTACAGATAATATAATAATTATCAATAAAAAAAATCCTAGGCGATGAGACTGAGAATTAATGGTAGAAATAATGCTTGGGAATTGGGATAATATTTGTGTTCAAATTTTTTTTCTAGTAGCTTTTTTTTCTCTTTTTTCCCCTCTTTATAATTTTTTATATTTAAGATCAAATTAACTTCAATGTTTTTATCGTTTGGCTGCCCTCTAGATATATGGAGTTGGAGGTCATTTTTGCATGTTCAATATATATGATTTGATTCTCACCAATATTTATATATATATATATATATATCATGGAATTAGATATTAATATTGCACCCTCAAAATTACGGATATATCGACAGATATATCACAAAAATGATTGATATCCTAAAAAAGTGATAAAAAATCACGGATATTTATAATAAATATTGGAATTTTGAAATGAAATTTCATTCTATGTTTATTTACATATTTTTACATATTTTAGAGTTATAATATATTAATTAAAGTATATTTAGATTTATTATTAATATATTGATAAATATTTAAATTGACGAAAATATATGAAATATAATAGAAAAAGACTATCAAGCATATTTGTAAAATATTTATTTCCAACTATATCAAATATTACAAAGTTTAAATGAGATGAAAAAGTTTTTAACATCATTTAATATTACATTAAATTTCTTGGAGGCTCATAAATATTAATATGACTTTCGTCTCTAAGTTGAATTAAGCCGCAATATTCAGGCCAACTCATAGTATTTCTACAATTGTCCACAGAATTGTTCATATGGGCATAATATTCAGTTATATACTAGCTATCAAAAGATATTCAAGGCGAGGGAAGTGACTATTCCATCTCACATGTGGTTGTGCTGATTGATCATCATGAAAAGTCTGTTGTTGATAGGGATAATATGACGGATATTAACTAGATAAATATGATGGTTCATAATCATATTCCCCTTATCTACCGTAAGACCAATTTCCAAAATTTGATTCCATTGGTGCATTATAACCGACTGAACTTTATTTTTTGATTATGCTCATAGAGCCAAAATCAGTAGCAAGATTACCCATAGTTATTTTTCTCCTTTTTTTTTCTCTAGTTCCATGCCCAGCTCTGCAAAACACATGATTCTCATCTTATGTAGCATGTGTAGAACTTCAAGGGTTGAGAATGAAAATTCATAAGAAAATTTCAAGAGTTGTACAGAATTTTTTGCAAAAAATATTAGCACCACAAAAAAATATATAATAATTTAAAAAGTGTTATATGTTTCCTGCTTCCTAAGTTACTATTCAAGTTTAATGTTGTGTTAACTAATTTTTTGTCATTACATAATTGCAAGCCAAATACTCGATACAATAAAGAGGAACTGCCATTAAGATTTTAAGAATAAGAAAAATGTCCAAATTTGGAGTCTACTTTTTAGTATTTAGGACATCAACTTTAAATCTGACTTAAATAAAGCCCCCTTTGGTAACACCATGTGGTAAGGTGCAGTGGAATTTGTGCTTTGAATGATTGTACAATCTCACAAAATGACCTTAAGTGTAAGCTGCCGTGAGGTGTGTTTGTCTTACATGGATTAGTGGAAGTTACGGTGGGCAACTGCAGGGGAGGAGCTGTGGTGAGAAATCTCACCGTCATCACCAAAAGCTATGGAGTTATCAAAGGGAGCCTAAGTCCAATAATATAAGAAAGTGATTGAATTTGATACTTAAGCCGGAGCCTTCCACTTCTATCATAGGCCAAGCAATTTTCTATTTAAGCCAAGCTCCTAAGTATTTCAAATCGAATTATGATTCGGATGAGATTACAAAATTAAAGGTACAATAATAAAATTTTTCTAACGTTACATACTACATATTTTAACAAATATTTAAAATATCACAATATATCACGGATATATAATATATCGATAGATATCCAACTACCTGCAAATCATTGTAGATATATCACAATATCGATATCAATTATAAATATATCGATGTATTGACGGATATTGAATTATATATATATATATATATATATATGATTCGATTGTTCTCTTTCCATCTCATTACACGACTTTTTGGTTCGTCAGTAGGTCACTCTTAACGTATCCATGAATAAATCTTTTCAATTTTCAATCATGATCATGTTAGTATTTATTATTATTAATCAAACTTGGCTTTTGAGGCCACCGTAGGAAGACACATCACTGTTCAAACCAAAAATTAACCTTAAACCATATATAAATAAAAAGAAAAAAAGAAAAAAAGAAAAAAAAGACTAACGACTCTGTTCTTGACATCGATCCCACAAGCTCTAAACTGGCTTTTAGAGGGTTCTTAGAGATTTTTTTTTCCTTTTCCCCCCTATTTTTCCTATAAATGACTTTTGGCAAATCCATACGTCATTTCACATTTTATGTTCTTGGAAGGCCGACTATGAACAAAATAAAGACGAATAGGCGGAAAAAAGTGGCAGAAATTTATTCATTCCTTTTCGATTAATTAAGTTCACAAAAATTGACAGATGCCGACGTATGAATAAAAATTAATATACCACTATAGTATCATAGTATTATCCTATATACAGTAAGTAGTAAATTAAGTACAACCACATATTTTCAACGAACGTTAGAATATACCATGAGATTCTTATAGTTTAAAATATAAGGAAGCGATTGATGCGCACATTAATCAGGACCATTACTTGAAAATTGGCTTTTCTTAGGGGGGTGTGTGTCAATAATTAAAGGAGAAAGCAATAACCTTCACACGATTAAAGATTAATTTAAGTAAACAAGTTGGATGTGCTTTATAGTAATATAATATATGGTAATTAGATGTGCTTAGGGAAGGCAACCAATGTGCAGATTTTTTTGGCAAATCTTGGCCAAACTTATTCAAGAGGTTTGACAGTTTTAAGGGATCCTCCTCCTGATCTTGCCACTGCTACAACAGGATGTGCAAGGAGTTCCGCACTTGAGACCTTAGCTGCGTTTTGCAGCATCTTTCGTACCAAAAAAAATATATGGTAATTAGAGAAAATAATTGATTATTAGAAGAATTAAGCAGCATCATAGATGGTTAATTATTGGGCTATGTTGATTTGGTTATTGGAAACTGATTGATGACTCAAATATGATGGTGGAAATTATGCGAGCAAGTAGATCATTGACCGGGTTTGTTTAAGCAGAATCCTCAACCACCAACATATGTATTCAACAGCAAAGTAAAGATGACGACAACGATGATATCAAAAACTTAGCCCTTCAATTGACCTCCATAACTACTGCTAGCTCCGAATTCCTCCACAACTGAGTTGGCTAGAAATTCACAACCCATTCATTTTTCAAGTAGACTTTTTTTTTTTCTACTTTTATGTATATATATATATATATATAAAACCTACTGGTAGCTCCTACCGGCCTACTCAACCAAATTAGAACTAATAATTAAGTAGAGCAAAGCACGCATTCCTCTGGGGTTTTGCACAAAACACGTTTAGGTCTTTTAACAATCAATTATTTTGGATCCAACTATCAGCATTCAGCCCGCCATTCCGGAAACTGTTCTTGGTTTGTTTTTCAGTTGGGAACTGTGAACAAACTTATACTAATTGAGATTCAGAATATTTTTTATGCACGCATGCAGAACGCTTTTAACTTTTAAATCATAATAATGTCATAAACATATGAAACACAAGTTGAAAATGCTAGAGACCAAGTTTGTTAATTGACAAATTAGTTCTTTAAACAAGGTTTCACTAAATATTGATTTTGTTTAACTTATCTGATATAATTATCCATATATAAAATAGTTTACAAAACTTTTTTTTTTGGGTAAATAAATAGTATACTAGTTTACAAAACTTGGGTATATCTGGATTCATCACCAAATATCTTTATTACGTACTAAATTATTGTTCATCTTTGGAGGTAGTTAGTCTCAAACAAATTTAATTAAGTCGGTGCATGTATATGGATGTAACTTGTGTTCATACATATCTGCTGGAGATCTAAATTGAGGATCGCGTTGAATTAAACGACATCAAATTCTGCCAACGAGGTGCATACAAGTTCAATAATGTTGGACATTCAGAAAGTACCTACCTACCATGTACTATTCTTTAAGAAAAAAACAGACAGAAGATGGAAATATAGCCATGCCAGCTAGTACAGTGATCTTGTTTTTTTGCCAATGAAAAGAGCAACAGAAGAATCGATGCAGGAGGGCCCCCGGGGAATGGATAGCCCCACTCCTTCGTGCATATCTTCATCTGCAAGCTAGCTCTTTGAGGTTTGGCTAAGCCCTAAAGCATGACACTGACGTCTGACAGCAGAGAAAAAACTCAATCCTAAATTCCAAATCAAGCACGAGCCAAAATATATAATCATCAAAGAAAGAAAATATATCGGTATGGGCAGAAGAAGGACAGAACAATCATGAATGTTTGATTATCCAGACCATCCATGTGTGCAAGGTTTATTAGTTGCCCAAGCACATGTTTCTGCGGATGCAGATATGATAAAGTAAAAAAAGGGACTTATCAATATTATATCAATTCTTCAACAAAATGGAAGATAAAATGGCTTATCAATATTGTATTGTACCACTTTTCCATATGTCGGATTGGATCCCTTTCTAGTACGGTACTTCTCTTTGTCAATGTCATTACTCATTCACGAAATGGATAAACTTCAAAGTCCATTTCTTATCTTCTTGCAACATTTCTGCATTGATTCATTCAAGGAATTGCGTCGATTAGCCACTTTTTGTTCTTCACTAATTGCCTAAATTGGAGTTGGAGCTTCCATTAGAGTTTCAATTTCAATGCCCTTTTTCTTTATGAATTGATCATCGACGTCGTCCTTTTCTATATGTTTATATATATGCCTTTATGCTTCATCATTATATATATCTCTATCTCTCTCATTTATCTCTTTCTTATGGCCATAGACTGGACTTTTCTAATTCTTGACTTGGTCCTTCCAATGGAAGAGGAAACTGCCAACACAACACACGTCGTTTTTTCGCCACGAAAAGTGTTCCCTTTCATTTTACATTAATATATTAACTACTAGAGACCTACTATATATTTAGTTTTTCTTTTCTGAATTATATAGTACCAGTAATCGTCAATTGCGTAAGTGACACGTAAAATGCACGTATTCCATGAGGAATTCATGAAGGTTTATCCGGAAGTTAATTGTTGAATATTAATGAAGTGAAAATGAAGTTAGTCAATAATCTAGATTTACCACGTCATAATGCTAGAAAATTACATACATAAATATTATCAATATAGAAACTAGAAGCACATATATATGTCTTGGTCATGAAAAGAAAAAGTCATTTTCTTCTCATCGATATCGTGGCTATGTATTATTATTATTAACTTAAACATAACCCAAAGTTGAACTTTCAAATCCCAAAATGAATAATAAAAAGCCAATGGGAATGATCAAAGTGTCACTAAATGATGTGTTAAGTAGAAATAATTCGATGAAACACGTCGGAATTTTGTGGCGTATAGTGAGGGTCGTTAAAGTAGAAAAAAAATGTTAATCTTATCACCGCATCCAAAAAATTATGAGAATGATTGACAATGAAACTGTGGAAAAAACAACACTAAGAAGTTTTCAATATTGAAGAAACAAAAAGAGGGGGTTTGACAGTGAAACCTGAAACTGATTGGGGTCGAAGAATAAATAAGTTTTGTTGGGTAGGTACGCTCCAATGGCATCCTTCTCTGTCATGACTAGTTGAACCCGCGGCCCCTCTTGTTAATCTCTTTGTCTTTTTGGTCTAAATCTGGGTTTGTGTGATCCGTGCCCCGTAAATGGTCCCAAAGTCTATCTGCATTTCCGTGCGGCGACACGTTTGAGTTGCGTGTGTAACGACCAAAGATATTGACCTTCCATACGATTCCAAAGGCGACACGGTTATATGATATATCTTCCTTAAACGACGTCGTTTGAAAACGTAAATTGGCCATTCCAACTATATGTGGAGACCATTCTCCCTCTTCTTTTTTTTTTTTGCTACTATGGAGACCATTCTTTTTATCACGAAGAACATGAGTAATAAGGTTTCGGGTTGAGTTTTATAAATTAAAAAAATATATTTAAAAAAATCTCATGCAAACGTCAAATTAATTGAAGTTAGGATTGTGACAAAAATTAAAAAAAAAACTGATAAATCGATTTGAATCGATAAATTCGATTTAGGTAGATTCGGATTATTTTCTATTCAATTTGGATTTGGATTAGAAAAACATCAGAAAAAAAGTATTTGGTTCGGGCTTGGATTTTTCAAATGGATACTAAATTGTCCAAATGGATTTTTTTTTAAAAAAGCTCAATTTTATTTGACTTAAAATTGAATAATTTAAAATTTTTATAATCTTATTTAGGCTTTTATGAAAGAATAGAAGTTTAAAATTGAATGGACTCAACTCCCTAAAAATTTACATGTAATACCCGGCTCGAATCGAAAATACCGATTTCGATTAATAGTTTCATTCGATTTGAATATGATTCAAAATATGAAAAACCCGAATAGGATCATTTGGATATGAAAACATTAATATTAAAACCAAACCGAATCAAATGGACCACTAGTCCGAGCTAATAATATGGCTTTATATAAAAAAACATGTGATCTCCAATCTTTTGATAGCTTTCTCCTCATTAATGTATAATAACAATGACTATATGTTACCAATTGAATTTGAGACTTCTAAACCAGAATCTTAATTAAGTGCTACTTAATTGCTAACGGGTCCCGTTACTTGAAACTATAATATGTTACCAATTGGATGATTTTCTTCAATGACTTGGGAATCTTGCACTATTGTCAGCCTAGAGAGATGGGTCTCCTCGGAA
The DNA here is from genome assembly GCA_030664755.1 of Microcos paniculata. Classification (NCBI taxonomy): domain Eukaryota; kingdom Viridiplantae; phylum Streptophyta; class Magnoliopsida; order Malvales; family Malvaceae; genus Microcos; species Microcos paniculata. The sequence continues at coordinate 41,253,403 of CP131459.1, read as the reverse complement.
GCATTCATTGTCAAGTTTTTGTCTCGATTTGCTTTATTTTTCTGATTGAAAGTATAGGTCGGAATTATTGCAAATTGAACAGGGTGTGGGGACCTGATTTTAATTAGTAGTTTGAATCAATCATGTTGCAACCTAAATTTCATTTCATTTATTAATTAGATTAATCGTTTTAAGGTGAAATGAAAAGTCAGCTTATTTACTTGTAAAAGAAAATCACTTACTATTACATAAGACTATGAAATTGCCTATAATTAAAAATTATTATTTCATCGTCAGTGGAGTTTTTTTGCTTCACAAACAGAGTTAAGAGAGTGACACATACATCTACTACTTAATTAACTAATTAAAAAATATATAAAAATATATCTTACAAGAACACACGTCCACTCTCTAACTTTGTTTGTGAAATCTAGAAACTCTACTAGCTATAAATAAGATAACAATCCATAATTAATCTCAATTGAAAAACTGCACCAACATTGTTGGACAACATTCCTTCTCCCATTATTTTTTATTTTAATAATTTTTTTCATTTAATTTTTCAAAAAATAAATATCATGAAATGCAACTTATACAAGTTATCAATGTTGGGAATGAGATCGATCCTCATCATTTTTCTAATGCAAAGTAATTATTAAATTGATGGGAGGATTTCGTCTATGTGCCCCATGGAGACACCAAAAAGAAGCAAACAAGCAAGATAATAGAACTATATTAACAAATAATTGATCTCTATTCTTATTTCTTCATCCCCAAAGCATTGGAATTTCTTGTCATGCGCCTTCTGCTATGCCTATGCTATGAGCTGATTGAAGAATTTGGACTTTATAGCTATTTTTGCTTGTAAGACTAATTAGAGACAAAAACCAAACCCAAACCCATAGTCCCATACTGAAACTCCATGGAAGGTGACATGATGAATATTCGTAACATATCAAATCAGGTCGAAGACTGCGCACGAACCAAATTGAAAATCTCAAAGGTTCGAATCGAAAGGGCGGTGGTGGTGTGTGGTCCGTATTAAAACTACTACCAGTGCCAATGAAGAAACAAAAATAATACTCCACGAAGACAAGTGGAACAACATACAACGAATGGCATGTTTTGTTTAATCTTAACCAGACAGAGTTGATGATGATGATCCAATCCTAAATATTTCTTAATTTTTTCATATTTTTATAAGGAAGATGCGACGACAAGACACTGTTCATAGTGCGTACTATGTAATATTCAATTCTTTCCACTGATTGTAACTCTCTGTTGGTCCAATATGCAGAATATCCATCGAAATCATGCCACGTGCTCATCTTTCTCAAGTAAATTTCAGTCAATTTTCCTACAGCTAGCTCTTCATCGTCTGGGTTTGTTCTTCTTTCATTTTATTGATTTTGCCAAGTTCTCATATATATGAACCACAGAAAAGCTTGAGATTTGAAAGAAAAGAACACATATAGATGTGGGTGAAAGATATAGGTAAAGGAAGCGTAGAGCAATGAACAGCTTGAGAAAACATTTCCTACTCAAATTTTGTTAGAATTTTTGCCATTTTTGTATTGTTTATTAAGATATTTTGTGAAAATTATACAAATTGCCTCCAAAAATGGTCATAGATATATTCAGATAAGTCAATGACCACTTCTCATTCTCAATAGGCAATAGCGTATCAAATAAACACAAAAATGACCATATATATCCCAATAAAATTAGAAAATCTAGCTTGTGGTTGTGGGTGACTGGTGGTGAGGATGAAATTCGACAAACATAGTGGGGCAAAAGATTAAGTCCAATCCCGATCCTATTGGGACATGCTTGAAAAGTACTAAAACGATTCATAGCCATAGGCCTGATTTAGGTTTTGCGGCTTTGCTGATGGGCCATGGAACCTGTATCGCCATACCAACAGCCCAAACATTGAAAGTGGTTTGGTTGGGCTCATGCAGCCCGTGGTTCTCCCGGCCTGAAAATCGAACACAATATAAGCATTGAAATCTGTTTTAAGTTCCCCGAATGAGCTCACAAACGTCTTGCTGGATGATATTGCAGGAGTTAACCACCCGAGGCTTATGCCTATTAATTAGATGGGTCTTTGACCCCGTTTTCTCACCCAAAAAAAAAATCTGTTTTAAGTTGCAGACAAAAGCTCATGAAGCCCGTGGGAACCCGAGGTTGTTTCATTAGTTTATTCATGTTCCAGCAAATTGGACATCCCCAATACCAGTAGGGGCACGTTCCCCCACGTGTCGACCCACTGAATGGCTCAGGTACGAATTTTCTAAGATACAAAAATTTCATGAAAAAGTGTAAACCATAAACAATTGAGCCTAGAAATAATTAAACCATCAATTGCATTAAGCTTGCTTATTTGTGTAAATGATAATACAATGATGTTGTCACTTGAGCTGTAAGCAAGACCCACTCCCAAAATGATAAAAGGAAAAATGGAGAAAAACCCATAGTTGGCAGCAATTCCGGGGTTCCCACGTCTCTTTCATGCAAAGGAGAGTATATAGGATGGACTTTGATTCAGATAATTTTTTAATTAGAGAAGAATTAAAGTTGTTATCATTGGGTGCTGGTTGCAAAGGATTCTTTTCTATACTCGACAGAGTTTATAAAATGATTTGTATCCACTGCTATGTTTCATTTTCTCCTTGGAAAAGGATTTGTTTGTTAGTTTAGTTTAGGCTTCGGATAGTAGTTAGAGCTCATATTAAGTTATAATACCCTAGCTATCTTATGTTAATGTATTTATAACAATGGAAATTATATGTAAACCTTTATAATATGTAGCACAAATTAAGGTTGTGATTGAGACCAATATAGATGCACAATTCATGCAGCTGGAAAGAGTTGGATTAAGCATGAATCTTTTCATTTTCCTTGTAGCTTTTTCTTTTGTATTCCTCCCTCAAGTGGGATGCTCATTGCCTTGGACCCGTCGTTAGTAGCTCTTTAAGCAATGCTAGTAAGCAGAGCAAGGGGAAGTACATTAAAGGGTTGGTGTTGGAATTGGATTTAATTTCTCTCACTTTTGGCCCAAAAAAGGAAGAGGGGAGGATTGGAATAACAATAAGATGCACCCATTGTGAAGAGAGGTTTTTGATGGTATGAAGTTCTCCCAATTATAACTTTGAAATACATGTATAAGACCGAAATAAATGATAACCCACACTGTTTATCATTTTGGGGTTGACTATAGATTAGTACACAAGAACAGCTGCTAGTTTTCATCAGCTAATAGTTTTTGTTTGTTTCTCCTTTTGGCTTTGATAACCCTACTTATTTAATAACCGTCAACATATTAAATACTAGTTAGATGCCTAATGGTTCAAAATGACTTGATTCCATTCACACCCAAAATAAGCAAAAATTTCAGTCAGCTGAGAATGTAGATGAATGCCCACCACCAGCAGTAGGTGAAAAGGAAACAAATCTAGAAAGCTACTGAACTCTGATGTCATTACTCATTTGACTCATTTGAGGCAACTAAGTAATCTATGGAGAATTTGGTTTTCAATAGCTTTGATCATTAATTTTCACCTCAAAATAGCAGTTCCAAAACAGAAGAACTAAGATCCTTTCTTATTCTCTTTTTACCCCAAAGCCATCCTACTTGTTACCGCCAACTCAAGATCATAAAAAGTTTCAATTTGAAATAAAATGGTGTTGTTTAATAGAATTGAATATATAATTATATCTTGATTAATTCTCAGGCCATGGTTGATGTCGCTGGTTATGTCATCATCCCCCTATTTAGTACATAATTAACATAATGAAAATTCATCACCTCTAGCGTCAGATTCTCATTCCGATTCCTTTCACATTTGAGAAATGACGTTATACAGGTCGAGATTCTAATTTATAAGTTTTGCTAAACAGCTACATGTCTCACAATCAAGGCTGTGCAGACTAAGCTATAATGGATGCATCGAGAAATTACCCTCTGGATCAGCTCCTTGCTAACGACTTTGAGCTACGTGACTTCATCGATGATCCTAACTTTGATCAGTTCATCGATCTAATTCGCGGAGAAAACGAAGAATCTGTAGCCGGTTGTGATTATGGTCTTATCAATGGTTGTTTTGTTGATAACCAGCAGATTAGTGCGACAACTGGGGATCATGGTTTTGGCTTTGATGCTACAAGCGCCATGGTGCCGGATCCTAATTACCTTTTCAATGCATTGTCAAGTTTTGATGGGGACATGATGAAGGATGGAGAGGAAGATGATGATGATGATGAAAATTCTTCCGGGACAACGACAACGACAACGACAAACACAACTACAACAACAGCAACAGCTACAAAGAAGGGAAAGGTTGATCGGTCGAGAACTTTAATTTCGGAGCGGAGGAGGAGGGGTCGGATGAAGGAGAAGCTGTATGCATTGCGTTCCCTGGTTCCTAACATAACTAAGGTATGTCTTTTATCAGACATATCTTGACCTTTCTTTGTATCAGTACATCAAATATTACAGTATTAAAATTATACTTTTTATGCCTGCAGATGGATAAGGCTTCCATAATTGGAGATGCTGTACTTTATGTGCAAGACCTGCAAATGCAGGCTAAGAAGCTAAAAGCTGAGATTGCTGGTCTTGAGGCATCATTGGCAGGGTGTGAGAGGTACCAGGAATCAATTGATAACTCTGTCAAGATTCGAGTTGCACGAAATAGCCATCCTATTTGTAGGAAGATTTTTCAGGTATCAGAAAGATAGTAATTAACAACCCGTTGTGTTTTTTTTTTTTTTAATGACTGGGACATATTTAAGCCTTCTCTCCATTGAAATGAAAACAATGCTCATATAGTTGTGCATGTGGCTTTGCAGTTGGACATGTTTCAAGTGGAAGAAAGGGGGTTTTACATTAGATTGGTTTGCAACAAAGGTGAAGGGGTTGCAGTTTCACTTTACAAAGCCCTGGAGTCCCTTACTAACTTCAAAGTTCAAAATTCCAATCTGACAACTGTTTCTGAGAGATTTACACTAACATTTACTCTAAATGTAAGCCATACTTTTGTCATCTTTCATCCTCATCAATTCTGTGCCTTATGTTGATTCTTGCTCTTTTTATGGCAAATAATTAGCTGTTCTTGCTAAAACAGGTCAGAGATTGCGAGCAGTCCATGAATTTGCCAAACCTGAAGTTATGGGTGACAGGGGCTCTCTTGAACCAAGGATTTGAGTTTATAACACCTTTATCTTCCTAGTCTCTCCATTCTAAACCTGTTAACCATGTTGCAGACAATGATCATGATCATCAATGAGAATTGAATTCCATAAATGCTGCTAGCCAGTAATCGATAATTTTTCTTTTCTAGTCTTGATGATCTGTGGCTTTTAGTCCTACTTGACAGACTGAAATTTTCTGCTGTACTTGTACGTGTGTCAGTGTCTTGTTGCTGCAAACCGAACTTCTAATAATTTTAGACCAGTAATTTTTAAATGAAAATTCTGCAGAGTGTATTCATTATAGTATTATTTTGTGAATAAACAATCTAAATGAATCCAACTTAGCCATAAAGTCAACTTGATTATTTTATAGTTTATTGCTAATTATTGTGATCTATTTGCACCAACTTATTTATAGATCTTGTTGTATAAAAAAAGTGACAATCATTTTTGCAACTTGACCCAAAAAAATGAAAAAATGAAACAAGAACCTGTTCAAGCGACTGATTTTCGTTTAGGAAACAAAACTTCACACATTGCCCAAAATTAGAAGGTAAACATATCTGTCCCATGGATTAAGCTATCCAATGGACTGCTGAGAAAAGAATTGCACCAAGTTGGCACCCATAGTTGGAAAAAATGTAACCAGAAACAGTTCACATCAGATGTAACTATTTTAGTTCTAAAACCGTCCTTCCCTCTAATTGAAGCCAATAAAACCATCTGTAATTGCGATAGGGTTTTTTAATTGAATCAACTTCTTCCCTCACAGTTGAACTGATTGGAATCTTACAAACATGGTGTTAACATAAAACTCAACAGCAAACGATCTAAAATCACTTTTGAAACAAAATTGTTGGTAACTATTAAAGATGGTTAATTAACTTCAACTGGAAGACAAAATTGCAGCTACCTCGATATTTCAAGCCCTGATGATGAACATTATATAAATTTCCTTAGTTTCATTCTTGGAACTATCAAAATCTGATTGAAACGTTTAATCCTTGCTTGTCTTCCTTTTTGCTTCTTTTAACATCAAACGTTAGCCAGCATCTCAGCAATGCACGGAGGCTTAGGGCAAGATGTGCCAAACGGGAATAACACCGTCAAAGTTTGCGTTCTTTTACCTCCCAAGGTAAATTCTGCCGGTATCTGGGAGAACATAACTTCTCCATCTGTGATTCTCCAGTATTCATTGCCGCTCCTGGAGTTGCAGATGATCCTGATTTTCTTGGTCAATCAACTCGTTTATTTCCTTCTCAAGCCTCTTGGAATCTCACTTTTTGCCTCACAGATTGTTGTATGTGCTCTCTCTCTCTCTCTCTCACGTAATTGTTGTTTGTTCATTATGTATTGATTGACGATGTTAACTTTCTTTTTCTTTTTCCTTCAAACTAGGCTGGTATGATCCTTGGACCTGGAATGCTGGGGAAAACAGAAACATTGAAAGCGATACTGCTTCCCCCTGACTTTGGTCTAGAAGTAGTCGACACTACAGCAACATTTGGTTTCGCCATATTTTTGTTTCTGATGGCGGTGAAAATGGATGTGTCGGTGGCATTCAGGACAGTAAAAAGTGCCAAGATTATTGGTATTGTATCCCTTTTATCACCTCTTATGGTTGGTGTCCTTGTCCATCAGGTTTTCGAAGGGCCTAATCAACCTCTAGGAGAGAAAATTGAACAAGTTACGATGATAACAATCGAGTCTGTGACTTCTCTTTCGGTTATTGCCCACCTTCTCAGTGAGCTTAAGATCCTGAATTCCGAACTCGGACGCCTGGCTCTATCATCAGCGGTCGTTGGTGACATAATCAGCTTAATTCTCCTTTCTGTCATTAATTTCTATAAAAAATGGATGAGATCACATCCAATGGCTCTGGTCAATTCAGGAATAATGATTCTTTTCATATTCGTTCTTGTGTTTGGGCTTCGTCCTTTGATGTTTTGGATAATTAAAAAGACACCCGAAGGCAGGCCAGTCCAGGACGTATACATTTTCGCCATTATGGTGCTGGCTTTAGGGTCTGCTATATTAACACATTGGATCCAACAATCTCCTTTATTCGGGGTTTTTCTCTTCGGATTGGCTGTGCCGGATGGACCACCACTAGGATCTGCCCTGGTAGACAAGTTTGAATGCTTTGTTTCAGGCGTCTTTCTGTCAATGTATGTTACCACATCTACGATGAGAGTAGATCCTGGGACGATGTTCTCTGATATGGCTGCATTCAAATTCAGTGTAATTCTTGGGGTTTTGACATTCCTAGCCAAATTTTTAGGATGTTTCATACCTTCGTTTTGCAGCAAGATGCCCTTGAAAGATTCCTTGGCTTTTGCCCTCATTATGAGCAGCAAAGGCTTTACGGAGTTGTCTTATTTTTCCACTGCCAGAGACAATAAGGTAATGGGGCTTGTTTGAAAAGAACTCTGTTTAAATCGATGTCCAAAACCCAATCCCCCTAACGTGATCATCAATTTACAGATTATTGCAGATGGAAGCTTTTGTGTCATGGTCATTGGCGTCCTACTAAATTCAGCTATAGTCCCAATCCTGGTGAAAAACCTCTACGACTCGATTTCAAGAAAATATGTTGGTTACCAGAAAAGAAACATGATGCATTTAAAGCCTGATACGGAGCTACGAATTCTTGCTTGTGTTCACAAACCAGAAAATGTTGGTGCCTTCATAGGTTTGCTTAATGCCATATGCCCTACAGAAGAGAGCCCTAACGTTGTTTATATCCTTCATCTGATTGAACTAAGGGGGCGTGCCTCTCCGGTCTTCATAGATCACAATAAGCAAGAAACCGCAGTTGATGGGAGTTCCTACGAAAATTTCATCCTTGCTTTCAACCAATATGAGCAGAACAACTGGGGTTTGGTAACCGTGAACGCCTTCACAGCAATCTCTCCGCCTAATCTCATGCATGAGGACATTTGCACCATGGCTCTGGACAAGCAAACGTCCTTCATTCTCCTTCCATTCCATAGAAAATGGTCCATTAACGGATCAGTTGAAGCTGAAGACAATGCCATAAGGAACCTAAATTGCAGCGTCCTGGAAAGAGCTCCTTGCTCAATAGGGATCCTAGTGGACCGTGGTAGTTTGAGCACAAGGACGATATCCAAGTCAGCATCAAGGCCGTCCTACTGCATTGCCTTGTTCTTTTTAGGTGGGAAAGATGATCGGGAGGCTTTGACATTAGCCAAACGCATGACGAAAGAACCCGGAGTGAACCTAACCGTGATCCATTTTGTTGATGAAGACCGCAGAATGAGTTTAGACTGGGACATGATGCTCGATAATGAGGTGTTAAAGGATATTAAGCAAAGTGAAATAGGCGAGGGTAACACAATGTATAAGGAGGAAGTTGCGAGAGATGGACCCCAATCCGCGAACATTGTTAGATCGATTGTTGATGACTATGATCTGATCATAGTTGGAAGAAGGTATGGGGTGGAATCTGTTCAAACATCGGGTTTATCAGAATGGAGTGAATTTCCTGAGCTGGGGATCATGGGAGACCTCCTTGCCTCCACAGATATAGAAAGCAGGGCATCTGTATTGGTGGTGCAACAACAACAATACGTAATGTAGATAATTATATATCCATCTAAGTTGAAAACATAATAACTCTCTCTCGCTCTAGTTTTGCTACTACATGTTGCCAGTTTCCATCTAGAAATTCGAAGAGAAACAATTTATCCATGAACAGCTCTGCAAGTGTCACTACGTATATTATATCCATTTTAATTGTCAATCTCAATCTACGCAAATAGAGTTAAGGTCCTCGGTTAATATATATGTCTTGGCTCATAAGCATAGCCGCTCATAAGAGACAACCAGAAACCATCACCCGGCCTTGTGGCCTTTTCTAACTTGGCTCTGGAGTAAGATAAAATCAGTTATCCACAAGGAAAAGATTAAAAAAAAAAAAAGAAATGAAAGAAAACAACATAGACAAATAGAAAAGAGGGAGAGGGGAAGAAATCGGAAGAATTCGGCGTTAGATCATAGAATGAAAGTGAGAAATGTAGAAAAAGGGAGGAGGGAGAATAAGAAAAAGAAAGTAATATTGCAAATTTAAGTGAAAAAAAATTAAAAAAGGAACAAAAGTAAGATTACTGTAATTTTTCTTGTGGTGGTTACATAATACCCACCAAAAGGGTTTCTTTTGCTATTTTAATATTTGGGTTGGGGTAGCAGGCCCCGCCGCCCTGTGGGCCTGTCCCCAATACAAACCTATCCATCTCTGCCTAGTTAGACTTCTTGCTTTTGAATCCCCCTGATTTGCACCCTCTTTTTGGTGGAATAAGCGAACAGGGGTTAATACAAGATTACATTTTCTAATTTTGGGCAAGTAACAGGCGCACAGGCGTGAAACTCTTTCGCTGTGACATAGCTCGTTCCTCAGGCAGCATAAGCAGGTGCATGCATGAGATTCTGAAGTTGCTCCATCATCTTTTCTCAAAGTTCCACACAAATCAACACATCATGCTTGAAGCCGACACCAATCCAACCACAAGCTGCAAGCCTAAAACACTACTTTGAATCAAAGATGTATCACTGAAATGTAATTAATTTATGTAGCATGCAACTAACGAATCAGTACCAAATGTTACCTGCTAAGTTATTAAAATTACATTTTAGTTCACATTATGCAAAATCAAGTAATAAGGGAAGAATAAGATGGCACAAGCTGTAAAATATTAGTAGTATTTTATCTTTAGCTACCGTTATCTCCCTGATTAATGCAGCATACATCCCTAATCATCCAATACAACCATGCACATGGCACATTATCCATACAAGTTGGCAAGCCAGTTTGGTATAAGCACTAGCTAATCACAATAATTACATCTTAAGGATTACTTTGATTTGTAGAGCATCAATAGAAAGCAACAGTGTTTTAATGATACGGGCATTGAAAGAACCAACTTTGGTCCAGTTATTTTCAATAAAATCAAGTTAGATATACATAGTTTTGTGAGTGTGTGTGTGTATCTACGAACTTTGAAAATGCAGATGTAAGAAGAAAAGAAAGCCAGAACATAAGAGAACATACATTTTACCATGAAGCTCCACTTGAGAGCACCAGCCACCTGGGTTTCAAAGCAAGTTACATGTTCAATAGGAAGCTCAACTACTTGAGACTGATCATAAATATCATTTTTAGAAAGATGTTGTAAATAAAGTACCTGAAAAGGACTAAACATTCTCAATTTTTCTCTGGCCTTTCTATCAACGTAACCAAGTACAAAATGCAACAAGGTGGCAATACATGAATATCATTTTCCTGCGAATACATCTCTGACCATAAGTTTCATAAACTTAATTGAGATCATTCTGGAGGAGATAAAGAGATATCCTCATACATTTTAGTCTCTAATTATAACTTGAGAGCAATTTAGCACCCAGTAAAACTTTCATTAAGTAGAGCCAAACTCAAAACAGGAACATCAACCAGCTATAAAAGAATTCTTCTCAGCCATCGAGGTTCTAACTTGAGCCTCATATCCATTAACAGCAACATCTTAGATCAAGAGTGCAGTTATACATTTTCACTCACATTAATGTTATTCATGCGTTCTAAAATTGCACTCATGCTACTTCAGAATGTTTAAGACATCTAAAAGGATAGCATTTAAAAATGCATCAATTTAAAAAGAGAGCATTTATAATTACTTTGTTTGGATGAAGAATTTTTAGAATGAGATTTTTAGTATTTACCATTTTGAATAAAATTAAAAACTTAATTAATAAAATCCAATGTTAGAACGGAAAAAATATGCAATATGGATGTCATTGGATTTGTCAAAATATTTAAGGCTTAAATATAAAAAAAGCCCCTGAACTTCTTTTAAATAATCAATTGAGCCCTTGAACTTCTATTGTGATAAACCAAACCCTCAAACTTTTATTTAGAACCAATCTAGCCCCTGAACTTTTATTGTGATAAAAAAAGCCCTTAAATTTTCACTGAGAATCAATTTACCCTGTTATGTGATTAAAGTGGGTCATATGACCCAATTTCATGTACTAAAAAAAAGTCACAAAAAATCATGTTTATAGGCCCATGGTTTCTTCTTCTTTTTTTTTTTTGAATTTTTAGTATTTTTTTGTTGAGATTTTTTAATCCTTGACCAAAAAAAAAAATGGTGAGCTTGGTGATTTTTCTGGATTTGAGAAAATTTTTCGCATTTTGTATATTATATATGCTATAAAAATTTATTTCTTACTAAAGAATTTAATATTTGGTTTATGTATTTTTATTTAATGGCTAATCAACATGTTCAACTTCTATATTTTTCTCAAATCCACAAAAATCACCAAGCTCACATTTTTTACTGTCAAGGATAAAAAAAAATAAAAAAACCCAAAAAAAAAAGGAAACCATTGGCCTATAATAAACATTATTTTTTGTGACTTTCATTTTCTTGGACATGAAATTGGGCCCCCACTTTAATCACATTAGGAGGCTAAATTGGTTCTAAATAAAAGTTTGAGGGCTTTTTTTATCACAACAAAAGTTCAGCTGCTAAATTGGTTATAAATCAAAGTTTGAGGGCTTATTTGACCGCAATAAAAAGTTCAGGGGCTAAATTCCTTATTTAAAATAAGTTCAGGGGCTTTTTTTATATTTAAGCCAATATTTAAATATCACAAATAACATAAAAAATAAAAATACATATTTTAGAAATAAGTTTCTTATCATTAAAATTAAAAATATTAAAGTTGCAGTAAAAAAGAAAACTAAATTAGTGTGGATAATTAACTGTTTAGGTGGAGGAATTTGGAAAAAACACCTGTTTAGATGGATTTTGAAAGAGGGCTTTGGGGGGTCTCAAAGCCCATATTAAAAGGTCATGGATTTTGGAAAATCTCTCCATTAAATTACACAAACAAGGATTTCATTATTTGGGGTTTTAAAAACCTGGATTAAAAAGCTCCATCCAAACACCACTTGGATTTATTTAGAAAGAAGTGCATGGATGAGAGAGGATATAAAGATAACTAGTTCAAGAAAAATGGCAAATTTAACAAATCAGAAATTAAACCTCACCTGAGGAAGATGGAGCTGGTCACATGACTCTGCCTCTGCAAACTCATCAGTCATCCCTGGTGTAAATTTCCATTTTAGAAAATTCTGGCCTCTCTAACTTCAATTATTTGTAAAATCCCTCATTGAGACCACTTCCTTTGGACATAAGCTGCAATATTGTGCCCCTACTAATCCAACCAGTTACTTCAGGTTTATCTTCAAAGGGGTTAAGAGAATGCACACTTTTATCCTCCAGTTGTACACCATAAACGAATGGAAGTCTCAGAATAAGAAAACTCTCTGGTGGTAAGATCACTTTACATCCAAGGCTGAACTGCAACTTTTGCTCATGGTCTGGAACTGATGAGGGTAAGCATGATGCCTACAACAGAACCTTACTATCAATTCAGAGAAAGCAGTAGCAGTGATGTCACAGGTTGCTTAGCAAGAACATATTCAAGCTTACGAAACTTCATGGCAAATCCAAGAAATAGCAGCTAATATATATTTTCGCTTTATTTTCATCAAGTTGCTATGATTTCAATAACAGGAAAATCAAAAACAACATAAAATTAATCTAGATGCCCCTACTAAAATCCCCAAGGACATAAGGTTTAGCAGGAGTAATTGAAAACATTGTTTTAACATCATAGATTGCAGAAAGTAAAGCTCATGATTGAGAAAAAGAGATATACCTCAAATTGTATCACTGGACAAGTTCTCAGAACAACAGGAAAGGGAGGTGTGACCTGGAAGCAGATTCTACAGATCAGGCACCTTGTAATTGGAGGCAAAAAGAAAAAGACAAATATGACAGAAGAAACTCCTGTCAGTTAGGCATATTTAAGTTCAAGAATTCTGCTGACTGACCATGATCATTCCCACAAAATAAAATAAAGATTGCATGAATCAATAGTTAAAAGTATAATATTTACACACTCTCCAAATTATCCACTTCCCTTATCAAGCCATCAATAGGGTTTGAGCTGTGTTGTTCCTAATTTAGTTTCTGAAAGACATACATCCGTGCGCAATATTACGATATTCAAGAGATAAATTCATTAAACAGGGCCTTTCTTGCTTTCATTGCTTGTGATTTCAGATATTAGCCTTTATTTCAGGACATTGTACATCAGTTTTCAAGCAGAAAATGGTATAGCAGTGAGAGAAACTATCTCATTTAGCAATCAAAGGGACAAAAAAATTAGTAAATACTTCAAGATGACATAAGTGTACCAAGATAACCAGAAGCATTTGCTTTGTAGCCTAAGTGATGATTCCATAAATTTATCATAGATTTTGTCACTATATCCTAAAGTATTCAGTATGTCAGAGTTCACAAGTTTTATGCATCTGAAAATCTGTTTCCAATATAATATTCGTTACTTTGGAAGATAGAACCTATATGCATCAGACCTATTCAAAGGTCAAGAGTAAATTCTAAGTCATGTTCAAGGAAAGGAAAAGGTAATATTCCCTGAAGACAAACTGGTGTGGAATTAATATGTTTCCAAATAAACCTGAACCAGGCATATGGTCATTAAATTGACATACTGATTTTCAAACAAATTGAAGTAAGTTGAAAGCAATGCATGGAAAAGAGTTTGTAACATTTCATACCAGAAAAATTCTCTGAAGTTGTGATATTGAGCTAGCAAACTTAACCTTAGGCTGATCCTCTTTTTTCCTGGCAGACCTACAGTGTGGACAGTTCATGTATATTGGTAAATCTCTATTCAACATGGAGAAAGCACATCCACCATCATCAAGGTTAACAGAATGAAACCCTGTTTCAAGGTCTTTTACACTGACAGGCACACGTGTCGTACTCACAAATGTCTGATTATGGTCCTTCTCAGGCATGGAAAGTTGTGTCAACCCATCTTTAAAGACATTACCATTTGCCACCACCTGTTTTGCCGTGTCCTTGTTTTTCATCTTATTTACAGGAGCAGCAGTGGCAATAACGCCATTTGTATTCCGATGAACTTTACCGTGACCGACATTCTTACCCACCTTTGAAGAATCTGCCAATGCATAGTCTGAAGTTTCGACAGAGCAGGATGTTTGAGATTCTTCAAACAATGAATACGGGGACCCAAGTTGATTGAGATGCTCTGGATTCAATAAAAAACGGTGGCCGTGAGGGCACTCATGCTCAAAACCAACATATGCAATTACATGCTTTACGTCAGGGTTCACTTTTGCCTTGTCATCATTGCTTACATTCATAGGAATGACATTACTGCCTATCCGTAAAAAAGGATCAGTATCTGTGCTGCCATTAGAACTTTCTCGATTTAAGCTTTGCTGCACAGATGAAACCTGCATGGATTTTTGAGATCCTTGATCAACAGTTGCATGAACCCCTTCTAAACTCTGATCACTTGGCTTATTTTTCTTCACTCCTTTTTCTGACCCTGATGAAGGTTGTTTCCTCTGCTGAAGAGGAGGGAATCCTGAATCTGTCGCTGCTGATCCAGCAACCACCTCAGAAAAAGGTTTTTTCATTGTGAAATTGGGAAGGCCTCTACCAAAACTGATCTTGTTACCATTGAACTTGCTGATTTCCAAGGGTTTTCTAGAATTTTCAGCAGCAATGTCTATGTCTCCAGATCGAAACTCTGTGGCACTAGCCTTCTTCAACTGAGCATCAGCATTAAACTCGGCCTTGGGATCTGTACTTGACCTACCCATAAAACCTAGTTGCATAGTCCTTGCTGTTGAGCTATTTGGGGCTTTCTGTTTCTCTAAATATATTGTCCACTTCAAGAGAAACTTTTCGGTGCTACTGAACCCACTCTGGAGTAAGCCTTTAGAAGGTTCATAGTATCTTGAACTGCCAATACGAATCAAACTCCAGGAAGATGGCTGAATCGGTCCTTTGCTGCTTACTTCAGGTAGCTGGATCCTTGAAAGAAGTTTATCACAGTCAGGAAAGCAATTGGAAGTAATGTTCGCTGATTCAAAATCAAAAGGGTCAGATTGCAATCGCCGTGACCGACCACAAGCACAAGCATGAAGAAAGACATATCCACTTGAATGAGGTTTCATCGAAGTTCCTGAAGGGAACTCACCAGTCTCAACATCATGTCTTTGGTGCATACATGGTTTTCCTGTCAAACTAACAGCGTCGCAAAGTTGCCTCCCAGATTTCCACATTGATGTGCATTCTTCCTCCAGCTTCTTTGTAAACAGTTGCACCGCAGGTCCCCTGACCATTGAGTGAAAAGCATGCAAAGCCTTTTCCAAATGAGCTTCATGCAGTGATGTGGGATAACAAGCAGGCAAGTCTTTCAAGTAAATATCTTTTGCAGCTGGAAGGGCCCTTTCACACCACAAACTAGAAAACTTTGTGTTAAGCCCTTTACCACTTTCCAACCAAGATACTGCAATATCTAGAGATTCACTGCTTCTAGAAGCAGCCCCTTCAGTCTGTCCAGTTACATTATTTCGACGAGGTTTTCGTTTGCCTATTTCTGTTTCATCTATGCACCCACGCTTTGCAGAGAGTAGTCCATGTAGAATAAGATGACTGGAAGACAACCATATATCTAAATTTGGGAGTTCCGGTGCAGTATTCAATGACTTTCCAGAGGCAGCTGAGGCGGCAGCGGCAGCAGCAGCAACTGCCACCATACCAACGCCAGCAGCCGGGCCACTGTTGGTATTAGCAACCAATCCCCCTCGTCCCCTCAAAATATCTGACTGTCTGTAGATAAAATCCTTCAAAGATGATAGATCCTCTTTGTTTGCACTCTGACTATGAGTTTCGAGCAAAAAAGAATCTGAAGTTGCTTTTCCATTCAAAACATCTTCCACAAGACCAGTGGCAAACTCCAGAGATTCCCCCCTCTGATTTGTTGCCTTGTCCAGCAGCACAACAGCCTTGGATGCATCAAGTGAAAACAGAGGGGCCAAGTTAGAAACACCTCCACTTCTTGACCCACTGTGGCTGCCTTCCGTACCTGAGAGTGTTCTACATTTCTTAATTAAAAAACGGATCTGTGCCTCTAGGGATGACTGCAGTTTTTTCCGAAAACCACCTTCAGATTTACTTACAGGCCATGCTAACACTACAACTGAAGCAGAACCTTTCACGGGCAAGGTTGGCCGAGCAAAACTGCTTGAACTAGAAGCATGATTAAGTGAGGATGTTTCTACTGAATCTTCGATGTTAGGAGTAGAATTTGGTACATCAGAGAAATCATCAATAAAAACAAATAGTATCACTGGGGTACACTGCCCCGGAAACAAAGCAGTATAGGAACCTAAACCTGACATAAGAGAGATAGCTGAAGCATTGCGCCCCAGCATGCCACCACTTCTACCTGGAGAGGTGCTCGCAGCATTTGCTATTGTCGAAGGGCGACAAGATGAGGAAGAATGAGGCCTTGATGGAATTGGAGGTGTCGTTCGAGATTTTGCATATGGGGTTAATGCATGCTTAGCAGCTTGCAACACCCGGAATTTTTTCAAATTTTCAGTATCAAAGCGTGAACCCTCCTGAATATATATGATTATATGGCAGACCTGCATTGCTAAATGATAAATGAATAAACTTGAATATACTAAAATTAGATAAATGGACATTATTTCGTTTCTAGATAATTAACAGTTTAACACAGTATCACATTCACAAATTTTCCATTTTTGGTTAGTATCACTTGCTTCTTGCTCTTAACTCATAATCAAGGAAATTCACAAATGCAGCAAGCTATATTCAATGCCACAGTCAAATTCTAAATAAAAAACCAAAATGTTTAATTAAATCAAATAGACCAACTAAAAATCCATTAAAGCAAGCAAAAAAACGAATTAAAAAAAAAAGAGAAACAAAACAAGAAGAAAACTTACAGAGAACATAAAAAGCAAGCCTTGAAGATCTCCGAATTCCCGTTCCTCCAAAACCCCATCAAAATCCGACCCAGAACCCAAAGAACCGTCAAAAACTGGGCACCCCTTTGAGCAAAACTGCAAGAACAACATCCCTTTATCTTCGTCATGGTGGTAACTAATTCTCCTATACTTGAACCAATCCTTGAGTTCATCTTTATCAAGGGAGAAAACCCGGTCCAACTGGCCCGACCCGAAGACGTTTGAGTCCATAACCCGGTTAATGAGCTGGGAAGAGTCGTCGGGTCTCCGAGATATGAAGCCGACCACCACCACGCCGTCGACAGAGCGGGGAAGCGAAGGCGAGGAGGGCGCTAACGGAGGTGCAGGATCCGAAGAGGTAGTGGGTATGGGTGAAGGAGGTGGGCGGGTCAAAACCCGCATTGAGGGCGGGTTAGCAGAGTCCATTTTTTTTGAGAAAAGGGGAAGAAAAAGGGCGGTTTTTTGTCATGTGGGTTGGATTTGTTGAACTTCCATTAAAAGAAATCAAAGGAGAAAAAGGGGGCTGTTCCCGTTTTCGGGACTTTGGGCAAACGAGCAAGAATACCTCCGCCTGTTTCTCTTTTCCCTCCTTTGAAATAAATTTTGTCTAGAGCCCTTAATTTGCTTTTACATTTACAATTATCACTAATTTGTGTAGTTATACTAGTATGTATTGGTGGCCAAAAGAGTACAGTATGTATTTAGTATTACTAGTTTCAATATTATGTGCATCGCACGTGATACAACGCGTTATGTTAATCCGAAAAATCAGTCAAATAAACCCGGACCCGAATGCGAACACAAACCCGAAACTAATCTAACTTGATTTGATTTTTGAAAAAAATAAACAACATGAATCTGATTAATCCAAAACTTGATTAATCCGAAAACCGAATGATTCGAAACATAATTGATCAAAGAGTTTAATCCCTAAAACCAGATAAATTAATATGAAATAACTCGACATGTTAATTTAAATAACTAAAAAACTAAAAACTCGAACCTAAACAACTAAAAAGCCCAAGGCCCTTAAAAGACTTGAGAGCCAAATAAAAAAAATCCAAAATCGATTGACTTGAAAATCTGAATATGAATTATCAGAAAATTCGAACCTAAATGACCATGGCCCAAAAATTTCTTTTTGCAATCTGACCCTAACTTATAACCTACTCAACCCGTACATTTCACACTTCTGATTCTTAATTTAGTACTTATTAATTTTGTAAAACTCAATTTAAACAGTTAGCATTATTAAACACCAATAATTAAAAGTCATTTAAAATCTTAATGTTTAATTATTTGTATATATTTAAATAAATCCAAATACAATGTAAAAAGTAAAACCCAAATCAAATAATATTATTGAAATATGTTAACGAAAAATTGATATTTAAGATGAAATAAACCTCTTACTCGACTTATATTTTTATATATATTATATTATGTATGTGTTAAGTGTATCTCACATAATAGAACATATTATTAATAATATATATATTTTAAGAATCTCATCTAATTTATTTATTATTATATTTATTTTTTAAATATATTTGATTAATAATAATATAGTAATTTATATAAAAATATACAAAAGTTAGAGCCCAAATAGGGAGAAGCTCTCTTAAACGTGTTTTCTCTTTTTACAATACTCGAATCGGAGACCTTATTTAAGAGGTATTGAACTTGTTCTATCCAATCTAATTCCAACCCAACAGATTTTGGTACAAATGAAAAGCCTTAAAATCTTAATGTTTAATTATTTACATTTTAAAAATCTAATATAAAAGATAAAATTCAAATTCAACAATATTTTTTAAATATATTAAAAAATATTTAATATAAATAAACCTCTTATCTAAATCTTACTTTTATATAAATATAAATATTATATTATATATACTAGTCTGATTTGCCGTTCTATCGTGGTCTTAATAGTACTTTGAATGCTGATCTGGTGGTACCAAAAAAAGTGTTCATCCAAATGAAATCTGAAGTCAAGTTTGAATTTTTATCTCTTCCCTAAAGAAAGTGATTTGCTTCCTTGAATGTGTCGAAAAAGAATAACACATTCATTATTTTCCCCGAAGAGTAAAATTATAGTGCTACAATAAGTATTAGTAATATTTTAGGATTTCACTTTTTACTAAGAGATCACTTGATTTAATATAATTTAATCATTTTACATGTGTAAAGTTAAGAGTATGAAACATTTTATAACGTTTAATGTTAATTTTAATAATGTAAAATAGGTGGACTCTTACGATCACTTTCCCTTTGACTACGAAAAGTAGATGTATAAAAGAGATGTAAAAGTAGATTGTATAATAATTGTAAAAGTTAAGAAAATTTTAAAATTATCTTATTAACATTTGTTTTAAAAAGAAAGTCATGAAACAAAAGAATAAATTCTAGATTTAAATAAATTTTACAAAAAAAATATATTTTAACTACATATTACAAAAAAATTTTGTATATAATTTAATTAAAATTTTTATATACTAAAACAAATCCTACAAACTTTACTTTGCATGGAATGTAATTCGTATAAAATGGGCTCTAAAGTTTGTCTTTTGACTCATGCCACCGGTCCCCGCAGACCATTCAGCGCCATCCACCGAACCATAGGAAACCCAGATGGATCATTTGGTGCCCCATATCATCAGCCACCACAGCCTCAGCTCGTATTTTATCTCATCATAACCTTTCATTCACTCAAATGCAAGCTGCAGCCATAGCAGCCATGGCAGCCCACGCTATTCTCACGATGACAACCCCGTCCCACCACATCCACACTCTCCTTCCTCCACTCCCAACCAACCCTTCGAACCCACCAGTTCTTCAATCCTCATTTCGTGGTGTCTCTCTCAAGCTCCCTCGTCAGTCCCTATCGGTTGCTGCCGCTGTCCCCAATAAGCCACTTTTCGTTGTCGCTGCTACTAAGAAAGCAGTCGCTGTCCTTAAAGGCAATTCTGAAGTTGAAGGCGTGGTCACGTTGACCCAAGCCGACGATGGTCAGTTTTCCATTTTATATAGTATTTATTTAGTTTCTGAATGCATTTTCTGATTTGGGTTTTCAGTTTTGTTGCTTTTTAAGTGGGGAATTTTTGTTACTTTCTTTGGGAATTCTTCCTTTGTTTGAGGAGAAGAAGCAAAAGTGAATGAAATAAGTACGTTTTGGGGTTTTTTTTTATTGGTCGATCATTTCCAAGTTTGATGCATTGAGGTTAGATAGAGACATGGTACATTTAGGTTGTGCTTAGTTCTGGTTCAAGAATTTGCTTTTAATATCATAAATGCCAGATTTTTAGCACCTAGCACCATTCTTCTGATTTTTCCAGCTGATATTGGTATGGGTGCTCTATTCATATTGTTGATGTTCAAGTGAAAGTTGAAAGGAATGTCTAGACTGCAACGGTTTTGTAGGAAATAAAGGCTTTGTTGGAACTTAGTATGCTCTTACTTTGGCTGTTTGTTCTGGAAACTCAAAGGTAAGAGCCACTGAAAGTTCAAGACTAGAAAAAGAAGAAAAAAATGAATTTGAGCGCTTTTTTTCTTCTTCTCAGTTTTCTGGTTTTCTTGGCAATTAAGTGATACCATCATCTGTAAGGGCTCACTTATTTCCACTGTAAATAGGTCCTACCACTGTGAATGTCCGTGTTACTGGTCTCGTTCCGGGACTTCATGGATTCCACCTAGTGAGTGTTTCAGCTTTAGCTACTCATTCTCTGTGGATTTAAGAATAGAAAAGTTCTTTGAAATCTATGATTTTAATCTTTCTTTTGTTTATGTGTAGCATGAGTATGGTGACACAACAAATGGATGCATGTCAACAGGTAAAGCTTACTGCATTTGAGTCTCACGCTCTAGATTCTTATTGTGTTTAAGTTTATGTATACATAAATTTTTGTCTTTTAAAATGATAGGAGCACATTTCAATCCTAACAATATGACACATGGTGCTCCTGAGGACGAAATCCGCCATGCGGGTGACCTGGGAAACATAGTTGCTAATGCTGATGGTAATGCATATATAAATCTTGCTTCTTCTTTTTGTTTTTTTTTTTTTCCTTTTTAAGATAAAAAGAAGAAGGAATAACAATTATTATGTGTGCCAATCAAATGTATTAATTTGCTTAATGCGTCCCTGACACAGGAGTGGCGGAGGCAACAATTGTGGACTCACAGGTGCTGTTCAACTTCAAAGTGCTATGTTTCTTTTTGTTGAGCTGTGTGAGAGTGTCTGGCATGCATGTTCTCTTGCATGCTTGTGTGTTTGTGTATCTGTAATTTTCCTTTCCAGCATGAGAGGCCGCACTTCTGCTTCATTTCTTAGTTTCTAAACTTTGATCCTCACGTGCAGATACCACTAAGTGGCCCCAATTCCGTCATTGGAAGAGCATTTGTGGTTCATGAGCTTGAGGATGATCTCGGAAAGGGTAATAAGTTGACTTGTATTCTCACTTTGCTCTGCTAGGAAATTTCCTCAGATGTTGTGGGTTGTACTTTATTACAGTTACAGAATGGAGACTCGAACTTGCTATTTATATGCTGATAGGAAATAAGAGGGTGGGACTGGTCACATAATAAAAAGTTAAAAACTTTTTTTGCTTAAGTTACGCTTTGTCATAGCTGAGATACTTAGTTAGGGGCATATTTTTGTCTTCATTCCAAAAACTCATGATTCTTTTTCTTATAATCCATTTGTATTTTCTCATTTCTTTCATGTACTCTTCTTTACTTCCTACTTTTGTTTTTCTTATATTCCTATTTGGTTATGCATCTGCAGGTGGACATGAACTGAGTCTAACCACTGGCAATGCAGGTGGAAGATTGGCATGTGGTATGTGTACATGTACTTTCATCTATACGCCTATATGTTTCAATAGTAGACAAAAAGTTCATACTTTCTCAAGACATTTTTTTCTTTTCTTGCATCTAGTTTTGAGCATAATTATCATTTGTTTTGAGTGTTCCCTAATTATTTTGGCTAAGCAAATACCAAAAGTGAGGACTTTGCAGCTTGTACTTTCAGTTCCCATGGTCTTGATTGTATCTTGGGATTTAAGCTTCATTGAAATCTCAGTTCAAACCTTGATAATATTGCTCTTGGTTTGAACTTTTCTCAGAACCTGACTAAATTAGATATGTGTATCTTAGATCCTTCAAATAGGCATGTCTTCAATTCAATCTATTGATCCATTTAACTTATGGGGGCTGGGATATTTAAAATACTGTGGGAAGGAGGACTTTGTATCTCATGGGTTTAGATTTTTATAGATTTGCAGTCTATCAGACATGCAATGCTGACGACTGCTAGGATTAAGTAAGCCATCTCAGGTGGACTCTTGAAAGGTTTGAAACTTTGAATTACTTGTATGCCGTGGCCTGTGGCTTGGCAACAGATGTGGTATATCCTATGTGTATCTATCTGCCTTGCATTGGACAGAATTTGATGGCCCTGCTATGTGCCAATTTAGTGCCTTTAAGCCTCCTTCGAGACCAATATTCAGTAGTTTGGCCTCAAGTCGTAGTACAATGAATAAAGATGTTTTAAGTCATGTTGGACCTCAGTTGGCCATCAACCATTCTGACTTTGAATTTTGACAACCTTTGACGTGTCTGTGACAACATTCTTGTATTACATTTTGTTGAATTCTGAACTTCCTCAGGCATATTTACTTATGTTGGCTAATGTGGTGCAGGTGTTGTGGGCTTGACTCCGATATAAATCTTGTTATGATACCAGTGTGGTCTGTGCTATTCGCCGCTTGCTTTTGCCAGCTTCTCTTATAGAGCCGCATGTTATTTTCACAGAAGGTTGAGGGTGTAATCTGAGATTTTCGCAGACAACAAGTTTTAGTCAAATAACAATTGCAGACCTTCATCTTTGTCTGTCACTATGATTCCCTACATGATAAAAACTCAAACTGCCATGCCTTCTTATGAATGTTGCATAAACTTCTCTTTTTTAGTTCATACCTACCAGGTTTTTTTTTGGTACAATTCGGGATCTAAGACCCAGGGGAGGGGACCCCTGCCTTGGTGACCTCCCTTGCCTTTGGGCCACCACGCCAAGAGGTAGAGGTCTCATACCTACCAGGTTGAGAATGAAAGTGGCTACTTTATACACTAATCAACTACGGGCTGGGGCTTTACCAATATAGAGCTTGGCCCTTAACTGCCATGCCTTCTTATGAATGTTGCATAAACTTCTCTTTTTGAGCACATACCTTCCAGGTTGAGAATGAAAGTGGCTACTGGCTAGCTAGGATACACTAATCAAACTGCCATGCCTTTCAGTCTGGGCCTTAGCCCACTTAGGTGAAAAACGTTGTTAATAGGTGGAGCCCAATGATCCCAAAACTATTACTATATAAATCCTACTTCTATATAAGCCCAAGTTTAAAATTAACACTGAATACCTTTACCCATCTTAATGGAAGATGTCACTTTCGGTTTAATACAACATAAAATAAATTTTGAATTTGTATAAAATTATTCTTTTGGCCTTTCAACTTTTATTTTGAATTTTTTGATCCTCGAATTTTTATTTTATACATAATATAATTCTTTATGCTGATGTGACAGAATAATAAAATTTCACGTGTCAATATGTGGATAAACTGCGTCAGGATGAGAGGTTATATTGTATTCAAAATAAAAGTTCGAGAATCAAAAATTTCAAAATAAAAATTAAAATGTCAAAATGACATTTTTGTATAAGTTCAAGGGGTTATTTTGTATATTAAGCTCTATCACAGGATTTACAAGAGTCCCTTGTCTTTTGTTTAAGTTAGAATTAAGATCCCTTCCTCAGTGATTCTATGCGAAAGAAAAAGAAAAATCTTAATCAAGAAGCAGATGAGCCGCCGAAGCAACCTTTGCTTTTTCCAGTTGGTAAGTAACCATTAATACATTTGTATGATTTGTATTATGCGAATATATTTCGTCACTAAAACGTTAAACTGCATCCTCGACGTTTCTCCCATTGAACGGTCAGTAATCTTTTTCACAAAGTGGAACAAGTAATCTGTATGGGCAGTGTTTGACTGCCAATTGGTAATTGCTATACCCAAACAAAACATCACGTTGAATTATTATACATTACTCTATCGCTTCATGATTCTTTTCTTCAATTTCTACTTGAAAATGGATAATGTCCATGTCACATCTGGTTGTTGCTGATTGGAATTTAATTTGACATTTAATTAATAAATTGTACTAATTCTGTAATAGCATTAGACTTTTTTGTTTTGAAAATTATTACTTTAAATCCACTAGTAAGTGTAGTTAAACATTTTTTTGGGGGCCTCAAAATATTTAAACATGTTTGAGAAGGGAAAAAATGACTTGAACATGTCAACTAATCGAAGGCAGTTGCAACTCGAATTTTAATATTAATAAGGTTTTGATGAAGGAGCGTGGAAGAAGGATTATTGCTTAATTATTGCAGGCATATAAATCATTAAAATTTGGCTTTCAATCATTAAGTTTGACTACCATAGGTTATATACGGGAATCAAAAGTGCAATTGTTCCCTTTTTTTTTGTCATTTTTCTTTAATTATTATTACCATTACAGAATAATTGGAGAAAGGGGTTTCTTCCATTTTGCTTATTCTAAGATTAATTAATCAGATTATTTAAAATTCCAACTGTTGGGTGCCTCGTTATTGAACAAAATGCTACTGTTGTGATGCATAATCCATCGGAATTAAGATAATTTTACTTGTAAAATTAATGATCAGTAGGTTAGTCACTCATAAAAAATCATGAACTAAGAGGAAAACCATATTCATTAATCATTGGGTTGAAAGTTGAAACTAAGGAACAAAGAGTGTATCAGTAGGTAGGCAACCTAATCAAACTGATCAAATTAACCGGAGACTTCCAAGGGGGGTAAAGAAATGAAAAGCTACATACCATATACTACAAGTCTATAAAAACTACATCTTTAAGCCTTCACATGGGTTTTAATTCTATATTTTGATTTGGTGACAAATCATTAAACCATGGACGAAGTTTTTTCTTTTTCTTCTCCCTTCGTGGTTCAAATTTTGATTGGAAAAGCAAAAGTAGTCATCATATGAAGGGCGGTGGAGGCAAAGTATATGGCAGCAAAGGAATGGATCGATTGAGTTGAACGATTAATGGGTTAGCTGCGTATTAATGCTTGATTGTAAGCTCAAAATCACGAGGCAAATGTGAGATATCATGGCAAAGTAGCAGGCAAGTGAGTGAAAGATCATAGTGTAATGTACGCCTAAATCAAAATAGTAGTTGGGAAATTGGCATAAAGTCGTTGTCCTTAAAGGTGGTATAGAATTTGATGGCTACCGCTGTCCTCATTTTTCTTTCCTCTTTGCCAATTAGTTACAACTTCCGAACTGGTTCTCCAACGCATCATCCATCTGCCGCTACAGAGTCATCACTCACACTACCACTGGCTCGATCTATAAGCTATAACCAATTTGTTCGTTTCAACATGACACTTGAAGATAATTCACAAACTTTCATATAGCCATCCAGTTGCAGAGAAACAGAAATATTGGTACATCAAACGCTCTGGTATCAATGTCAAGGATTCGAACCCTACAGTAAGCGTGAGCAGCCCACATCTTGGCCACTAGGCCAGAGAGGGGCTTCTCTGACATCCGTCTTTTCTATTTTTTCTTTTTTTAAAGATACCATATATAATTGACAAAATTAGCAAAGTTGACAAATGAATTATAGAGTGCGTGCTTTGGCCCTTTGTTGACACACTCACAGTGTGCTAAGTTAGAGATAATTGAAGCAGTCATCATGAGAATCATGCAAGTGGGGTTGCTTGCTCCTCTCAAAGACAAATGAATTAGCCACTTTTTACACACTGCTTGCTTTTGGGTCCATGCGGATAGCGAAGTTTACTTGTTTTAGTACTTTGGGTCCAAACCCGGAAGCTCAATCCTCACTCATCCCACGCCTCAAATGTCTCTATCACCGCACCATGACGCCAACACTATTTCTAACATGAAGATTGGCGTGAACTACTAGTAAATCTTGTGTTCATAAATAATTAGAAGTAGATGTTTCGAAGGATTTATCTCATGACTTGAACTACACTCACTACAATTACACAGTTGGATGAGAAGCAAAGGTGACTTGCAAAATACCTTACCCTGCACACTAACTAGATTTATGGGAATGCTTTTGAGTGAAGTTTAAACAGATCAAAGTATATATGTAGCGATGGAAAAAGAAAATCATGGGAAAGTTTCAAATGACATCAGGAATATGGACCAGCAGTTATGGGAAAATGAATTCTGAGTTTTGGGGGCTAGCAAAAAGTTACCTAATTCATCAAATTTTTATCTAAATTGCAGGCAGAAATTGGTTATCCTAGCTACCAAACAAAGTACTAGTAGTAATAATGAAAGCAATAGCTCTTTTTAAAGATAAAATTCTTGTAACAACCGGTTTAGTCCAGGCATCCTTTTTTTTCCTATTAGAATGAACTGGATTAAATCTTTACTACACATGGTTTTTACGTACTTTAAAAAAAGCCTGATTTAATTCGTCTTTAAAATGGAAAAAGGATTAGAGGAATCCGGAATTTGTTGTTGAATTTTATAAAAACGAGATCATCCACTTGTTTGGCTCAACCAACCTTAAAACTAACCTTTTTATGAGAAATTGCTTTCTCCCCTTTATTTGAGGGGTTTTGGTTATCCACCATTTGGCTAGACATAAATGACATGATGACTTTTAGATAATTTAACTTAAAAGAAATATACCAGTTCCAATTCCAAAGGGCAGTTAGCTAGTTCACTGACAACCAAGAAAATAGTAATAAGTAATAGGAAAAGCCAGCTTATTTGTTCCTGCACTGACAGCCAGGAAACATATAAAACCAAAACACTTCCAATATTGCCCGCCTGTCTGTTTGTTAAAGTAGTATATTATTAATTTGAGGTTGAGCTGCAGCTTGCAAGTTGCAACTAACATAAAATTGCTCTCATGAGTCATGCTCATGCATTGCCCCATGACTTGTGGCTAAGCCTCTTCCTCACCCAAAGAGAAAAAAAACAATGGTTTTAGAGAGATATAGAGAGAGATGGGTTAGTGGTATCAAATATCAAGTTCACTTGCTGGTATAGTAGTTGAGTGTGGTGTCTATAGAGTGTGGAGTGTTACTCTCAAGTCTCAACCGATGACAGCAGCAAGCAGGCCCCAGGCCCCTCCCTCAAAACAGAGCCAAAAGTTTGGAAAAGACCACCCCCCCCCCCCCCCAAATTTCCTCATCTATCTCATTAATTTTTATTGAAAATGGAGCACTATGAATCCCACCATTTTCGTACAATATTAGCCAATCTTATAAATTATAATAAATCAAGCATGCATAACTTAGGCCGTATTTTAAAAGTAGGATATATATTTGGGTTATCTCCTAGCTTCGGATAAAGTTGGGCTATGCTCATATAATTTAATCAAGTAATTAATTAAGTAAATTAGCTTTTGTGCTTGTACATTGGGATTGGATAACGAGGAGAAAAGAAGAAGGAGAAGAAGAATGCAAGCTTTTGCCTTACTTTCCCTTTCCTTACAAACCTCCTAGTGGGGGCTGTAACAAGCAACCGAAAACAGCAAAGAATTGCGGCTGTGAAGTGTGAATCCCTTTATCTGACGTGCCTCACATAACTAACATCATCAGTTTCTTACGCCAAGAATCGGTCCTCTCAGGCCTTACTGCCTTAGCCCCCCACTCTTATTCATATCTTTTTATCATGATTAAAATTGATCTCTTCTGACCCCAAAATTTTATGATTCAATAATATATGACTCTTAATTAATCAACTAGTAGATTATTTCAAGTCAAATTAAAATTTTATGGAATTCATACTCTAGTTCTCAAATAATTTGATTTTTTCTATTCTTTTTATATAGACCTATTTTCTTATTTTTTATGTAAAAAAAATTATACTATATTTTAGAATTTGAGTTGATAAAAATATATGATAGATGACTATTGATAAAAACATTACCGATTTGATCAGAATAATAATAATAAATTTATCCGATGGAATCGACCCATTGCCACTCCAAATCAATAGGGTAAAAAAGGTACATCATCTGCCTCTGTTTCAAGGATAATTTACAGTACCATTCTCTAGATATATTCTATATCTAAAGCATTATTTGTTAAGAACTAGCTAGTTTATCATAGCAAATTTTCTTTTAATAAAAATAATTTAAAATAACAATTGTTTGGTTGGTCGAAAGGGAAAGGCAGTAGGATTTTTACAGTATTTTTCTAATTAAGCAAGTTTTTTAAATTTTTTTTAGAAAAAAAAATTGAGAAAGAGTATTTGGTGGGGGTTCACTTTGATACTAAGTCAATAATGAGAAGCCTAATCACTCTACTACGATATTGCATATATAATACTATATTTCTAATGATTTTACAAAGAATCTTTGAGGACCACCCTAAGATCTTTAGCATCTAAAACAGATTTTCAAGAATCAACGTGATTAAGAGTAAGTCCAACTAAGTTTCAGAAACATGATTTTTTCCATGATTAGGCTAATTAACAATTTCTAATAATTATAATTTCATTTCCAAATTAAAGAACTAAAATGAAAATCACACCCCTTTACAACAACTATAGATGAAAAAAAAGAAAGAAACATGTGAAAACAGAAAAAAAAAAATTAACATTCGGTGGAAAAAGTTTTGAAAAGGGTGATTGATGCATGAATTATTAAGTATTGACAAGGAGCTTCGTTGGAAACAATGAATTTAGCTTATATCATCATCAAAAGAATTTTGTTGGATTTCTAAATAAAGCATTGTCATTTCAGAATCTTTTTAGATTAGCCAAGTAGCACTTCCTATGGCTTAGCTAATTAATTACACTCAACCTTACCTTTACCCGAGTCCATTTTTCGTCTCATATGGGGTTCATGGAAGTTAATCTCCACCCCAAAATTGTCATGGATTACCACTTTTCCAATATTAAATTCTTGATGTGTTAGTATTATTTTTTAGGCTTGATACTTAATTTGACCTCTAAATTAATATGAAAAAAATATATTAGTCTCTAAACTTTTATTTGAGATAGATAATAGATTATCCTTGAACTTTTTTTTTAAGACAGATTCGTTCCTGAATAGTCAAAAACTTAACGAATTGGGATAAATTGGTCCTTAAACTTTTATTTTGAGATAGATTGATCTCTGAATATTTTTTTTATTTAAGACTTATCTGTCTCAAAATAAAAATTCATTGACTAATCTGTCTCAAATAAAAATTTATGGACTAATCTGTCCCTTTTGATATAGTTTAGGGATCAAACTAGGTATTGAGCCTGATTTTTTTATGAAAAAAATTAGAAAATTGGTTTGTGCGATATCGACTTCATAAATTTAAAAGGATCCGGTTTGAAGGCACTGATTAAGCCCATTTAATAGGGTTGGAAAGTGACTTTGAATTTTGAAATGACAATAATTATTTTCATATAAAAGTTATATAACAAAAATACCCTTATATATAATTAGAAGAAAAAATTTATTATTTGGGTCTAAACTTTAACAAATTTATTGAAAGTTTTTTTCTAAAACCCTACAATAATATATTTTAAATATTAAAACTTACCCTTAAAATTTATTTTTTTATTTGGGGCTAAACTTAATTAAGCGTATTATTGTCTTTAAAAAATAATAAAAGTATAAAATAAATATAAAATATAAAATATAAAAAATAAAGCAATTATGAAACAATTATTACTTACTTAATGGGTGCCTGTATTAACAATTTCTAATTTAAAATTGCTGGCATGTTCAATGATGCTAACTGCTGCACTAACATGGCTTGTTTGGCAAACTGAACTTGGAGCTCAAGCATTCCCCTTCCCCCCCTCCCAATTAAAGATTTACAATAAATGAAGTTGGTATTTTAATTCTATAAAAAGGGCAAAAGATTGACTTGTCAGCTATTCATTCATTAACCCTTTTCCTTAAATCAAGAGAAAATCAGTTTCTTATACACAAATTGCAAGTATTATTTGTCCCAATTTATTATATAAATTCAAATTGCTAAGAGCGCGCATGAAGAATTGAGAAAAAAAAAAAAGTCACAGAATCCCTGTGTAAACCACACAGTGTGACTTGTGAAGGAAACATCCTCTGTTCAACAAAAGCCCACAGTGACAATGGCAACCTTCGCAGTAATGTCCCTTTCTTTTCTTGTTGGGCTGGGCATAAGGGCATCGGCGAAGGAGGGGGTGCCCCTAACTACAGTCTCCTTCCACAAGCTTTCCATGAGAAAGACAGATGGACAGAAAAACAAATACACAAAAATACCATATGTGTGCATATACTTTGATCAAAATCATAATAAACCTAGAAGAAAGAAGAAAAAAGAAAGAATAAAAGTAATGGGGTTTGCTTGAAAGTAACCGGAATCTCTCTCTCTCTCTCTCTCTGAGGAACTAAATTTTTGTGGTGGTACTTTGCTTTAAGAAGACATGGAGTGAATGAGGGCAGCATGCTTTTAACGTGCAATTCCCCTTTGCTTTTAATAGGGTTTGTTTGTGTATATTCGTGACTTGGCTGCCACACTGTGTGTGAGAAAGCGAGTCTCTCTCTCTCTCTCTCTCTCTCTCTCTCTCTCTCTCTCTCTCTCTCTCTCTCTCTCTCTCTCTCTCTCTCAGTGTGTGAAACTGACTCTTAACGTTAACACCAACTCAATTGAACTGTCCTAACTCTCATTTTGCCCCTTTGCAGCCCCCCACTCTCTCTCTCTCTCTCTCCACACCTAATTCTCAACTCTAATCTTTACCTACACTTATCTTCCCCTCCCTAACATCCTATCAAGATTTTGTTAACCAATGCTTAATATCTATATACTATCATAATTACTTCTTATGATAAATGTAATTAAAACTATCAATTAGAATCGAATTCTCGAACCAACAAATCTATGTAATTATAAAAACATAAAAGGGAAAAAAAAGGGAAAAAAAGGTGAACTAGGGATAAGAAATTAAGAGAAATTGATTTGGATTATTGGTGTAATGATGGAGAAATCAAAATGTTGAAAGTAAAACTTTTGGTTTCTATAGTTTCTACAAATAGTAACACCTTTGAAGGTTGGAAAAGCAAAAGAAAATGATTGGTGGTATACATGGGAATTCAAATATATACATAGTAACTGTTCACGAGGGCGGCTTTTTACTTTTTTTCGAGTTTTGACTCTAAAAAAACTTAATACTACAAAAATTTTTAATATATATATATATATAAAACACCAACCAACCACTTCTCTTATTACCATTCACTATATATAAGAATCCTCTTACTCTCTCTATCTTTGCTTCCTTCATTTGTTTTCTCTCTAGCTCTTACTCATTTCCTTTGTTAGGTGACTCGCTTATTTTTCTTTCTTTTTTCTAACTCTTCTGAGTACTCTTTGGTTTTGTGGGAAAGTTTGGATATGGAAACGGTTCAAGAGGAATTTGTGGGTTCTAATGATCATCAAGCTTTGATCATGAAGCGCAAGCGTACAAAGCGCCAAAGGTCATCGTCTCCGTTCGGTCTGGCGGTGACGTCTAGCTCGTCAAGTGCTTGTGGTGGTGGCAACAGCGGTGGTGGTGGTGGGGGAGGAGGAGGAGGGGGAGGGGGAGTGGTTGAGGAATACAATTCAATTTCCTCTCCGACTACGTCTGGGGAGATTTGTGAGAGCACTGAGGAAGAAGAGGACATGGCTAATTGCTTAATCATGTTAGCGCAAGGTGATGGTCCCAAGAGGGTTCATTTGGAAGAGAAATTCAAGATTGAAAAGTTTGTTAGTACCCGAAAGTTCTCTGAGATAGCTACTACGACAAACAAGGCCGGCTTTTATGTCTATGAGTGTAAAACTTGCAACAGATCTTTCCCTTCATTCCAAGCACTAGGAGGGCACAGGGCAAGCCACAAGAAGCCCAAGGGCGCCATGGTAGAAGAGAAAAAGCCCCTTGTTTTGGCAGTGAAAGATGATAATACTGTTGATGAAGAAGGGCAATTCAACAGCAGGGCCAGTCCTGTTCTTGCTTTACAAGTAAGTAACAAGGCCAATTGTCAAGGGAATAACAACAAGGGTCATAAGATTCACGAGTGTTCAATCTGTGGCTCTGAATTCACTTCTGGTCAAGCCCTCGGAGGTCATATGCGACGGCACAGGGCGGCGGCAGCTGCAGCCGCTGCCACTTCTGCTGCTACCAGCACTATTCAAGCTGCCATGAGTGCTGACACTACAAGCACAACAAATGACTCCAGCAACAATGGAAGCGATGACATCAAGCCAAGAAATATCCTATCTTTGGATCTTAATCTTCCAGCCCCGGAAGATGATCTCAGGGACTCCAAGTTCCAATTCGGAGCTAGTATAACCCAACAAGCTATTGTGTTCTCCACACCGGCTTTGGTAGATTGTCATTACTAGGAACAAAACCCAATCAATGTGAATTACTACTTATAAGTATTATTTCAATTTGATAGTATTATTTACTGTTATCAAATTATTATTCTTTGAATTCTTTTGTTTATCTTTTAAAATTTTGCGTTCTGAATTTTGATGATATACTTGTTGAAGTTGAATACTTTGAGTAAGTAAGTGGTTAGTGTTCATGGTTGCCTTTCACTCACGAAAAGTGAGTGATGTGGGCATCTTTTTTTTTTTTCCTATTTTTCTTTATGGGGTTTCAATTTTATTTCCCATTTTTAAAATTTAATTTAGTTTCTCTCATTGTTCTTTTTCCAAGTGGGAAGAGAGCGATGTGTGACACTCTAAAAATAAAAGAAGATCAGCGTACACAGAAGAAATATTGGGGGGGCGGGGCGGTGTTGTAGTGGCTATCTAGGTTTTGGCAGAAGCAGCACCACAACCAAAAGTCGTGGATTAGGTTCCTTCAAATCAATCCCCTTTGTGAGTTTTTTTGGTTTTTTGGGGTTTCAATAAAGCTAAAAATACTCTTTTAAATTTTGTATTTTTCCTTTCTTTTCTCACACTCTCACACTCTCTCACACACACCACAGTCTGTTTCATTAAATGACAAAGAATAAATGGATAGCAAGCTGAGTTGGTAACTGCCCAAGCCATATGTATCCATCTGTATCTCTACAATTTTTTTTTCCTTTGTTCCATTATTCTACTATATATCTAATGGTCTATGCTTTGCTTTTGGCTCTAAATAAAGCCTACCCGTTACACCTAATTAACCAACTGTAATATCCCTTACTTTGCAAGTCACTTAACTAAATTGCCAATCATCCAAATGGGGTCCAGATTCATCCCATCGATATTCTCTAGGAAGATTACCATTTTCACTTTGGCGCCACTACTAACTCCTCTCTCTCATCATTTAATTCGACAAATTTACATGAATTTATGAACCTAAGAGAAATGGGTTCATTGAATTTATGTCAAATACACAAGTAAAATTAATTTTGAATGACACAAGTAATATTACTCAGTCTCACACACACACTATGCATCAGTTTGTGTAAATGGAGTTTGTTATGTGCACGTTTTGGTGAATGTTGGTAAGCGAAGCATGTGGGCACTTGCGTGAGATGTCCAAATACAAAGCGAGAGAGAGAGAGAGAGAGAGAGAGGGGGGGGGGGGAGATCATTATTGACATTTGCACATGTAGTGGGAAAGGGAGAGTTGCCTTGTCATGTAACCTCCCAATATTCTCCTCTAATTATTCTATATATATATGCTCTAAAACAAAGTGCTAATAACACTCCATATATATATATATATATATATATAATTATTCTATAATTTTTTATGGGTATGTGCTTACTTTGCTTGGGTTTGTTAAAGGGCTCGTCCTCTTCATTGGCCACTCAACTACTCAACTCGAAAGGAACCTAAAACATAGCTAGCTTTGTGTGTAGTGAAAATGTCTCAACATCACTAATGCTTTTCCCAAGTCTTTTTCTCTTAACCAAGAAATTCTTATCCATAGTTTCTCAGCCAAGAGAACTTGTACGTGTTGGCATGTTTTCAACACATACCACTCAAATTTTGAAAACCAAAAATATTAACAAAATCTTGAGTCTATATAGCTTTGGACGAATTACAGATATATATATATATATATATACACACACAAATGTGTATATATATGACTACAAATTCATATTTGAGTTTAATATTTTTTTTACTAATGAGATTGAAATGAGAAGATCAAAAGCTTTGCTAATTAATTTGGCAGCAATCTGTCAATCTCTAATATGTGTATCAAAATTAAAGGGAAAATGCCTAATTGCGTACAATACAAAAGTCCACCTTGGAAGCTTCTAATGGGGTAGAATAGCTAGAGCAAACAGTAGCCAATAGAAGTACTACTATGAGAGAATAAGGGAAACTATAAAGGTATTTTGGGTGTAGTACTATATATGGCAGTTTCCGATATTTGTCCAAAACAAAGTGACATGTGGACAGTTCAAATATCTTGAAGTGGGTGGCCTCCAACTTCTCACAGCTGGATGGCTATCCAAATCCCTTGGCTTTGAGCAATTTCATGCTTAAATGTGTTCTTCGTGGCCAAGTCATTGTTTTTGTGAAAGGAACCAAAGCTTCCAAGGCGTTAGCTAACCGTGACAACTAAGCCAATAATGACAAAGGGCTTGGTGTGATGATTTTGGTATTTGCCGGCTGCCACGGATCTCTTAGTAATAATAACACTAAACAAACCTCTATCCATACCCAATCACACTTTGGCTTCCTCAACTTCTATAAACATTGGGTTTGAGTCCAAAACAATCAACCAAGCCAATTAGGTTTATTGTTAATAATGCCATGCATGTTAAATCATGATCATGGGGGGGATGGATTCAATTAGGGTTTCTTCACTATAAATTTTGTGTGTGGTTAGTCTTTCTTTTTTGGTGAGATGTTGCCTACCTAATGTGCTTACAGATTTGGTTTAGTTAGGTTTTCTACAAGGGTCACGGTAGTTACCAAATGAAAAGTATGTGTTGAGGGGGGCAAAGGTAAATATGATTACCATGAAGACAATGGGATGTAATTAACTAAGTTAAATTATGAGTCACTCTTTCAAGTAAAAAGACTTGCTCAAGAAGAAAGTGTTTTCAATTAAGAACTGATGTGTTTTGACTTAAAAGTTTTGTCCTAACAGATACAAATTAAGAAGATAGTCTGATAGACTGAAGTTTTTAAATGTTCAAATGCAAATAAGAAGATATAGACAAAAAAACACTTTGAAATTGAGTGCGGTTGATCCCGTTATTGCTATGCGTGAAGCTTGTAGTTTAATCAAAAATCACCTAATTTTTGTCAAATGAGTCTTTCTTGGAGATAAACCTGACTGCCTTATAGTCGTATCAATTCCTAGGGCAAAGCCAGTAGCCCATCACTGAGGTGGAGATTTTGGCGAAGTGGGCCATCCAAAATTAGAGTATTGAACTAAGAAGGATCAATGGAGGCAAACAGCAATAAGTTGCTGTGGTGTAGTGGTTATCACGTCAGTCTTACACACTGAAGGTCCCCAGTTCGATCCTGGGCAGCAACAATGGTAATATTGGGCCATTTTTCTTTTCCTTCTTTTTTGTGTCTCTTTTGGGCCAGAACACTGAACACCTTCTAAAATTGGTTTTTGGTTATAATATTTGGACCGTCCAAGAAGATTGCAGGGCTGTTTAAGAGCATAGAGTTTAGCTAATGAAAACAACAAAGGAATCTCGAATCCTCCTTCAAATGCCCTTTTGTCGTCCCCACGTCGAAGGACCGATTCCAATTTCTGCCAAAGTAACCTCATATTCTTATCCTTTATGCATGGTAACAAAGTAACCCAAACATCAGAATTGGGGATTCACATGAATCAAGTAGTTGAAAACATGCTTTGCCCAATCCATCCTGCAGACAATTCAACATACGAAACATTTACGTGAGAACTTTCAAGTAACACCAAGGTATTTCTCCGAGTTATGGCTGCTCAGTTGGCAAAAGAAATTCTTTGGCAGGATTATCATAACATCTCCGATTTATTTTTCTTCTTTGGATACGATCATACAAAAGAGAAGCACTACCGCAGGATTTATGGCTACTTTGGTTTTTTTACATAAGCATACAGAGCAATAAAGATGAGCGAGCTTTATCCAACACTTCAAAGCCACCGGGAGAAGCTGTTTCCAGGAAAAAAAAAAATTATGCAATAAATGAATTTATGAATTCTTCTCAAAGGCTCAATTCATTCTACAAGAGAATAATAGAAAACTGGAAAAATAAATATAAATTGCTGTGCTATGGTTAATAAACTAATACATGTCTACACAAAATTACACATTTGCCACTCTCCAACTGCCACCGTTCTTGCCTTGATCATTTACCTCCTGCAGTCTAACAATGAAATATTTAGCATTGTGAAATTCATTGATTCCATATTGAAACAAAAAGCCTCTTCCGAAATTCTTATGAAAGCAGAACCGAAATGCCCGCTCAAGCGTATAGTAATGTGAAGACTGTGTTGAGAAGAGAACGGTGTTAACTCTTTCTATATTCCACTACTTGTATAGGTCTTTAGGCTGCATGGCCCTCATCCTTTCAACTGATGGAAAAACATTATTTTGGTTTCTATGGGTTTTGGGTTTGGCTTCTCTTAAAGCATTTAAGAACAAAAATTTCATACTTGTTAAATTCCCAGTCCTAAATTACTTCCCAATTAAGAGCCACAATGTTGTCATTCTTGGCAGATAGAAAGTAGCAAACAGCAAAACTATGCATCATAACCCATGAAAAAAATGTTCTTCATATGATCGATCCCCAAAACCGTTGTTGGGAAGCTGCAAGGAAAACCCACTCCCACTTGACAAAAGAATCTTAACATCATGCTCACCTACCTTAGACTGATGCAAGTGGCTGACAACGTTGCCCAATCAGAGAGGAGGTGCACAAAAGAGACTTCTCAGTTAGCATAAACATTCAGTCTCACTTGAGCAGTAACTTCGGGGTGGAGCTTCAGCTCTGCAATATATTCTCCTGTTTCCCTTATCTCTGGAAGAGAAACAATTCGTTTGTCCACATCCCTACAGATCAATAAAAGAGTAGAGAAGTTGAGTTTTACATAACCTAGGCTAGTAAGACTCAATAAGGCAAATAGCTTGAACTTTTTTCTGAATGCAATTAATGTCATGAGTTAGTGAAGAAGTTGCAGAGTTATCATGCTTGCGTTCTTTTAAGAAAATAACAAAATTTTCCATCTAAATCTCACAAAAATTGATGATGGTACCTTTGAATCTGTGCCTTTATAATGTCTACAAGATCTTGAGCAGTAACACTGACAGAAACAAGTGAATGTCAGAGACCAAATATGAGCAGAAAACAACTGAAGCAGTAAGAGCAACTGCACTCACCTTCCAAAAATTAGCTTTCCTTTTCCACCTTTCCGCTTCACCTTGAAAGCTCCAACAGTTTCAAACATCAAAGCAAGTTGTTGGGCCTCTTCTTTTACCTGCGGTAAAACAAGATTATCTAACAAAATTCAGCGCAGACACATGAATAGAACAAACTCCTCTACTAAAACCACAATTAGAGAAACAGTAATAAAACACCATAGTGAGACAACATAAGTACATCTTGTGTATTAGATACTAGCTTGGGATTAATGAATTTAGTTTCAATCAAACAGAACACTCAACACTACAGTCTACAGAGAAATACTGCCTGATCTTACTCCATACCATCAGAGCAGACATACAAACATAAAGACTGGCATGGTAACACGAGTGTCGTGGCATCTCATTTAAGGAAGATTCTACTTCTATATTGCAAAATTGTTTTCAGCCCGAAATTACTAAGATGTGTAGCGGCCTACTGGAATTATATACTAAAAAGTAGCTAGAAAAACAGATGACCAAGATGATATCTGCTAACATAAAAAATTCAAGACATGTGCTGATAAATTTACCCGCTGCTTCTCTGCTTCAATTCTCTCCTCCTCCATTTTCAT
Source organism: Microcos paniculata (assembly GCA_030664755.1). Taxonomy (NCBI): domain Eukaryota; kingdom Viridiplantae; phylum Streptophyta; class Magnoliopsida; order Malvales; family Malvaceae; genus Microcos; species Microcos paniculata. Next base: position 41,215,315 of record CP131459.1, on the reverse strand, counting down.
TTCCCTGCAAAAAAATTATCTTACTTCTTTCTATCTCCTGGTTGATAACTATTCCAAAGGCAAGAAAAGCAACAAACAAGAAAAGAAGATTAAGGTTAACAATACTTAAGAAAAATAGGAGTGACAATCTGGGCCTTTCCCATAGGCAATAGATAATTCCTGAAATACCCAGCTTTGACATCCAAAAGCTGCCCTTTCTTTCCCAGGTACTCGACATCCTCCTTCAGTATTATCTGCACCCAACATCCAAAAAGACCCAATTAGCTCATTTATTTAAAAACAATAAACAAACGAACAAAATTCAAGCAATGGAACAATCTGTTTACCTTTCGAGTTTTTTTAGCTTTCTTTTGGGCAAAAACCACGAAGACCCTCTTTCTATCTGTTACTCCTTTTGTCTCATTTCGGGTTCCTCCAAAGCTGTGAAGCCATGAGAGAGTAGATGCCGCTGTAGCTGTTGCCATTGCCACCCTTCCTCAAAAAAATTCAGTCTTCCTTTATCTCTCTTCTGTCCCCTCTCCTTGAAATCTTATCTGTAATTGCATTTTCCTCCAGCTCACTCCGAGCTACCGTTTTGCGATTTATGTCTGTCGTTTTGGGATCTGCCTGGTATTCATACGTGACTCGATGTTATTAAAGCCTAAACGGGCTGAAAGAAACCGTCTGCTTGATAACCCATATAGTGAAGCAGTTGATAGAAAATGGGCTTTGATTGGATGTATGGGTCCATGATATCTTTTGGTACTACGCCCCATGAGTTTTCATTGAACCCAATGGTGACCCATTTAAAATTGTTAATCATAATTACTAGGATTATTAAGTTTTTTTATTTTTTATCTGAAAGTATTAATTAATCAAATCTAACCGGCCAACATCAAGAAAAAAAAAATACCTTTATGGATATCATAGGGATGTCATGTAGGATAAGAGGAGAGAGAAAAATAATTATAGGAGAATTTAGAAAAAAAAATTTAAGTGTATTAAACACTTTGTATGGACTATTTATTGTATTGTGGGAGGGAAAGAGAAAATTGAAGTAATCTTTTATTAATAAGTGAAATTTTTATCTTTTTTTTGGTTAAATTGACATTTAAGCAAAAAGAAATATGGAGAAAAAAAAGATTATATTAATCTCTCAATTTGCATGTTAACTTGCAAAGTTAGTACATGTATATGATCTCGTTTTAATTAATAGTTCTACCTCTCTTTGCAAAAAATTAGTCCTAAAATCATTTGTGTTTGTGTAACTGTTAAAACACCCAAACCCTTTGTATGCAAACAGGTGACAACTAAGGAGCTTCAAATCATTAAATTGGCTTATAAAACAATGAGAAAAATATTTTAATACAATTAAATAATGTACTGTTTTTTTATTGGCCAAAAAGATAAGGTACTATTTTTCCAAGAATAATAAAAATTTAGCAAGTAATAAACACAATTTAGATCATCAAAATACATTTTTAACTGTCAAAGTCGGAAAATCCCACATCGGTTATATTTGACAGGCCTGAAGCTTTTATATTCAAGTTGGGCCTCTCCACCGATAGCCAATTGGTTTTAGGTTGGATGTTTAACATGGTATCAGAGCTCAGGTCCGTTTCTGTTGTCCCCTTTCCGGTTATTCACGTGTAGGCCCGTATATTTCCGTTGTTTCTCCCGGACTACACGTGAGGGGGAGTGTTAAAGTGAAAGAATTCTACATCGGTTATGTTTGACAAGTTTGAGATCTTTATATTCAAGTTGGACCTCACCACCTATTACCAATTGGTTTTAGGTTGAATATTTAACACTAACCTTTTTTTTTTTTGTACATAAGAGGTAGAAAAACGAAACCATCTAGGTAGAAGTGAAAGATTTCAAACTCCTCTAACCATCTTGACTGAAAAGGGGATTGATCATATTTCTAACCCATTTATTGATTAATTATGGGATGGGAAGACATATCTTTTGATCTCAAATAGATTAGGTGTCCTTAATTAATTAGTTACCCAGGCCCAAATGCATTTTCACAGCCGCCAATTTTGTGTTAGCCTTTGGCATGCAATATGACGAGAGTTAATCAGAAAAAATCCATGCATTGTCGAGAATCAAACATTTTATTTTTATCTTGAAGCTTTCAAATTTCATAAAGATTCCAAAATAGTAGGTGGTTGGCTTAATTAATGGCAACTGGGATAATTCGGTATGGTGTGGCAGACACATGTTCAGCTAAACCTTTTACCCAAATTTTGTTTTAATCAAATTAAATAATTAAACGCCTTTAAGTTTAAGCACTTTCTACTTAATTATTAGCATGTATATGTATGCATTACCCAAAAAGGAAGAGCTTGACTCAATTTTTTTCCTTTCTTGGCATAATACCGAGCAGCTTGCATCAACTTCCAAACCTGCCCTGTCTAGTAGAAACTCCACCAGAATCTGTGACTCCAAACTGGTAAGCCCTAAAAATTGTCCTGTCTCTGGAATCTCTACATCACCATACGGGCTGGCTTATGCTAATCCATTTCTAATTAATTAATTAACTTGTTTCAATTTCTGTGTTTCTATAAAATTAAATATTAGTAGTTTGCTGATTAACATATATATATATATATATGCATATAGTAATTAAAAAATATATAAATGTGTCGAAAATAAAGAATAAGGGTTGAATAAAATTATATATATTTTTAACACAGGCTTCAAGTTCAACCAAGCTTTTAATTGGATATGGTTACGAAGACACCTGCGTAATTGAAGCTAGCTCCAGTCTCCATAAGCTAAAATCGACAAATATATAAACATGGGTTCAAAGTCCATGTTCAATGACCATATATGGTTGTTGGCATTCTATGATGCGTTCAAAGAACTGACCAGCCACCCTTACAATTAAGAATATAAAACAAATGCATATTCACATTGCCGATGATTAATCAAGCTAGCCGTAAGTTAATCATTTTTACCCAAAGAGATAATTAATTAATAAGCATGTATATGCTTGATTAATATCTATTTCAATATGGCTTAGTTTTGCTTAACCTTCATAATCACAAAAATTGGAACTTATCCAGGTGAAAGAATAATAAGTAGAAATTATAATAGGCATAGCTACCAGAAAACGAACGAGGACCATGAAATAGCTTGAGCGGTAGTGTTTGGAATAGTGACGGAGCTCTGTGTGTGGGGCTGAAAGCCCAATTTAGTCCTATTGTTCAGGACTATATATAGATCTTGCCGTTACCAAATCAGGTTTAGAATTTTCGGATTGGTTCAAATCAGACCTAATTTGAATGGAAGAGATCCGGTGTAATGCACGCGCCGTTTTCTACAGTAAACATATATTTTTTGCTGATGTGGAATTTATTTGTCCACCTGTAATTTTCTTTTTTTTTCTACTCTAACTCACGTCATTTTTTATTATTATGTAAGAATAATTTTCTTTTTTTTCCTCAATTCTTTTCCGCCTTCTCATCTCTTCTAACATTTTTAACATCTCTTTATTAAAATAATAAAAACTCCTAAAATTTTTCCAGAAAACAACTACCCAACTTCCGGCGGCTGCTGTCACCACCACCCACCAAGACTAGCATAAGTGAAAAAAACTAATCTAACTCTTCCTTATTTCCTCCTCCTCTTTTAATCTATCAAAGTAGATTTTCAAAAATTCTATTTAGATTTCTTTAAATCTATGAAAATTTGCAACTCTCAAAACCCAAAATAGATTTTCAAAATTCTATTAAGATTCCTTTAAATCTATGAAATCTTGCAACTCTCAAAACCCAAAAATCAACCATAAACAACCCAATATGAACAAAAGTCTAGATACCCAACTACCAAGTGTCTTTCTTTCATACTCAACTGATTGATTACAAGAAAAAGAAAAAGAAAAATAACAACAACCTTGCCGCCTGAAGTCAAACAAGGAAACAAATACCAACAACAACGATGCTTGGACGCAGCAGCAAACAAAGGAAGAGAATGGGTTTCTCTTGCATTGCATTCTATCACAGAAGAACAAGATAGTTAATATGTAATATCGATCGATGAAAAAAAGAAGAAGCAAAAAACATAAGAAATTCTGAAAAAACTACTATAGAGTAAAAAAGCTACCAGCAGCATTCAAGTTTTTCAATAGCCATCTCTTGCCAAGCTTGCTCAGGTAAATGATTCCATACCCACGAAATTTGACATCTTTGAATATATCAATATCTTCTTGGTCAGGGCTTTTAGAAATCAAAATTGGGGAAAAAGCGATTGCGCTATTGTCAACTAAATCTGAATGGTAGAAAGAGCGACCGAAGGGAGAGAAACAACATACTTGATTTAAAGTTTCATCTGACGGTGAAAGTGCCGGATCGGGGTTGGAGGAGGCTCTTGGGTTTTGGGAATTTTTTTCAAGTTTTTTGTGCGATTATGTTTGAGGGAGGTTCAGAGGAATAAAAAGAGGAAGCGAGAGAAGGGTGTAATGAGGAGGAAGAAAGAGATCAAGAAAGGAATGAGAGTGATGAGAAAGATTGGTAGGAGAGTGGCGAGGGAGATCGGAAGGAGGAGCAGAGAAAGATCGAGAGGAGAAAGAATGAGGAAAGAGAAAAAAAATGGTAAAAAAGCCACATAGGCATGAAGTAAAGCCACGTCAATTAAGCCACGCAAGCTGAAAAAAGACTTGACAGCGCGTGCATTACACCAAGCCCCTTCCGTCCCAAATAGGCCTAATTTGAGGGAACCCGAAAACTTTTAAGCCTAAATCGATCTCGGTAAAAGATATAATCCAAGCCTGTATAACTATAGACCTAAATTGGGATTTTAGCTGTGTGTGTGGAGAGGCGGGTGTGTGGAGGTGTGAAAGGGGGCCATGGCCCTCTGCTAACTTTTTGCAAACCAATGTAAATAGCACAAAAAATTTAACATTTAGGAAAAATATTTGTATAATTATATAAATGGCCATCTCTTAATTTTTCAAACTTAGAACTAGCCTAATTTAAGCTTTATTACGTATGGACTTTCTATTTTCTACTTTCATAATTTCATAAAATTTTCCAAATCTTTATAGCCTAACTTAAGCCTTGTTAGACTAATGGGCTTTTTATTTTTAACTTTCATACTTAGTTTATTACTAGTATTACCCAATTTTACGTTATTTGTTTTTTTTTATTTCACTCATACTAGTATTATAACTTATTTTAAGCCCAACTAAACTCGAATAATAAGTTAATAATGACGTTTTACACATTTTTACAATGACTTTTTACAAGTTACAATCTTTTTTTTTTTTAACCTTTTGGCTTCCCCACATCTCAATCTTAATTGAATTTTTATAATATTAGTTAAACATCTAAATTTAACAATCCAAATTTACTACCACTTTAAACCTATCTACCTTGGAGGATTGCTAAAAAAAGCCTAACTATTGGAGAACAGGGTTAGAGGACTTTTGCATATTGAATAGTTTCAATGAAAGAAAATTTTGCATAAAATTTTTTTATCATGGAAGTTTTACAATTCCATTATTTGATCATATATAGTGTAACATGCATAAATTACATTATAATAATTATTTATATGAAATCCTGGTATATGAAAACATTTCATCCAACAAAAAAAGAAATTTTATTTGCCCCCCTGAAATTTTTTTCTGGCTCCGTCCCTGGTTTGGAAAACAGCGTGGCAAATAATTCTAGCTAGATTCCTGGTGGTAAAGATCATACACTCACGGATTTCTCAAAATTTTCCAAAACCCTTTTTAGCATATCATAATAATAAAAATAATAATAAAAATAAAATCTATAATATTAATTAATTACGTGCAACGAATATATAGAGTAATACATTAGTATTCATTTAAATATACCTTTCTATCTACCTACCCAACTTTAGATTATGGCCAGAGAAATGGTCAAACATTATTTTAATAATTTATATCTATAGCTCGACGAAAAGAAAGCTGAGAATCTATAATTATGAGTTATGATTAGTACTTATTACTAACATATTACATACACATTTATGTTGTAACCCCATATATGTGGAGTTTGTGAATTGGGGGGCTAACGAATATGCCGTTTCATGTTTTCAAACATATATCTCCTGACCTTTTTTTTTTTTTTTTTTAGGTTGTTGGATTGATTAAAGGTTTAATATATCCAATTTAGTTTCTAAATTATACAAAAAAATGACAAATTTATCTTTAAACTTTTATTTTAGAACAATATATCCTTGAATGAATGAAAAATATAACGGAAACGGTTGAAAATTAAAAATCATGACTCTTATTTTTAAATTAAAAACTTAACGTAAAAAAAATCATATCAGTGTCAGGTAAGGGATTAAACAAGTTTTCAATTATTTAGAGATCAATTCACCTCAAAATAAAAGTTCATTGATCAGTTTATTTCAAATAAAATTTTAAGGATCAATTTGTTCTTTTTGATATATTTCAAGAATCAAATTAAATATTAAACCATCGATTAAAAGAACCCGATCGAGAATTTCTTCATTAATTAATTTATTCTTTCCCTTCATTTTCACTCACTGGAGCTTCAATATCCTGAGGGAAGAGAGCTTATGTATAGACACGACTGATGATGACTGATTGGAAGAAATTGAAAGGGTTATTCTTATCCTATTGGGTAAGCTTCAACAATTTGAATACTTCAAGTCATGCGTAAAGATTAATATCCAAGAAATAAAAAATTTGCTTTTCATTGGAGAAATAGAGAGAAGAGATCGACATGATGCAATCTAATATGTCTTACATGTAAACCAAATATTACTAATAAATTCATGGGAGCAAATAGGGTTAATTAGTCTCGGTTTCTTAATATAATACACCAAAGAAAAATGTTTGCCAACTTTTTCCATGGACTTTTTTTTTCCTTCATTTATTTATAAAAATTATATAAAAATTACGTGTTGTCATTTTGTAGTGGGAGATTAGTAACATGTGAGGGAGGTCTCAAGTGGGGATGAGCAGAAGCTCTTTATTAGTTGACTTATGGCATCTCTCTCTTTCTTGTCAATGTCTTCATTTCCTTAAACAAAAGTTAATGTCTTTGTTTTTACACAGCTCTCTCTCCCTATATAATCCTTCTTACCCTCAAAAAAGCTTCTGAAATGCCGTTCAAATCCAGTTACCCAGGAAGATAAATCCACCATCAGAGAGAGGAATAAGCAAGGTTTTGAAAATGATTTCGGGGGGGAATTCTTGTTTCCCCAACACATCGCAGGGTTTGCAAATGTATAATCCCGTGGCTGAAGACATTGTCTCATCCTCGCTTGAAGCAGCTGCTGGTTCAGGACCGGAGGCTCACTCAAGCTCTCTCCTCTACAATCTCTCCATCCTGAAAGATAAAGTTAATCAGGTTCAATCGCTTGTTAGTTTCCTTATCTCCCCGGATCATCAATCCCACCCCGAGTCAACGTCTTTAGCCATAGCAAACATGGGTTCTTTGGTTCAAGAAATCATTGTAACAGCTTCTTCGATGATATTCGTTTGCCAACAAATGTCTCTTGGAACCGCTTCTTGTTCAGCAGGTAACAATAATAACTCAACTGATCCTCATCAATTGCCCCAGCAGCATGTTAGGGTTCCTGCAGATAATAATAATAACGGGATATCTTCTCAACAACAACAACCAAATTTTAGTCATGCAAATTGTGTTGGTAATAGTAACATAGTTCAAGAACGAGGACAAGGCTTTTATTCTGGCACCGAAACTATTAGCTGGTACAACAACAATAGCAGTGGAAGTTTGCAAGCTGCCAGCAATGATGATAAGCTGGAAATTAGGAATAAGGAATTGGGTCGAAGAAGAGAAATCAGTGTAGGGTCTCGAGGGGGGGTTTCACCGAAGAATTATGATATAATCGAATTGGATGCTGCTGACTTGCTAGCTAAGTACACACATTACTGCCAAGTTTGCGGTAAAGGGTTCAAGCGGGATGCGAATTTGAGAATGCATATGAGAGCTCACGGCGACGAATACAAGACCAGCGCTGCTTTGACTAACCCCATGAAGAATAATCGCGAAGGAAGTGGGGATATGGTATCAAACTGTTCGACGAAATTGCCCAGGAAATATTCTTGTCCCCAGGAAGGTTGTAGGTGGAACCAGAAACACGCCAAGTTCCAACCGCTGAAATCCATGATTTGTGTTAAGAATCACTACAAGAGAAGCCATTGCCCCAAGATGTATGTTTGCAAGCGTTGCAACAGGAAGCAATTCTCCGTGCTGTCGGATCTCCGGACTCATGAAAAGCACTGCGGTGATCTCAAGTGGCAATGTTCTTGTGGAACCACGTTTTCGAGGAAAGATAAGCTGATGGGTCACGTTGCTTTGTTCGTTGGGCACAGTCCAGTTGTTACTAATTCTTTGACAAAGCCTGGAAAGCTCGAAAACCAAGCCAGTTCTACCTCTATGCAACTTGATGATAGGTAAGATATATATGTAACCCTTTTCACATTAAGATATACTACTCGTAGTAGTATATCTACATGGCATGAAACATTAATTTCTTTTGTTCATAGCGAAAACACCAGGCAGATTCGATGCTTATGAAAGTGATCGATCTGGTGTTTCCAAGAGGGTTTAAGTTAGTTCAGCTTTCATTAATCTCTTGTAACCAGAAAAAAAAAAAAAAGGTAGCTTGTTACAAAGATGCTAAAGAATTAATAATACCAGAGCTTTACGTACTTGTATACATACACATAGAAAGTACTGCTTATTCTCACAAGAGAAAAGAGAAAAACGCTTTGTTAATTAATTTGCGATTATAATTAAATTAACCCATATATATATATATATGTTCTAATTGGGTGTTTAAGTTTTTTAACATGAATTTTGCTGCTTGTTATACATATTTACATATGTAGGGGATGAATGAAGCAAGCAAACTGTACGGAACTGATCATCTTGGAGGTATGGTCGACGACTGTGGTCTCTATATTTGTTTCAAGGCTTGCTCTCCTGATTAAAGGATATTGCAGATTTGATACACAAGTTTGAGGCATCCTGTTCAATTTAATGTAATCTCTGTAAACAAACGAATTTGGTACCATCATATGATATTACTCTCTCTCTCTCTCTCTCTCTATATATATATATATATATATATATATATATACACCTCTCGGCGGCAGACGCCGTGAGAGTTGTGTGTATATATGTACCATGTATATGACAGCCTTCTTTTCATTTCTTTTCTTCTGGTAGTTTTCCGCCATCTCCATATATATATTCTCAGAACTTTTAGCTCTAATTTACTTATGTTAAGAACTATATAGATTTTGATATATTTTGCTAATTTTGATTTTAAGTTATGGAAAACTGCTTATTGAAATATTAATTGGTCATTAATCTTGGCCAAATGAACATTTATACATACGCAGTGTTAAATCATTAGAAGAATCAAATCCGTGCCTAATTTGTGATTGAGAGGCAAACGAAAAGAGAAAAATAAATTTTTTTTTTTGGTATAAGTAAGGGTATTTTAAGTATTTGGCCAAAGACTAATCCTTTTCGAGTAGGGTTGATCCATATGGGAGTAAAGCTCTCTCAATAATGGTTTTCTCCATTCACAAAACTTGAACTCAAGATCTTACTTAAAGGAAATAAGTGTCAAACCACTTGAACAAACCAATTATTGGTAAAAAAGAAAAAGAAAAAATGTTAAGAGGTTCGACAATTGGAGATTGACAGATTGTACGTGCTGAATTTGGCACGAAATAATACTAATCTCCTATGATTAAGATTTAAGACCCAACTTGAATCCTTCTCCCAATAAAACTTCTTGCTATACGTATATACTTAGTGTTAATTTAAGTCGTGCACTAATTTCAGCTTAGATATTAATTTGAGTAAATAATTTGTTCGGAAAAAATTTCAACTCTTCTATCTCTATAATAGTACTACTATAAGAAAAAAATTTTCGCAAGCGTTTTGGCAATTAAATTGATGTGTGATGAAAAAGACAAAATTAGGAAATGTTCTTCTAAGCCGAAGAAACGCTTTTTCACACGCCACGTGGTGACATACAACTGGTTCCAACGTTTTCATTCTCGCTTTACTTTTCGATTACAGTTTACAGTTTACACCCACCAAGGGAAGGGAAGCACCTCGCCCGCGAAATATAAAATTTCGCCAAAAAAATTAAAAAACGGAAAGACGAAACGAATCCCGCTTAAATACTTAAACCTCAAAACATCCTCTCCCTGCACTCCCATCTTCTCGAATCCAACGGCCCATGCTTTCCACGTCATCGATCCTTGCAAACAAAAAGTCCACCAATCAAATCTCACCTCTCTTCCCTATTTATATATTCCCCTCCTTCTCCTTCCCTTCACCATCGTTCATTCCATAGCAACATTTTCTAATACTCCTTGCAAAAGCTCTTTGAAATCCAATTCCCAGAGATGGCACCAAAAGCCGAGAAGAAGCCCGCCGAGAAAAAGCCGGCAGAAGAGAAGAAAGCCGAGAAGGCTCCGGCCGAGAAGAAGCCAAGAGCCGAGAAGAAGCTCCCCAAAGAAGCCGGCGACAAGAAGAAGAAGCGGGTCAAGAAGAGCGTGGAAACCTACAAGATCTACATCTTCAAGGTTCTGAAGCAGGTCCATCCAGATATCGGGATCTCGAGCAAGGCGATGGGGATCATGAACAGCTTCATCAACGATATTTTCGAGAAGCTTGCTCAGGAATCTTCGAGGCTTGCTCGTTACAACAAGAAGCCCACCATCACCTCTCGGGAGATCCAGACGGCGGTCAGATTGGTTCTGCCTGGGGAGTTGGCGAAGCACGCTGTTTCTGAAGGGACAAAGGCTGTTACTAAGTTCACTAGTTCTTAGGTTAATGGATTAAAAGGGGGATTTTGGGGTTGTGTTTGGCTGTAAAAATTAGTTCTAAGGTCGTTCCTTATGGGTCTCTTGTTGTAATTTCCGGAGCTTAAGTTAAATGGAAATCTAATCATCTTTTTAGTAATATTAAATCTTAGTTTATTTTTCTTAGTTTTATGACACATAATGGGAGATTTAGATAATCACTTGAAATTTTCCAATGTTGAAAAATAATGGGAGAGAAGCATAAGTAAAATCTAAATATTCTTAGAATAAACAAGATCCTAGACTAGTTTCATTCTATACACCCTGTAAATTTTCTCTCAATGTTAGAACATTTGGCTAACACTGCAAATTAACGATTCTAACTTGTTCTAGTCAATTTCCGCATGTACATAATCGACAAAAACAAAGTTCTTCTGTAATTCGTGCAACGCATATGCCAAGCCGCCAGAAACCAGTGCAAGAACAGTTAAAACAACCCGTAACTGGATATCTGAAGGGATGCCGGCCGTCGCACAGAATGCAACCGTTGCACCGATTAGGATCTTTTGCCATGTTTGGAAGGAGGTGTAAGCTTGTTTACACGATGAACACTTGAGCGTGTGCTGTTCAAATCTGTCCAACATCTGCAAACCATAACCAAAGAAGCTTTAAGATTATGCTTGAACCTTGAAGAAACTATCTTCGGTATCGGACTATCGGTAAATTAAAAAGTTTCCCATACCTGGCGTTTTGATAATACTGTTGATGGGAGAGCTTGTTGAGGGATGGAACTTAACCATTCAGGTTGACTGTTTCCATGGCGTCTTAGCCAATTTCGAAATGCCAGGACGAAGCGATCAGCTTGTGTGGGTGTAAATGTGAGCTTTGTATATTGCTTATTTACATCCTCTGAACTCTCCATTGACTTTGATAGAAAGATCTTTTCCTGACCTTGAAGTACAATCATGTCCCCATCGTAGACTTGGTTTGAAGTCCAATGTTCATACCATCTAGGAACCACCTGACAAAGGAAGCCACAAATGAGTGACTCACCAACTCATTATACCGAAACGAAGCATAGCAAAGTTTGGTCACTTGTATATCAAGCCTTTTCGCTCAATGTGAAACTGTGATTAGAAACCTAGATTCTTTATGAGCTTAAGCCAATCATTAGCTACAGCAAGCAGATGGAGGCAAAAGCTTCTTGTTGGTCTTTCGGTTTAGCATACCCCACTATCTCCTTCATGGCGGCCACAGGCCTTCTTTATCAGTAAATGTATCAATAATCAGTGGTTTCACTTGCAAAACTTCCTTTCAGATTACAATTCCTCAGGTATAAATCGAGTGAACCATTTTAACAAACAATTTCATCCTAGCTAGTATATCAGATGATCCTGGCACAAGATTGCAAATGGCTTTATATGCTTCAACTAAGCAACGCAATGATATAACCCACATTAACCTTGTAAGAAGTTATGAACACAATTCTCACAGAAAAGGACTAAGGTGTAGGGTCAATGGCAACATCATGAAAGATATAGGAGTAGAGATCCACATACAACAGCAGCATCACTAACAGAAACATGTGGATAAGGAGCATAGTCAAATAGTACTCACCTGCCACCAGGCAGGGCCTGGTACTGTGAACTGGAAGAAATTCCGAGCACTACAAACAATTGACCGTGTCTTCCCTGGAGCCATTGGTACATTGAATGAACATATCCATATCTTCCATTTCTGCTCCCCGAATATTGGAAGCTTTGTGTCAATCTCTATTCTGCAAGGAAAGATGGTACAAGTATGATAAATTTGAAAGAACTTCCACAAAACTTTTAAGGACAAAAATACAATAGACAATAAGTCATCAGCTGATATAAGCAGCAGTTTAGTGTCGACGCAAATTTGGGTTTTCAGAATAACATTGATTATACCAGTTAAAAGCATGCACCAAACTAGAAAGGCAGAATAGAGCTAAAAATTAAAACTTTGAAACGCAAGCCTTTGACAATAACCTGTGATGAATTTAATCTAACTTGAGTATTGGAATGAGGAAGTTTCTAATGAACAGTCCTAGATGATATTGTGAAACATAAGTTTATCGCAGGATGCCCAAAATAACTTTTGGTAACATCTAAAAGAAGCTAGTCAAAGATGCATCGAAATTTTAAAGCTTAAATTAGAGGTATGAACTTACTTATTCATATAATAACATGGTGCAACAAACTTAGCACTGATCTTTGGATTACCCTCATTTGATCCACCAAAGCCCCAATGGCCACTAGACTCCACTTTAAAAGGCAAAGGTTTGGCCCTGTCTCTCCTTCCTGTAACCTGTGTTGAACAGAGCAGAAAAGTTGTCAGCAATTAAGGAATTATGTTTCAGTACTTTATTCTTTTCCAACAACTAAGACTAGGGACTAAACCAACATTATAACCCTGATAAGAAACAAAATGGATCAAATTTATACATTATCAAATCAACACGGAAAAACAAACAGATAAGAATCAGCAACTATAAATATGCATGTAAGATTTCAGTCTAATCTAATCAGATATAGAAAGCAATAGATTTACCCAGGCATAGATACTGCTACTTAAGAGTGATCTTAGTACTATTATAATTTCAGGGATTAAAACCCTGATCTTGAAAGACGTCTTTGTAAAAGGAAAAAAATTAAAATCTCAAGGAACTCTCAGTTGGTCAGTTAACATCAGAACAATTTGGAGAGATTAGCTTCCCATCTGTTTCATACTAGCAGACACTAAAACTAAAGTCTCAAACCAGCCATGCAATGCGCCAACCATTTGTTTCACTTGGAAATAGTGAATCTTTCTTTCAATATCATCTAAATGTACCATGATGAATATTTTGGCATCCTGTAAACCATGCAATATAAATCAACTTAATCTTGGAAAGCTCGTAAAAGTTACCTTGTGATGAGCAAAATCAATGTGGGATGGATCAGAGACATTCTCCATAAGGGTATCATAACCATAGAACAGATCACGCTGAATATTCACAGTTGCAAACTCGGGATTTTCGAAGTCATCAGGCAACCTGAAAATTAATTATACAATGATGATTCATCATGATATTTACCTACATCATCTGGTCCGGTAATTGATCTAGTAGATGTTACAGAAACAGAAAACAATTAGGTGCAATCACTTACATAGGTGGCTTGGTAGCACTTGCTCTTTCCTGACCATTCTCATCGGGCCAAACAAAAAGCAAACCTTGAGATACCATTGTTGGAAACCTAGTCGCACATGCTCTTGGAGACTGAACTGCACGAGCTTCAGGACCTTGAGAAGCAGCCTGAGGAATTCTAGTGCATGATCCACATCCGTCAAAAGACCAACCATGATATGAACATTGCAAGTGCCCATTTTCATCTATCCGCCCTTCCTACAATTTCCAATAAACCAATAAAAATCCCACAATTCCAACATCAATATTTTCACTTAGAAGCTGACAGAATTACCCAAATTGAAGACAACGAAAAGTTTTGAACTTTCGACTATGGATTGAGTAGAGTATTAAAAATATTCAAATAAAACCAACCTTTAGTAAATGACTATAAGGACAAAAAGGGTCTGAATGTAGAAAGTGGTATACTGTTAAATAGAATTTCTATATAAACACTTCATGTTTACTGAAAACCAAGTAGCAACCACGATCTGACAACAACAGAATCTAAAAACAGAGAATTGAGAAACTTACAGATAAAGGAGCAAGCCTATGGGGACATTTATCATCGAAAGCAACCCATTCATTCCTTCCTTTATCAAACCAAAGCACCAAGTCACGACCTAGAAGCTGAAATGGGGTTGGATAGGCGGGGTCCAAATCTTCAACCAAAGAAACCGGGTACCAATGATCTTTCCATGAAAACTTAGAATCTGAACTCTCTTCACCAAATTCATCACCTACCCTGTACTCTTCTTGTTTTTGATCTGAAGTTGGCGCTGCTGAAGATGATGATGTAGGAGCTGCCACGTTCAAAGGTGCAAGATTTGTAGTTCTTCTTGGAGTAAGGTTCTTCCTCGGGGATATAAAACAATGGGCTTTATTTGTTTGTGAAGATGCAAAAAAAGAAGTTGCCATCCGGGCTGTGGAAGCTGTCGTAGTAGCTAGAGACACTGCCATTTCTTTTTTCTATATTTGCTGATCTTTTCTCGTTTTAGTTTATGCTAGAATTCTGATTTCTTTAATTCTTTTGAACTCTCTTTACAGAAAGAAAATTTAGGTTCTTCTTTTTCTTTTCTTTTCTTTTTAGTCAAAGATGAGGAAAAGAAAAAACAGAAAAAAGAAAAAGAGAGAAGCTTGCGTGCAAGTTAGCAATGGTGGGTCTGGAAGTGTCTCCGGTTAAGTCCAGACAGCGAAAGTGCGAAACCTGTTAAGCCACTGAAACCGTGCGAGGAGGAACAATCTTATGTGTTATCTCTCGTTGCCAAGCTTCTAGCTAAACCAATAGAACGCTGACACGTATTAGTTCGTAGCATTTGGGATGACGTGCCGCAGTTGTTGAAGTGGGAGTTGCACAGAGTTTGCCGCTTGGGATGCCAACCAGAGAAGAGCAAATCGTGTTTGTACTTGGATGCAGCACTACAGCCACATTTTATAACGGTATGAACGGTAATAGTTCCAAAATACGTGGCAAAATTAGAAGGAAAGATTTGACACGTAAAATGAGTAGTCTTGGCACGTGTGAATTGTAAAATTAAGCAGCCTGATATTTTCCATTCTTCTGACTTCTCTTTTCTCTTCCTCTATTTTCCGCTGTAAATACCCACAAGCATAACGACTCTCTGACCTGTTCTTTAGATTCAATCAGTATTTATTTATATGATTTAAAACATAGATTATAGGAAACGCATTGAAGATGAAGACAAGGCATGAATGGAAGAATTTAATGTCTCTAGAAAACTGGCAAAATCATAAGTGAAACAGCCCTTGATCATGTGTTTCAGGAAGACAAGGCATGATTTCTTTCATACATGTACTGTAGTATATCAAAACAGAAGAAGAAGTGTAGGGTAAATAACCTTCTCTTCCATCTGGACTACGCAGGTTAGAAGCCAACTAATGGAAAGTGATAACTGATAACTTGCATTAAATGAGTGGTCCAAGGCACCAAAACCTTCCAAGCCCTGGATACTGATTACTGCTTACTTAGAGAGAATGATATGTTAATGGAGAAATGGGGGGAAATGGAGAAGAAAAGATAAGGGGAAAATGATTAACAGCATCTTAAAATGAACAGTATGAAATGAAAGAATCAAAGATGCTTAGAAAAACATAAGAAAATCTTGTGTCATGTTAAATTAGTAAATTGATGCCACAAGTCTCCAAAAGGTCTAAAGGTTTGATTCATGACTCTATTTCTATAATACAGCAGAACAATGACATCAAATGATCACATGATACAATGCAAAGGCATCCACAAGAATTAGTCAGCATAATTTTCCTAATCCAGGAACTATATATATAGCGTTAGAACAACATAAAAGGTTTTAGTCCACAAGAGGTAATGTAACTAAGATGCAAGGAACACATGAACTATTGCGAAAACTGCAGCCACAATCCGTGAAGCAATAAATTGACAGAATGATAAAGCTTCTTATGTAAAAACCTAGCAAAACAACAAAATGTATGTGCAGAACCTTCTAAACTGGACATTAGCAAAATGTGGTACATACAATTATCCAACCTTATAGACCTTATAAAAATTTTAGGATTCATGAGAGCTTCAGAAGGCTCGTACCACACTGAATCCATGAAATTGTGAACCATTCCTCATCCATAAACAGCATCTATCAAAAGGGCAAACAACTCTTGAGAGCTATTACCCACACAACAATACTTAAAAGGTTACTGGTGCTCATATTCCATGTTGAGCTAAAAATAAGACCATCACGCATTTGGGTCATTGTTCAACCAGGGAGGTCCTCAAAATAGCAAATGACTTAATTCACCAAAGGCCTCCGCTCGTTAGTTGCTCATTTTTCCCATCTTTGCTCTTTTTTATTTCATGTCATGTCCTTGATTTCACAAGGAAATGCAAAATAAATTTTGTATGTTGAAGGATACAGATCAAGTTATCAGCTGCAAGCACGGGAACTATTAGTAAGTGGATCCACAAGATTTTCCGGCCACCTCCAAGCACAAAATATTCCATAAAACTTGCTCATAGACAATTTTATATTTAATTCAGATAATAAAAGCAGAATTTGATAGTTTATGTCATACTTTTCAATTGAGCTCTTACAAAATACAAACTTTGATATTCTCATTTTTTCCCATGACACTAGAAACAAGCTATAGCTCATTACACTGTTGGGACCCAAGTGAATTTCTATGCCACCCTCAACAGAGGTGTCCATTAAAAGAAGGCCAATTTCAAACTCGTCTTCAATTGACATATAGTGCACAAATGACCATACAGTTTACTTACAGCCAACAGCAGTTATTCAATGAAAGAATCATTTCTTAGGGTAAGTCTGATGATCAGGTCCAACATCACGTGAACCAGTGTTTATGTAAGGCCCTCGGAAAGTTGCCTGTGGGGGAAGTGGCTTAGATGAGTCAATCACAGGTCTCCTAGATGTCCTGAATGATACATACGCCCATGATCAACTTTTGCAACTTAATAAATATAGTTCCTAACAAGACAATTATTAATTGTCATTGAGAAACGAGTACACTTACGCCATATAAAAGGGAAATGCTAAGCCAGCAGCTGCAAAAGCCAGTAAGCCAGTGGCAACTATGACGTTTCGTGCTCGTGCCATTGTGACTTTCAAAATCAAGTTCAAAAGATAGACTGAGACCTAAGAAGTCAAAGAAATTGTCATTTCCATCATCAATATGAAAGTTTACAAGTTAACGCAAAGCAATAGTCAAGAACTGCAGATGCGTAGATGCTAACTCAAACTACACATGAAACAGAAAATGACGGTTAATAAGAAACTAGGACAGCTAAGCTCGTTCTTAAGAGCAATAGGAGCACTGATCTAAAGAAGCTGCAAAAGTACAGGCCGGATAAGTTCATTTCATGTCTCCAACAAGCAAACAACCGTTCCTAATGATCCTTCATCTAACCAGAAAATCAGAGTACACTAGCTCAAAGGGCAATCACTGGCACTGATTAGCACAGACACACACACGAAGCACAAAGCTTTACACTGTCCACATGAGATTTGTACAAATGATTAAGACTACTCGTGCCTCAAGGATGCTTGTATATGTCCACAGCAACAATCTACACCAAAATTACTAAATTGACGACTACCCTTACCTTATGATTTATGAAATTGCAATGAGATCACCTAACCATCCTAGAAATGGATGATTTGGATCACAAGACACTAGCTTTCACCATCCAAAACTTCTTCTTGCTTCCCCTTTTATCCCTTATTGTCAATTTTCATGTGAAAGCAAGCAGAACCAATACAAAGAAATCAACTTAAACTTACTCCACCATATCCCAACCTGTAGAGCGTAGCCTGAGGTTATTGTATTTTATTGTTCTCAAATGACTAAGGATATAAGCATCGGCCAAAGAACCGACTTCAAGAATCAATAAAATGAACATCCAACAGGGGAAACAAATAGCTTTTCAAAAGCAGAGATTAATCAGAGAAAGAAAGAAACTTTAAACAAGATTTTTGGAAGAGAAAAGCCATTTGGAAAAGAAAAAAAAAGTTATTGAAAATGAAATTAATTACCTGAATGGAAATGAATTGGAAGTTTAAGGCACTCCCAATTGGACTGAAGAGGGCAAGAGAAAAAGAGCGATTGAGTTTGGCAGCTCCGTGGAGTTCTGTAGATGATAGACGCGAGACATGAGTCGGCCAGCATTGGGTTCGTATGGCTTTGGAAGAGCCGCAGTAAATGGACTGGACCGTGCTGAAGTGCTGAACTGATCTCACTCATAATGGACAATCCTTTGCTTCATCTCAGCCCAAAAGTAAAAAAAAAGACTAACTTATTGCCAAGGTTTCTAATTTTAATAAATATATATATTGTTGTGAAAAGTATGTTAATTAAAATTGACTAAGCAAGAACAAGAAGTAAGAATAAGAGAAATTGAGAATTAAAGGAACAAGAGAAAGAGAGAGAGAGATGAAAATGGAAATAAGATTGAAAGAATTGTAAGTATGTATCATTAGGGAGAATGAATCCCAATTTATAGGCATCAAATGGTAGGCTATATAAGTTGGTAATTTGCACATATGAGCCCCATTATTACCATCACAATAATCACAATTTGAACAATTTGCACAACTTGCATTTGTCCACTTTCATAACATAATTTGCATTTGTCAACTTTCATAATAATTTGCACAACTTACATTTGTCCACATTCATAATACTCCCCCTTGGACAAATGCTACTATTAAAATTGGACGTGTACTGCCTCGTTAAAAAAAACTTTAAGTCTGAAAAACCCAGTGGGAACAAAAACCGAACATAAGGAAAAAAGAGTACAATACAATTAAGTCCGTCTAATATGTCTTTAGGATAATATGTGCTTGTCTTCAAGACAATATAAGTGGGCCTACTTTAGTGTCCTGATTGGACGTGCTATTACTGCCTCATTAAAAACCTTAAGCGGGAAAAACCCAGTGGGACAAAAACCGGACAGAAGGAAAAAAGAGTACAGTGCACTTATGTCCATAATCGCTTCCCCTGAGATAAAATAAATTGCTACTTCTGGAGCATCTAAACATTTCCACTTCTGGAGAATTCAATCTTGCATTTTACTAACTCGCCGCATACCAATGCCATAAACTAATTTCTCAAATGTTGATGTTGGCAAAGATTTGGTAAATAAATCTGCAAGATTATCGACGGAGCGAATCTGTTTAACATCAACTTGTCGACTTTCCTGGAGTTCATGAGTATAGAAAAATTTCGGCGAGATGTGCTTGGTCCTATCACCTTTAATATATCCTCCCCTGACTTGTGCAATACAAGCAGCATTATCCTCATAAATTATAGTGGGAGAATCTATCACCGGTTTGAATCCATTAGCATTGTGAATATGTGATATCATAGATCTTAACCAAACACACTATCTTCCGGCCTCATAGAGGGAAATAATTTCAGAGTGGTTGGAAGATATAGCAACTAGTGTTTGCTTAGTGGAACGCCAAGAAATGGCTGTGTCATTATAACAAAATAGATAACCGGTTTGGGAGCGAGCTCTGTGCGGATCAGATTTATATCCTGCATCAGCATAACCTACTAAACCAGAGTTAGTATTATTCTTAGAATAGAATAACCCCAAATCAATGGTTTCTCGGAGATAACGGAAGATATGTTTAATCCCATTCCAATGTCTCCGGGTTGGCTCAGAACTGAAACGTGCCAACAAATTTACCGCAAAAGCGATATCTGGTCTCGTGCACTGTGCCAAGTACATCAAAGCCCCGATTGCATTGAGGTATGGTACTTCAGGACCAAGTATATCCTCACCAGATTCTTTAGGATGAAACGGGTCCTTTTGGGGGTCAAGAGACCTTACAACCATAGGAGTGCTCAATGGATGAGCCTTGTCCATGTTAAAACGTCTAAGCAATCTTTCAGTATATGCTGACTGATGGACAAGTATTCCATTCTTTTTGTGTTCAAGTTCTAGACCAAGGCATAGTTTGGTTTTACCCAAATCTTTAACCTCAAACTCATTTTTCAAATATTCAGCAGTTTCAGATAACTCTTCAAGAGTCCCAATTAAATTCATGTCGTCGACATAAACTGCTATAATAGCAAATCCGGTTTCAGATCTTTTAATAAACACGCATGGGCAAATGGGATCATTTATGTACCCTTCCTTAGTCAGGTATTCACTTAAACGTTGGTACCATATGCGGCCAGATTGCTTTAACCCATATAAAGATCTTTGCAACTTTATTGAGAATAAGTTGCGGGGAGTGCATGCTTCAGGCATTTTGAAACCTTCGGGAATTTTCATATAGATATTGGAATCTAATGAACCATATAAGTATGCCGTCACAACATCCATAAGACGCATTTCAAAATTTTCTTGTGCAACCCAACTTATAAGGAAACGAAAGGTAACTATATCCACTACTGGTGAATATGTTTCATCATAATCTATCCCAGGCCTCTGCGAGAAACCTTGGGCTACGAGTCGGGCTTTATACCTCACGATCTCGTTTTTCTCATTTCGTTTCCGGACAAAAACCCATTTGTACCCAACAGGTTTTACATTGTCGGGGGTTTTAGTAATAGGCCCAA
Source organism: Microcos paniculata (assembly GCA_030664755.1). NCBI lineage: Eukaryota > Viridiplantae > Streptophyta > Magnoliopsida > Malvales > Malvaceae > Microcos > Microcos paniculata. The sequence continues at coordinate 41,194,262 of CP131459.1, read as the reverse complement.
AAACATTACGTTTGGCAAGGGAAGTCAATTCAGCTTGGATTGCTTCCTCCCACTTAGGCCAATCTTGCCTATGACGGCATTCGGTTATGGACCGAGGTTCATAATCATCATTCATAATCTCATGAGCAACTGAGAGAGCAAATGCATCATCGATGATTATCTCATTTGGATCCCATATCTCATTACAATAACTGATGGAAATTTCAGTATTCCCAAGGTTGGTGATCTTTTCATGGGTTTGTACCACTTCAGGGGTAATATGCTCATGAACTTGTGCCACTTCAGGGGCAATATGCTCTCTTTGAATATTATGTTGTGCCGCTTCAGGAGCAATTTGGTTTCCTTGAGAAAGATTAATAAGCTCATCTGGAGCAATTTGGTTTCCTCGAGAAAGATTAATAAGCTCATCTGGAGCATATTCTAAATTCCTCCCCCTTCTTTTTCTAGGAACAGTGTCTTTTGATCCCATCGGTCTACCACGCTTCAGGCGCGGGCCATTTAGATCCATTTCGGGTGGTTCTACAGGAACATCTATCCTAGCTAGAATATTCGCAGCTGGAATATGAGACTTTGTAACTTTAGCAGTCTCATTAAATGCATCAGGCATTTGATTTGCAATAGCTTGTAAATGGATCAATCGTTGCACCTCATTTTCACCTTCAGGTGTTATTGGGTCTAAATGAGACAAACTTTTCTCATTCCATGAGAAAATCTCGACATTTTTATGCTTTCCATTTATGGAAGCTTTTGGTATCCCAAGTGATGGGAATACTGTCTCATCAAAATGACAATCCGCAAATCTAGGGGTAAATAAATCACCCGTCAATGGTTCAAGGAACCGAATAATGGACGGTGAATCAAACCCAACATAAATGCCCAAACGGCGTTGGGGACCCATTTTGGTCCTTTGCGGTGGTGCTACAGGCACTTGTACCGCGCAACCAAAGGTGCGAAGATATGAAATGTCTGGCTCCTGGCCCAGGACTAACTGAAGAGGGGAATATAAATGAGAAGTAGTGGGGCGCAATCTAATTAAAGATGCAGCATGTAAAACAGCATGACCCCACGTTGAGGATGGGAGCTTTGTCCTCATCAACAAAGTTCGAGCAATAATTTGAATGCGCTTAATCATGGATTCTGCTAATTCATTTTGAGTATGAACATGTGGGACAGGATGTTCAACTTCAATTCCTAATGAAGTGCAATAAGCATCAAAACTCTTTGATGTGAACTCACCAGCATTATCCATTCTTATGCTTTTAATTTGATAATCTGGGAAATGAGCTCGAAGTTTTATTATCTGTCCAAGCAAACGTGCAAAGGCGACGTTGCGTGTTGATAATAGGCAAACATGGGACCATCTGCAAGATGCATCCACTAGTACCATGAAATATCTAAATGGTCCACTTGCAGGCTGAATTGGCCCACAGATATCACCATGGATTCTCTGCAAGAATGAAGGGGATTCATTATCAACCTTTGTCATGAAAGGTTTAGTAATGAGCTTTCCTTATGAACAAGATTCACAAATGTAATCTTTGGACAACAACACCTTTGTATCTTTTAAAGGGTGTCCTTGAGTATTTTTAATGATTCTTCGCATCATTGTTGCTCCTGGATGACCAAGGCGATCATGCCAAAGTCCGAACACATCAGGGTTCACTAGTTTCCAGGGCATCATAGCATATGATTCTATAGCTCGTATTGGGACAAAATATAATCCCATACTAGAAGCTTCCAGCTTCTCATGGATAGTCTTCTGGCCCATCTTGTAGGAAGTGATGCAAAGAAATTCCTTATTTTGCTCATTAATTGTCTGTAGATGGTACCCATTACGTCGTACATCTTTGTAGCTAAGTAGATTTCTTTTTGATCTACTGCTCAACAATGCATCTTCAAGATACAATGTTGTGTCATTTGGCAAAATAACTGTGGCAGTCCCATAGCCATCTATAATATTAACAGGACCGGATATTGTCTGAACATTTGCCTTGCGCAATGTCACATTTGAGAAAAAGTGTTTGCCACAAAGTATAGTATGCGTTGTAGCACTATCAAGCAAACATATATCTTCCTTTTTCTCAATGTGTCCCATTTGCATTTATATTGACAACTTCAGGTGTCAAGTTCTATAAAATTTAACAAATTAATAATATGATGCAAAATATAAACCAACAAATATAGAATAAAACTCATGATTTTATTGATGACCATATTTATTTAATATCTTCCTTGGTAACATAATTATCCAAGGGTATGGCAAAACATAGATGAAAACCATCAGGATCTATTTCTGGGGACTTATTATTTTCATCAACATTTTCAAAAGAAATCAGAAACCTCAAAAGGTTTTTCATTGCCAAGAATATGAAAGTCTTCATTGACCAAAACCTTATTGACTTCAGCATCAGTCATAGTTAGGTCATTTTCAGTGGCATGGGTCTCAACATGGTTGCCTTTATCCTTCTGGGATGCTTGGTATAGATCAACCAAATGTTTGGCCGTACGACAGGTACGTGACCAATGACCAGTCATTCCACAACGGTGACAGGTACTATCATCATGCTTCTTCATAAACTTTTTTCCTTTAGGATTGTGTTGGGAGTTATTTATATTACGGTTATATCTCCCGCCACCTTTACGGAAAAAATTCCCATGCCTGCGCTCACGGCCTCTAGGACGGCCAACATTCTTACTTGAGCCGGCATTTGCTTCAGGAAATGCCTTAGAGCCAGCAGGTCTTAAATCATGATTTTTAAGCAGCAACTCATTTGTTTGTTCTGCAATCAACAGAACTGAGATCAATTCAGAATATGTTTTAAACTGGCGCTGCCGGTATTGCTGTTGCAATACAATATTCGAAGCATGAAAGGTGGAGAATGTTTTCTCTAAAAGCTCAGCCTCAGTAAACTTAACACCACAAAGTTCAAGCCGTGAAACAATATCATACAATGCCGAATTATAATCGGACACGGACTTGAAATCCTGCAACCTCAGATGTTGCCAATCATATTGTGCTTGAGGGAGGATGACAGTTTTGGTGTGATCATACCGCTCTTTCAATCTCGTCCACAAGATCAAGGGATCTCGGACAGATAGATATTGAACTTTTAGGCTATCATTTAGATGCCGACGGATAAAAATCAAAGCATTTGCCTTATCTTTATCATTAGCATTTCCATTTTCACCAATGGTAGCTGCAAGACCTTGGCCTTGGAGATGCAGTTCAATATCGAGACACCATGACAAGTAGTTATTGCCACTTACATCCAAAATTTGGAATTTGGGCTTTTCAATATTTGCCATAATTCTGAAAAGAATGGTCTCAATTAGTTTGACAACTTCTGGTGTCAAAAATGTTTAGAAGGAAATCTTTACACAATGAAAATTAAAATTATCTTGTGTATAGAAAATAAATTTTGTATGTAATCAAACCTTCATAACTTACCAAACTTCAAACTTGCTTTACTTTATAACACTCGTGCTGATAACGTGTTGTGAAAAGTATGTTAATTAAAATTGACTAAGCAAGAACAAGAAATAAGAATAGGAGAAATTGAGAATTAAAGGAACAAGAGAAAGAGAGAGAGAGAGAGAGAGAGATGGAAATGGAAATAAGATTGAAAGAATTGTAAGTATGTATCATTAGGGAGAATGAATCCCAATTTATAGGCATCAAATGGTAGGCTATACAAGTTGACAATTTGCACATATGAGCCCCATTATTACCATCACAATAATCACAATTTGGACAATTTGCACAACTTGCATTTGTCCACTTTCATAACATAATTTGCATAATTTGAATTTGTCCACTTTCATAATAATTTGCACAACTTGCATTTGTCTACATTCATAATATATATATATATATATATACATATATTTATATATTCCACTTTTGCTATTTTCTCGGCGGAAAAAAAAAAAAAAGAAAACTCGGACCGTACGCATTCTTGTTTCAGCAATCCAGAATAAATTGTTGGCTGCGGCAATCTAAATTCTATAGGCAAACCTTTCTTTCTTTTTGGGCTAAAAACTTCTATAGGCAAACCTTAAACAACCAACAATAGGAATGATCGTAGTCTGTAGACATAAACCAAAAATTAAAATTTCTCTCTAACATCTTAATCAAAATTAAAATTGACGGATAAAACATGGGGTTGATAACAATCTAGTCTCTTGTTCTTAATATCAACTAATTAAAATCAATTAGCAGAATGATTCTGCTTCTATACCACAGTTACAGTATCAAAGTAAAAATGGTACCATGCAGCTGGAGATAAAATATTGTTCAGTCTACCTCTCCTATCCGCCTCTATCAAGTAGCGGTATCAATCTCAATTCTCGAGCAGACCATGACCAATTGACAATAGGCCTGTAAGCACTTTACTTTACACTAGAAGCTGCCCGGGCTTCGGCTCGAGACATACTTTTAATTGATATATGAAAATTTTATTTTAAAACATTTTTAAATGTTTTTAGAGGGATTTTAGTATTAAATTAAAAATATAGCATAAACAAAAAGTTGGATCACAAATTAAGTGTCAATGACATGAAATTCAACAATATAAAAAAGAAATATCTACTGCAATAAATGGATATAAACATCCTTTTTTTTTTATAAAATTAATCCTATAAATTAGTTTTATATTTTATAGATTTTCATATAAACATCGGAACTTATTGAATATAAATTTAATGCTTAAATAAAAAATTATCACCTGATTATTTTTTTTTCTATTTTAAAGATACGATCAATGAAATATCAAAATATGATCTTAAATCTTAATTGACCAAATTAAAGTAAGCAATTAAAAGATTTTAAAATTTTGGATATTTAATTTTTTCATTAAAATATATAATTCAAATAATTAAATATTTTTCTATAATTTGATTTATATCCTTAATTTCTTATATGTCTAAGAAGTTTTAATTGAAATTAGAATGTTTTAATATAATTAAATTAGTATATGGTAATTATTAAATTAATAATTGCATTAATACATGCTTCATTTATCTAATAAATATTAATTTCCAATATCATCATCAATAATAATACTAACAATAATAATATTTCATAAAAATACCATATAACAAAAAACAACCAAACATCCTAATTAATTCTAAAAACAAACTTCCAATCTACGACCTCCGTTCCAAATTAGTTGTTTACTTTTTATTAAAATACTTTAAACTTTGATCATTAATTATAAAAAATTATATAAAATTAAATTTTAAAAAAAAATGAGTTTTGAAAAGTAAGATTTAAATTTTTTTAACTTTAATTTTCAAAAAAAATTAAAACTTTATAATTTTTTTCATAATTAATTGTCAAAGTTTAGAGTATTTTGATCAAAAGTATATAGTAGTTAATTTGGGACGTAATTATCCATCAAATACCTATTATTAATTACTAAATAACCCCTCTAATTTTCCAAATTAACCCAAAAACAACATTAAAAATTCATAACTACTCATTAATTACAACTTAATAACTACCTAAAAACTAACCTTATTCACCAAATTAATCCCAAAATAATTTTGAAATACCATACTTTAATAACAAAATCACCCTAAAATAATACCTATAAAATTCTATTTATATTACTATATTGCCACCAAAATTAATGTCCAAATAAATCTCATTAATTACTAAATTACCATTCAATTTTACACTTGTCAGTAAATTATGCCTTTAATTTTTCAATTCTCTCCCATAGAGATAACATTGATAGCTTGTATTGATTTAAGACATTTTGTTAATTAGATCAGAAAGTAGAGACAGACGTTAAATAAGAACAAAACTCCAAAACAGTGAAGCAATTGCTAAAACAGGCCGACGGTCTTGTTCAAAAAGCAATTCGCAGAATCCTGGCACATCTTGCACTGCGGAGATGTTAACTCTTCTTCCATGTCTTTCAGGGCTTTTACTTCATGTTCTTTCCTCTCAAGCTCTTCTCTCAGTGATTTTTCTGCAGCAATAGAATTTGTTAGCCTCTCGCGTACTGTCGTTAGGTCATTGCAAGCTTTGAGACCATAGTAAGCATAAGCAATTGTCTTCAAATGTTCCGTAGCAAATTCCACCGTGAAATTACTGCGCTTAGCATCCTTGATTGCATCTCTCCACCTAAACAAATGTTCCTCATTTACTTGTTTAAGCAATACATCACCCATCTCTTTGATTGCAGCGGCAAGCAAAATAAAAGTGGTCTCGACAGAACTAGGACCGTGAAAGCTTTTGTCTGTAATGTCCCCATAGAATTTGATCATATCTTTAACAGTCGAGACCAGGGATGGTGGGAAACTATATTGTCCAACTCTTTCACGCTCTCCATCTAAATCCTTAAAGCTGGAGAAGCTCACTTTGCTCCTGACTTCCTCGTTGAGCTTCCCAATAAGTTCTGTCACAAGCACATCAGAATATTGCTTATTCGCAGGCGCAGGGGACATTCGACATAACATTGCACTAATTTCCGACGTCTGAAATAGCGAATTGGAGAGAAGATCAACACAAAATGATAATGGAGTGCAAAACAATGAACACATACTTATACTTCACTCAACAAACAAACTGGTGCAGTGCCATAAGCCAAAAACCATACCCAGTCTTCGTCGTCAGAGGATTGCTTATCCATTGTCGCGGAGGACATTTCCAACCTCTGAAATAGCAAATTGGAGAGAAGATAAACACACTAAATGATATTGGAGCGCGAAACAACGAAAATACTTAATTAAACTTCACTCAACAAACAAACCTTTGCAATGCCACAAGGAAATAACCGTACCAAGTCATCGTCCTCTGATTCCTTGAATTTCACCAACATGGACTCCCTTTCTCCATTTCCTCCGAAGATGGATTTCATTGACTCCCGTTTAAGCAACTCGGCCTCGGATTCCTTGAATTTCTCCAACATGGACTCCATTTCTCCAATTCCTCCGAACTTGGATTTCATTTGCTCCAGTTTATGCAACTCGGCCTCGGATTCCTTGAATTTCTCCAACATGGACTCCATTTCTCCAATTCCTCCGAACTTGGATTTCATTTGCTCCAGTTTATGCAACTCGGCCTCGGATTCCTTGAATTTCTCCAACATGGACTCCATTTCTCCAATTCCTCCGAACTTGGATTTCATTTGCTCCAGTTTATGCAACTCGGCCCCGGATTGCTTGAATTTCTCCAACATGGACTTCGGTTGTCCAAATTGATGCAGCTCTGCCTCCTGCTGCAGGCGATAGTGCTCATTGGTGTTCAAAATTAGTTGCTGGAACATTTCGGCTTCAACTAACTGAGGATCCATGCGATTAATCTGTAACTCCATTTCGTCTATCCCCCCAAACCTGGACGCAATTTTTAGCATTCTATCCAGCTCTTCTTTGTCATTCCTCGTTCGCTCCTAGAAAGTGAGAGGAAAAATCAAACACTCACAAATCCTAACATCATTGTTGCAGGAATTCAGAGAGAAAAAATAATCAAATTCGTTAACCTTAATCTGAAGTCGATAGGCTTTGTCTTTGTCATTTTTTTTCCTTTTTTTTTCATTCTTTTCTTCTTCTGTTAGCACTACTGGCTGGCGGCCCCTTCTTTTTCGTCCATTCACATCAACTTCAGGCTGAGAATCGAACTGCTGGATCAGCTCCTCCTCATTGCTTTGCAGCAACGATATGGGTGTTGAAAGTGATCTGGTTGTCGTTGTATAATTCAGATCACAAGGGTCCATCGGTTGGTTTTGAAGTTTTGGAGAAAGGTAGTTTTCGAGGCTTAGCAAGCTCAGAAGCTGCTGCTGAGGCTCTAGGATATCAACTGAAGTAGCTAAACAGAAAGGTCCCCCTCAAGCCCAAGTAGCAAACAGAATCAACAGAAAAAATGGATTTTCAGAGAAGAAGCTGGGCAGAAATTAGCCAAGGAAGCTGCACAGACAGCCAGACGGAGGCAACAAAATGGTACTTAAGAGACTAGTTGAAGTACCTCTCCGGTCTCCACAACCAACAAAGCCCAGAACCTCAGCTCCCCTACTGCCTCTGTTCCGAGGACTACACATATATAGAGCAGCAGACTCGTCAAGATGTGCCGTAGAGCCACCTCTTCAGTTGAGGCAGTGCAATGTTTATTGTGAAAGCGAAGCCTACCAATGGGATCTCGAACCTCAGCAGCTGGTCAATTTAGGCCTAGTCGCGAGTGAGTAATTCTATTACTATCTTCCAAATTATCGTGGGTCCGATGGCTTTTATTTTATTTTATTTTAACATATGTACAGAATATTAGAATGACTGTACAAAAAAAAGAAAAAAGAAAAAAAAGAATGACTGTAATCACTGTATCTGTTAGTGAAAAACCAAAGACAACATCTTGAAAATGAATGGTTAAAACTTGAGAGGAAGAAACCGCGTCGATTGCGGACTCGTATGCATCGTAATTCGTAAAACGACTAGAGGAGTCTCCTTTCCCTCTCTTTGTACTCCCTTCATGGCTTCATCCCATATTAAGGGAACTCGAGCCATTTCCTCCAACCACACAATAATACTTTTGTTTTTGGTCAACAAACAATAAGTCAACGAGTCAAGTCTTTTAACGAGATAGAAAGTTGATTGCTTTAGACATTTTATTTTGGATTTGGAAGCCCGAGTCAGTCACTCTAATCTCTATCCATTCGGGCTTTAGGATTATTTCACCGCCAATTGCTAAACTTGGTCCTACGTAGGAAGACTCAATTGAATGAATCTGTAAGTTTTCACCTTAGATCTTTGGTGGGCCAGTCCAGGATGTTGAGGTCCAACGACTCAGGGTTACCGCGTCGACTGCGAACACGTATGTAACGTATCGTATAAGTAAGAGGATTAGAGGAGTCTCTTTTCGCTCTCTTTGTGCTTCTTCCATTCCATATATCATTTTAAATATTTTATTTTGGATTTGGAAGCTCGAGTCATTCTAATTTTTATCCATTTGAGCTTAGTATTATTTCACTGCCAATTGGTAAACTTGGTCCTAGGCAGGAAGACTCATTTGAATGAATGTGTAAATTTTTACCTTAGATCCATTTTGAACTTTCTTTGGTGGGACAGTCTAGGATGCTGAGGTCAACTCCCCGAAGTTACAGCGCCGACTGTGAACTCATATGTATAGTAATTCATCAGAGTCAAGAGGATTAGAGGAGTCTCCTTTAGCTCTCTTTGTACTTCCTTCGTTTCATATTGTTTTAGACATTTTATTTTGGATTTGCAAGCTCAAGTCACTCTAATCTCTATCCATTCGGACTTAGTATTATTTCATTGCCCATTGCTAAACTTGGTCCTAGGTGAGAAGACTCATTTGAATGAATGCCATGTGTAAGTTTTTACCTTGAATCCATTTTGAACTTTCTTTGGTGGGCCACTCTACGATGTTGAGGTCCAGCATTATTTCACATGTTAAATATGCCCAGGTGTAGATGTAGTGTGAATAGAACAAAGAAAATTTAGTGCATTGTGCTTAGAAAAATAAGGTGTATTGCATCAGTAATTTTTAATCAGGCGTTATTATGGTTTTAAAGCAAACTTTCTACAATGCCCTTCTCACGCTTTGACCTTTTTCTTTTTTCATTTCTTTTCATTTTTGGTAGCAAAGGCCACCACATTTTTTTTTGCACTTGTAATTTTAATGTTATCTACATGTGATATATATATATATATATATATATGTCCATTTTGTATATTAAAATTAAAGATATTTTGCTAGAAAATCGTATATATATTAATATTCCATATATTAAAAGAAATATATATTTTTATAATTTTTTCTTAGTTTTACGTATGAATTTTTACATAAAAGAAATATAAATCCTTTTTAAATGAATATCTAATTTGACATATGGCTTTTTGACTTGATTTTTATTTTTTGAACCATTTTACTTTTCTAATTCTGTATTTAATTTTAAATTTTCTTTCCAAATAAATAATATTTTATGGGGCACCAATATATATTTTAGAAAAAATCTTTTAGTTTTCATCCTGATTCTTATTTTTATCTTTATTTGGTTTTAGGATTTCAGGTGTGTATATATATATATATATTTATATATGAGAGGGAGAGAGCAAACAAATAATATATGAGTTCATATGGATATTTATATTATATATAAATTTTTTTAAAAAATTTTTTGTTTTTATTTTTTATTTTCTTTACATATTCTTTTTGAATTTAGACTTGATTTGAAAAGAAATTTAGACTTGAAAAGGAACAAAAAAAATTGAATTTGGGCTTAATTATTTTTATTTTATATTGTTGTTATTAGTATTATTATACTATATAATTATTATTACTTATTAGTGAATCTAACAAATCATTATATAAGTACAATTAAAAATTTTATTAGAAGAAGGTTATCCTCAGAGGACAATGTTTGGGGGATTCGGATTTCGAGGGTTAGAGAGACAACGGCGTTAGAAGAAGGTTAGATGACGGAGTGAGGCTTTGAGACGCTGGAGAAGGGGGGGGGGGGGGGGGGGGGGGGGGGGGGGGGTTTGGGGTGTGGGTGTGGGGGTTGGAATTCCGTGACGAGTGGTAACGGCTCCGTCAAAATAGAGAAATGTCCGGTTTTAACCTTTTTAATTATTGCCGGTTTCTTCCTGCGCCTATAAAAATTTCTAACCGAGTTTAAATAATTTCACCTAAACTAATTTAATAAATTATAGTATTAACTTTTATTTTTAACAAAAATGAAAAAAATACTATAATTACTAAATTAAATTTTTAAAAAAATTTCAAACGTTAATGTGCTAGTAATTTCTTCTTTTTCTTCTGTGTTTTTTTTTCTGCCGAAGTGTTATATATTAAAATTACATATTGAGATGTCGCTTGCAGTTAGTATAAACTTTTCTTTAAAATTAACTAATATAAAACATGTAATTTATTTAATTTTTTATTACGATTATTTATTCCCAATTCAAAATTTTGTAGATTTCGTCCAACCTCTAAGTAATCTTTTATGGCTAAAACCCACAAATCAACCCTCAAATTATACCTAAAATGACAAATTAATCCATAAACTTTTATTTGAGATAATTGACCTGTCAAACTATGATTTTGGGCCAATTAATTCTTAAATTTTATTTTAAGACAATATAACTCTTAATTCAATGGAAACCTCCATTTTCAAATAGAGAACTCTATTTAATTAAGGGTTATATTGTCCCAAAATAATAATTTGAAATGATTGATTATCTCAAAATAATAGTTTTAACTGGTTAATTATCTAAAAATAATAGTTTGAGGGTCCTAAATAAAAGTTTAAGGATTAATATGTTTAAAGAGATAATTTAAGAGGTAACAACTGGATATTTAGCTAATCTTTTGATTAGGTAATTATAGGATTAATCAATTATAAAATTGCAAGAAGGTGGCAAAAGGACGGGATGGGCAAGTTTTTAGATGGGTAATTCGGGTTTGAGCTCAATTCGGCTCGAGTTTGATGGCTTTTCAACAAATTTTAGTTTTATACTCTAAGTTTTTGAACAACTTTGAATTTGGGTTTTTACAGGTTTTGGTGTTTGATTTTTTCTGTCAACCAGATTTTGGACGGATTGGGGTTAGATTTTTTTTATTTAGGTTCACTTTTTCACTTTTAATTGCAACCCTTAAAATGGAAACAAAGAACATGGGCATTTTCTTTTTATTACCAAAACTTCTAAATATTATGTTTCATGCATGTACATGTTTGTAACATAATAATAATAATAATATGATAATAGTCGACGGAACTCCTTTAACTGACGCCTCCTCTTCCAAGATTCTTGCACTTGTATAACATTGGACTTGAGGCATTCTGCAAGGCAAAACAAGATTCTATGTTACAAACATTTCCCAGACAAAACAAAACAATTAAGTTGCTGTTGTGAACATAAAATGAAAAGCTTTCGGAAAAGCTTCAGAACTTGCCTGTCGCTTGCTTGATTTTGGAATCAAGGAAGCCTTTCTTGAAATTCTACCATGAAGAGCGATCCTTTTTTGGGACCTTCAGTACCCATTCCTTCAATGCAAAACTTCTTGCACCCAAAAATCTTTGTCACCAAGGGAATTCCCAGCACAAGGACGACGAAAAACTTGAGGAAATTCAGGTATTTCATCTCCCTCTCTCTTGTTTTTGTCTCTCTTGCTTCTGAAAATAAGTAAGTTGTTGCCAATTTGCCATGGAAAGGACTGCAATATATAGGCTTGGAGGCAATGACCCCATGCTCTGTATGCAGCATTTGATCGCTGGAAAAGCAAAGAAATATTGTAGATATCGTATTGTTAGCTTTTATGGATGTGCTTGATTCCAAATGTCATCGAATTTCTATATTGAGTACAAACAAATGACCATATATAATGTTAAATAGAGAAAGAATTGTTGAGATTGAGAAAGATTATTTGCCTCTATTGGCTTAGTATATTAGCATTTTTTTTGGCCAAAAAAAAATAGAATACATTTGGCTTAGTATATTAGCATTTAGCAAATCGAATTACCTACCATTTTTGTTGAACATGAGGGACAAGAAATCGCAATATGTTCACAAGTTTGGGTAAGGGTTGTTGCTCATGCATGCATTCTTTACAAAATGAATATGGAATTCATAAGGAAAAAATGAAGAGGGCCCTTTAAAAGAGAATTACTTGCATCTGCTTATGTTATAGGTAATTTTCTTTATTTGGGATCTCTTTTTTTTGTTTTCATTTTTTTATTTTCTTTACATTTTCTTTTTGAATTTGGACTTTATTTGAAAAGGGGTTTGAACTTGAAAAGGAACAAAAAAAAAAAGGGAATTTGGGCTTAATTATTTTTATTACTAACAATTAAAGGATGTACAAAGGCCCTTTGAGTGTTTCAGGGCAACAGTGGGGGGCCAATGGTACCTCCCATCTTTCTTTTTTTTTAATTTTCTTTACACATTCTTTTTGAATTTGGACTTATTTGAAGAGGGGTTTAGACTTGAAAAGGAAAAAAAATCAAATTTGGGCTTAATTATTTTTATATTATATTATATACAATTATTATTAGTGAATCTAACAAATCATTTATAAGTACAATTAAAAATTTTATTTTTTTAGTGAATTTAATATTTAATGTACACAGTTTTGTTTTAGTCAATAAGCACTTTCAATATTTTTTATAAATTTTTTTCTTTTATTTTCTTTTTAATGAGATATAGAGAGTGGTGACTATTAGAAAGAAAATTAAAATATTTTTGTTTTGAATTAAAAAAACAGTTAGTCACCTTTTTTGTCCAACTAATAAAAATATGGCATGATATAATTAATTTTAATTACTTGATTGTTCTAAAGTTTTTCACTGATTTGCATGAGCGATCTCCTGGCAACCTTTTCGAGTTACTCTACATGAGGACATCCAAAGGAACCTCATATTGTAGTAGTGATGTAAACCAGAACGCAAAGCTGCATCTCCAAATGGGCTGTCTCTAATCTCAAGCTTCTGCAATCGGGGACAGCCCTCAAGCACATATTTCAGCCCCATGTCACTATCTCCAGCAAAAGCCACTGACAATGTGCGTAAAGTTTTTCACTGATTTTTTTAGTTACGAAGTTGATTGTTCTAAAGTTTTTCACTGATTTGATTTTTTTAGTTACTAATTTGATTGTTCTACTCCTTTTCCAGTTCGGGCAAAAACCCACTTCAAGAATCAACAAATGAACATCAAACAAGGGGAACAATTAATTAGAATGAGAAAGAGAAAAATTGTAAAGAAGATTTTTAATAGAGAAAAGCCATTGTAATAAAAAATGTTGTTGAATATGAATTTTATTGCCTGTGGAAACCAATTGGAAGTTTAAGGCACTCTCAATGGGACTTAACAGGGCCATAAAAAGGAGCAATTGACATTTGCAGCAGCTCTGTGATTACTGAACCGAGTCCAGGCGAGGAGATGACAGACATGAGACCCCCAGCATTGGGCCCGTATGACCATCTAAGAACCACATTAAATGGGCCAGAGCAAGCTGATCTAATAAAGAATTGCCCTTAGCTTCATCTCAGCCCAACTCCCCAAGGCATCAGTACGAACTACGACACGACAACCCCATAGGCCATTGCAAGCAGACCAGCACCGTGCCGGTAGGAAGCTTTTAGATGAAAAAAATATTATTATAAATATTTCCGATCTTCAACGAAATGGTAATTGAACTTCCTTCCATGTTCCAAAGCTTCCCAATCTCGGCTTCACCATGGCAACCCCTTCTCCTCCCACCACTCCGAACGGCCGATTATCTCGAGTTTTCAGCGAATCAGACGAAACCCAGATTCTCAAAAGTGTAATCAGAGCCACCAAATCCGTCCCTACACCAATCACAACCGTTGGTGCCCAAACAGTCGACCGCATCGTCAAGCGTCTAAACTACAAGTTCACTCCTACTCAAATCAACGACAAGCTCCGTAGGCTGAGACTCAAGTACCACAAACATGCAAGAAGCAAGTCCCTCGTAAGAACCCATCACGACCGAAGAATCTTCAAGCTTTCCAAAAGAATATGGGGCAAGAAAACAACCCCCAAGAAGAATGAGAGGGAAGAAGAGGATATCAGAAATGGAAGGGGAGACGGGGTTGGGAATTTGGAGAAGTTTCCTTGTTTGGTGGCGGAGTTTTCGAGACTTTTGCCCGATAATGAGGTGTGGAAAGAGAGGATGAAAGGGCTGGAAGAAGAGAAGTTGAGGAAGATGGATCAAGAGTGGGTAACTTTGAAGGTTGAAGAAGCTAAATTGGTGGCTAAGAAGGCTGAGTTGATGCAGCATCAGATTATGGTGATAATTGGGGAAAATGGTTCTGCTAATGGGATTAATTAGTCTCTGATTTTTCCTAGTTCTCTCCTTGTAGTTCCAATTTCATGGTACATAAATTTACACCTGTGTAATTGACTACACCGTTTTGTGGACTTTTGGGGCTGCATACTCAGGAAAATTGTAGATTTTGTAAGGTTAACCGATGTTATTGTGCAGTCCGTTTAAGGCAAATGTTTGTCGAGGAAGTTGAAAGATTGAAACTTTACCTTGCTTTTAGCCCTTCCGTCTGCCTTCTGTTTTATGATGTTTTAAGCTTCAGGTTTTGCCTCTTCTGGTCGGCTTTAGCAGCATTTTAGGCCAATACTAACACCTTTGAGATCGAAATTTCGTACTGTGGCCGTGTGGGTTTGTCTTTGTTATCTGGTTAGGCCTTTTAAATTTCTAGAATTATTTTTGCGGTCTTGCTGGTATTTCAGTAGCTATTGAACGGCACAAGGAGAGTTAAAAGAAGAGAACATCCTGTATGTCCATTTACCGATTCTTGCTATAAAATTATTGTATATTTGTATGCCAGGAGTTAGATGTGCAAATATTGCTACTCATGTATTTAGAAAAACGAAGTTTGTTAGCTGAAAGAGAATATACATTAAATCACAAATTTTGGACTTTTGAGATCATTGAATCACAAAAAAGAATGCAGCCTCAAGTATCTGAGCTTCCCAATTTGATCAAATTTTGATGCTTTTTCCTTTCACTTTTCTCCTCAAAAACCTCTATACTTATTTTGGAAATGGAAAAAGCACCCATTTTTCACTTCTTCCTTCCATTGAAGAAAATTTACTCAGGAAGCAAAATGGAAAACAAAGCAGGCAGAATAGAACGTAAATTAGATTCGCAAGTAACACAGAGACAATCAAAATTGGGTGATCTCCAAGAACAAAACCACATAGCACTAAGAAAACGCAGAAATCAATCAAATCTCAAGAAAAAAGATTTCATCCACACAAGATATTAAATATTTTATATGTATCTAAGATGCTGTAGCAATGACATTACGTCATCAACACTACGGTAGAGAAAGCAAGAAACAAGCCTAAAATGGAATTCTCCCATATAAGAGAACAACATTACAAACCAGGAATTCCAGAACAACCCAAACTGTTTACGCAGAGCATAAACACATGACATCTATTTCTGTTTTCATCCATCTTTTGGATACTGAGCAACTAACTTAATTACTTAGCAAGAATATTTTGCTGGGCCTGATTCTCCTGCTGCTGCTGATAGTTGAGAGGCCTCCTGAAGAGCATGATATGTGGCTCAGGGCGATGAATAGCATAATGAACCCAACCACGACTCTGCTGCACTCCAATAGCACGCCACTCATTCTACAAAAGAACATCAACATGAACCAAATACCCTTGAAAACCCAAAAACCATGGAATAGAGTGATAAAACATGAGCCATAGGATACGACATGGGAAACCATAGTTCATATTATTCATCCAATTCATAATTGAAAACAAAGTAAGTTGATGCAAATCAACTAGCTCCTATGAGATCAGAATCATAAAACTACAAAATTTGAAGTTACATATGGGAAATCAGAAGGACAAATGACCATTGCTCTCCCAAAAACAACACATAAGACATTTGTAATCAGATGCTAAGATAAGATGGAAAATTGAAAGTAAACTTAAAATGAAAGACCCAGATGTTGTAGCCAATCAGTTGCGATATTGAAAGCCAGTTATTTCCACTGAAATCAAATTTAAAAAAAGAACTAAAAGGGCATTAAAATGAAAGAGAGAGAGATTTCAGAGAAAACCCTAGAGACATACTTCAGAGAGAAGGCGATTCTTGGGGAGAAGTTTGGCCACTTCCGGGGGAAGAACAACATGCCTGTACGGACACCACCATAAAAATGAAGTAAATAAAATAGAGTAAAAATCGAAACCTAATGTCCAGAACAAACTAAACAGAATTGAAGAGATCAAAACCGGTGAAGCCAAAACGAAATTGAAGTAACACCTGTACTCATAAGTATCATCGAAGTATTTCTCAGAGTATTGGATCTGGCCCATTGTTTCACCTAATTTTCTTACTCAAATTTAGCGTCGAAGTTCGATTTCAGGATTTGATCTACAAAATAAGAAGCCAAAAGAGGAAAGAGGAGAAATCAGCGAAATAACACAATCGTTCATTAGAACAAAAAAGAAAACTGAAAATATCTCGAAATAATAATCGGAAAACGAAAAGGAAGGAAGTGGAGTGTGGAGCGTACCTTGAAGAGCGCGAGCCGCGAGGGAATATGAAATGAGATGAAATGAAAGAGTGAGGGACGGGGAACGGAAGTGGAACAACTATAAAAACTAGAGGGCAAAAGCGTAATAAGGATATTTTGGATGGGGGTGAAAACGTAAACTGAATCTCCTTTTATAGTTTTATGGGTTTTCTTTTACCTTAAATAATTGTGATTTAGAAATTTGAATTTTGAATTTTAAATTTTGAATTTCTCCCGCTTTTGGATTGAATCATTTGTCCATGGAATAAATAAATAAAAATAACCAATATTTAATTATTTATACCATCATCATTCTTCTCCTCTCGTTTGGGTTCGATTTTGATTCTCCCAACGGTTTCTTCCATCCTCCCAAGCAACCTTCAAAGTTGCTGTTTATTGAATCCGACGACATAAATTATGCCACGTTGCTTCGACGTAAGAATATTAGTACTAGTATAGAGTATAATTAAGCTCGACTTAGAAAACAGAATAAATTATTGTTAACTATGATTAATCATAAATGTTGGGTTTGGGATTACGATTAGGATTAGGATTAGGGTGGTGACCAAAAGAAATTACAAAGTGCAAGCAATTTCAAGTAACAACGGACAAATTTGGGATAAACATATACTCTTTCTTTTTTCCTTCCATAGACTGATAGAAGCAATTAAGACCAATGAAATTTCATAAAAATGGCTATTTTTTAACATTAAATAGTGTCAAAATTTTCTAAATTGCCCCTAGATCGTGGTATATATATGTACCAAATCTATGCGTCTCATTCTCATCTCTCCTTTTTTTTTTTCTTTTTCTTTTTAATTTCTGTGCTACAAACCAAAAGAGGAACAAAGAAAAAAGTATGAACCGGTACTACTACTACTACTTAATTGACTTCCTTTTTCCTGTACAACGAAAGAAGGGGAAAAAAAAAAGAGCTAAACCTGTACATTTAGGAGGAAAAGTCTATTAAAAAACTCACTTCTCCATGCTCAAAATTTCATATGTTAACCCCACAGCCCACACTATATATAGTCGATGAGGTCATTAATCTTCTGATTTACCAATCAATCGAATTCCCGGGGCTGGCTTCTGCAGAATTGACGTACCCTGGAAGATCATCATTTGGTAGTCTCTTTTATATCTGTTCAGCTGCAATGTCAAAAAACAATACATATGTTACATCCATCAAATAGATTTAAAGGTGAGGTGACCGTTAAACCTCAAGAAAGCGGGTGAGAAATGGTCATACCTCCTCCTGTGTTATCTTGTCGAATCCAAATTTCTTTGTCCAAATGGATTCCGCTTCATCAGCTGCTGGGAGCACAAGAGTTTTCACATTTAGGAAGCCAAACAGCTTCTCAAGGCAATTAAACAGACACTGGAAGTAACCCTGCATAACCAATTGTTCATTTAGTTAGAATACATGTTGCCTTTAAGAAATAAACAAATGACCAAATAAGAGCTTGATTGGGGGGACAGAGTTGTTGCCATCAAGTGGTGATAGTTACCTGTCCTTGACATTCGGTACTTGTTGCAACTAAGGGAATCTCAGCCACTTCCTTCCCGAAAATCCTAAAAATACCCGCTGACACGATCACTTGACTGCATGTTGCATGATTGGGAAAAAATAAATCACGTTTAGATAACCCAGTCTGGAAGATAACACTGAGAAGAAAATTAACAAATCAGAGAAAAAAAGTCTCACTTGACTGTTAATATCGCACAGTACATGCCACCAAAATCTTGGCCTTTCACAGTTCTCCTGCAAAACCAAGTACAGCTATTATTCACAAAGCAAAATTTCAAGGGAATGCAACAAAATGACAAACATCAAGAAAAAAGCAATAAAATACACAGAAAAAGACACTATCATCACTCACCCGTAAACCATTGATGGGATGAGATCACCTTTAGTTGATCCAGAGTCACTTATAGGATCAAAACGTTCCTAAAGCACAAAAGTATCATCATAAATCAATTAGTACTAAACTGCATAGCTTCCTTTTTACATCAAAGAGATAACCAGTACGGACTACAAGACCATGGATCATGCATTACATGCACTGCAGCAATGAGAATACTCAAAGCTTATACGATAACCATACAGGCCAAACAACATGGTAAGGCCCTAGCGGCCTAAAAGCAGACTATTTTACTTTCTAACTAATGATGCTGTTATATCAAATGGATGGTCAGCAGTGATTTTATTAAAGCACTGCAGAAAATTACTTACATGGAAGATTGCAACTGCCTTGGAAAGCAACACTCTAGTTTCATCAGATGTCATTTTCCCACTGAGAACCCTCCATCTTATATCAAGATTGGCCTTGCTTTCCAAACCACTTTCTTCATGCTTCTTCTTTACAACGAGCAGAGATGAGGCAGGAAGCTTCTCTTCTCCACGAACTACTAATTTCTGTAAAGCAGAATGAACTTTATTGCAGTCTGGGCAGCAAAACCACTTTCCTTTTGGCAATTCCTGTTGAAAATTTGGCGTCAATACTAATTTATTATTACATCAATATTGGAAAAACTACGCATAATTTAACATAAATAAATGGCACCTCAAGGTCATCCATATTGTGATCCCTCAGACAGCCCACGTGATACTCTCTCTCACACTGATAAGAGAAAAATGGAAAAAAGATCATTAAGTGTCAATCACTACGTACTCAGACACTTGAATTTGACAACTGCAAGCGCAAAAAGAACCAAGAAGATATGCCATGTACTTAAGACACTTGAATTTAACAACTGCAAGCACAAAAAGAACCAAGAAGATACCTGATCACAAAGTATAACAGTACGAGGACCAAATCCTGACTTGCTAAAAGCATGGCCTCTGCAAATCGAAATAACATGTTAACAAAGAAGGGAACATAGGTCAAGGAGATGATGAGAGTGAGAAATAAAGTAAAACAACAAAATGATGGGCACAAACAGATTAGTCTCCCCGGGAGTGCAGCACCCGACCATGTTGAGATCAGATATTACTCAATTTGCAAACATATATAAATCGTTCAGTTCAGATCAGATTAATCAGAGTGTAAGATTTCGAATCTAGGTTGTAATGTTAGATTTAACAACTGTTTTCAATTTCTGTCTGGGTACTTGTAAATGTTTGTTAGATGGAAATACAATAGAAATTTAATTTAGTTAAAGATTCACACACTTTGAAGGGAGCAGGAGACCAGGTTTTGAGGATAAGATGATTGATTCGTAACAACATTAGAAATTTTCCTAATGGTCATAAAAGAATGAAGATGACCTGCATAGCACACACACACTGAGAACTTCAGTCTCTGGAGTTTTAATAATACGAATGCATCTCTTGGTTATCTGTTCAATCGGATCAATTCCAGCAATTCTTCCAGCAGCTATAGCATTTGCATTTTTTTCCACAAATTTCTCCTTTTGGAAGGTATTCTGGCAATACCTACAGTGCCAGGTACCAGTTGGAATGCTAGGTAGAGAAACACAGTCTGCAATCAGCCAGAAATACTTCATGAGCACAAAATAGATTGAAAACTGACCTTTGTGGAAGGCCCTTGGACATGTATCACAACACAATATCCAAGAGAGAAAGTTCAAAACTGACCTTTGTGAAAAGCCCTTGGACATGTATCACAACACAATAGATTCCCTCCATCCAAACAGATGCTGCATAGGTCATCATTCTCATTTGTAGAGAACTTCCGACTTTTCAACAGAGATATCGACAATTCATGGAGAGACACTCCATTTGATGTGTAGATGTGTTGAAAACTGTAAACAAAGACAGGTCAATATATAACTAAATAGATAAATACACTAAACACACATTCATTCTTATTAAATTTCAATGTTCCAGGCTAAATTTTAGTTGCCCTTCTCAATCAAATATTGTCACTGCAATTGCTACATGGAAAAAACATGCAGAACCTATATGAACTGTGGTTCAGTATTTCAAGATATCAATCACAAGATCAAAATGGAGCAAAAGCAACAAAGCTTGACAAATTAAGAATGAACAAGAGACTTACGGCTTGCGACGAGTTGCCCAACCAGCATGAGCTTCAAACTGTGAGGGGCTGATCTGCTCATTTAACACAAAGAAAATCAAATATCTGGGAAGACTTGAAAATGATGATTTCACAGGCAAAACAGAAAAGGTACCTCTGCATTGCAGCAGGTGCAAAGTATTCCAAATCCCTTTTTATAACCAATAAGCATTTTCTGCAACACATCAAATCACCACTCAGAAATGACATAATCTAAGTTAGAATAAACAAAATTTTGGTGAAAACATATTTCCACCAACCTGTCCACCAACAAAATACGCTAGTTCAGTTCCCTCTGGCAACCCATTTTCCTCAAACACCAGTTTATGCATCCGCAGGTCCCTTTGAAAGCAGTTTCAAAGAGATTAAGACAATAAAATTCAGGGGAAAATAAAAGCCAAATATGACTACATCAACTAGATGGACCAGAGCAATTGTCAAACAGGTAAACAGAATATCTAAACACAAAGATAATACTTACTTTCTAGTTACTCTTCCCTGACCCTTAGTTTGTGACAAGCTGCATCTTGAAGCACTGATAGGAGACCTTGGAACCACATTTGGTTTGGGTGATCTGAAATAAATCAAACAGAGATTGATCGAAATTTTAAAATAAAGGATTGAGGGAGTAATATAAAAGCAATATCCTATCTTTGATCCCGCAGAATAGAGAAAAAGAAAAGTGTTATCATGTGAGAAAGGTAATAAGGAAACTTTCTGTGTTCATTTGTATATAAATTGCAATCATATAAATTATATAAGCAGCAAATATGAAATCCAGTAACCATTTACACAGATTTACTGATCTTTATAATCAGCAACATGCATAAAACCACCACAACACTCATAAGTCATACGTTTAACAAACTTAGACCAAACTTTTGCATCTGCTGATATTAAAATGTGAATGCAACCCAGAGTTTTAAAACAATACGGACAAGAATGCTTCCAATATAAGGAATTACAACTAAATTTCATTTCTCCACCTTACATACTCGGGAAAAGAATATATTTCCTATCCTTATTACTGTTTTTCATTTCCTATCATTGTTACTGATCTAACAAAGCCAAGGCCATATAATTCTGGGTTTACTACAAGTTAATAATACTGCAGCCATGATAACAATGAACAAACAAAATGAATAAAATATTACAAAGGTGAACCAAAAAACCCAGGCTAGAGAGACAGAACAAAACATACCTATCATTAGCATCAGCTACTTCAATTAGGCTGTCTTGAGACTCTTTCGCATCAAGGCATGAATTACATAGAATCACAGGTTTCTCAGAGCCAGCTCCAGTAATAGACACTGCAATAACAACAGGCATATAACATTAAACTGTCTGGACAAACATCAATGAAAAATGAGAAAATATGCACACACACAAAAAAAAACTGTAAAAAATCAACCTCTGCAGTTCAAGCAAAAGTTGGATTTCTTCATGGAAGAACCAATCACCATTCTCAGAGCATTCTCCAATGTGGTCACTGAGTTCTCTTTGCATGCATTCATTAAATCACGCAGAGTGCTCCCGTTCTCCAGGAAAATATACTCTGCTGGACGTTTGTTTGAGCTGCCCGCATGAATCTCGTATAAGGTAGGTGCAACAGTCTACGTTACGATGAAAAGATCCAAAAAAGCACCATTAAGATATTTTCATATTGGCAGAAGAAGTGCTATAAAAAGACCATTAATAAATCAATAAAGCCCTTACCTTAACCCCCTTGCATGCACTACAAAAACACAATATCCCAGAGCCCTTTATCACTCCCTGAAGCCCACGAGTCCCGGAAGCTCTTGTAACCTACAAGAACAGAAACATTGAAAAACCAAATGGGAAAACGAAAGTGCAGGACATTCAAGCATTTCAGCAATGAAAATTTTCCAGAACCATACCTTTGAGCTTCGTGCATACCGCACATTTACTCCCTCAAGCATACCCGAATCAAAAAGATCCTTTAACTTTGTCGGGAAACTTCTGACAGACTTAGTAGTCACATTGGTTTCCTTCTTCATTGGACTATACACACTTTCAGCCCTATTATCATCACCACCACTTTTCGCATCACTCTCTTCTACAACTGCAGCATCTCTCATAGTAGTTTCTTTCACTGTCTCCACCTTTGGTTTCAACAAGGATCGAGTAAACCTCCTTAGAGGCTTCTCTTCTTTCGCCACCTCCTCTACCTCACTATCCCCCTCGCAACTAGCCAGAACCACCCTTCCCGAATCCCCTTCGCATGGCTCACTTTGCCTCACCAAATTCTCCTTTTCTTTTCCTTCTTCTACATTCTTCGTTGCATGTTCCAATTCACTTTCATTCTCTCTGACGTCGACATCCATGTTCGATTTCTTTTCTTCCTCCTCTTTAACTTCTTCTTTTTCTTCCGCTTTATCTTTTTGTTCTTCCTTTTCTCCTTCATTTTCTTCCACCTTCTGTGTTCCTTCTTGTGAACCTATCGCGGCCTTTTCTAGTTCAGTTTCTTCCTTTCCTTCTTTTTCAACCTCATCTTCACACATTGGTTCAACAACCCCATCTTTAACTTCCTCTTCCTTTTCCAATTCCACCCTTTTTGACTCCTCTTCTTCAGACCCCATCACTTCTGTCTTCGGCTCATCCACATCCAGCACATCACTCTTCGCCTCTTCTTCACTCATCAAATCCACCGATTCCTCCGCAACTCTCACAGATTTCTCTGAATCACCCTTTTCTTTCTCAATCAGCGCTTCTCTCTTCAATTTCTTGTTCCCCTGTCGACCTGGGCTCCATACCGGCTCAATTTGCGCCTTTCTGGACCGAGTCCGACCCAAAGACCCGCAGATCTCCGCTTGAACCTTCAAAGCAAACTCGAATTCACGCTTCAGACCCGTCCTTACCCGAGATAACACCAAGAAATCCTCCGCGTCCGTACCGTTTGCCATTTAATTTATTTAACCCGCAAAAAAGAGGCAAAACCCCAGATCAAATCAAAAACCCTAAAGACTCTGTTTCCAGAAAAAATTCAAGATGGATTTTCAAACACATGCATGGAGATGGATCAACAAACGGAATTTTTTTGCGGTTTTTGGATTAATATGAACAGTGGATGGAAAAGGGGAAAAAATTAGGGTTTTCTTTCTCGGTTTTGTTTGTTTTGCGGATTGATGGCAGGAAGAAGGTGGGCTCTCTTTGAAAGAGGAAAAAAACAGGGGAGGAAAGAGAGTGAGAGGAAAGAGAAAGAAGGCGAGATAGGACAACCTGTTTATTTATCGGATGACCAAAGTAACCCTCACGAATCGACAAGGTTTTCCGATTTACCTTATGGGTCAGAGACTTTTATTATTTTTGTTTGATCCTTAGAATTTCCAATTTTTTGCATTAGTGACCCCACATATTTCAGGAACTTATGTAAGCCAAGACAAAGTTAGAGGAAAATCAATGTAGTACATTTTTGAAAGGTTATACCATTACAAACTGTCTTTTTAAAAGGTGTTATATATATATATATATATATATATATGAGAAGGGGTTATTTTATACTCGGTGTAAGATTAAGAGTTTTACATCCTTATATAACTTAACATACAATTAATATTTAATTAATTCAACCATTGAATTTCATGCTCTATTTACATACATTGTGCATGTAAATTTTAAGTTAATTTAAAATATCTATCATATGTCTTAATGCGATAGAATTTTTTACCGTTAAATATATATTAAAAATATCTAAAAATGTTAGATTCTAAATCGCTATCATAAAAATATCGAATTGACTTGAAATTTTAAGTAGATGATAAATTCAAATATATCTTTAAATCCCCGGTCAGATTGTTAAAATATTGATTGTACGTCGAGTTATACACCGGATGTAAATGGATCCCTCCTATATATATATATATATATATTGAAGTTCTATTTTGAAGTTCTGAAAACACTAGGAGGGGGCTATGTCACTCCCCTCCCTTCCTTTTTTTTTCGTATCAACTTTTTTTAATAATAATAATAATACTTACTTTATTAAAACTAACAATATAATAAAATATAAATATTTATTATAAATAAAAATAATTTAATTTCAATTAATTTTAGTTTTAATTATTTGAATATTATAATAAAGATTAATAATTTAATATTATTATTGACATATTTTTATAATATAATAATACTATAAAAATCACATAATAGTAAACTCAATTTTTTTTATTTAAATCAAGTGATGTCAAACTTTAAACATGAGAAAATTTTTTCAAATTTATTTTTCTTCATTCATAATATTCACGTCTAGCAGCTGGCGAGCGAGTGGTTAGTGGCCAATAGCGCCCTAGTTGATGGCATTCCTTCCTGCGTTGGGAGGGATATGTTATAAAACCATATAAATTCTTAATTACTATAGAATATTTTATGTGAAATACATATCAATATACTTTATAATTTAGATTAAAAGAAAAAAAAAGCCCACAATTAAGTGCGTTGGGTCATTATCTAATTTATATTTAGATACATAAAGAATTTAGATTTTAGGGTAATTAAAAGATATTTATCATATTCACTTTAAACTATCGGTCAAATTCTACTATTTTGAATATATCATCACCTGACTTGATTCTTTTATTGAACAATCATATTACTATACCTCCCATCATGAGAATATAAGCCAATTACGACATCTTTCGTATCACAAAAATCATGTTAACCTAGTGTAGCTACAAAATTTGTCTTATTTTTAAGTTAGTAAAATGGCTTTAACAATAAATAAATAATTTAAAAGTAGAATTAAAAAACTATATACCAAAACACCAATTATATAATATGATTTTTTAGGTAAATTTTATTAATATGTTTAAATATATTATGGTTGTTGGTTTTTTAGTGGCTAAAGGCTCAATTAAGGCCCTAAACTTTTAAGATTTTGTCAAATAAGGCCCTAAAAACACAATTTCAACAAATTAGAACCCATACTTAGAAAATTATGACAAATTGGATTTGTTGTTAGTTAATTCTAGTGTGTGAGGTATATATAAATTGAAAAGTACATGAAAATTTTATATCATGCTACATATATTGAATTTATTTAGATTAATATTGTTTGATTTTTAATTAATATGTTGACAACATTTTTCTCTCAAAATTAATGTCCATGCATGACATGCATCAGTTTTCATCTAGAGAATACCTAATTTGTTATAATTTTCCAAGTATGGGCTCTAATTTGTTGAAATTGTATTTTTAGGGCCTTATTTGACAACATCTTGAAAGTTTAGGGCTTTAATTGAGCCTTTAGTCTTTTTTAGATCATAAAACCTTATTAGATTTCAACTAAAAAGTAAGAAACATTGCGTCTTTTCCCCTCTTTATTGAAAATCAAATTTGGCATCATATATGGACTTTGAACTAGGTTCAATGGGGAGCATCTTGTACCTTTTCTTTAGGTTCAATTGAAGTGAAAATAAAAGAAAAAACTTGTTCTAATCATTCACGGTCAATAAGTGATATATCATATATACAATAGATGTTTAAATGATAGTATCATATCTTAAACTAAATTAATAAGACTTCATGACAAAAAGATATAAAATAATTCTTCGAATGCTTTTAAAGTGTATCAACACATGTTGAGTTGAGTGGAATGAGCTCAATACCCTTTTAAGTATGGTCTCGGATTTAAGTATTATGAATGGAGAAAATAAATTTGGAAAAACTTCACTTTATTTATGATTCGACGCGACTCGAATAGTAATAATCGTAAACCATTAAATGATACGGATAACTATAGTTATATAAAAAAAATGCTTTTAAGGTGTAAGTTACAATAATACTCCAATCATTCTTCGCATTGATGCTTTAAAAATATAAATCAAATACTATGTATACAAAAAAAATTAAGCCAAAACGAGACAAGAAAGTCATCTCTCCTTACATACCTCACGCTTTTAACCAAGAGAAAATGTAAAAAAAAATCATGATGAAAAATTTCAAGGCGGGAATTAAAATAGAGAACGCATAAGAGGACTTCTTAGCAAATTTCAAAGATCAGCCGGGGCAGAACCCACAAAATTAAAATGACAATTGAACTCTACTGTTATAGGGGTATTCTCGTCCAATGCCGAGATTGGGAAGGTAACTCTATCCGAATCCTTTGCTTCTCGTATTAATTAGCCCTAAACATTTTTTAAACTCGTGAATTTTCGCGGCCGAAACGATACTACCCAATCAAACTTCGCCAAATAATTCTCGCGAGAGCATTAAGATTTTGCTGAGCTAAATAGCACAAATGAAAGACACGGAGGCCCACATGCCTTTTATAGCGCGTGAATTTCACATAATTGCTTGTGGTTCGGTTGGAATCAACTCAATCAAGTGTTCGTACTTCTTACTTCTTACTTTACGTATATAGCGCGGCAGGAAAGAGTATTCAACGCCCCTAAAGGTGGCGCGTGAGGGAAAATAGTGGATTATGCGAACGCTTATATTGGGGAAGATGGGTAATATATATGGGGTGAAAAGTGAGAATTTTTACAATGATGGCGGGAAAGGATAATAGGGTGCCACGTGGAAAATAATTTTATAGCCGTTAGTGGATAGTGGATTTAAATTCTATAGTAAAAGTGAATTTGTCAACTATAGTCAAGTGGTCGTACAATTTCATGTAGATTCTTCTGGCTTCAACAAAATAAATTTGGGTTGGGATTCAAATCCTTGAAATTTGAGGCAGGGTTTAGTTTATTGGCTTTAACAACGGCATCATTGGATGAAAGAAAATGGAGTTCAAATGCTGACTTGGGTTGTTAAGGGATCTTCATGGATAAGCCATTCTTGGCAGGCAGCAACAAATTATTAGCAAAAAGCTGTAAATTGCTAGGAGATGTTGCCTTCGGATTCCTAGCTCGACTGTTCTATTATGCATAATTGTGTCAAGAACTGGCTCAAATCATGGTTAAATTGAGGACACCTAGTGGTCGAGTTTTGTTCACGAGGCTGGAAATGTTCCATTAACTTTAGAATTATGTGGATATAGTATGGTTGAACGACATGGAAATTGTATGTACAATAATGGAATTTCGGGTGACAAAATGATTCTTGTTATGCTATTCGAGATTTAGTAGTCGACAAGAGCACTTCGAAGATTTTAACTTTATATTAGAAGGAAGCTTCTAACGAAGACAATGTCGGTTAGATGTTCTAAGAAACCAACAACTTCGTTCCTGTTTCCTCATAGAAAGGATCAAAGATATCCATTCAGTGTCCAAGTTGTTACTATCTTCCCGTCTCAAATCTTTTTTCGATTGAGAGGAGATTTTGGGTAGGTCTCTAGTTTCTTGATTGCTGTTGTTGTCTCGAGGCTTATATTGAAACATACTCTTAAGAAACTATTGACCCCTTTTGTCCATTATAATTGGCCTGGTCAAACTAAAAGCCTCAAACCAAAATGGCTGGGCCATTGGGCTCAAAACATGCTTGTCAGTGGAACTTGTAACATATACGAACGTTGATCTGAAATCTTACGGGAAAGAATATTCCTGATTTTGAGCGGGATAACTTAAAGCCTGCTGTTCCACTTTCTCTTGTCTGCCTGCTGCTCCATATTGAAAATTGGAGCCTTTTAATAAGGAAGTGATCAGATATCTTTCTCAGGAAATAAAAACCCAATATCTTAGATAGTCAGGACTCAGGAGTCTCTGTTTTGTAGTATAATAAGAATAATATCAAACAAATTTAAAAAGAAAAAGGTACCCCTTTTTTCTAATTATATCAGAATTCAGAAAAGGCCATTAATGTTGTCTGCGTGATGCCTTCTGTGTGCACAAGCTTGAGGCTTGAGCTAGCTAGCAAGAGCAGAAATGATGATAATGGATTCTTATTTGGTTCCTTTGTCTTGCTGTTTGAGTTTGCTTTCAAGGTCTCCATCACCAATTCGGCAATTCCTATATAGAGTACTTAGAGATCAGTTTAAAGCGTCCTGTTCTGTTCGGAGATAAATTGTAGCTTTGCAGGATATTTACAATCAGTCTACAGGGATCTAGATTATGTCTCCTTGTTTATGCAAATCCTTGGAGACTTTGGTCCGTAGAGTTACTGCTTGTTGAATGCTTTTGAACGGGTCGGGCTTCAGCTCAAGCTGGATATAGCAGGCCAGCCTTTTCAAATTTGGCAAGAGAACTAGGTTATTTCGAAGTTGTTGAAGGAATTGAACTCCCTTTTGTCCTTGTTTAAGTATGAACATATCAAATCAGCTGGAAGACTTTAAACTGTGAAAAGCTTGTGCTGCTTGAGAGGATTAACCACGCAATGCTAATAGTATAAATTGCCACCTTGGGTTTATAAATTACAACACAGCTGATATGTAAATTGAGTATTTTTCTCTGTTGTAACCCAAAACAAGGGGGATTTCACTATGTTTAATCACTCATAATTTAAGTATTTCTTTATGGTTAAAAACTGCATGTGCGTTTGTATCTGTAAAATCATGATCGATGCCTCAAAAGATATCACATAAAATAATGGACAAATTCTGCGCATGTGCAGTGTTTTTCTTCTTCTTCTTTTTTGCCTTTTGTTATACTTTTTCTTGTTCCGCCGGTTGGTTGCATGGCGTTTGAGTTCTTAGAGATATCCCCCATTAGCAGCTGGCCATAGCCTGGCTGTTAATCACCATAAACTAAACAGAAAGGATAAGGTAAGTAGTAGATGGAATGAGCTGCAATCCCTTTGTCGTTGTTGGGGGACTCAAAGCATAGCATTAAGCAGAAAAATTCATAAAACGATCTGGATTCAGTAATACTATCAGATTGTTCTCATGGTTTTGTTAAATATGGCGCCTGCGCCTTGCTAAATTCTGATACATCCAGGTACAGAACCAAAATCACAAATGCAGAGCAAACCATGAACCATTGCTTATTTCATATAAAATACACGGAGAAACTTCTGAAGGAAGAACAAACAAGAGAAAACGTAGTCAAACAAAGATTACCTAAGTAGAAAACTAACTCCCGGCCATGTTACAAATGATACTTCATAACCTTTTTCCAATGATCTAATCAACATGACGAGAAGACAGGTAATGAAACTGCCAAAGGATTGAAGTTGCCCTGTGAGAAGAAACCAGCCTTCAGGCTTCAGTGAAATCCGATTGCAATTAAAAAACAAAACCCAGTTTCTCCCATCACATGAAGTGAAGAAATAAAAGAGATTAACCTCAACCTGAAGGTGCATGCCAAAGGATCATAGTTGCCCTGAGGGAGAAACAGGCTCCCTGGGGTGGTAAGATAGATTTGCAATTCAACCAAACCCTATTTCTCCCCTAATATCAAATTCATATATCTTTTATTTTTATACTCTGCCACCTCCCACCATGCTGAAAAGACCCACTAAGCCATTGCTGCTGCCGAGGTTTGTTGGGTTCTGGCATGGTGGAGGTGGCACCAGGACTAAGTGAAACGACTACCAATCTTGATATAGCTCATAAGTACCCATATATAATCCTCTAAGCGGCTTCTAGCTTTGGCTGATCGGGATGATGATATATGTGAGAAAGCTTTCAAAAAACAGAAAACAATGTGATACTTAAATTGCAGGTTTCCTCACCATCTGGTTTATACCAAATGAAATGACCGCATCTTCCAAGGGATATGCGGCGACCAACTCCATTGCTCTCCACATTTGGTGACCACAACTTTAGCCTTTTTCTTCCCTTTTTCTTCCTTATTCTTTTGCACTCTTTTTTGCCTGCCTTACCAATAAAATAGTACTATGCTTCAACCTAGAACACTCCCAATCCCACACGCGCTACACGCTTTGTTTGAATGGATTCATCTTGCTTATGACAAGGACCCGGATGAACGTAGCGCGTGCATGGTACATTCTAGTTGCTTATAAATTGCTTTGCCTCAAATTATACCTTGCTTGGATTTGGATTTAACTTTGTCTCCATTAGTTCTTTAGCTAAAGCATTCAAATTCATTGTTAATATTGCAAAAAGTGAGGGAAAGGGAAGATGCCAAGCAGAAGTTCCATCCAACTGACGGCGTAAGGCTTAATCTTGAATTAAAAGTTAAAACTAGAGAGGATTTAGATAATGTCATCATGTGAAGATCAACAAAGAAAGAGATGAACAAGAATACTGGTTTCAGAATGGGAAGATGATCCTAACTCTAAGTATATTAAATGAATTAAGCAATTATCTCAATGTGGAGTACTATCTCATACAAAAGCGTGGACTACTTACGGTATATATGAAAAAAAAGACTTGGAATCAAACTCAACAACCTGTCAAGGTACAACATTTATAGCATGGAGTGCGTATTAAGTTTATTCTTCTATCCAATCTATATTTTAAAATGTTTGAGGGTTGCTTAAGGAATTGCGTAGAGGTGAAGCAACAAGTATAAAGAGAAGTAATAACAACTTGAAATTTGATCTGGATGATCACTTCAGATAGGAAAGAGTAAGCCAGAAGGCCCAATTTCTGCCCTAGGGTTCTTACTCCTGGAAAATATCAGCTCCTGAATTTGTTGATTCCAGTGTTATGATACAATTAAAAGAATCCCCCCCTTTTTTTAGTTCTAGACAAAATTATCATTTCTTTTGGGAGTAGGAAACTCTCACCCCCTGACTACAGGAACCAATGATACCTTGAGTGAAGAAAACTCTCTTTTGATCTGTAAATGTTGTTAACTGTACTTTATTACAGTTTGCAGCCAGTGAATTGAGATGTTTAAAAAGGTGGCTGGGGAATTCCTTGGATATAAAGAAAAGGACCAGCAACTGAAAAGGAAATCCCTAAGCATATCCTTTTGAGCTTTAGCAAATATCCCAAATAGGCTATGTAATGCTTAAGCCATGTGTCAGGCTCTCCAGTTAGTGCATTTGTTTAATGCTCCAACTTGAGTTAAAAATGCAGCAAACTATTGACCCTGATGACTTTTTTCAGTTATAATTAATCCAATAATGAAACTGAAAGTAGGACGTTTAGTATAATTGATCAAATTAAACCTAATTCAGCTGATCTTATCACTTACTTTAAGCTTTCTAGCTTTTAGGTCCTAACTGATATCATCTGGAGCCTATCATAACACTGAAAGCCCTGGTCTGAAGGAGAATGTGGATGAAAGGTTAGACAAGAATAGAGGGAGGAAAATTAAAAATAAACTGCTGTTTTGGCTTTTCGAAATGGAATTATTTTTCTTCTTTATTCTTCTTAAGTTTAAATATGCTTATTAATTTTGCAATAGGAAAAAGGATCGCCTAAAAACCAGGAGAAATTTGACAGAAAAGCACAACCATAAGAACAGGGATAGTGTAGGACAAAGAGAAAACAAAACAAGATTCTGAAAAAAACTAAAGAAACTAGCTTGCTAAGCTTTTATCTGATATAAGCCTCATTGCTGACAATAATTTCAAGCTCAGGACTATTAACTTAGGAGGATAAAATAGAGTTGATTTATGATGTAAGAGTTAGTTTTAGGAAAGAATTTTGTCCTACTAAGCATAAGCAGAGATTAGTAGATTCTCTTATCTAAAACTCTTTCCAAACTCCTAAAACCTCCACTACTTTTCTGGGATCGTCTCCATCTTGAGGTTTCACCTTTTTTTAGTGGCTGATGAACTTTGCTAGTTAAAGTGATAATCTACTCAGAACAGCATCTCAAGTTTCTAAAAATCAGCAATTTGATTTCTTTTTAACCTTTTTTTGGTGGGGAAAAGAATCCATCTACATCTGTTACAAGCAAAGCCAGTTAAGACTAGCATATGGTATCAACTATCAAATTGATACTCCATATAGAAAGCATATTCTTCCACTTCATTGTTGGCCCAAACAAAAGAAAAGTAAAAAAGTGGGATTGGCCTGCAGGCTGCAGCCAGGTCGGCGTAGAGCTAGAGTTAATTAGTTGCAGCAATGAATCTGGCAACATTTGAAGCAGAAGAAAAGAACAGATCACAGAACATGAATCTTTCAGATGTCTTGAGTTTCATTCAAGAAACCTTAAAGTCCATCAAAGGGAATGACAAAGAAAAAGGAGGATTAAAGAAATTAAAGAACAAAGACAACGGGAAGACATTCAACAACTTACAACTCTCTTATGTATATATGAGTTCATCGGGGAAAATATTCTCCAACTTTATATCCTGTATAAACCAACATTCAACATTCTGATCAGTTCAGAGTTCAGATCATAATATTGTCCCTCAAAATGGCTACCAGCAACACAACGCAGCAAGCTACACAACAGCCACCAAAACGTTTTAACATAGTAAGATGTATAGCCACTTGCTTGCTAGCCCTTATTATTCTCGTTGGTCTAGCCGTTCTCATCGCTTGGCTTGTCATTAGGCCGAAAAGGTTCGTTTACACCGTGGAAAATGGTTCAGTCCAAAATTTCAACCTAACCAATAACCATCTCAATGCCACATTTGATTTTGTTCTAAAGGCAGAGAACCCTAATAGTAGAATCGCTCTCTACTACGATTACATCGAGTCCGCGGTGACATATGAAGATCAAACTGTCGCATTCAACACGGTTGATCCCTTCTTCCAGCCTCATAGGAACGTGACTCGAGTTGAATCGAAGCTCGTGGCTCTGAATTTGGCATTGTCACCGGCAACAGTCAAGGACATCAGGATTGAGAAAACATCCGGGGAGATTGACGTTGATGTTCACTTTAAGGCAAGGATTCGGCTCAAGGTAGGTGTATGGAAATCTAATCATCGTACTCTAAGGATTGTATGTTCCTCGGTGACGGTACACTTTTCCTGGTACAAGCATTTTCAGAAAGTCCCATGTGAAGTAGAAATTTAGGGTCAAATTTTTTTTTTCTGTGGCTGAAGTGTCTTAATGTTGCCTGCCTTTTTACTTTTATATTTTTGTGTTACACTTAATGTTGCCATTTTGTCTCTCCCATGACATTCACATTGTTTTTACACTTTTTTTTTCCGTTGATTATTATATGGTGTGAAAATCGTTGTTGCCTTTTCTTCTACATTGTAAAATTTAGCAATCTTCCCTTACCAACTATTGCTTTCTGTGAATTTTCAGTTTCTAAGAACATATTCACAGCTAAAAAAATTTTTTCCCTTTTTTTTTTTGAGAAAATTTCCAATATAGGCTTTTTTTTTTTCTCCCCGGAAATATTCAATTTAGGGCTTTAAAGTGGAAACATGGGCCTTTATTTATTCCCAAATTTCCAAATGCCGTGCAGAAACGGGCCATGACCAGCCCATTTGCACATTTTGGGCTTCTATCATTCAGAATTCACAAGATTACCTATGGCCAATGGGTTTCTCCGTGTGTGTGTGTGTGTGTGTGTTGGGCAGCTGGGGTGGAGGTGGGAGAGAGAGAAAGAGAGAGAGATATACAACTAACCCAAGTAATGAGAGGTTGAATTATGATAGGACAAAGAATTGATTGTTGAATTTTGGTAAGTAAACATCATTTCATTTTGATTTGTTCTTAATATTAACGTTGACGCCAAGGGAGGGAATGGATGAGTTACTTTGAAAAATTTGCAGGTGAGGTGAGACTAATTACACACTCTTCATATACAGACCCCACGAATTCATTAAAGTGCTGAAAGGTTCTTTCAGTTCTGATGTGCTGTTACACCTACTACGCCTCATCCTTCCATAAATGATAGTACTCTTTAATGAAGCGGCCGCTGCAGTGCATGAGACGGTTTCCATAGGATGGAAAAATCTCCATATGGATTTGGTAAACTAAGTCTTACAATATTCGTTTAATCTTAATCACAGTTTAAGGTTATTTTAACCACATGATCTTAGCCTCGATCGATGATCTTGATGATAATTAATCTATAATTAGGAAAAAAATTTAAGTTGAAATATCTACAAGACTCAACAGCAACTGTCAATGTTAAGGACTTGGTGGTTTTCAGCATCAGCTACATGCCGGGTGTTTAATTTGCTAGAGAATGGCTATTTGGGTGTCGTGACAAGGCATGATTACTGGATATAATCATATAAAGTGTATAAACAATCAAAAGCGCTTTGCAAAGACAAGGCATGCCCCCTCTTAATTTTAGGCAAAAGCCCTGCCCCTCTGAAAGAGATTATGGCGTTATGCTTCATTTTTAGGTAGGTTGGCCTTTAAAAAAGATGCAAAGAAATCCCTTTAGGCAGAAGTTTATTAACATACATGAGGAAAAATAAAAACCAAACCCCCATGTTTTGGGGGGGCCTAAGGTGGCAATGGATGCCCTACCATTATAAACTTGATCCAGATGTGAAATTTAGTAAGAGCATGTGCCCTTAAAGCTGCCAGTTTCTGATGATCAACTTGAGTTTGCCTAGCTAGACCCCAAAAATTGATCATTTTCTGCATGGCAGTATCTCCTTGAGTTAAGGAAAACCACCGAGCAGAAAATATATATATATAGGCAAAAGTTTTATGGACAGTGAGGAAACTGAGAGACAGATAACCTAGCACACTCTTCACTCATCTAATTCCATCTCTCTTTGCCTTTGTGATTGTCCATGATGAATAACATTTTGCCAGACTCTTCATACAGTCAAAGGCCCATCAATAATAAAAACCAATGATGCAACTACATTTTAAAGCAATTCATTTAGCTCTGTGTCTCTTGTTTCTATCCGTTTACTATTTGACTATTTTCTTTCTTCTCCCCTTTTTCTTTTTCTAGGAAAAATTAATTGTACTTAATTAAAATGCTTCAGCAATGTTGAACGCATTTCTGCCTTTTTTTAACCGAACACCCATCGCACTTTACAGCTAGCTAGCATCTCCTATCTCATCAAGCAACGTTTCCACCGATTTGTGTTTCAAATATTCTAATGATTTTGGTCTAAAGTTCAAATCAGTAATTGTATCATAACAGTGAAATTAAATAATTCAATCCATTAACCTTCCTTCCCTTGGAGACTTGGAGTATCAGACGTGGGAAGGACGAGGGAGAATAGTTCTGGGGTTCAATCAAAATATCGTAGATTTTATTTAGGCGGTGGGAGGTGAGCTTTTCACGTGACCGTTGGGGAAAATTCATGTTCAAATGTAGGACAGTTTGGGTGTATGATGGGCAGGGGAGACACGATCTTTTCGGCCATTTGAGGACCCATTGCCGGTATTTTGCAAGTACGTGTGCCCCTTAAGAAGAGACAAGCTGTTGGCTTTCCCGCTATAAATAATAAAAGCCCCTTACTTTTTAGAGGGCCAACGTCTCTCTCTCTCTCTCTCTCTCTCTCTCTCTCTCTCTCTCTCTCTCTCTATCATGTTCAATATTTTGATTCTAATGGAGAGTTCAATGTTCAGCTGACGACTCTATATTTTTTATAATTCCAGCCATTATTCTTATTATTTAGATCATAAAAATCGTTTTCATACACTTATTATTGAACATGACATTATACATATCCTTCATCATATATGGATATTTTTCTGAAAAAAATTATCTCGCACACTATCAAAACTAAAATTTAGATTCTGCAAATTGGCAAGGGTCTTAATAAGCATATTTATAAATGCTAGTTAACTAAAAAATTAGTTAGTGAGAGAGATGTGTCAATCATTCAATTCCGTTATTTGTGAAGTCTAATTGTTATAGCAACAGTGCATGAAATAATAATTAATCTAATCTTTAAGGTTGAATACTACTATATAAAATATTATAGTTATTTTGAAGTTATTACTCTTATTTGATTATTAAAAAATAATATATCTAGACACTTTTATCAGATAAATTAGAGAAATATTCTTTATCTCCTTATAGTGTAGTACTCTTAATGAGCATCATTGGGTGATAAAAAGCAAATTAATAATTTAATGCATATGTTCATAATGATCATACCAATGAAAATCTTTAAATAAAATGTAGTTGGAGGTCGGTTCTTTTGATTGTGTGGGTTGGGGAGTGACAAGCAACCTCCAGCCTCCAGGAAGGTGGATGGATTTCTGGGCCACGGGAGTTGCCCATCAACACCTTAATCAGTTTTAAGCTAACAATTGGTCGGGTTTTGAACTTACATTTTGACCTCATAATAATACTAATAACAATAATAATCTTAATAATTGGTCACAGACAATCACCATCATAAATAAAAATACAATATGATCGAGCACTACCGACGCCTTTGGCATTTTTGGAATTAGATTTGGAGTCAACCCATTTTCTTCAATTTTTTATTGGATAATGATATGAATATGATTCGTATAAACAAAGCCTGCAGCTTCCATGCACGTACGGCCTGTATATGCATCTGATCTTAATTAGTTTGGTGAAAGAATCAGTTCATTGGTCCTATATATGTTTATAAAATTTTTTGGGATCAAAATTGAAGATAATTTCCATTATGTATGATTGATAGTTAATTATAATTTTTTACAAGAATAGCTGAGTTAAATCAGATTGATAAGATGGGCAATCAATGCTCAAATATACTTTAATTATGATTAGCTTGAACCATTCATCTTGATCCAAAATCAAAATAATAATTTCAAGACTGATACATATATGTTAAAAGTGACAAGCCGACTGAAATTGTTGAGGAGAAATGTATAGTATTCCTTTCAAGGTGTAACTTCCCTTTCTCATATTCAATATTCTTTCTTTAAAAGACTACTCCATCTACATTGCATAGAGACAAAAAAAATATGAAAGAAAGAATGTGTCAACCGTGAAGAGAGATTTTTAGTTTTGCCTAAAAATTGGAGACAAATCATGATTAAGTAAGTCATTGAGATTTCTAAACAGGTTGAATTTTATAATGTAAAGTGGCGCTAAAGTTTTTTTATTTTTGAAGAAAAGGTACTAAAGTTTTTAATGTTATATATATAGCACTAATGAGCAGATCCAATATCCAATAATATATCAGCCAGACATTGCTTTACACTAAATCACATGATGCCTTTTCCCCTTCAAACCAACTTTCAATTAACGCATCCAATCATAAATTTCATAGATAAACCTAAAACCCATGATGCTTATAATCGTTTTTTCAATTAATTGGAACAGTTGGACAGTTATAATCACGAGAAATTTGGTGATAATCACCTTGCTTTATGCTAAGCCAGCTTCCCAATTGTGATTCAGCACTTCTCACAACTTTTGCCATTTGTCTTTACGGAGTCTCCATCATGAACTTGCCAAGTTTTGCAAACTTTACTTATAGAAGATTTATACATTAATGCCAAGTTGCTAACCTACCTCAGATACCCATTTCCAAAGACATTTTGCAGATTGTTGCAGCAAAAGAAGGGGCAAAAGTTTTAAGCTAATTTTAAAGATACTTTATCTCTTTGCAACACAAAAAAGAGAGCTCTTTTATTCATTGGTCGGATTGAAGAAAATTGAGGATTTTGTACTTGTGAGTATCATTGCAAATGATGCCAAAAATAAAACCAAAAAAAGAAAAAGTTTTGTGAGTAACACCTATCATTGATATTGATAATTATTAGTAAAAAAATTAATTTTTTATGATTAATCAGAAACCAATTTGTGTGGTAACTTGCCGAGGAGGCATAGGAGAAAAAGAAAGATGTTCCAACAAAAAATGGAAAGATAAACAATAAATTTAATTTTAACCTCTCATTAGGTAGATTCATTCACCCTTCAGCTGTTTTGTCTTTTCATATTGGTCTGTCAAAAATATTGTTTATTTAA
Source organism: Microcos paniculata (assembly GCA_030664755.1). NCBI lineage: Eukaryota > Viridiplantae > Streptophyta > Magnoliopsida > Malvales > Malvaceae > Microcos > Microcos paniculata. The sequence continues at coordinate 41,155,582 of CP131459.1, read as the reverse complement.
TTTCAAATCAAGTCTTAGTTTGGTTAATTATATTTGTAACCCTTACTTGCATTTGTAATTTTAAAAATTTCTTCATACCACTATCAAATTGTGTACTGCTACTAACTACTAGTAAAAAGGATGAGTCGGGACTCGGGACTATTAACTTTATTTTGAATTGCCGTTAACGGCACAACATTACCGGTTAAGGCAGTTGAAATTTCAGAATTGCCCTCCCACTACTTTTATTCGAAATTTCAACCCGACGGAGAAAGTAGACAGCGAAGGGAGGGAAAATTCCAAAATCACGAGAAACTGCAGCGTCGTTTTCTACACTTCCCGTTAAATCCAAGATTTGGAAGCTTTCGCAATTAACCCCGGGAGAAAAGGACGACATCCACGCGTCGACGTCCTATTCGTCTTTGGCCTCCTGATTTTTAGACGTTAATGTTACGGCAAGATTTTATGGGCAAGTCCATCCATCAAACCGTAAAAAAGTTAAAATAACAGCTAAAAAATAAAAATAAAATAAAAATATTTGTAAAAGAAAAATGACGTGTTCTCTTTTTTTCATTTATTATTCATAAAATCTCGTCTTCCCTCTCTCAAGTTCTTTCTCTTCACATCTTCTCTCTTTCTTCTTTGTCTTTCTCACTCTATCTCTCTAGGTTTCGTTTCCTTTACTTCGAAATCAAAGCGCTCAAGCTTCTTCGGTACGTTTTTTTTCTCTTTTCATTCTTCGTTCTTTAAACGTTACCAGTTCTCGTGGCTTATTGTTGTTTCGATCTTCCTTTTTTTTGTTTCTTTTTTTTTTCGAATTTCGATTTGATAATGTTGCTCGTTTCCCTTGTTTGGTTGCTGAGAAATGTGAGGAAAAGAACATCAAATTTTGTTTCAATATCTAAGAAATTGTATGAGGTTAACTCGGTTTTTTAAATCCTTTATATATATATATATATATTGGTTTCCGCGTTGTAAAATTTAATATTTTAATTTTTATTGTTATTTTTCTACATTTTCTCAGCAGCCAAACGGGAGACCAAGGCATTAAATTAATTCAGATTACTGTTTTAGACTGTGTTTGGTGGCGGTTGTTGTAAATAGTTTACAGAATTCCTTAGTTTCTACTTTTCTTTGTGATTTGGTCAAACTGTGAAACACGAGATTGAGGAAATTGAGTCTCGAATAGTGTTTAAATTTATTGATGGAAATAAATTAGAGAAGACTGAGATTCTTAGTTGTTACTTGCAGAGGTTTTTTTGGAAGATTTTATGATTTAATTTGTGTTTATTACCGGCTTCGGGTGTGTTTGCTTTGCTCTGAAGATTGCTAGTGATGATGATGACTGTGATGGCGATGCTAATGCTGATCAATGATGAACGGAGAGGTGATTTACTGGTTTAGATGTTAATTTATTTTTGCAGAGGGGATCGTCTGCTACATAGCTTTTTTTTGGGCGAATAAATGCGGTTTTTCATGCATTTGAAGCAGATGGGTTGAAAGGGGTTGATAGTTTAGATTTTGAAGTAATATGGCTATTGCTGGTCTACACAATGTTTCTGTGCTTGAGAATTCTTTCCTGAGGGAGTCTCAGTCTCAAGCATCAAGAAGGCGGGAAAATGGTAGCACCCGGGCATCCTCACTCCTGCAGATGTGGCGGGAGCTTGAGGATGAGCATGTGGTGAGTCATGCACAAGAGAGATCTAGTGAAAGAATGCTCCACCAAAGGAGTGATGACCTCTCCATGACTGATCTTTCTGATAGCCGAAATAGTGAACATAGCGGTGTTTTGGAGGATGTGAGTCTGAGTGAAAATGAATTTGGACCATGGTCACCGGATCGATTTGGGTCACAGAGTGGGAATGAGGATTCAAGTCATTTTAATTTTGAACATTCATCTGATTTGGGTGAAGGTGAAAGGGAAAGGGTAAGGCAAATTTTTCGGGAGTGGATGAACTGTGGTGGCAGGGAATGCGGACCTAACGTTTCCTGTAGGAACAACAGTTCGAGGGCCCAGTGGCTTGGTGAAACTGAGCAGGAGAGAGTCAGAATTATAAGGGAGTGGGTGCAAATGAATAGCCAGCAGAGAGATGCTTGTGTTGACAGTAGAGAAGAGCAAGTTGCTGATGTTGGTGGTCAAATTGAACGAGTTCTTGATGGATTGGTGGTTAACCAGAATGAAGGCCGAACTGAGCATGTGCGTAGGGGCATTCGGAAATTATGTGGTCGACAGGCCCTGCTGGATATGCTTAAAAAGGCTGAAAGAGAAAGGCAAACAGAGTTACAGGGGTTGTTGGAACATCGGGCTGTATCAAATTTTGCCCATCGCAATCGCATTCAGGTAGATGTGTAGGAAGTCTTGCCATTTTTCTTTGCTGGCTGTGGTCTTTATTTGTTAACATGACGTGCATGTTCTTCCAAATTTTAAAACGAAAAAAAAAAAGGACAAAAGAGAAACTAGATTTTAGATAGATGATAGTTTGGTATACTGTACTTGCAAAGGGACTGTTAGTTACCTCAAGTGCCCTGGTGGCTTAGAAGTCATTTTTAAGTGTGATACATATTTTAGTGACTAACAAAAGTTTGGGCTGTCCTGCTAAAAATATTGAGAACAACTTCATTGCAATCATGATGTTTATACGAACAGAGAAAGTCCATGTATCATATCAGGACTGCTTTTACTGTTCTGCTAAAAATATTGAAATAGCTTCATTGCGTCCTGGCTACCTACCTGCTGTTGTCATTGTACTAAAAGGCTGTCAGAAAATTTCTGTAGTTTGGCTCACTTGGCATTGGTAGCTTTTGGTCAATTGGTTTGATGCTTCCTAGTATTAGTATGTGTTGACCTTTTAGTGTCTTACCTTCTTGATTTTTACATTACTAAACATGGACCACTGTTACTTGCAATCACTTATTTCCATATGTTTACTTTGTTTCCTTATTGCAGTCACTGTTGAGAGGTAGATTCTTGAGAAATGACAGAGTGGCAGAAGGTGACCGATCTACCTCCATTGCAGCCAGTGAATTAGGCTTATTAAAAGGAAAACAGACTGTATCTGGTCTCAGGTACTTCATTTTTGTGCTACTTAGTAAACTGCATTGTCAGTTTTTCCAGCTGAACAATGTAGTTTTTTGTCTTATTACTTCCCTATTCACCTTAGTCTTGAAAGGAACATTAAGAATGGGTTAGATAAGTAGGAACGGAGGGAGTATGTTTTTCAACTGTCATGTCTAAATTTGTTGTTTGAGGATTTGGGCCAGTGGTTCTAGCATGTTATCTTTTTAATGCTAAATTCCTTTTTCTCCTGTATGGGGGGTGGGCCTGAACATAGGACCTTTTACCCTTTCATTTTGCTTGTGCCAGACTTCCAGTATCCTAAACTTCCAGAGTCCATGGAACAGGTCTCCAAACTTTAGGGAAATTGTGCTGGACAAAGTTTGGAGTGTATAAACATTCTTCATTTAATGTAAACCTTTTCTATTTTCATTTTGCTTGTGCCAGACTTCCAGTATCCTAAACTTCCAGAGTCCATGGAACAGGTCTCCGAACTTTAGGGAAATTGTGCTGGACAAAGGTTGGAGTGTATAAACATTCTTCATTTAATGTAAACTATTAGGGAGTGATTGTTTCATAATTTACCTGGGATGGGCAGGAATCCCTTATAAATGATAAAATGTTGTGGTCAAATTGTATCTTCCACTTTATGGGCGTGTTTTGGCCAATTATTTTTTCGATGGTTGGACTTATTATTGCCCTTCTAATTGGTTATCATGGGTTGCTATGATATTAGGATGTTATCTCGAATGAGAGGTTAGATTCAAAAGTAGAACTTCTGTTTCCCATCTTTTCTGAAATCACTTGATTAAACTTACGTGGAGACTTTTTTGGATACTTATTAGTGGAAGTTCACAAGTATGGTTAGGGTTAAATTAGATTATAGATTTCCCACTCCTTATCTATTTTATTTTATTATGTCATTTTCCCCTTGTCGTAGTAACGCTATACAAACTTTGCCTTGTATCAGGGAAGGGTTTTTGTCCAGACTAGATAATTCTGGTTGTGGTCCGGCAAGCAGTAACCGTTCTGATACATCATCTAACGCTGACACTAATGGTAACAGAAATGAACAAAACCAAGTAAATAATTCACATGAAGCCATAGATGGATTAAATGACCAATCTGAACATGAGAATGAGGAAACTGATAACCAAAGATTTTTGGATGGTAGAACTGATTTAGAGGGTGATGTTGTTGGAGATTTAAGTTGGCAAGAAACTTCCGCTCATGTAGGAGAGTGGCAGGAACAAGTTTCTGAGAGTGTGGTTAGAGACTGGCAGTGGTCAGCCAGTGTGCAGTCTAATGAGAGTGGAGATGTTATTGGACAAGTCTTGGATGGGGACTGGCATGACAATCCTCATAATGAGTCTTCCCTTGAAACATTGCAGAATGAAGCTGCAGAACATACTCATCCACAAGAAACTGTTGAAGCATCTTATGAACATTCTCCCCAAGATGGTGAGACAAGTGGGACCTATGGATTAATGAATGACATAGAAAATTTGGAAAACAATCCTGTTGAAGACATTGACAGGCAAGAATCTGCTTCTCAAGTTGAACAATGGCATGAAGAGGATCAGGAAAATGAAGAAGCAGACTGGCAGGGAGCTAGGGTCGAGTATGATGATTTATTGGATGGTAATGAAGAAGCCTCTGAGATGCGCCATGAGGATGGTGAGACTGAAGATGGAGGTTATGATCATCTCCAAGAAGCTGTTGATGCACATCAAGAGGATGGTAGCCTGCATGAGACTACACGGAATTGGTTGGAAGGGTCTTCTAATCATAGGACAGAGACTTTTTATTTTCCTGATGATGATAATGTATACAGTGTGGAACTGAGGGAACTTGTAAGCAGGTGTTAATTCTATAACTGTTGGGCTTACAAAATTGGATTTCTTAATTCAGTATTTTTCTATTCTAATTTATCTTTAATATTGTAGGAGAAGTGTTTCTACTCTTCTTCAAAGTGGTTTCCGTGAGAGTCTTGATCAATTGATACAATCATATGTGGAAAGGCAAAATCATGCGTCTATTGACTGGGAACTAAATGAAACATCTCCTACACCTGCATCACTTGAACAAGATCTAGAACAGCAAAGCAGGGATCAGAATGAAGGTCATGCAGATACTATTGAGAGTCCTGCGTTTGCTCTTCCTTCACCCAGTATGCCACCTACACAGCCGCTCTGGGACCAGGATTCACACCATTATAACTGGGCACAACATGATGTGCATCAGCGCTTTGGCATTGTATGTCCCTTTTTTCTTCTTGCTTGCACCTGGATTCTTTTTTCCATTATCTTTCAGAGAGTTGATTAATCTACTATCCTGGTTTTTCAATACTATATACTTCTGATAAAAATCCAATATTTTCCTCAAAGCAGATCGTTTCTTTTAGTTCTTATGTTACTAAATCGTTGTTTGATATTGCTAGCATAATGATCACTGAATTATCACGCCTTCTCAGTTAAACCTAATGTTCAGTGTCTCCAAGCTAGCAAAAATGATTAAACTTCAGCTAGACCTATATGAAAAATATATGCTTTCGGATAGCCAAACTGCAAAAATGCTTTCTTCTATCTTTGGACAGTGAAAGAGTTGCAGTTCACTGGATGTATTTAGTGGTGCTTAAATCTCTTCAACTCCCGTTCTTCTGGTCTCCATTTGAATTGAGTTGTGCTGCTGCTTTGTTACAGGAGTGGGAGATCGTTAATGATTTGAGGATTGACATGGCTAGGCTGCAGCAAAGGATGAATAACATGCAGAGGATGCTAGAGGCCTGCATGGACATGCAACTTGAGTTACAGCGGTCAATAAGGCAAGAAGTTTCTGCTGCACTGAACCGTTCTGCTGGTTCACAAGGTCTGTTTCTTCTTTCCTAGCATATCTTCTCACTCAATCTCATGTAACAGTTTCTTAAGGAGTATTCCTGGAAAGTGAACCCCCCTCCTCTCTCTATCTCAAGAGGCTGTGTGTCTCTTGATTACTCTCATTTATCCCCAGAACATATTTGTTAACCATAGTATTGTTCTGCTGCAGGGGTCATTGATGATGACAGCTTGCCCAGGGATGCATCTAACTGGGATAATGTGAGGAAGGGAATCTGTTGTATATGCTGTGAAGGCAATATTGATTCCTTGCTCTACAGGTAAATCTTACACTATCAAGTTTATGATCCAGTAATAAAAACCAAGTCTTTTTGCTATGTTGTCTTATTAGTTCCCCTTTCTGTTTCCACTTCTGTATGATATTGCTACAGATGTGGGCACATGTGCACGTGCTCAAAATGTGCCAATGAGTTGGTCCAAGGTGGAGGGAAGTGTCCGATGTGTCGTGCACCAGTAGTTGAGGTCATCCGCGCTTACTCAATCCTTTAATGTGAAATGAAAGGTTATATTTATATTAAATAAATAAAAATAAAAAAACAAAGTAAAGCAGAAAAATCTGGATTAACAAATGATAGAATCTTTTCAGCAGTTTTTTGGCTCCTGGGTCACTCCAGGTATCTCATTTTCCATCCTCTCTCTCTCTGTCTTTTTCATTTTTCTTTTCTTCTTTATTTTCCTCCTTTTGCCCCCTTCTCGGCGCCCTTGCCGTGATTTGATATATACAGTACATAGATTGAGTGTATGATTGAAACAGAAAAATGTCTTATCTTTAATTCATTACTATATTACTAATCCGAATAAACTCGAGTGTAAGATTGTTAATTATATTTATACTCAAGATTTGATGATTACTCGTAGGATTTTGAAGCGCATTAGTCGTTGAAAGAAACAAAAATTGAGAATAATGAAGTGGATAAGCTCGACGATTTTGCCTTCCTTCTAATTCTATATAAGATTCTGTAAGTTAATCCGCAATCGCTTTCTAAAGTTTCCCTTGTGGCGGTGGAGAAAGCAACTTCTCAGCAACAATATTAATTAATCACTCCCTACACTTGTAGTTATCTGGAAACCCCTAGATTTATCCCTAAAACCAGGGTCGTAAAATTGATTTATTAAGAAAAATAATTTATGTACTTTTTTTATTAACGTCTCTACACGTGTCACGTGGTAAGAATCAACCACTCACGTCCTTTGCAACATTGCTCGCTGATCCAAGCTTGAGCAGCTGCTCGTTCTCCTCACCCTCGATGCTGTACCCATCACCGTAAACTTGCCACTGATATCAATCGTAGATGACTGACTCACACAGTGATCGACTCTCTCTCCCGATTTACACCCAAACCCAATTCACCGCTGCCGTTGCTCTCGAACAACCTGGTACCTCTGCATACGGGACACGACACATGGGAAGAAAGCCACGCGTCGATACATTCCACGTGAAAAACATGTCTGCAATTCGGAATCGTTTTCACACATTCCCTCTCTTGGAACTCGGTCAGACAAATGGCGCAGTCTATCTGGTACTTGGCGTTCCCATTGTAAGAACACACCGGCAAAGATCGAATGGTTGTCGGATCGAGTCCTTTCCGGGGAGCTGACGCATGTTGACGATCGGACGACAATGAGAACGTGTCGAGTGAGCCACCACGATAACGTCTTCTACGCGAGAGATGGGCCGTTGGGTCATCTTCAGATAAACGACGAATGTAGATGGAGAAAAAGCCCATGAAGAAGAGAGCTGTGAGGAGAACGACAACGGTGAGAGCCATGGAAGAGTCAAAAGGAGGGTTGTGTTGGGGTAACTGTCTGGATGAGGCCGGCGGTGAAGAGGTGGTGTTTGTGGTGGTTGGTCTGTGGTGGTGAAGCGGCGGAGATGGCAAAGAGGTAGTGGTGTAGGGAGGATCATCGTAGAGGAAGAGTTTCCGCGCCATTGAAAAGAGTTTAAAGATTAAACTTCAACTTTGCTTCGCTTTTTTTTTTTTTTGCTATAACTGAAGTATCAAGTTTCAAGTATGTAAATGTTTCTTGCATATAAAAGAAGATAAGAAACTACTAGTATAAGGAAGGATAACGATGGGACAAGGTGAGTGGTCGGATTCATCAGAAGAGTGAAGTTGATGCAATTTATGGACCGATGCAACAAGGCTAGCTAGTGATTAATTTGGATAATGGTCCCGCACCCGGAGACATTCAGAGAATTTTTAATTTTTATTTTGTTTATAATTTAATTTGGATAAATTTGTACTATTTGATTTTCCAAAGTATTTACTAGCGGAAGTCTACACTTGCACCAAACTGATTCAAGTTATTAATATTTTATTTGGTTTCCCAAATTTGGTTTCAAATCCAATCATGAATGCAAAACTCAAATAGGTTCGTCACTCCAGAAGAATGATTTAGGTTTCAATGAAAGAAGAATAGTCTTTTCACAAAAACATTTTAGAAATTTCTTTGAGGGAATTTTTGATTTCAAACTAAATAACTAATTAGAGCAAGAGTAATGGTACTTTTGCCTGAAAACTACCAACTAAAACCCAAGATCACTTCTATCCCGCTAACTCAATTACTCGTACACATAACAATAATTATCAACTTTTCTTGGAAAAATTATACTTATATATCTTATTAGTAACATTTTTCCTCAATATTCTCCAAGCTTTCCCGCTCCTCGATTCACTACTTGAGTTATAAGTTTGGAATTATACCCAGCAGCTATATATTACTCATTTAGCCGATTAACAAAGAAAGGAAAAGATAGAAAAGACGACACAAACTTATTGATCCTTTTTACCGACATTGCTTTGGAATTTAATAGATATATATATATATATATTTATAACATAAAAAAGTAGAAAAAAGGGCTTACTTGATGAAGAATGAAAGGTTTCAAAGCAGTTTTGAAACCACAATTCTTCTCAAAGCAGTTTTGACGCTGCTAATAACATGATTCCACCCACCTTTCTTTATTTTTATATATTTTTTTTCGATATTTCATTTCTGGATTTTGGTTTAGGCTCCGGAATATAGTGTGGCTTCACATGGTTGTACATTTTGGACTTGAGTAAAGAGCAACGAGAAGATACAAGAGGACGATAAAACTTGAAAGTTTACAGCTTACCTAAAGATCTAAAGATATAAAAAAACAAATAGAGCTTAAAAAGTACAACTAGCAGGAAAAAAGAACACGTCCATACTTGTAACTAACCATAGTAACTGTACCGGGCAAAGCAACAAACTGATCAGGCTTCGTAGGAACCCAACCAAACTTGGCCACATACTTACAATTACGACCCCCTTCAATTATAGTACAAAACAAAATAGAAGAGGGGCTATCAAAGGAACATCAAACCTGAAATCTAGCGGCATCCTAGAAGACTAATTAATTAGCCCGTTCATTATGTTACAACAAAGTGAAAAAAACCAACAGTAGTTAATCCGATTTGGATCGTTTTGCATTGTGGGATGCATAGTTTGTGATAGCTTTACTCCCTTCTGCGACAGCATGTTTTCCAAGCTCTCCAGGGAGAACGAGTCTCACAGCCCCTTGAATCTCCCTCGAAGAAAGTGTCTTTCTTTCTGTGTACCTGGAGAGCTTGGTTGCCTCGTCCGCAATCCTCTCGAACATGTCATTCATCAAGCTGTTGATAATTGACATTGCCTTGGAGGAAATTGCCATTCCTGGATGAACCTGCTTTAGTACCCTGAATACGTATGTCTTGTATGCTTCACTGCCATCGAATTCTTTTCTTTTCCCTTTCCTTCTCTTGCCGTTTTCATTGTTCTCTTTCCCTTCTTCGGTCCTGGTCTTCTTATTCTCTGTCTCTTTTCCTCGTTGGGTCTTTACTTTCTCTTCCTCTTCTTTCTCTGGCAGTGGCTTTTCTTGTTCAAGAGCTTTGGGGGTCACATTGCTTGGTTCTTCTTCCAAAGGTCTACGGACATCTTTGTTTTGTTCTTCTACTAAGGCTATAGAGGCCTCATTGCCAGGTTCCTTTGCAGGAATTTGCTGTGTCGGTTGCTCTTTTTGTGCTTCATCTGTCATTGGTTCTTCAGGAGGAGCTTGCTCTTCCCGCTGCTCATTTTGCGCTTCATCTTTCCTTGGTACTTCAGCAGGAACTTGCTGTGTCTGCTGTTCTTTTTGCACTTCGTTTTCGCTAATTGGCTCGACCACTGGAACTTGAACTGTCTGAGGTTCTTCTTGTGCTTTATCTTTGCCTAACTCTTCCACAGGAATTTCAGTTAATATCCTTTCTTCATCCTCTGCAATGTCTTCAACAGGAACAGTCTTGAACGGTTCTTGTTCACCACTGTCTCCCCCTGGTGGTTGGACCACAGCAACTTGAACAGTTTCTCGAACAATTTTCTTAGTAGCTCTCACTACAACATTTGCTCGACGCTTGGGAGCCATTCTTTTTCCCTCTAATATTCGTCACTCTTCCTATGAAGTTGCAAATAACCCAATTTAAAAGGTGAATAATTGATTGCATTGAGGAGATTTATAAATGTTGGACATGGTAGGGAAGTGACATGTGGGAGGGCAGGTGTCACTCTGAAAATGTTGCAGATTTCAGTAGCTACGTGGGGTGGTAAAAACGAAATGAGATGGTAAAGAGGCTTCTGGCGGGGGAGAGATTCCCTGACTGGCTTTAATTTCAAGCGTTCTTAGCAAACTTGGAAATGAAATGAAGTAACCTTCAGCCTATCGTGCTTCGGATATACACCATTAGTGTATCTCGATAGACACTAGAAATTTCCTCCGTAGAGATTTCGGGTGTCCTGCAGCAACTGCTTGCTTTGGGGCCCTCTGACTCTGACTGTCATTAATTAACTCTTAAAAGACGGTTAATGTATATATGTTTAAGCCTTGAAAGATTTCCCACATTTGAATCTTTTGTCGTCTAATCCTTCAAATTTCAACGTAATCTCCCCAATTTGTGAGTTGTGAACCTTTAATCTTTTAGACAAGGGATAAACTCTCCATTTAATCTTTTGTTTTCAATCACAAAGTTCTGATTCTAAAAGGGCGTTAAGATTAAATATATAAATGTCAACAAACACTTGATACCCTTAATTGCATCGGTCATTCATTAAAACGAAACTTTATATATAACCAAAAACAAGAAGAAGAAGCTTTTCTCCTCTGCTTTATCTTATCTCACTCTATCCTTTGCACCAAATGAACCACAAGCATATGGCACCGGATGAAAATCCATTTAGGAAGTCTCCACCGACGAAATAATACCATTCTATGACAAGAACTATTTGAAAGGCAGCCAACCATACGTGTGGCAAGTGAAACATTGTAAAAAGGAATAATAAATCATGCTAATTTGTCCGACAGGAGTCGTGCATGGTTCACGTCAAATATTTTAGTAAGGTAGATACCAGTACTTGTAATTAATAAGAAAACAAAGAAGACATAAAATTGCGGAAGGTACATGACTTGGCTTCAGGAAAGATTGCAAAATTTAAAACAGTCAGTGCAGACACACACCCAATTTCCCTGGGATCGGTACAAATAGGAAGAAAATCCCACTGTAATCAGAATCCTATGCGTTGAGAATCTAAGTTACCAGGCAACAAGATAATGATAACAGGTAGAGAGGAAAAAGGGAGGACTGGGGCACCTTTTTGACGAAAACCAAAATGGGTCTTCATATGGCCCTCTACTGGGATATGGAGCTGAGAGGGAGACGACACATACACATACTCTTGCTGCCAAAGCCGAAATATAACACTTGGCCCCAGAAATCAAACCCAAAGTCAGGGCCAGATTTCTACTAACTAGTGTTGCCAGGTACAGTCTTGTCCTTGTCATTTCTTTTCTGCATTCTTTTTTTTTTTGGTACAATAGGGGGTCCTAGGACCCGGGGAGGGGATGGCAGGGGTCGAACCCATGCCTTGTGACCTCCCAAGCCTCTTGGCCCCCAGACCAAGAGGCAGAGGTCTCTTTTCTGCATTCTATCCCTCTGCGAATACCTACAATTCACAACCACGTGCGGCTTGCGTGTTTTGGATAGATTAATTTATCATTTTCAATTATTTATCCAAATTCCAGCTTTTTTTTTTTTTAATGCGTGATGAATTCGATTTTCTCATAATGTTTGGAGATCCTAATTCAACTCAAAAGTTCTCGAGGCCAAAATCAATTCTTTCATTTCCTCGGTATTACGCTCCTTCACTTCATCTTGTGAGTGAAAGTCTCAAATTCTTACAGCTAAGACATGTTTTTGGGTTGCTATTGAATCCATTATGATAAGTAAAAATTAACTCTCTGGCTCACTGCCGGAAGAGATTAAGCAAGTTGGTCGGTTTTCCTCGAATAGCATATATTCCCTTTTGGGTGTGCCCCTATGATGAACAAATTTGGACACGTAAAGAAAGGCCATACCACATGCTCATTTTGCCTACAAAAACAAAACTGAACTCAACTCTTGCTCATGTTTAAATAATGCCACACACTCATATGGGAATGTCGATGGCGTCGCAATTGTATTTTGGAAGCATATATATACTTACAATATATATTTACACATATAACTATTATTAGTTGATGATTAGGCGGAATATTCAAATAGTACTATTTCTTTTTTTTTTTTCTTTTTGTATCAAAAAGAAAGTTTCATGTTGATGAATGAAGGAATATATATTGAGCATAGGGAAGGCAAAATAGCTTGTCCTTATTAGGTTTTGTTCTACTCTAGCTATTTCCATCTGATCTATTAGTAGATGGGTGAGGCAAAAGGACATATGTAGATGTAGATCAAGATCAACATCATCACCCCTCCCCATCCATTAATATAAATTACTATTAAATATGTTAATCTTATGGGCTCAAAATATATATTGTGTCCCAAAAGTTGGTAAAAATCAATTGGTTTAATACATAAAATGGTCCTAAAATTTATACAAAATTAATTATCATTTTAATTCTCCAACCTTTATTTTTGGAACATTAATTTGGCCCTTAATTATATTTTGATTTTTTAAACAATGTAAACCATTGGTGCTAACATGACATAACATGAAAATTTCACGTATCAGTATTTGAGTATGTCATATTAGTGTCAAAGGCTACATTGCATAAAAAAAAATAGTACTAGGCAAAAAGTTCCAAAATAAAAGTTGAAGGGTTAAAATGATAATTTCGTAGAAGTTTGAAGGTTATTTTGTATATTAAACCAAAATCAATTAGAGACAAAACATATGAATTAAATGGGTGAATTTAATTAATTAACCTAGTTAATTAGTTATATTCATGAGATTGATAGAAAGAAACTACTTATAAGAGTTCCTCTAAGTAGTTCACCCACACGTAAGCTATATAAACTGATTAATCTGAGAAAAAGACAATTAAATTACACCTTTTTTCTTTCGTCAACTTAATTACAGGCCTTGACCTTGTTGCACCGGCCGGTAAAATCCACCAACCTTGCTGCAATCAGTGTGATCAAGATTCAAGACCCTTCCAATCAGGAATTTATGCTCCCTTTCTTTCTACAAAAAATCAACACTCCAAAACTTTCAAAATATATATGCATCATATTGTTGAATTAAAATGATATGCTTCAGTGCTCCTTCAATTCATTTACGTACTCAACACTCTTTCTATATATTCAGCCAACGTCTGTAAACATATTAGAATAGAATGTTGAAGAAGAATAAGTATGAACAGAACCATGTATATATGTAAGAAGACAGTTTCCTTTATATTGCTACCAATAAAATTTTTGAAATTTACATGAAATGTATGCAGCCATAAATGACCAGGATCGATACTAGCTAATTTAATTTGATGGTAACTTTCAAAATAGAGCAAAATCATAGGAAATCGAATGACCATAGATGTAGGAGATGGATGAGGATATAGAGTAAGTACCCAGTAAGCAACTTCCCAAGGAAATTTGACATCAAAAAATTTACATGGTGATGAGAGATTAGAATTTTTTTTCAGGCACTCCTACACCTCCTCTTGATACCATGAGCTGAATCAACAGTAAATGGCTCAGAATTTGACCCAAAAAACGACTCTACCTCTTCACTTCTTGTAGTTTCAAAGAACTGCAACTCGGATAATTTTCTTTTGTGGAAATTCGGTCTCACCTTCTTCTGGGGTGTTGGCGGGCAGCTTTGAATGGTTGGTATCTTGTGATCACTCGAAGTTGGCGTCTTGCACTCTTCTTCAACATCTTTTCTCGTTGCCACTCCTTCTTCTTCTCCTCCATCTTTCTCAAGCCCTTCTTCTTCTTCTTCTTCTTCTTCTTCTTTTTGCTGCTGCTGCTGCTGTTGTTGTTCTAGTTTTTGTAGACTTTCTACAAGCGTATTATCTGGGTGATGATCCTTGGACATGGATATATGAACCCTTGGAAATTTGAAATAGTTTTTTTGATGTTTGGAAAGAGAGAGAAAGAGAATGAATATTTGAAAATCTTAGCCCTTGTAAATTCGATTTTCTTTCTTTCCTTCGTTCTTATCTATTTAAAACAATCTTGTTGCCTATGATGTCTACTAGATAATTTCGCACCTTCACTTGTTTTGTATTTTTGCCCGTCTTTATACTCTCTTCCTCTTCCACGCTATTTCTACCTTTGGAAATTTAACCTTTTCCTTCTTCAATTAGAAAAACAAAAGAGCCCCCACCTATACACGACAAGCCAGTGATCCTCCTAGCCCTAGCCTATACATTACAATTTACATTTACTGCAAAGAAACGAAACTTACAACATAATTTTTACTCAATGTAACCACCCCGACCCCAGGGTGAATGGGCACAAATTGACATTCAGCTCGTTCTATGAAATTTCCCTCTCATTCTAATTTTCCCTCAATGCCTAGTTTTCCTCTTTGGATGGGTAATAAAAATTATGTGTTGACAGTTGAGTTACCACAATATTATTATTCTTGATCCAAACTCCGTATGACTGGGATGGAAATCACATGTCACATTTTAGTGCTTCACTTTATATCTCATTCATCAGAATATGTCACGTGTTTCATTAATTTAACTATAATTATTTCTTGTTTGGTTTTAGGGTTTCTTTAAATAAAAATTTTTAAAACTATTCGTAGAGAGAAAAAGATCCTCTTTAACAAAAGTTTAGTCTCAAATTAAAATTTTTTAATTTTGAGGGTAGGTTTTTACGTTTATGATATTATTGGGAATTTGGGATAATGTTTTAGTTTAAATTAGAAAAGAATAATGATTTTTTTTCTTTGTTTATGTTGTTAAAACCAAACAGAGAATAAAAGGAATTAAGTAAATGGAACGTGTGATGGACTACGATGTATAGGGCACAAGGTTGGACATTGAGATGAGCCAAAGGATTTTTATTCATATGACTATGAAGAAAGTTGATTAAGTTTTTTTTACCCTAACTAATAGGTCATATAATGTAATTGGATAAGTAAGTTTGTTCTATTTCAGTGTTACCCTCTTTCTGGTTTACAGTCAATCTCTTAATCTACATCAACTAATCTTCGATATGATTCTTAAATTAAAATTTTACATATTGATTGCGAATTCTTGAGAATATATATTAATTCACAATTTAATATTCGTATTTTTATGTAAGAATTAACTAACGAAGATAAAAAACCAGGGCGTAATACTCAAATTGGTACTAATTGAATTATACAAAAAAAAACAAATTGGTCATTGAACTTTTATTTTGAGATAGATAGGTCATGAATGAGAAAAAAATCAAAGAAAACTCAAGGGTCAATTTATCTCAAAATAAAAATTTAAGGAACAATCGGTCTCAAAATAAAAGTTGATGGACCAATATGTTTTTTTTATATAGTTCAGAGACAATCTGTTTCAAAATAAAAGTTGATGGACTAATCTGTCTCAAATAAAAAGTTTAGAGATCAATCTATCATTTTTTGTATAGTTTAAAGACCAATTTGAATATTAAACCAAAAACAATTCTCAATTAATGTCAATTTAACAAATGGTCTAATATTCACAATAAGATAACGTAATTTCCATGGGCAAACAAAACATAAGCTTTGGATTCAGATGGGGGAAAGAGGGAGACCTTATCTCTCTCTCTCTTCACCTGTCATATCAAATGTATCCCTCTTTCCCTTGGCTGCATACACACTACGGGCATAGGATACCGTTTTGGAATTGGAAAATAATTCCACTCTTGACAAAGACATAGAATTCCCTGCTACATTTATTTTTTTTATTTATAATAAATTACCTTATTATAAGTTTAGAGAATTTATATTAATATTTACTATATTATATTTCTCCATATCTTATAGTCCCCCCCAACCATATCTCAACACGACAACACCCCATCTCTTTAATGGGAAAATCCCTTGTTTTATTAATGAAATAAAATACTAGTTATCCTTTTTATGATTGGTATGGCTTGTAAAAATCTCCACTAAGATTAGGAAGAAATAATATACTACTAATATTTTTTACCCAAAAAAAAAAAAGTAGAGGGGGAGAAAGGGAAGTACTTGGGAAGAGAATAAGATGGGGGCAAAGGGTACTGATCTTTCAGAAACTTCAATAAGCAGTTTCCTCTTTTCTTCTTTCCTTAACATTTTTCTTGTCTTCTTTACCTTTTAAAATTGTACCAAAATTTTGAAGGGTGTAGCATAACTTTTCCTCTACTTATTAATTACTTGCATTGCAATCAGTAGAGTAGAGAGGTCCGGAAGTTGAGGGCAGTTGTTGGTCTTGGACTAATTGGTCCCAAAAGGAGAGAGATCAGTCGCTAAAATCTAATGCATCTATCAATTTATTCTTGTTTTTTTGTAGTTGGCTCTTATTGTTTCCATTTATTACCTCATCATCGAAAAATATACTAAAGTGGTTAAGAGATTTACCTCAAATATACATTGAAAAGGAGAATTGATAATACAAACGTCAAAAAATTCCTCAAGTTAGAAAGAGTCAAATTGGTAAAAAGGTAAAATATATTATATATTAAGAAGATTCAATGTTTTTAAGGAAGTGTCTCTAGATTGAACATATAATAATTATAATTAAGATAATTTCAATTCTCAAATGGGTTAAAGTTATCGAACACAACAATTTAGTTTTTTAATAACTTAATAATAATTTAGTCCCAAAAAATTGGTATCCCTAATTAACTTTATATATATATATATATAGTTTTCCCAAAAAGCCATGATATATTACATAAATAATTTGAAGGAAAATTTGTCCATTACCCACTTCATTAGTCATTTGCCTCATATCACATGCAGCGCAACGTTTTCAGTAAACCAAACAATTAAAAAAGCTGAGCTGTTTTTGTTTTACACAAAACCGTTCATGTGTGCATACATAACATTTACGCCTAGCATGTCTCTACCATTAATGCGCCATTATTGACCTCCCCTCCCCTTCCCCCAACCCCTAAAACAACTTACAACTAATCTTTGTTTAAGCCCCCCTCTACAAAGAAATTATTATAACGTATCCTTCTTACAAATCTCCATCCAACAAATTAATCAAGATGTGACGTGTCATATTGAAATTTAATTTTCATCTTAATATATAGATATTTGCATAAAAAGACGATCTGTAAATCTAAAAAATCTATAAGTAAAAGTCTAATAAATCTATAAATCTTCAAATGGTTGACGGCTACTTCTAATCTTAAAAATGTGTAACAAGAAAAAAAAAAAGAGATATCTACATATTTCAATTGAAATTTCTGATTTGTGAATATCGACATCATAAATTCTCATGACATGATCTATCCTGGTAAGTTAAACTCGTGGCTAATACGGGTATGAAGGATCTCTAATGTTTGCCCTTTAATTTTATAGGGGCATTTGACCGCCCATGTGGTACCTTGTGGGACGAACTAATGAGCTGGATTGGATGAAATATACAAGTAAGAGTATTATATTTGCAAAGCAAGCGGAGAGCTTATATAAGAAGGCCTTAAAGGCAAGTTTAGTTAGGACCCGAAAGGTGCCCTATGAGGGATGCCTTTTCTTCTCCTTGAATTAGAATGAGCTGTACTATTAGGCGTGCCTCTGTACATTTCTTGTGGGCTTCCTTCACGCAATTCTTCTTCTTCTTTTGATGGCAATCTTCTCGCCGTAATTCCTTCTCTTCTTTCTATCATTACTTCTCCTTCCTCATTCCTGCTGTTTCTTGCAACAAAGCTCGTGTCCCCGTTCTTCCTTATTCCTACAAGCTGTAATAATATTATAATAATCCAATCCTAACTTCGTTTTCAGACAATCCTTACCTAGAAAAAGCAGTAACATATATATGACCAAAATGCACTAATTAAAAAACCCAAATTCATTAACTAGATCATAATCTTAAGAATTAAAAAGATGATGGTAATTGGCTTGAATCCGGATTAATTAGAGTTTAATGTGATTACTGGATACCGATGGATATATTTATACCAAAATGGTTATCGTCTCAAGTCTAAGTTTCTCAGATGTTCTAACATTTTCAATAATCAAACGATCAAAATTCTATATTCGATTAATGTTTCTAATTGGGTGTGTGTGCATATCCAATTGCTTAATCAAAACAAAACAACTTGGTGTTTTGGCTCTATGTGTAAATCATGATAGCAATGGGATGATATTCTTCTATCCAATATAATAACAGAGCATGGCAACAATGTGATGTGATGTAGATTGCAAAAGTATGGGCAAACATTGACTTAGAAGGGAAAATCGTGAAGAGGGGCGGATTCAACTAACCTTACATCCCAGAGAACAGAAGCGAAAGGGATCCAAAAGGCTTCTGCTACATATTTCGCACAAATGAGAGACCCCTTTGCTGCTGCTACTGCTATTCTTTGGCTGTGGTCTCTCATTTAGGAAGAGAACTCTTGCACTATTGATCACATAAGTTTGCACTCCACTTATATCCAAAACCTTCTGAATTTCTGCAACTCTCACAACATCATGGTACGATGATCGTCTGATCTGCATTAAACCCATTTTAGGCGGATGTTTCATATTGGATTCTGATCATTTATACAATGACAAAGAAAGACAAGAAAAGACAATACCTGGATTACAACATGATCCTTGTGTCTTGATGATCGGCAATAGAAGCAAAATGCATCGTTCATACAATCAAGACAATACATATTGCATTCGTTTCGCGGCGTGTCTCTGTGTCTCGGGCAGATGGTGAAGAATGCAGTCGATAACAATGACTCAAGCCATGGCGGCACCTTCATTTCTTCCTGTTTGGAGTCCAAGAAAAGTCAAGTCCTCAGTCAGTCAATCAAAATTTAAAATAAAAAAAAAAAGAAGGTAAAAGAAGGAAGAAATGGGCAGCTTCTTTTACAAAAAAAAAAAAAAGAATCTAATTATGTTTGCAGCAGTGCATTACCATTAACAGAGACGATTAAATGCAGAAATGGAGGTGCCCCTCTCTCCCTTAAGAACAGAGGAAGAGAGAGACAAAAGAAAGGGAGTTTAAAAAAACCTGAAAATGCAACATAAGATTCATCAACAAAACAATGGGGGATTTATTTAATTAAAGGACAACAAGGAGGGAGAGGGGCACATAAAAAATGTGTTGAAAACTTAGTAGCGTAACGGTTTAGATGAAGGGATGGTAGGTTAAAGTGGGTTTTGGATCGTTGGATTTTGGTGGAGATAAGAAAAAAAAAGGAAAGATTTAATGAAAGTTTCTTTTGATGAGC
This sequence comes from Microcos paniculata, assembly GCA_030664755.1. Taxonomy (NCBI): domain Eukaryota; kingdom Viridiplantae; phylum Streptophyta; class Magnoliopsida; order Malvales; family Malvaceae; genus Microcos; species Microcos paniculata. The sequence continues at coordinate 41,135,999 of CP131459.1, read as the reverse complement.
TTACGCAATACTTTGGTTTCTTCTTTGCGTCTCTTGGTAAGTGACATCAAAATCGGTGTTTTGCATTTGGAAGGGCCAAGCCTCAAAGCCCCCTTTTAGGAAAAGTTAAAACAGCCAGGCTATATTATTCTGAAAATGGAGAAAAAGCAATAAATATATTATTATTATTATTATTACAATAATAATTCATCAAAAAATAAAGTTAAAAAAATTCCCCATGTGCAAGTGCAACGCATGTGTGTTAATAATAGGCTAGGCGTAGCAATGGCAATGGCAATTAAAAGTTCATGTTCAACTTGTTTCTTTTTTTGGTTTTGCCAATTCAAAAATCTTTTAAATGCCTCAAAAGGTTTCATTTAATTGACTCTAAATTGCCACTGAACTAGTGACACCTATCTTAAACATTGTTCTTAACAGCATAAATTCCATCGAAAGAATAATAATCAACAGCTGTGGCTGTGGTGCCAAACTATGCTAAAGTTGATGAGGACACCAATGTTTTTCGCTCCTTCATTCATAGTATAAAACTTGTTCTATTTCATTGTAAGAGATGGATATAGGCCTGGAAGCATTGTTTGGATTGGTGGGTAATAAGAAATTAATTAAGAATATAATATCCTCCAATTAAGAAAGAGATATTCCAATTAATTAATCCTTTGTACAGTAAACATTCCTTTTGTTGTTTTTATTAGGATCTTATTACTATTAATTAAATTAATTAGTATGGTTAGATGAGGGAATGAGTTATAAAGCAAGGCAAAAACCATGGGAAGAGAAAAGAAAAGAGGAAAATTGTTTCTAAGACCAAACTTGGAAGGGTTGATTTGCTTTGCTTGGGCTACTGGTATTTAGATGGAATCCCTTTATGTACAAAAGAAGGAAGGTGAAGTTATCCACCGCAAGGGAAGGCTTCAGAATTCATATTATTTAGACCCATAATTAATTAATGAAATTAAAAAAATTGAATCTTCATTAGGAGGGGTGCGAATTGTATTTCATAATATAGTAAAAAAAAATTTAATGAATTCGAATTCCTCCTCTAACTAAGTTGATTAAAGGTTGAAGAATTCATGTAAGAATTCGAATTCCTCCTCTAACTAAGTTCAAGATCTCTTATTTCTCAAATAAATCATTTTTCCCTACTTCTTATGTTTTAAAAAAAAAAGAAAGGAAAAATAATGAATTCATTTTCATAAGTAGCTGCCAAGCCTGCCATAGAAAATAAGGACTAATAACTAATTAGTAGTAAGTATTATTATTATTTTGGAACCAGGGTAAGTATTATTATTATTTAGTATATTTGCAAAAGCTTTAATTATTTTTCCCTTTTGTGAATTAGCGCCACGTCAGTTAGCAAAGGCAAGGACCATAGCCCCCCTATATATTTAAGGAAAGAAAAGTCAACAGAAAAACATACCGTTGAAAAATTAAAAAAATAAAGCCGCCGAACCTTGGAAAATAGAAACTGCAATCGTGGTTTAAGTGCTTCGTCGGTCAACAAAACCCTAAAACCCAAGAGAAAACCCTATTCATACACTGTTCCATAGGTATGGCAAGAGCAGCTCTTCTCCACATGTTAAGACGCCGCACCGCTGCCTCCGCCGCTACCGCGCCTCTCTCTGCTTATAGTTTCGTACGTTTCAAATGCCTTTGTCTCTTTAGCTTTTAATTTATTTTTTGATTTATTTGATTGATTAGTATTTCGTTTTTATGGTTCTTTAATCGTTTAAGCAGCTCAGTAGCAATACTAAGCCAACGGCAGGGATCAAGTGGATCAGTTTCTGCAGATCCTTCAGGTTCAATGGATTTCTTCTTTTTATCCGAGTAAGTTCCTGACTTGATCCATTCTTAACTATGGAATGTTGTTTGTTTTCTCAGTTCTAAAGCGGCTGTAAATGATGTTATTGGCATGGATTATGCGAGTCCGAATACGGATTTCGGTGCTGCAGTCATGGAAGGAAAGGTAAGAATCAAAGATTTGTGTAATTTGTTTTTAGATTTTGATGTCTTTTGAAGTTATTGTTCTAATTCTCTCATACGATTTTTGAACAAGATATTTGGGCGTGGAATGGTCCTTTGTGATACATCTTATGGAAGAGGAATGGTTAGAGAGAGAGAGAGGAGAGCAAAGAGTGGAGGGAGAAAGCAAGTTATTATTTTTTATTTCCACAACACCAAGTCTTGACTGAAATTGACAAAAATAAGTATTTATAATATGAAATTAGCTCTAGTCTATCACATACAGGGGAACCGTATAAATTACCTTTGCTGGAAACCTAAAGGTGGTACGCCTTTGTTGATACCATTATCAGCATTTTAAATTCGTGCTTTCTTGTTTTTGCTCGGGGGCGGTAGGGTTGTAGAAGGTTTCAGGTTTACCTTTTGAGCTTGTTGTATGGCTATTGTGGTATTTGTCTGGTAGATTTTCATTATTCTTTATCATAGTAATATAGCTTTATGACATCATATGTTGAATTCCTTTTGAAATGTGGATTTACATATCTATAAGTGTCACGACATCAGTTATGTCCAGGGTTGAACTCTGATCGTGCTTTTGGGAGGATGTTAACGATAAATGGATAGTTCCTTTTAGATGGCATTCTTGTTAAATGAGAGGTAGGTTTGCCTAAGATGAGAAATTGATGTTCTTACTAGAGCTAAATCTTTGGGCTTATATGGCTCCGATGTTACAGAATTTGGTTCTGGCAGATAGAGGAAAAATTGCCTGTGGTGGTCCTCAAGATCCTCTCATCTGTTAAACGTGAATGTCTTGTCTTTGGAAGATTGCTTAATAGCAATAATGGAAGTCTAGCCTGGTATTCAATCATGGTTGGATTCTAACTGTTGCCTCTTGATAGATGTTTTCATTCTTTTTCGCCCTAAAGGTATTTAATCTTTTCTGTTTAGACATAAGAAATCTGTCAAAGCTGATCACAACCTGGTTTACTATTTAAACTAATAAACTATGACATTCTAGTTTGTATATCCATCAGAGTTCGTACCTTGATACTGAAACAGACTAACTGGGACAAAATGCCAAATGCCCTCTTGAAAGCTCCTCCTTTGACATATCTCTTCGTTTAATTGTCGTTGCACATAATATATTACATACTTCAACTGCCTCCTGGAAGTACTTTTTTCTTCTCCTTTTCTACTTATTTTTGTTGTCTACTTTAATGAGATACTGGGACCTTTTCCAGGAACGACTTGACCCATTTTCGATTGTTGCTGATGAACTGTCACTTATTGCTTGCAGGCTTCGGTCAATGGTAGTTACTGAAGTATGTAAATGCTCTTTCCCCTGTCTTTTAATGAAGTTTTATTAATTTTTCCCTTTTCTGCTGTCAAAGAGAAAAGATTTTTTGCTATCTTGTGAACAAAGCTGGATATCCATTTCTTGCAGGTTCCCAATCTTGCTTCAGCTGCTGAGTACTTCTTCAAAATTGGGGCAGAAGGAAAGAGGTTTCGTCCAACGGTAATACAGTAGTTACTGTATGCTAATTTTAAAAGCAGTTGTCTTTTCTTTGATTGAGTGATTGCCATAAGCATGACATGCCTCATTATTCTTTTGCATAACAATGGCCTGGTCCTGAAAGGCCTTTGACATGAGAGTTATCTAAATTTGGTGCTCAATCTCGGTCCTTAAGTTGAGACGAAGCAACCTATGGAGCCTAATCACCCCCATTACTTTTGGAACTTTCCTTATATGCACAATATGAATAATACAGACTAATTTAGATTTGTGGGATTTAGTGTAAAATTTTATATACCTGTTTATTTCTTTTTGTTTCTGTTTTAAGTTCTTAACCTTATTCTATGGGTATGTTAAACTAGTTTTATCTAGACATCATTGCTTGTGATTTTGAAACATTCATGATATATTGTTACTTTCTAAAATGGCCATTGTAGTTCTATTGTTACTTTCTAAAATGGTCATTCTAGTTGTTCTATGTAGGTTTTACTTTTGATGGCGACAGCTTTGAATGTGCATTTACCTGAACTGCCCCCTGGTGGAGTTGGAAATAATTTGCCAACTGATTTGCGTACAAGTCAGCAGCGTATAGCTGAGATCACAGAGATGATCCATGTCAGTTAAATATTTTGTCTATTGATGTGTTGTATGTGTTCAATTTTATTTCTGCAGTTGCTTTCATGTCAGGCAACTTCTTTAGAGTTGTTTCTGGATCTGATCATGCACTTGGGTTAGGTAGCAAGCCTCCTTCATGATGATGTCCTGGATGATGCAGATGAAAGACGGGGTGTTGGTTCGTTAAATGCTGTGGTGGGCAATAAGGTACTTTACTTCTTTTGTTCCATGGAGGAGGAAAAAAAAAAAACCAAAAATAACACTTCATTTAGATTCATGTTTATGTTAAAAATCTCTTTTCTATTTCTGGTTGTATATTAGCAAAAGAAATTTCCAATTTATATAATCAAGTTGTTTGTAGATCTTTCACCTGCCTCAGGAAGACAGTGAAGTCCATGAGTATCTTAACCTATTTTCTGTTTGTTTACAATGCAGCTGGCTGTGTTAGCAGGAGATTTCCTGCTGTCTCGAGCTTGTGTGGCCCTTGCTTCTCTAAAAAACACCGAGGTAATTCCTTTTTTCCTCTTTTTGATCTTGTCGATGGTTGTGGGTGTCTTGTGATGATATATTGACAATGGATTGAGACCATCACCGAACCATTACACCATTGACCACAGGGTCCTATGCCTTCTATATCTTTATCTGGATGCTTCACATTATTGTTCCTTTCCCTTATGTTGGTTTTGTAGTGTTACATTAGTTCATTAGTTGCATATAACTAATTAGCTGTGGTTTTTTCGGTTTTTGTAGGTTGTCACACTAATAGCAACAGTGGTTGAGAATCTTGTTACAGGTGAAACCATGCAACTTACAACTGCTTCTAAAGATCGTTTTAGGTATACTGCTCTGGTGCTTTTTATTGATAATTTTGTAAGTTGCATCGTGTTTTATGGGTAGATAAGTAATTAGCCTAATTGAGCTTGACAGCCAAATATCAAGAAGTCTTTGAATAGCTTGACTATTTACACCCCTTGTAAGTGGTGAACTGTCAGGCAGCCCATTTACCTTTATGTCTCCATCTAATTGCATGTCCATGAGAAGGGCAGGCTAATTTGGTGAATCCATGCTGTCCTGATTAGCCGTCTCCAGGATCTTTGTTTATAATTAATTATATATTACGTCTTTTGAAGTGCAGCATGGAATATTACATGCAGAAGACATACAACAAAACTGCCTCCTTGATATCAAACAGCTGCAAGTCAATTGCTATTCTTGCTGGGCACACAGCAGAAATTGCGATGTTGGCCTTTGAGTATGGCAAAAATCTGGTTTGTAAATTCCATAAATTTGCTTGGCTCAAAATGAATAATAGTAATAATAATATAAAAAAAAAAACCAAAATCTTTAGTGTGTTTGGATGAGGATTTTCAAAATTTTTGAAGACTTTTCAAATGAAGGCTTTTAAAAATCCATCAATTTAAAAAGATTGCATTTATAATTTGTTCGTTTGGATGGAGAATTTTTAGAATGGGATTTTGATTATTTATTATTTTTAATGAATATAAAAAAATTAATTATAAAAAATAATATGTTAAGAGTAAAAAATATGCAATATGGGTATCAATAGATTTGTAAAAATATATAGATATTATTAATAACATAAAAAAGTGAAAATATGTATTTAAAAAATAAGTTTTTTATCATTAAAATTAAAACTATAAAAGTGGTATTGAAAAACGAAAATTCATCAATATGATAATTAACTATTTAGGTGGAAGATTTTGCGAGAAGACACCTATTTAGGTGGGTTTTTAAACGTGGATTTGAGGGGCCTCAAATCCCTTATTAAAAAACTACAGATTTTGTAAAATCTTTTTTGAAAATTACCAAACAAGAAAATTAGTCATTTAGACTTTTAAAAACCTTGATCCAAAAGAAAACCTTCCTTATCCAAACACACTTAGAGTTTCTTGTATCTTCCTAGAAAAATGCAAGTTTTCAGTTGGAACTCCTTTTATATTATGTTGCATGTTACAACAGATATACTGGGGGAGAACTTTGTAGATTGGAAACTTTGAATATAATCTAAAGCCTTCCCCTAGAGGCTCTTGTGTCTTCAAAACCAGCTGGCGAAGACTTTCCTTTCTAAAGTAATTAGCATGTAACATGAGATATTAGTTTCCTCACATATTGGAAGTTGAAGACTACTAGAAAAACTTGGAATATCCCCTTTTCGTTCTTGTTTCTGGCTGTAGTCAATGAAAAGTGGTGCAAAAATATAACCTAAAGATACAAGTAGCAATACTCCTTTCCTCAAGACAGTTATTTCTATGAATTGTGCATCTTTAGGCTCATCATCTGCCTGTTTTCTTTCTTCTTGTTTTCCAGGGATTAGCATTTCAATTGATAGATGATGTTCTTGATTTCACAGGCACGTCTGCATCCCTTGGAAAGGGTTCTTTATCTGATATCCGGCATGTAATTCATCTATCTTTGTTTCTTATCTCTTGCTTGCTGTTTTCTTTTAAAGAACAATAAATGCTCTACTTCATACATGGAAATGATTTACTTGTTATAAATTGATGGAGAGGTCGAGCCATAGGAAGCATAGATAAGCCTTCTACCTACACTTCTAGGTCTTCAATCTATAAGTCATATTTTGCCACTTTATGGCAGCTCCGGTTCCATCCCACTTAACATGAGACAGCAAGCAAGTTTTGAAACTCAGAGGGATGGTAGTGCATCTGAACACATTCAAGGACCTAAGTGTGAACTTTGAATTCTCATCCATGAATGCATTTATGAATCTCAAACCTGCATAATATTCTATGAGCCATGAAAGGTGGCCTCATAATCCTTCAAGAGTATCAACAAAGATTATTTGGAATAACTCATTTGATGAATATTTGTCCATGGCATATAAAATGATAATACATCTGATCGCACAGATGATCTGTCTTGCAGGGAATCATAACAGCTCCAATTTTGTTTGCCATGGAAGAATTTCCTCAATTGCATGCAGTAGTTAAACAGGGATTTGACAACCCTGCAAATGTTGACATAGTAAGTTTATAGTTACCGAGCCAGTTTTGAATGCAAATTTCTAATACTTTTCTCTTTTAATGCTCATTATACAGAATTTGTAAAATTTCTAATGGTTTTTGCTTCATATCATCATTTATGTGCTGTTATCTTGCCAAATATTGAGTTAATTTGATCTTTACCAAAACCACAGGCCCTTGAGTACCTTGAGAAAAGTAATGGAATACAAAGGACCAAGGAACTGGCGATGAAGCATGCAAACCTTGCAGCAGCTGCAATTAATTCTCTACCAGAAAGTGACGATGAAGATGTAATGAGGTCGCGGCAGGCTCTCGTAGATCTCACTCAAAGAGTAATCACCAGAAATAAGTGAAACAAGAATATCATGTTACACTTAATAGTACTGTTGCACCAAATATCTCCCTAGGCCGATCTGTCAGGCCGATGAGCTGGTTGCTGAGTGTGTCAGTTGCTTTTGTAACGAAAAACAACAAAAGGTAGAGAAAATGCGGGTTCTTGTTCAAAGTCACAGTCGGACTGTTTAAATCATTGAACAAAAAGGGAATTTCTTTAATAAGCTGAATGAGGATACTGCCCGATTGGGAGTTTACAATGAATTGAACAAAGACAAAGCTGGCCGATGGAGGCTAAACAAACTCTAGAAACACTTAGTAATTGGCAGAATACAGGTTTGACTAAAAAAAAATGATGAGATTTGAACTAGACAGGTCTTGAACAGGGTCTCTGGTTGACAGAGCTAAGAGAAGAAAATCGAAACAAGTTTTGAGCAGAATATTGTCTGGTTTGTCTGAAGAAGTGTCGATGCCCTTGTTGTTTCAAGTTTCCACCTTTTGTAGTTGTGCTTAGCTGATCTTTCGCCCTGAAATCATGCCGTCTTGAATTTAAATATCTTGGATTAAAACACGAGGCACATTTCCTGGCTGATCATGCGTGCGCTTCTTTCCCTCCGTGACTATCGTGGCTCTTAATTTCTCAATTAAAACCTGCTGACTCCTGCCAAAGCTATCTACCAGGCCGATCATCTTTGAATGCTTTCCCTTGAGCAAAAAGCCCCATTGCCTCTTCTTTGATCCATTGGTCCCATTTACGAGTCACAACGTAACCAACTCGTCCTTAGGCCCATCAGCCCAATTTGGCAAATTAAGGTACAAACATTGCCCCCCCAAGTGTGAAAATTTGTGTGAAATTTAAACACTTGTTGTCTTGATTAATTGATTTCATACCTTGTGACTGTTGATCAACAGCTCTTTTCTCCATTTAATTCCTTGGACGTTTGTCACCCAAAAATATAACTTTTCAAATTTGGAAAGGCACGTTCTCATAAGGAAGTCAATCGGCCCGATTTCTCAACCCTTTATAAAACCCTTTGGCGGCTTTTCTCTGCTTTACCAAATTCAAAAACGAAATCCCTAAGTCTTACAAAGCTTCTGCCTTTGTCTACTCTTTTTGCCCGAAAATCCCCAGCACACTCTCATTCGCAAATTATTCCTTCCTGTGTCTTTTCAATGGCTTCTGTTGATTCCAGCAACTTCAATCTTGCCGACCTTCAAAAAATCCTCCATGAAATCCCCGACGATTTTGCCAAGAAACCAAGCACAAACCCTCCTCGTATTGGTCATACCTTTAACGCCGACCCCCCAGAGCTCCTTAGACCGATCTTCCCTCATCATACTCCTCTCCCCTTCGAAGCCGAGTCATTCGACTGGAGCAAGTGGCTTTCCGGCAAAGCCCCTTCAACATGGCCGACCGAACTCAAGGGTTGGAGAGAATGGGTTGATCGTTTGAGGCCCGTTTACGCTTCGGTATGGAAACTGACCGGCATCTACTCCTTTATTGAACTGACAACCAGGCCGCTCCCTTATGATAAAGCGGTCTTGCCTGCCCTCATGGCCTTTTGGAATCCTTGCTACAACTTCTTCAATCTCCCTCACGGGCCGATGTCAATAACTCTCTTGGATATTGCTGCCATTACTGGTCTCCCTATGGAAGGCGATTTGATCTCACCGGTCACCAATTTCAAGAAGATTGGTGACTATACCAGGCCGCATCACAACACATTCGGCCAATATGCTGAGATTGAAGGCAGACCGACTGGCTCCGCCCCTCCTCAAGTTAAAGAGCACATCACCTTTCTCCTGTGCCTCATTTGCCGCTATATGGTCTGTACTGGCAGCAAAACTTGCACTCAAGAGTATGTCCCTTTGGCCAGGGCGTTGGCGGCCCAACAAGAGTTGGCTCTGTGTCAATTCCTTCTCGGAGCCATCTACAGGGGACTCCGTTCCATTACTCTCTCAAATCCACTCAGCAGTCCCAGCGGGCCGATTTGGATCGTTCAACTTTGGGCATACTTCTATTTTCCCAAAGTGTCACCAGTACCATTCCCCATTACTCGTCCTACACTCTATCTAGGGGAGGTTTTATCTGGCTGTGACCCCAGCTGCGCCTCCTTTGCCCAAGCTTTCCATTATTTCTTCTCTCTCAAGCTCCAGCAACCGGAAGAAGATGGGTCTGAACATGATAGCTTTAACTTCTATCCTCTCCGCCATCGGGAACATGGACCGGCCTGGTTCAAACTGCCCTTTCAAGAATACAACGATTGCGGCCGAGCTGCATGGGCGGAAGCCATCCAAGGGTGTGACCTCTTCGTGGGGTTGCTCCCTGGTGGCACCAACTCCAAGAGCGGCTTCGAAATATATGCTCCACAATTCTTCAGCAGACAACTCGGTTTCGAACAACGGGTCCCTGCTCCTCCAACATCCTCGATGAATTCTCGTGGCTGCCATCAGATGCTATCTTTTAAGGAAACGGAGATCGAGCAGGCTTACATTGAATTTTCTGCTGCTAGGGAACGAGCAGTCTTTGTCCAAAGCCCGGGACTCAATCGGGCTACTCCAGAGTTCGTTCACTGGTGGGGACAGCACTGGATGGACGTAGTTGGAGAACATCTATCCTTCTTCTATATCAGCAGGATTGGTCCTCCCGTTACTCTCAAGAAAACACTTTCAACACCTAAAAGAAAAGGTAAGGATTTTTTCTTCATTTGATTTTCCCTTATTCTAGCTCTGTTGCCCCTTCCTCACTGCTTTGCTCCTATTCCAGTTCGGTCTTCCTCGAAGAAACAATCCACTTCCATCTCCTCGGTTGTGGCCGATTTCGCGCAATCGGTTATTGCCCATCCCGCTGGTGGGATCGTTCAAACCACAACAACTAGGCCCACTGCCTCAGGTTCTTCTGGGGACGATGCAGTGCCTATCAGCAACTTGGTCCATCGGTCAAAAAAGGTCAAGCTTGCCGAACCGAGTACCATTCAAACCGATCCCACGCCAACGGTGGTTCAAGAGGAAGTTCAAGAGAATGTGCTGTCCGAGGACCGAGCCGAGGTTTTCAGGAGTCAAGGCGAGGCTGTCCTCCAGATTGTGCCTTTGAAGACACCTGTTTTGCGACCGACCGAGGAGAGTCAAGGGGAAAGAGTCGAAACAGGGGCAGAATCTCTTCCAGCCAACCGGCAGCCCGAGGTACACGTGCTTGGTTCTTCCTCTTCTTCTTCTTCTTCTAACTCTGATCCAGAGGCAGAGGATTCTTTCCGTAACCTCCAACGTCGAGTGGCTTCGCACCTGAATCCCTTGGATGTTCAGCCACTCACTACCATCCCTGGTGACCTAGTCGAAACTAACTATCTCTTTGGTCTTGATCTTTCGCAGGTCACCAGGGAAGGGTCACCGGTTCGACAAACCTCTCAGCTGCCAGACCCTCAAACAACTACTCCGGTTCCCCAGGCCACCCCTATCGAGTCTTCGAACTCTCCTCAGGTAATCTTCTTTCCTCCCCGATGCCCGAGTCATTTCCATTTCTGTCCGATTTGCTTATAGTCCTTTCAAATAGGAATCCACTCAATTGGCTGACAAAATTCTTGATGTGGCTTTGAAGATTGCTGCTGCTGTCGAGGCTCCGTCTCCAACCTCTTCTTCCCTTCAGGCCGATGCCTCAGCCTACTTGGAACCAATCGCTGAAGGTTCCGTGGGTCAGGTAAGTTTTCTGTTTCAGGCCATCTTTTTTGCCTCTTCAACGAAATCTCTTGCTAACGTCTTCCTTCTTTTCAGGGAGCTCTCCCTGAGACTGCCCATCCTACCGTCGTGACCTCCAATGTCAACCCATTTGCTGCTTTTGGACAAGCTTCGGTCATCGGCCAGGGAGTTGCTGTCAGCAAAACTCAGTCTACCCCTTTTCGTGAAGGAGACCAAACCTCGGCGGCCAAGGTCCCTGCTCCAGTCGAAATTCCTTCAACCTCCCCGGTAATTTGCTTCACTTTCTCAATTGCCACGGGTTCCACCCCTTTGTCTGACCATATGCTTTTATCTTCTGCAGACTCGTGGCTCTTCAATCTCTCCTCTGAAGACGCATCTGGCCAAGGTAGCTGACAAGATTGCTGCTCTTGACCTTGCCATTCCTCCGACTCTTAACCCCTCTCCAGATGAGCTGGCAGCGGCCAAAGAAACCTTGAGGGAGTTTCTGACCGACTATTACGAAGCCATGGAGTGGCCAGACATGGAGCCAATCTTCCAAGCGGCTAAGGTTTGGAGCTACTCTCCTGAGGTGAAGGAAGATTCCAGCTTTCTGTGGTCGAACTTTAAGCCTTTATATGAGAATGCCCGCAAGAAGTTCGAAACTTTGGAAGCCGATAATCAGGCTCTGAATGGTAAAATCATGAACTTCGAGGCCCTGCAGAAGAAACTCTGCGAGGATGGCATTACTCTGCAATCTTCCGCCCAGGAATCGGACAAGCATTGGCAGCAAGTGGCTCAGGCTGATGCCCATATCGCTGAACTCAAGGCTCAGCTGGAAGAATGGGAGAAGAAAAGGGCCACTCTGGTTGTTGAGGCTGAGGCCGCTGATCAAAGCAAGTTGGTCCAACTTCAAGATCTGGAAAAGCGAGCAGATCAACTTTCCAACCAGCGGCCAGAAGTCGAAGTTTGGAGGCATCAACTCCTGTTTGTTAAACAAGAGAAAGATAACCATCGGGCAGGATTTGACAATTGGGGACCTGAGTTGTTCCCGGAAGAACATTGATGTGGAAATATTATTGAATCAAATAAATAACAAAATGACTCTTTTGTTTGATATTTATTTGTTCACTGAATTTCCATCTCTATCACCATAGGGTAATATTTCTTCAGATATTTCCCATTTATGAACCTTGGGTGCCGTTCTCCCTCCAGATTTTCCAACCAGTAGGCTCCACCTTTAAGTACTTTCCTTATACGGAATGGTCCCTCCCAATTGGGCGACCATTTCCCGTACTTCGGATCTTTCTTTCCAATAGGCAGGATCACTTTCCAAACCAAATCCCCTTCAGCAAAACTCTTTGCCCGAACCTTCCTGTTGTAGATTCGTTCTGATTTCTTTTTCTGTGTTTGCAAATGGTCGAGAGCAGTCAGCCTCTTATCGTCCGAGTCTTCCAGTTCTATCATCATGGCTTCGCTATATTCTTCCCAAGTGAGATGATTTTGGAAAGCGATCCTGGCCGATCGGGCTAAAATCTCCATAGGGATCATTGCGTCGTGGCCATATGTCAACGTGAAAGGACTAACTCCAGTGCTTGACCGCTGAGACATCCTATACGCCCATAACGCTTCTGGCAAAAGTCGATCCCACTTTCTTGGATTATCATCGACCAACTTTTCCATGAGGGTCAGGATGACTTTGTTAGATGCTTCAGCTTGGCCGTTGGCTTGTGCATAATGGGGAGTCGACTGGATAAGTTTGAACCCCATCTCATCTGCCAAAATTTGAGTTTGCTGTCCGACGAACATGGTCCCTTGATCAGTCGTGATGGTTTCTGGAATCCCAAATCGAAAAAGGATGTGTTCTTTGATGAATTTGACCACATCTGCCTGCTCAATCCTTTTCAAAGGCATTGCTTCCACCCACTTGGTAAAATAATCGGTTGCTATGATCATGAAGGAATGCCCCCCATGAGTTGGCGGGTATATTTTCCCAACCAGATCGATCGCCCAGCCTCGGAAAGGCCAAGGTTTGACGATTGAATGAAGCTCTGCGGCGGGCAATCTTTGAATCGGTCCATGAATCTGGCATGCCCTACAGCTCTTCGCATAGCCGATGCAATCTTTCATGACCGTCGGCCAGTAAAAACCATGACGCCTGATTAGCCATCTCATCTTTCGTCCAGCCTGATGAGCTCCACATAGTCCATCGTGCACTTCACTGATCACTTTATATGATTCTTCTGGTCCGAGACACCTTAAGAGAATCCCGTCAACCCCTTTCCTATATAAATCCCCGTCGAGCAGAACATAGTGGACTGACAAGGTCCTGATCCTCCTCTCTGCCCGACCACCTGGATTACTTAAATAGTGTATGAAAGGGAGTCTCCAGTCGGTCTGGGTGACTGGAACGGTGTTGATTTCGAAGACGTTGGCCCTCTGTAAAACTGAAGGCATGGTCCGTCGTTCTACCATTACCACCTTCTGAGCGAGATCCTGCAGGAATGAAATCCCCGAAGCAAATTGAGCGGCCACATTGGCCGTCTCATTCATCTCCCTCGGGATATGCTCAACCGTGACTTCACCGAATTCGCTGATGAGCTGTATGGCCAGGGCGAAGTATGATCGCAATTGAGGACTCGAGCATTTGTATTCACCAGACAACTGGCTAATCACCAGCTGAGAATCTCCTCGGATATGAATGGTAGAAGCTTGGAGATTTCCGAGTAGCTCCAGGCCGATGATGAGCGCCTCGTATTCAGCCTGATTATTGGTACATTCAAAATCCAAATGGAGTGACCACATGGTCTGTTGGCCTTTCGGGGAGATGATAACCACGCCTGCCCCAGCAGACTGTTCTGTGCTTGATCCATCAAATTCAAGTATCCATGGTGACAGGGAGATGGATAAGACCTCCAAATCATTTTCTTCATTCTGCCCGACTGCTAGGCATGGATGATCGGCCAAGAAATCAGCCAATACTTGCCCTTTGACCGCTCTTTGTGGAACATAGACCAGATCGAATTCAGACAAAGCTAAACACCATTTCCCCAATCGGCCTTTCAAGATCGGTCTGGCTAACATATACTTTACTACGTCAGTTTTGGCAACGACAAACACACAGAAGTAAAGCATATAATGCCTTAATTTTATTGCTGCGAAATACAGGGACAAACAGAGTTTCTCGATCGGGCTATATCTTTCCTCACAACTCGTCAAAGCCCGACTAAGATAACACACAGCTTGTTCTTTCCCTTTTTCATTTTTCTGGGCCAGCAAGCATCCTATCGAGGAATGCGCGGCCGATATATACAAATACAAAGGTTTGCCCTTCTCGGGCGGGATTAACACGGGTGGATTTGCCAGGTAACTCTTGAGCTTGTCAAAAGCTTCCTGATGCTCCTGACCCCATGTAAAATTTTCTTCAACCTTCAATTTCAACAGTGGCGAAAACGCTCTGGTTTTGCCAGCAATGTTGGATACGAACCTCCGGAGAAAATTGACTTGCCCGAGGAACCTTTGCAGCCCCTTTTTGGTAGTTGGAGGTTGAGCGCTCATGATGGCCTTGGCTTTGTTCTGATCGACCTCGATTCCTCTCTGATGGACAAGAAATCCAAGGAAGTTGCCCGCCGTGACCCCGAAAGCACACTTCAATGGATTCATCTTCAGGCCGTGCTGCCTCATCCTCTCGAAAGATCTCCTTAGGTGGCCGAGATGGTCTTCCTGTGACTGGGACTTTACCACTACATCATCGATGTAGACCTCCATGAATTTCCCGATCATATCGTGGAAGATAGCGTTCATAGCCCGTTGGTATGTTGCTCCAGCATTCTTTAGTCCGAATGCCATGACCACGAACTCAAAAGTCCCGAGAGCTCCAGGGCATCTGAATGCCGTTTTTGGGATATCTTCCTCAGCAATGAAGATTTGATTGTACCCACTGTGGCCGTCCATGAAGGACATGACTCTGTGCTTGGATGCACCGTCCACTAACAAATCAGCCACTGGCATCGGGTATTCGTCCTTGGGAGTAGCGGCATTCAAATTTCTGAAGTCGATGCAGACCCTTATCTTGCCGTTCTTCTTGACCACGGGGACCACATTGGATAACCATTCCACATACCGGGCTGGTCGTATGAATCCCGCTTTCAGCATTCTCTCAATCTCCTCCTTGATCTTTAAGACCACCTCGTTGGACATCCTCCTTGGGGGTTGCTGGTATGGTCGACGGTTTGGAAGAATTGGCAGTCTGTGCTCAACCAATTCTCGGCTAAGACCAGGCATTTCCGAGTATTCCCACGCGAAGCAATCTCGGTATTCCTTCAGGATTCCGATGACATCTGCCTGATCTTCTTTACCCATGAGGGCGCTGATATAAGTTGGCCGATGCTCTCCATCTTCCCCCAGGTTAACTTCTATCAAAGGGTCTTGCACTTCTGCCCTTGAATCCTCCAGCTTGGTTGGAGCCTCTTCTAACTCCTCAATCGTTATCTCATCAGGAGGGGCTGCTTCCTGGATGGGATCGGACTCCCCTGATGGTTCCCCATGGTGAATTCTCTCTTCGATCTGATATGCCAAGAACTTCTTCAGAGCGGCCTTTGCCGCAATTTTCTTCTCTTCTTGGTCACTAATCATGGAATTTCTTCGATGATCGGACCAGAACCTGTTGGCCTGAATGGGATGATGGCATTCGGCCTAAGCAGATTTTCGAATTTCTCGCTCACATGTGCTGCTTGTGGCTGAGCAGCCATCAAGACCGGGCGAGGTCGTCCCAACTTGTCCTGCCCGAGGAACCTGATTGTTCCTACGGTCTCATCATAGTATCGGGCTTCCACAGCATTGGACTCCACCCGAAATGGCTTCTGATCTGCCTGGACGATTTCAATTTTATTTCCGTCCCAAAAGATTAGGCATTGATGCAGGGACGATGGCACGCACATATTGGAATGAATCCAATCGCGGCCTAGCAAAGCACTGTATGTTGAAGTTGACTCCACGACAAACAGCGCGACCAACATGGTCTTGGATCCTACCATTACCTCCACGGGCAGAATCCCCTTGGTCTGGTTGACTGTGCCAGCGAAATCGCTTACAGTCACGTCAGTCTTGATCAGGTCACTTGCTGACTTGCCCAACCTTCTGAGCGACCGATATGGCAGTATGTTGACTGCCGCTCCGTTGTCTACCAGCACCCGGTTTACATTGACCCCATCGAAATGAGCCTGAATATAAAGAGGCTTGATATGATAAGCCGCCTTCTCCTCGGGCTTCTCGAATATGATTCTTTCAGGCCGATCGGACTTTTCTTCCTCAGGAGCCGGAAGTTCGATCACATCTTCCGTGAAATCTACTGGAATTGGGGCCTCAGCCTCTTCTTCTGGTCTGGCAGCTGCAAAAATCCTAGGCAATGCCAGGGTACAGCAAAGCAAGTTCACTGTAAACTGCCCGAACTGGATAGAGCCATCTGACTCGAGAAAGTCATCGGCTTCCATGGTCTCATCGTCCTTTTCTGGCTCAGGTAAAACTTCTTTCTTCCTGGCCTCCTCCTTTTCTGCCCGCTCGAGCTTCCCTTGCCGGATCAAGTAGGTAGCCTCCTTCGGGTCGTGACCCTGGGCTATTAGATGAGCTTCAGTCATCCATTCTTCCACTTTGAACAGTTGGCGCCGTACTCCACCAGCTTGTTTTCCTTCACGCTCTCTAACCTTCTTCTCGGCATGCTCGAGTTTCTTCTGCCTGATCAGATAAGCTACTCTATGAGGCTCCATGCCTCGTGCGACGAGCTCGGCTTCTGTCATCCAATGTTCCACCCGGAATAGTTCATTTTTTAACTTGTCTTCAAACCTTCGATTCTCCCGGTCTCTTTCTCTCAGAAGTTGTTGCGCCCTCTCAAAGCTGACCCCTCGGATTGTCAGGTCGAAGGTTTCGGTGTCATCCGTGATTTCATAGGGTGTGAAATTCACGCTACCACCAGGACCGAAATCCTCAGCTTGTAGGTTGATCAATCGGCCACCAGACTGTTCCTGACTATGTCTTCTCAGTTCACTCGCTCGCTGTCGTAGCATCCTTCTTCTAACTGTCCTCCGGTTCCTCTTCCCAGGGAATTTGGGATGCTCAACCCGTTGCCATCGACCAACATTAGTATTGCTGGGAGGTTTGACCGTCCTGGGCTGCTTAGGACTTGTTTTGAAATTTTGGCCGACCTCCTCAACTGGCAGTTGCCCCTTCCTCTGTTGGGCTCGATAGGCTACTTTCTTGAATTCCAACCAAGGGCGAATCTCCCCATCCATGAACCCGTACCTTTCGTCTCTGACTCGGCCAGTGTGACTCAGACACGTCAGATTGGCTGACACCATATTCACAGTTGCAGGGAAAGGGTTCGTATCAACCTCCATCTCTTTCTTCTCAGCCTCAGGGAAACGAAGCACCCCTCGGTCAATCTTCTCCTGAAGGACATTCCTAAAGACCAGGCAATTGTTGGTCGAGTGTCTCCAGGAATCGTGGTACTTGCAGTAATCTTTGCCCTTCAGTTCATTCGGGCTAGGAAGCCTGTGACCGGGGGGAAGTCTGATCTGTCCCGCTTTCTGGAGGAAGTCGAAAATCTCTGAAGCTTTCCTCACATCGAACGTGTATGTCCGATTGTTTTCGTGTGGGAACTTCCTGGTTGAGCTCTCGGCCTGTTTGTGGAAGTTGGCTTGGACCGCTTCTTGGTTGACGGGATGAGCCAGACCAGCTTTAGACAGCATCGGGCACTCTATTGGCCGACTCACCAGTATTTCAGCGATGCCCAACTCGAAGTTCGGTTCCTGGTAATAAGTTCCGTAAGAAGAACTCCTCCGGTCGGCCTCTTCCTTGAGCAAGCCTTCATATCGGGCAACCTTGGTGGACATTTCGTAGAAATCCCGAAACTCCATGCCCTTGAACTTCTTCCTCAGCTCGATATCCAGTCCGTTTTGAGCCAAGCGGACGAACTCTTCCTCGGGGAGAGCTACCCGGCACTTGTTTCTGGCCCTCTTGAACCTTGCCAAGTAATCCTCGGCAGTTTCCCCTCCCTTCTGGGACATCCTGGACAAGTCCGCCATTGATACCTCTGGTTCTAGCCTGTAGTACTGTGTGTGGAATATCCTTTCCATCTCGTCCCAAGTCCGGACTGAGTCAGCCTGCAGCCCGATATACCATGTGAAGGCGTGCCCTGTCAGAGAATTTGGGAAGAGTCTCAGCTTAAGGAAGCCGTTAGAAGCCGCTTCTCCACATTGGATCGAGAATCTCCCAATGTGTTCCACTGTTGATTGGTCTGACTCCCCGGAGAATAGTGAGAACTCTGGGACCTTGTAGTACCTTGGGTATGGGTATAAGCGATCAACCCATTCTGGATAGGGCTTCTGGAATACTGGCCGACTTGCCCTTCTCATTGCTGGCCCCAGCACATCCTGGATGATGTCTACGATCTGCCCTCGGTCAAGTCCGGCCATTGGCTCTTGGCGGATCGGTGCATGTTCTTGGCCAACTACGGGGCGATTACCCCGGTGGCCATTTCCATTACCATTCCCTCCATGGTTCCCGTTGCCATTGCCATTACCCTGGCCATGTCCATTACGGACCTGTGGGGGTACATATCTTTCCGGCCTAGCAACCGGGTTATCTTGCACCTGGGGTGGCTGATCATGATTGTCAGCCACTTCCTCTCCCAGATTCTGATCATTCTGACCTGCTGGGGCGACAACTTGGGGTGCAGCAACCCCATTATTCTGCCCGACTGGAGGATTTTGCCCCCCGAGTCTTTCTAGCATTGCAGTCATCGTGGCCTGCATTTGGGCAAACTGTATACTGAGCTGGCCGATTTCTTGACCAATCTCTCGACCGACTTGCCTGCCCACCTGCTGGCCGATGGTCTGACCGACTCCTTGTTGGGGGTCCAGCCATCGAGTGAGATTGTCGTTCATGGTTCTGGTCATTGCTTCCACGGTATCCTGCCACCTCCGAGAAGGCTGATCCCGTTCGGGACTGCTCGATGAGCTGCGGTCGTGGGAGCGAAGTGCCATAGGGTGTTGGGAGCCCTCGGATGTCTTAGCAGTGTCCTTTTTTGGGGCCATGTCCATAAAAGTTTGTGAGGAACTTAAAAAATCAAATAAAACAAAAACTTTGAAGCGAAAAGAAACTACCCTTTTGGTCCCACTGGGTGTGCCAAAAAGAGATGTTGCACCAAATATCTCCCTAGGCCGATCTGTCAGGCCGATGAGCTGGTTGCTGAGTGTGCCAGTTGCTTTTGTAACGAAAAACAACAAAAGGTAGAGAAAATGCGGGTTCTTGTTCAAAGTCACAGTCGGACTGTTTAAATCATTGAACAAAAAGGGAATTTCTTTAATAAGCTGAATGAGGATACTGCCCGATTGGGAGTTTACAATGAATTGAACAAAGACAAAGCTGGCCGATGGAGGCTAAACAAACTCTAGAAACACTTAGTAATTGGCAGAATACAGGTTTGACTAAAAAAAAATGATGAGATTTGAACTAGACAGGTCTTGAACAGGGTCTCTGGTTGACAGAGCTAAGAGAAGAAAATCGAAACAAGTTTTGAGCAGAATATTGTCTGGTTTGTCTGAAGAAGTGTCGATGCCCTTGTTGTTTCAAGTTTCCACCTTTTGTAGTTGTGCTTAGCTGATCTTTCGCCCTGAAATCATGCCGTCTTGAATTTAAATATCTTGGATTAAAACACGAGGCACATTTCCTGGCTGATCATGCGTGCGCTTCTTTCCCTCCGTGACTATCGTGGCTCTTAATTTCTCAATTAAAACCTGCTGACTCCTGCCAAAGCTATCTACCAGGCCGATCATCTTTGAATGCTTTCCCTTGAGCAAAAAGCCCCATTGCCTCTTCTTTGATCCATTGGTCCCATTTACGAGTCACAACGTAACCAACTCGTCCTTAGGCCCATCAGCCCAATTTGGCAAATTAAGGTACAAACAAGTACATTCTTGGAGCAGAGGAGGATTTACAATAATAAATCCTAAGAGGCCTTTTTGGGAATATCATGTATCTACCATAGCCTCTTTTTTTTCTTTCCTTTACTTCTTTTTTTAATCTCACTAATTTAAAAACTTATTTCTGAATTTATTGTATTTTTTACCACGTCATTTTTTGCACAAGAATAACGAAGTCAAACCTTCACCTTATCTTTGATTCTCTCTTCTCTTTCCTTTTCCTCTTTTTCATCTTTCTAAACTTTTTACTATTACTTTTTATGGTTAAAAAAGATTCATATTTTCCTTTTTTGGGTGAATGAATCATATATGTATGTGGGATAATTTGCATTCAGGCTACTGTTATATAAGGGAAACAAATCAGCTAAGATTATAAAGTGGATTTTCTATAAATTACCCTTCCATTTGCAATTATGCCACGATAAATTAATGCCCATTTAAAAAAAAAAAAACCATGAGTTGATTAATAAGTCCATGTACAGTCATTCATTCTCTTATTTGAAGCTTTTTAATGATATGATTAAGCTGAGAGAGGTATAATTACGGGAAAGTATCTGATTTTTTTTTTCTCTTTTGGGTGACAAGTATCTGATATTTTCGGTGTATAAAAACAAAAGAGACAAATTATTTCAATTTTCTTAATAATCATGCAGGCTAGGTGACAACTAATTGACAAATCGAGAGAACTTACGGACAAGGCATTTTCTCCTTTTTGTCTTCTCTCTATTTCTTAATTTACAATAATGAGATGGCAACAATAGCATAAAGTCTAAAAGAAAAATCAGGAGATTTCTTCTTAGTTTCCACTGTCACTGTTCCCATAAAGATGGCATTTTTTAGTTTTATATATATATATATATATATTATATATTTGAAAGACATTCGGCAATATATATTTAAGGACGCTTGAAATGGAAAACTTTTTAACAAGGCTAATCAAAGTGATCCTTTAAATTATCATTATAAGATAAATTTAAGCATTGATTATTTCAAAGCCTTATGATTTCAAGGATCTGAAGTTCTAATTAATACGATTAACACAATTTAGTAGCAAATCATCTGTTACTACACGAAAAAGAAAAATACATTCAATTTTTTATGTCTAATCAATAATCATTTTAGATTGAAAAGCTAATTAAGTCGATAATAAAAACAAGCCCTTACCCAACTTTTTGGTCGGAATGATTAATTAATTAGGTTTAAGCTATGTAACTAATTTAGCCTTCCTTTATATAGTCAATAATTAATCTGCATTTAGATTAAATTTGTTATGGGAGTTGGGTCACATAATAAAAGAAAAATGCAAGTGGGAGAGTGGGCACTGGGCACTATGCAACCATTTTAGGCCTAATGTCATGTCAATTTGTTAATCTGTCAATCTTCCCTAACTTTTCAAGCAGTGATTTTGTAGGTTTTATGGCTATAATTTGTTGAGCAAGCAATGATCTTTCCTTTTCTTGTTTGTTAACTCATGAGAAAATCTATATGGCTAATGTTACTTATGACTGATCTAACCAGGAATCACGCTGTAAAAGAAATTAAAACCCATTATATTTAATTTTCAAAGCAATAATACATTCAATTAGCAAGCAAATCATTTTTATTTTTATTTGCCCGAAGATTGAGAATTTTGTTTCTTGCAGCATATGCATGGAACCTCAATAAACCCAAATCAAGATTCAGCTAATAAAGAAAGACTCCAAGCAAAGCCTATGTCAAAAGTTGATTGGAAGAACACAATTAAGTCAAAAAGTAATGCCAGTGAAATACTAATTAAATCCAAATTTACATTTTGGAAATGGATTAGACAAATTAACAAAGTTTGACTGTACAAGAACCTTGTCTTGTTTTCATTGCAACGGCGAGAGCAATTAATCCTTGTTTCTGTCCCATCTGGTCAGCTCAGAGGGAAAAGGGAAGAGAGAAAAATAAATCTGATAGCAACTTGCCAAAGTCTCTCCAGCCAAAATTCCATAGTTTACAGCTAGATTGGGCAATGTCGAAGGGCAAAAGTGGACCCCTAAAAGGTAAGACTATGTCGTACGTATTGCCACTTTTTTGCCTCTTAAATAAATACTACTTACTAAATAAAATACCATATAGATCTCATATGGAAATAAAAATCCGGGATTTGATTTCCAATATATATTTTTATGGGATGTTTTGATTCTCTCTGCATGAAATCCTTTTTGTGAAGGAAAAGGCAGTGCCTTGATCGGGTCCAAAAATAATGTTATCCCAAATCCCTACAGAGAAGACAGAGATGATGAAAAGTTGAAAAAACAGGAAGAGCTGTTTTCTGGGAAGACTTTCCAGAAGAGAAAAAAACTCTCAGACGTCTTTTTCTTTACAGTAGAAAACGCCATTTCTCCATTCCTACACACTTTCATTTATATCCCCATCCCTTCTTTAATAAATTCCTTCATACATAATGTCCTTTTTCTTTAAGTAAAAGGTAAATGTATATATATATATATATAAACTAAAAAAAGCTCCTAATTTATTGCAGAAACCGGCTTTCTCACCCTGTGATGATTTTAATCAACATTAAAAAAAATCAAATTTGATTTATTAGTGCAGTTGGTTTTAACAAGATTAATCGTGAACTGTTAAACGGATATGGACATCAATAATTATTAAAAAAAAAAAACAAAAAACTATGCACACAACTCTGCTAACAGAAAAGGAGTCATCAAACATAGTAATACTTTTATTATTGCAAAAAATTAAACTTGAAGGTAAGTTTTGGCCTGCAGTTGAAACCAAGATACAATTCCAAATCAGTCAATTTAAATCTGCTAAACAAAAGCGGCAGCCTTTGAAGTTTCCACCACGTAATATTATTGTTTTTATTCCGTGACAGACAGAAAACAAAAAGTTCATATATCCTATCACCTAGTACATATATTATATATAGCCTATTTTACCTCGTGTCTTTGCTTCAAAGTTCTGTACTCTGAAGTGGGTAGTCTGAAAACATTTTGCTTCTCGTCAAATGGAAAAATTCCATGTTCTTCTTCTCTTGGTTTTCTTCTCTTTTTCTTTGTTTCATGGAGGAATAGCCAGAGCTGTCAAATCCCAAGGTGGATCAGAAGAATGGGGTTATGTTCAAGTCAGGCCAAGTAAGAAAGAAAAAGAAAAGAGCTTCATAACTTCTAGAATTCCCATTCATTTTGGTTTTTCTTCAATCCACAAGTTTAATGTGAATGATTCTGATCTTGGGTTTTGTGTTTTTGTGAATTGTGTTATAGAAGCACACATGTTTTGGTGGCTTTATAAAAGTCCTTACAGAGTTGAACAGCCCTCCAAGCCATGGCCAATAATTCTATGGCTACAGGGTGGACCAGTAAGTTTCCTATATGAATCTGCAGTCAGAAAAAAAAAGGACAAATACAAAAACTATGAGTGATCTTATGAGCAAAGGAGAATATATTTAAATTACTTTTTTTTTTTCATGTTTCATATGCAATAATTTCACTTCTGCTTCAAATTTGAAACTTTTCGCATATTGGTGTTCTTCACAATATAGGGTGCCTCAGGAGTTGGAATAGGAAACTTTGAGGAGATTGGGCCATTAGACACAAACTTGAACCCAAGGAATTCTACTTGGTTGAAAAAAGCTGATCTTTTGTTTGTGGTTAGTTAGCCATCATAACTCAATTCTCCTTTATCTCAGTACCAGAAGAAAGAGGGACTGTCCTTTTTGAGTTTTGAATGGAATTTAATGATTTTTATGTGATGATATAGGACAATCCAGTTGGAACAGGATACAGCTTTGTGGAGGATCCAGAGTTGTTTGTGAAAACTGATGATGATGCTGCAACTGATTTAACTACTTTGTTGATGGAATTATTTAATAGAAATGAAAGCCTCCAGAAGAGTCCTCTGCACATTGTTGCAGAATCTTACGGAGGAAAATTTGCTGTTACTGCTGGATTATCAATTCTAAAAGCCATTGAAGCTGGAAAATTGAAGCTAAAACTTGGAGGTGAGTAACAAACTGTCCAACAACATTAATTTAACCTAATATTCATCTGCAATAAGCAAGGGAAATACCCAACTTTGCTTCTTTTATTTAAAGAAAATACTCTGTTTTATTCCTTGTGAATTTGAAGTTTTGAACTGAATTCTGATATGTAGGAGTTGCGTTGGGAAATAGTTGGATCTCGCCAGAGGATTTCGTGGTAAGTAGCCTCATCGAAAAAAAATAATAATAAATTCCCCGTTTTTTGACTTGGAAGTTACAGAATTCACTGGTATCATCTAAAGAATTTTCTTCTGTTAACTTTTCAATCCCAATGCTACAGTTTTCTTGGGGGCCTCTTCTTAGGGTTGTTTCACGGCTAGATAACAATGGTCTGGCAGCGTCAAACAGGTCTGAATAATTTTTTCTTCTTTTGCAAGAAACAAATGTTTGATACTTATAATAGTTATATAAAGTTATAATTAAATGTAGTATCCTGTATGTTATCTGATAAATCCCAATTAAAAAACCAGTCTGGCTGAGAAGATTAGCCAGCAATTGAAAGATGGCCAATATACTGAAGCAACAAATACCTGGAGTCAACTTGAGTCAGTAATTGGTGACAGGAGCAATTCAGTGGTATGGTAGCTTTTTACTTTAGGTAGCCTTTTAAGTTTATATTATTAACGTTCTCATTAACCTGAGAGTGTTTGAGTAAATTTGCAGGATTTCTACAATTTCCTTCTGGATTCAGGAATGAGTCCAGTAGCTTTAACAGCTTCAGGATTCTCCAATGGAATTTTTGCAGTTAACAGATACTCAAGGTATCTGAAAAAATATTCGAGATATCTGAGTTCTCTGAGGCTTTCTCCAGGCAACGATGGTGGTGATATTGATAGTTTGATGAATGGTGTGATTAAGAAAAAGCTTAAGATCATTCCAGGAAATATCTCGTAAGTATCATTAATTCCTTTGCGTTTAAAAACATAAATCTCTGCTAAAATGCTCTGGAAATTTTGATTAGAAGGACACATTTTATACGTTTGACAGATGGGGAGGGCAGTCAGATTATGTTTTCTCAAATTTGGCAGGTGATTTTATGAAGCCAAGGATTGCTGAGGTAAAATTACTTTAAAGTCAATAAATCCCGGAAAAAAGTTTAAAAAACCTGTCTTCGAGTTTGGTTTTGGGTCTATATGTTGAAGACATGTTTTCTTTGCTGTCAAACTCTATTTCACCATGATTTTCAACAAGTGTCCCCAAGGTTCCTTTTCCATTTCAACACTAATAATGATCCTCATATATTTATTTTTGACAGGTTGACGAGCTACTCTCTAAAGGAGTCAATGTCACTATCTACAATGGGCAAGTAAGACTTCTCCCGGACAGCCAACCAGTTGCTCTAAACAAATTTTTACACCCATTTTTCTTTCCCAAAAATAAGTATTCACTAGTAGTATTTTTTTCCCCTTCTGCTGTTAACGTAATTATTAAGTACTATTATGGGTGGATGGGTTATTGGCAGCTTGATGTGATATGTGCCACAAAAGGAACCGAAGCCTGGGTTGACAAGCTCAAGTAAGACTTCTTTATTTTCCTTCTCGAGTTTAAAGTGAAAAATCAGAAATTACAAAAAGCATTGTACTCTATGTTTTCAGGTGGGATGGGCTCAAAGCTTTTTTAAGCAAGGACAGAACCCCTCTCTATTGCAAGGACGATCAAGCTACAAAAGGCTTCGTGAAATCATACAAAAATCTGCAATTTTACTGGATTCTTAGGGCTGGACACTTTGTAAGTCAAACTAACCCTCATCCAATAACCCATCTTTTCAATCTGAAGAAATGGATTACTATGATTTTTCATGTCTCAATCATCATCATCACCACCAACCGGCCGGCATCAAATTATGATTGAAAAAAACATCATGACTATCCAAAACGAGAAAAATCAACATCATAGCCAGCTGTTTTGACATCTATGCCAACAATAATGCTGCCATTTCTTAACTGTTTGCTCATTTAAAAATTAGCATAATTGACTATGTTTTACCAGAAAATTGGAAAGCGTGAGAAGAGAAGAATTAGGAATCTTTTCTTTTCTTTGCTGTGTTTTTCCGGTGAAAATGAAGGAAAATTTTTGAACCTGTTGTTATTCAGTACCACCTCTGTCCTCTGCTACATTTGGTCGACAAATTTGACATGCAATGTCACGTACATAGACAGTTGCGGAAAGTGAAATTTGTCAATTTTTATGGTAATGGAAGATGTACGTCAAATGCAATTTATTATGGTGATTGGTGAATGAAAGATTGATTACTCTGTGGACACACTGCCAGGCAATCAAAAAGTCTACCAACTGACAATTCTGTCATGTAGGATCTATGGCTGGTCGGCTCTCATGTTATCCACAAAAACAAAAACAAAAACAAAAATTAAGAAAAGAAGAAAAAAAAATACTCATTAATTAACATTTCTGCCATTAGAATTTTCTTTCCTATAGAAACAAAGGATTTACTGGATTTACAATGTAACATAGTGTAGGTAAATTTATGGATATTAGTAGTATTATTTAATACTATAAAAATATTTTTAATAATTTTCATTATTTTAATTTTGATGATTTATAGGTTCCTGTTGAGCAGCCCTGTGTATCATTAAACATGGCTGGGGCAATCACACGGTCGCCAGCTGAAGAAGCTTCCTTATAAGTGTAGCCAAAAAAAAAAGGGCGATTTGATGTGACTTTTTGACATTTCAATAAACAAACAACCAGGGAAACAGGACAGAGGATTGCTTGCTTGTCTTCAGAAATGGTTCCGATTTCAGAAAAATGAGACTACACGAAAAGCAATAATCGCAGGGCATGAAGAAGAAGACTGGTCAAGTGGAGAGCTGCTCCAAGTTGTACTAACTTATTAGGATCACAGGGGTTTAAAAAAAAAGTTACAAATAAGTGATTGATTTGTCTGAACATTTGCAAACCAAAAAAAAAAAGAGAGGGAAATAAAACAAAAAAAAATTTACAGAAGAAAAAAAAAAAGCTGAGTTCCAAGGTTTTCATTTGTTTCTTTGATTGTCACCCGCGACATTGAGAATTGGCTTTAAAACATCATAGAATAAGCTGTAGGCTTCTTGTCTAGTACTTAATATATAAATTCAGATCATTTATCAATTTGCAAATCTACAAAGTCTACAAATAAATAAGCGTCTGAAAAAAAAAACCTGGCAAATTTTCCCAAAAATTATTAGAAAATGTGTATATATATATATGGTGTGTTGATACAAGATCCCAAAAATTCCCTTTTTTTTCTTCCTTTAATGGTATACGCGATCATGCGATCATGCTTGAGTAATTGTATTGGACTGTGAAGTGATTTCACCTTTACTGAGATACATATATATATATATATATATATATATTATTTATAGTATTTATATATAGAGAGAGTACATCAAAATTCCCTGATCTTCTTTGCAGAAAATAAACAATTTTAAAAACAGAGATACGTACATTGTGTAGGCAAGCTATCAATCCCCAGTTCTGACACTTCATTAATAAGTAATTATTATCATAACCCATGCCTTGATCAAGTTTTTCTTTCTGTTTTGTGTAGACACTTTACTATAAAGGTGAACGAAACAAAAACCAAGAAACAGGACGAGAAACCCTTGTAAACATGAGAAGCGAGGGAGACCTTTCTCCGATCGGACATTGTGGGACAATTTGCCATCATAAGTAGGGTACAAAGTTTGATTACTCCAACAGTCCAACTTTTAGTTCACGTTTTTGGAATGTCTAATCTTCTCAAAGTCTATGTACAGATGGATCTCACAAAAGCGAAAGAGCATGATGTAAAGAAGAGAAATTTGGAGATGGGGTGGAATGCACATGGACATGGTCGACCGCCAATTAGATCGCCAGCTAACTAATAATCGTCATGTTTAAGAATCCTATTCCTTTATTCTTTCTTTATTCTATAATAATAGAATTTGTTATTCACTGTGTTAATTACCAAATTCTTTTGCCTCACCATCACCTTGCTGAATGCTGAGCCCTCTCGCTTCAACCACTGAGATCGACTTCACGTGAGGAAACAGGATTTGGAACTTGGGCATCAATAAATAAATAAACAAAGAGTTTTGTTACATGATCTGTGTATAACTCATTTGACGTGGTAAGTCTCGTTACTTTTTTTTCTTTCTAAAATCCCACCACTATTATTCGTAAAAAGATAACTCATCCTATAAATAAGGTAGGCAACTGATCCTATAAATAAGGAAGCGTTTTAAAGTGAAACTAAATTTTTATGAAATGTATTAAAGTTTTGATAAATTAGAAAAAAGTACATCATAAGAGTTGTAATCGAGTCAAGAAGTATTCTTTATAAATAAATAAGGCCAGTAGATCTAATGGTGAAAGACTACACGTCGGACTCAGACAGTGTCGCCTCGGGCAATCAAAGGGTTTGAGTTTCATCCAACCCATGGCCATTTGGCAATGCAAGCATTTGCAAAACACAGAGACTGATGGCTGTCTGACATCTATATCTGTGGGTTACGGGCACTAAAACATAGTACCCATACATAACTGCGGTCATGTACTCCAACCGTAGGCGATATTATTGCGATCACAGCCACCGGCTGCTGATGCAAGGAAAATGAAGATTTTGACCATCTCAAAACGTCAAGAGTAGCTAACAAACGACAAGGTCACAGCTGAATCCTGGATCGATTCTTGACTCTTCTCTAAGTTTAATAGACCATCCCTTGGAAAATGGGTTTTCGAATTCATTTGATCAAAAAGCTGTTTTAAGACAAAAAGAACTTGACAAGAATGGTCACCCCATATCATCACCTTCTCTTTTCAGCCAAATAGAACCAAACTTCAACCCAGTGAGTTTAGTCCAAACAAAATACTACTAATTAACAGCCTTTGACATTTTTTAGGGAGATTAGCGGATGAGATATCATATAATCAATTTATGGGACTTACAAGTCAAAAAGATAAAATTGATTATTTAACATCATGTGTCCTCGAAGATTACATTTTAAGATTTTATTCCCTTTTAAGGGAAGCACATGTATTATAATTTATAGACGGAGATACTTTGAAGATATACAAACCTCAGTTGCACTCTTTTAATGTGATGAACGGGGAATCAGAAAACTATTGGATGTACATCTTTCGTTGCAAAGAACAAAAAAATTTTATCAGTGTCAAACTTTACAGCATAATAATTTCGATGATTCATATACCTGCTCTGTGCTCATTCGATCTTTTCTAGCACCTCCAACCTGGTTTTCCTTTTCCAACCTTTCATTGTGGCAACAAGGTTTATCAATCCCACAATTTGATTCTTGCTGTATTCCTGCAAACACAAAAAGTATTTTCAGGTAAGCACAAAATTCTGAATGAAAGCATTCATCTTTCTGTTGTAGTTCAGAACGCTTCTTACAGGATGAGCACGTGCCCAGTGTACATATTCAGTTTCGGGGAGATAATAAGCCTGTTATGAGCAAATATAGAGGAAGCAGTTAGTTAAGACTCAATGTAATCCTCTATAGACATTTCTAAGCGACTCTAGAGAATCTATTTCTTCAGTAGATCTGAATTGGCAACGTTAATTATGCGGTTACCTTGATGAAAGTTTCAACAATCTGTAACTTTGGCTTCACATTTATGGAGACAAAGTGTTGTAAGCCATTGATCAAGACCTGAAAGGAAAAGGAAGAGTTCAGTTGCTAAAATAGATGAAAATGCAAGATGACCAACAGAATACATAGTAATTCTAGTCATAATTTAAATAACCACCTGAAGATCTAATGACATAAGAGCTCTTCCTTCATCAGAACATCTCTTCACTCGCGATAGACCTTCTATAAGAGTCTCTGCAACAATTTCAAGCCCATAGTCCAAGAGGAGGTCTTGAACCTAAGTCATCAAAAAGATAGCTTAGAGTAAATCATTCCACATTATCCGTATTTTTCATTCTTCAACATGCATGTGTGAACAATAAATTAAACCAGTAATCCTCTGCTCTTTATATTAAATAAGATGCTGATTTCCCATTTGGGCATCTTTTATGTTCCACAAAATGACTACCACATTTAAGCAAATAATAGACATCAAAACACATTACCATTGCCAAATCTGGTTATGTTATTTTTTTCACTGTCTACACTGATGTTTCTTGAGGTCTTTTAACTCTGCTCTTCACTGGCAAATCAGTCCCCTTATAAGTAGCCCAATTATTTTATTAAGTAATTTGGAAACTATCAAAATGATTAATTATTCCGTGAACAGTTCATCCAGTGTCAACTAATTAGAGCAAACTCCAGGCAAATGGTTTTATATGCATTAATTAGCTTATTTTGCTGAATTTAACAGGATGGTGAGTCATTTACCTCTTTGTGAATTCCAACATGAGCAAGCCTTGTCTTGTAGTGCTTGAATTCACCCAGCAATAAATCCACATACCTATTCATTAAACAACTCTGTCAGAGAACTTGTCGCATTGTGGTCATGGATCTATGTAAGCAATGATAGCAAGAATCTATAGCCTACCATGAGAACACAAATTGAAAAGGAAGATGAAATCAATGGATTATTAAGAAAGAGAATGATCCAAGAGAACAAACCCATTGTGCTCCATTCCAAGCTCTTTCACTTCCCACTTTGCATTGGCAACTCGATCAACATACCTGCCAAAAGTCCTGGTTTATTAGGAGAATAGCATTCATAAAAGCAATTGACATATTCAGTAGCAATGTGATAGGCCAGCTGTAATTATTACTAAATATCTGGCTGAAAATTTTGACTAATGTAGTTCTACATTTTTAGCCAACCAGTAGCTAAGCGAGGAATTAAACTTTTTTACATTTTCTCCTAGAGGGTTTTCATTGCTATTCACAATGGATTTAATTGCATAGCAAATGGGAGAAAAGCGAAAGATCCCAGAGGTGGCTTGGCTAGTTACTAAAAGCAAAGCCCTGCCAAATACTAGGACTTCAATTAGGCTTGGGTTTTCTGACAAATAACTTCACCCTACATCCAATCATCAGAAATCAACAAGTATAGTTGACTAAAAGTCTTTAGCCTACCTTGAAAATATAATGCCCTGGCATGACATTTCTATTCACTGTCTTTCCTATTTCCCACAACACTCCACGTTTGGAAACACTGCTACTTTTCAAGCAATTAGAGAACTACTTCAACTCTTTCATTAACACTTATTTTACTTCAGATTATTTTTCTTAGTTCAAATGTAAAACCAGTTGCAACAATTGAGTCACTGCAAGGTTCAGTTAAGAAATCAATTGTAACAAGTCAAGAATTCACAAGCTATACACACATGGTAACACATTTATATCAACTTCTAAAGATGTAAGAAACCCATAATTGTTTCTTTTGCCCCTTGCTTCTTGCTTACATTTTATTTTCCTCAATTTTTGCCAGATCCAAAAGCAAAATCATAGATACAAATGTGCAAACATCAAACAGATTATCACCAATTCAATCGTAACGATTGCATATACAATAACAATTTTATGGATTTTCTTATACGTGAAAGTCAAATTTTCAATTCATAAACTGAACGCACTCGTTTTTTTCTTTGGCTTCAAAGAGCAACAGGTAAGTAGCATAAGCATAAACAATATTTTTGAAGTACAAAACCAACTATTTTAAATGATCTTACCCGTTAATGTGGAGTAGCATTCTTGCAGTTGTCCTGTGTATGTGCTCTGTAAGATCGGGCACAGAATCCACCTGGCAATAACCAAGTGAACTCAATATCATTTTATCAAAAATATGAAAAATGGGGTATATATATAATGAGACACACTAGATAGGATAAAAGCATACTGTTTCAGGAAACCGACAATGAATTTTATTAATTATAGATTAAACAGAAATGGAAACTTAATAGACAAAAACATATTCCGTATTAAGCAGGGAAAGCAAAATACAAGCATGACCGATATATATCTATACACACACACTCACACAAAATATGTGGGTGTGTGTATGTGTGTGGACGGACATGGTGCATAAATAAAGTGAAATGATGAACAAGTTCAATTTTACACTCGTTGACAGCAGTTTATGGATCCCCCAAGCTCACAAATACTCTACACTAACCTTGCAAACTCACTTAAAATATTCGGTAAAATTACCTCCATCCTTTTCTAGTATCTATGAAGTACTGATAACTTCTTTTTGTTATGAAAGGTGGAACTGAAATCTTGACCACTTACTCTTTTGATCATTTATTTAGTAACACATTTTTAAAATATCTCAAACAAGAAATCTGGACATCCTTTGAGAAAGAAGAGAGAAGTCAGCATTCTTTACTTAGTATTTTTCAGTTCTAGTAACCATGGATTAGCAGTGGTCCAGTTTGCCAATGAATAACTAGTCTAGTATATATCAGAGTACCAGAAATCACTAAAGTGTAAGACAACCATAAATCACTTATGTTTCAAATTTTTGCAATATCTCAACCCATATGATTGAAAATAAGAAGCATACCAGGTGCACAAAGAAATCTTCAACTATAGCCGTATTACTCTTCAGCAGCAATGACTGGAGATGAGTTCTAGATCTATGCAATATCCGAGCAACAACGGCTACAGTATCAGCAGCAGCACATCTTTCCTGCAACATAAGCATCAGGTTATTTATATATTAACAAATGCTTCATTCCTATTTAAAAAAAAAATTTCCAGAGAAAGCAACCCCAGTTTGAAGTAATCAAGAAACAAATAAGCATTTTATGCAGATTCCTTTTGTTGAATCAGTGGACACAAATTTCGTGGAAATTCTTGATAACAAACAAAATACAAATTCTTTTTAGTTATTTTTTTAAGGAAAAAATATATCATATTAAGAAATACAGCAACCAAAATATGCAGTGGATGATAGTGAATTTGCCTACAATGAACAATTTTCGCCATCCAGTCCAGGAGAAGAAAAAGAACTTGGGGAAGAACAGATTATGCTCATCCCATCAATCATTAAATACCTTGAAAAAATAGTTTATACCTTCAGACCAAAGGAGATGCCTGCTGGGGGACCAAAATTTGTGCTTTGAGAAATAGAGGGAGTCATTTCTGCATGGGCGGGTGGAGAAGAAAAGGATCCAGATGGAGTTTTTATCCACTGATCACAATCTTGTGATATTCTTGATAATGCTGTCTTTAAACGATCTATGAATCATAAACAAATGAAATAAAAATGCCAAAATGAGAAGAGAATACATAAAGGAAGAGAAATTAATAAACAAATGAGTTCCCATCATGACTTAACGGAGAATTAACTTACAAGTAAGAGAGTCCATAGAACCTCTTCCACCTGAACTATTGTTTTGCTGACCAAATGATTCAAATATATAATAGAAAAATATCTCAAATAACTGGCATATGCCCTGCAACAATGCACTGAATCAGGAAAAATAATTTAGAGGGAAAAGGAAAACGGTGTTCAGATTGTCTTGAGCAACTAAATGCAAAGCTTACAAAAAGAAATTTTCCAGAAACGCACCTTAAAAAACTCAACATTTACTATTTCGAGTTTCTGCATCAACCTTGCATACTTATCCATTGACCTGGTGTAAAAATTGGAAAAAGTTTCAATGCATCTACATATAAGAGCATAAATAACACTCCAGCTCCTAATAGAAAGATCCATTTTCTTTTTGGAGCTATACAGAATCTGCAGAGCATCTAACCTTAGAAGACAAAGAGATGAGCCAGTTTGTGCTGTAAACTCCTCATTACTGCAATGAGAAGAGTAGCTTTTGGAAAGGTTGGGTTTTGAAATCCGACTTGGGAGTTGACTATCCTCATCAATGAAATCAGCAAGTAAATCCTCATTTTCCTCTTCTGCCATAGAATTGGATCCATTTATATAATTTACATCACCATTACGGGGAGAGTTAACATCACTGTGGAGATTATCGACATTT
Source organism: Microcos paniculata (assembly GCA_030664755.1). Classification (NCBI taxonomy): domain Eukaryota; kingdom Viridiplantae; phylum Streptophyta; class Magnoliopsida; order Malvales; family Malvaceae; genus Microcos; species Microcos paniculata. The sequence continues at coordinate 41,102,002 of CP131459.1, read as the reverse complement.
CCCTCGTATTCACCAGAGGTCGCTCCATTAGTTGGGGAGAAACTATGAGCTTCTCTGGGACTGCTGCCTACTTTAAGCAAAAATGGGTTTCCATTTCTAAGCCAAGGAGAAAATCCACTCTTCTTGGCACCTGCGCCAACTGTGGTTGTTGATTTGTCAGTCTGAAGCACCCTAGCATTAGAAGAGTTACCACCAGCTGCAGTAATTAAGGGTGCTCCATCACCTACCAGCCCAGCAAAACTGATTATTTGTGCTGTCTCTGGCGGCAATCTAAGCCAGGTTTCCTTCTCCAAAACCATTTTAAGTGCCTGCAAATGAAACAAAAGGTAAGCCCCAGCCCCTTTTCAACTGCATTACAATAATGGGACAGAAGGTATACAATTTACTGCAGAAATTAAAATAGTAAAATTCTTAAAATTGTTGGGGCCGTAACATGAAAAGTTTCTGCCATGGAAAAGATATGCTAACAAATCCAGTGTTATAACATGCAAGAAGATAAAGATTCAAGCATTAATATCTATCCCCAAACAATCTTCTGCATGTTTCACCTTTTATCCAAAGTTTTGTCGAAGTTGGCGCACATGAATTCTAATCAATAGTTACTAAAAAGTACAAACAATAATCGACTAGCTATAACTTAGGGGACGCCACACCCTGCCACCAAAGCAAGTGCGAACTTTGACTCCCTCATCCAGCAATATCAAGAACAACAATAACTGTGAAGGAGAAGAATAAGTGTAGAGTCCAACTTACAGATATGTTTTGCCGATGAAATGCCGCAAAATAGTTTTCACAAACACCCTTCACTTTCTGCCTGAATTCAATAGCCTCGACTCCACAGAAGGCTTCCCCAGCAAGGATGAATGTATTAAGATCTTCATAAATTTTCAAAAATTGATGAATGCTTGTGGAAGAAGCAGAAGAAGAGAGCAATACTGATACTCGGCTAGTTGTAAGCTGCCAAAGATTCTTGCGTCCCCTTTGAAGAGTGTGTGACACAAAAGCTATGGCTTCTTTCCTTAATTGATACCATGGAGATCCACTGCTGGACGTTGCACCACCATCATTTCTAACCTCAGAATCTGGTTCATGAGATTCTGTACTTATAAAATCCACCCTCTCTGATACATCAGCTGAGGAAATGGCCGTTGTAGAGTCCTCAACAGAAGATGAACCTGCTGTTCTATCTACAGCTTCAGAGAGAGAAAGAGTAGTTAGCCCCTTTGGATTTGCAAGGATTTTTATAAACTGAATCAATGTGCTGAACCTCCACAGGATTGACAAACAATGTTACCTTCCATCAATTGGGCATTTGTTGTTGGGAACTCTGTAACCTGCAACAACATAAAACACTTCAAATGAAAGTGTAAAAGAAACAAAAAAAACAGAGCCTCAAAAAGGAAAGCAACCAGGAAGAAACAAAAAGACATTAAATTCCACATAATCACTAGCAACAATAAATTTCATGATATGAACAATAAATATTCTAAATAAACAAGTACAAACCGTACAATAAAAAAAATGCAGAAACAGTAAGGATTTGAGCTAACCTTATCAAGCTGAAGGCCCATGATTTCATGATATGAACACATAAGTTTGAACAGGACAGCAAGTGTTCTTAACAAACACTGCCTAAACTTAGATTCGGGTATCTGGAGGCATAGATCACTGTACGTAAGTCTGGAGTCAATTTAAAACATAAGTTAGAAACATAGCAAAGCATCAAGTGCCAGTATATAGTTGATAGAAAGACAAATTTAAACATACCTGCTATTTTGCGTATCTACATCTTGATCCTGCAAAAGTTAATCAACCATCTGAATAAGATGTTCAGTCATATGACACTGACAAGAATAAGCATCATGAGGTGCAAAAGGTAAAAGGGAGATAAAGAGAGCCAAGGACAAGATTACTAGAAAACAACCTCAACAGAAGTTAGAAGCAAAGGAAGACTCAAACAAGCAACTCATGATTATTATCTTCTTTACATCTGTTTCCAGTAAGTCATGTCAACCATATTTATTCAAGTTTCCTTCCTTCAATGAATGGCTAATATATGTAATACTCTCTCATTAACCACAGTCCTACAATTTATCATCCACACTAAATTTGAATTTGTACCAATATAATTAACAGAAAAAGGCACCCTCTGACCTAAAACAGCCTTCCCCAGTGAATGCATCTGCATAGAAACACTATTATACTGTCTGAGAGAAGGCCTCAATTCTAGAATCGGCAGTATAATTACAGCATATACGTTAAAATAATTTGTTTTGAGTACATCAATATGTAACATAATGCAGTTGTAAGTAAAAATCCTGAGGTGGCATATGTATTTTTTCCAGAATCAATGGTTTATATTGCTGAAACATTAATATTACAGCTACCTCATGCACGATACTCTTCAACACAGAGTGAGTTTCTGAGATAACTTCTTGCATGAAAAAGCTCTGTATCTTTTCAGCAAGACCGGAGACATCTCCTATTAAAGCATAAGCGTCAAGCACCTGAAGCATTGCAAACATACCAACCTTAATTTTACAAACTTAATGAAAAAACAATATTCATAAATATCTAACTTGCACTTTACATTTCCCCCAATAAAATGAGAAAATGTCAATGCCCTTGACAAGCCAGCAAAGTGCACAGGAATGAGAAAAATGGTGCTGATTGCAAGACAGCCCACAAAGCCACCCCCCAAGAGAGAGAGGGCTCATGCCTAAACAGTAACCAAGCATCAATCTAGCTGATCACTTGATCTGCCTCTCTAGCAGTCTATGGCTACAACTTAACTATAGCTGAACAATGGAAGGTGCAAATAATGATTCTACAAGCATTTGGTAAAATATATCAATCACAAATTGGTATCACCGGCAGCTCCCACATGTTTGGATATACTCGAGACAAATAAATCCATTTGATCAAAATAACTTCTAAGACAAAGTGATGCATAAATTATCTAGAAAGTAGAAATTGACAGCTTCATGCATGCACCATGGAACAAGAACAAGGCTATGATCCTAATCAAGGAAGAGAATAGAAAAACTAACAGTTAAATAGCCTTCTTCTTTATACTCCTGGCACACTCCTAGCAAGAGGGAATCCAGCTTCTGAAGAGTTCTTCCTAGCCAAACCTGCATTAATATTTAGAATAGTGAAAAGAGAGCTTACATCACAGTGCTTGCAATTTAATAGAATATATGAGCAAGCAATTGGAATGAACAAAAATTTGGTTCAGACAAAAAGATGCAACACCATACTTAACATATAGCTTTCATAAGCTTTTAAGAAAGAGAGAACACATTTCAGACAAATTATATCAGAACTAAGCAATAGAAACTAAATGCTCACCTCAACACCACGGCTCATCTCTTGTAATGCCGAGAGCTCTGAGAAACTATCAAGCAGTTGTAAATACTCTGAGAGTACTTGAAATGCCTGCAAAATAACTTACATTAAGTGAACTCTTTAAGAGCAAAACAAAAATCATCACAAAGTAAATTGAACAAGTTGGGAGGGGGGGAAGGAGGAGGAGGAGGAGGAGGAGGGGAGTAAATGAAGAATCATTGGTTATATAATGTATATTTTTTGCAGAAAGTTGTAAACCCACCTTGCAGTAATTACCTTCCTCAACAAGAGATTCAAGAGCTACTTGCATGTCACGCGCATGAAGAAGCTCTGCCAGGACTGGAAGCAAGTCCTGTAATGAGAAACATGAAGAATAAGATAATATTATAGTTTTCTCCTAGAAAGCCCAAACGAAGAAATCAATGTCACAGTCAAAGATAGACACCAGCCAAGGTGTCTGCATGACAGTATTTACCATAAGAGCTTGCTTCTTCTTCGAATCGGTATTCACAACAAGGTCCCTTGAAACCTCATTCATTGATGAGGTTAAATGCCTTCTTCCATTCTGCAAACACCATATGAGATAAGGATTCAGCAGCTGCTGCACCATAACAACTTTACACGTATGGTAATGAGAAGCAGACATTTTCTCTAGATGAGGTTCTTTGACAATTAGACCAACTATGTGACACTGGAAATGCTTACCATGCAGATAACGTTTGCAACCTTCAAGTCTTTCTCCAATTCTCTGACCAAATTCATCCCCTTCACTGGCCAAAAGCAAGTATCAAAACCTCACTTCAAGAAAGAGAAAATAACTTCTGAACACTTCAAAAAGCTATGACCATGGTACACCCGCACAAAAGAACTAGAACTAAAAATACATAAAAAAGTTTAAACACTCCTCCAAACCACTCCATAGGAATGATCAGAAATATAACTAGTAACCTTAATTAAAAAGAAACTGGAAGAAAACCAAATCTTAACCGTTTAGAATAACACCACAGAAATGTACAAAATATATCTCAATTTAGGCATCAATAGAACCCAAAGCATAATACCTCATGCTAAGTTAATCAACTTACAAGTAATCAAGCTAATATTTCCATCATTAATGAAAAATTAATGTCAATGGGTACAAATACATGTTCTACAACATTAGGCTTAAAATTCTGATGCAAAAGGAGGATACAAGGAATTCCATAGACTCTGGTGATTGATAGTCTAGATATCATGTGCCAAAACTTCCTTCACAAGTGAAAAACGCATGCTTTCAATTGTAACAATTGAGAGATGAGCACCAATTGTAAATCCGTGCAACAGACTCAGATCATGTGCAAACAGAAGTAATATCTTAGGAATTGCAAATCAAACATGAGAAATATCATTAGAAAACTTACCCATTACTTCATGATGCTCCATGACATGTCGGGATAAACGTTCTGCTACTCTATCCAGTTGTGCTAATCTAAGAGTGGCCTACAAAAGAGATGAAGCCGCATTAGATCATCTAAATGAAAAAAGCTGTCTGATCAGCATCCATTAGGAATTTCTAGAAAACAGATACCACTACGGAAAACTGCAAGATAACATATAATCTCCTCTCCAACATTCTACCAGATCCTCATTTAAGAACTAATTAGGTAATGCTCAAAGAGGGTGAAACTAATCACCCATATGTAACATATGATGTAGAATTTTATAAATATTCTCACCAAAACAAATTCATCAAAAGGCTAACATTGATAAAGTAACCAATAGTTGTAAACAAAAATAGAATAAAGCAACCAATATAAGCATATATGTTATCAAAGCCATGAAGACAGTTTACCTCCTTATTGTTATAACCTGTAAAGAATCACACAAATTCATTTGTAGATGCTTGAAAAGTGAAACTATGGATAGGAAAGAACAGTTATGCATACACGACAAGGATAAAATCTTGTCACGTTTAGCTCATTGTACGAGGCACATCCTTGGATCTTTGCTCCACAATTGCTTAGTCAACCTCGGCCAAACCCAGAAACCCCAAAATTCAGCCCAGTAGCAACTCAGTCAACACCTTATCTTATTATCAGGCATGCCATGGTCATATGCTGAACACAAATAACTTAGTTGTGTGTTCATACCATAATAATGATCAAGAACTGTTTATAGACAATGATCAATCAAGTTACAGCACACCAACAGGATTATGGCTTACAAAGCCGTTAACCATTGACAAACAGAGTCAGCAAAACCAATATTATATGCATTACTTCTGAAACGCACTCTATAAATAAGAACAAATTGAAAACATATAAAAGCTATTCACATAACCAAAATAATTGAGGTGCTCAAATGGAAGAAGACATGAAACAGATCTGATTCATTCTTTTCATCTTTAATGAAGTCTAATCAGTGAATCCATCCAGACATTATCAGTGGAGTAGTAACTAGTTTATTTCAAATAAGAAAACAAAAACCTAAATCAAAATAATACCTGCTTCTCAAAATATTCTAGTTCGTTATCCTCGGAAGGAATATGCTCCAGAATGTGCTTGATTGGATCAAAGTCCTGCCATAGATGGATTTCTTTAATACAATAATAACACCAAATTTAACATCGACAAATAAATAAATGAAACATATTGAAGAAACATAAACAAGGTTAAAAAGTTTCTGTACAATATATGAAAAAAGAAATTATAGAAACCAGTCTTTCTTTCACTTTTTCCCCCTTTTGCAACCACTCTTGTATGCTTTCAATGAACTACACTACAGTTGCACTGCTCCTTCCCCCATCCCACCCTCCTTCTTTCTTTCCTTCTGTTACAAAGAGCTTACACTGAACAAGCCATGGCAAAGCGAGAAAATACATGCAGATCATAACATAACAGCTCTTTCTCATGTCCTCATACTTCATATATTTGAAGCATATAGTTTAGCATATGATTTATATGGATTGAAGAAAGATAAAGAGAGCAATAAAGAAACCTCAAAAAGAATCAAGGTTAAAACAAAAAAATAATAATAAATAAATAGTAATCATGATAGCTCCCTTACATTCAGCTCAATTATTTAGATAACTAAAAGAGGTTGAAATTATAAATATAACTCCACTGATTTTACTGCAATATAAATGACTGTTATCAAATTAATATTTATGTGTATTGGACCACACAGAAATATCCAAGCCGCACCTCTTCATAGAAGTCTTCCTCTAGCTCCTCCACTACTTGACTCTGTGGTCTACTTCCATAGATCGACCTCAGTTCTTCAGAACTTGAAGGAAGACTGTATCTCTGATGGGGTGGTAATCCTGCAAGAGCACGAGCAACAGCAGCTGCTGCTGCAGCTCGAGCTGGAACCTGTATAAGATAATAAAGACATATGAATCAAAATTTCAAAATGACTCATTTTGACTTTTATAGCAAATTTTTAAGGAAGCAACAAGCTAGCGAGCAAGAGTAACAACCAAATAAAGCCTTGGTCATTTAGAATGCGGCAGTTATGGCAAGCTCAGTAAGTGAACTAATTTCACTCCTAATCAAATCCAATAAAACTTAACTTCAATAAAATAACACTAATAAATTAGTACTATAAAATTTCTGGAAACTAACCATAATGCAGGGGATTAAACCTCAATAAATACTCGATATTCAAAGTCACTAATCAAAATAAATCAAAGACTCAGTAAACCTTGTGCTACATTATTTACCTCGGGGCGATCAGAAGAAGAACCAGAGGGCAAGAGACCAAGCGATCGAGCAGACCGTACGGAGCTGAGGATTTTTTCCCCAACCTTCGACAAATCCATTCCACCTCCTTGGAATAACAAAAAGGGGACCAAGAAGAAAACCCTAGAGCTCTCAAATCCACCGTCGCTTAAATCGCCACCGTCACCGCCAACGCCGCCATTCAACATAAACGGATTCCCAAGAACGCCGCCGAACGGGAACAGATTCGGCTGCTGCATTTCATTTCAACTCCAGATCAAAAACAAACATCACGCGTCTTAAAACGCGTTTCCTTTTTCTTCCTTGGAGATCTGTTTTTCCCCTTTTTTGAGATCGGATGGGAAGTGAATGAGTCTTTAGGGAGTGAAGCTATTATATTAGATTTGATGTTTTTTTTCGATAGGGCCTGTTTGGTTGAAATTTCGTTGGGGGAAAAATAGTGAGCGCTTGATTCTTGCTCTTAGAGTAGACTTGTTGGAGTTCTTAGCAACTTAAAGCGCCGGCGTGCGATATTGGAGTTTTTGCAATGAGCCAATCAGGCACGGGAGAGGCTTGACTTCAAAAGCGAGCGTGCACGTTTGCGTTGCGCCATGTTTCGTTTTAGTAAGTGTTTTTTTTTTTTTTGGTACCGACGAATCTCAAATTCTAATTTTTGAAAGGGAAATTTTAATTTTTTTTTTGTAGTTTCTTGAAGAAAACTTTAAATTTAGTATGAAAAGTGGTAATTTAGTCACAAATTTTGTAATTTGGAACTAACTAAAAATAATAATAAAGATTTTTGTAAAATAATCTTTTTTAAGAATAAACATAATTCATCTTATTGCGTAAATACAACGATTTACTATTAGATTGAGTTATGAGGAAGATGTACAATTCTCATTAATATTAAAAGTTAAACCAATACTATTATTGTTTGAAACATGACAGGGCAACAATAAAGTGGATAATGGCAAAGCTTTTTTCTTAATAAATAAATAAAACGTCAAGAGAGGAACAAAGATAAGAAAAGATGACAGCGTTAGCATGATAAGTCCAATTCATCACGAGATGCAACAAGGGGACCTTTCTTTCCACTTTGCCGTTGGAATTGGACGCTTGACCTTCTGTCAATCTGAAAAGCTTTCATGAATCATGATCAAATATTATTTCTCAAAAAAAAAAGTTACAAAAAGGAATAATAAAAATATTGTTGTAAAAAGTATGTTAATTAAAATTGACTAAGCAAGAACAAGAAATAAGAATAGGAGAAATTGAGAATTAAAGGAACAAGAGAAAGAGAGAGAGAGATGGAAATGGAAATAAGATTGAAGGAATTGTGAGTATCATTAGGGAGAATGAATCCCAATTTATAGGCATCAAATGGTAGGCTATACAAGTTGGCAATTTGCACATATTAGCCCCATTATTATCATCACAATAATCATAATTTGGACAATTTGTACAACTTGCATTTGTCCACTTTCATAACCTAATTTGCATAATTTGCATTTGTCAACTTTCATAATAATTTGCACAACTTGCATTTGTCCACTTTCATAATACCCCCCCTTGGACAAATGCTACTATTAAAATTGGATGTGTACTGCCTCGTTAAAAACCTTAAGTCGGAAAAACCCAGTGGGAACAAAAACCAAACATAAGGGAAAAAGAGTACAATACAATTAAGTCCGTCTAATATGTCTTCAGGACAATATATGCTTGTCTTCAAGACAATATAAATGGGCCTACTTCAGTGTCCTGATTGGACGTGCTATTACTGCCTCATTAAAAACCTTAAGCCGGAAAAACCCAGTGGGACAAAAACCGGACAGAAGGAAAAAGAGTACAGTGTACTTATGTCCATAATCGCTCCCCCTGAGATAAAATAAACTGCTACTTCTAGAGCATCTAAACATTTCCACTTCTGGGGAAATCAATCTTGCATTTTACTGACTCGCCGCATACCAATGCCATAAACTAATTTCTCAAATGTTGATGTTGGCAAAGATTTGGTAAATAAATCTGCAAGATTATCGACGGAGCGAATCTGTTTAACATCAACTTATCGACTTTCCTGGAGTTCATGAGTATAGAAAAATTTCGGCGATATGTGCTTGGTCCTATCACCTTTAATATATCCTCCCCTGACTTGTGCAACACAAGCAGCATTATCCTCATAAATTATAGTGGGAGAATCTATCACCGGTTTGAATCCACTAGCATTGTGAATATGTGATATCATAGATCTTAACCAAACACACTCTCTTCCGGCCTCATAGAGGGAAATAATTTCAGAGTGGTTGGAAGATGTAGCAACTAGTGTTTGCTTAGTGGAACGCCAAGAAATGGCTGTATCATTATAGCAAAATAGATAACCGGTTTGGGAGCGAGCTCTGTGCGGATCAGATTTATATCCTGCATCAGCATAACCTACTAAACCAGAGTTAGTAGTATTCTTAGAATAGAATAACCCCAAATCAATGGTTCCTCGGAGATAACGGAAGATATGTTTAATCCCATTCCAATGTCTCCGGGTTGGCTCAGAACTGAAACGTGCCAACAAATTTACCGCAAAAACGATATCTGGTCTCGTGCATTGTGCCAAGTACATCAAAGCCCCGATTGCATTGAGGTATGGTACTTCAGGACCAAGTATATCCTCACCAGATTCTTTAGGACGAAACGGGTCCTTTTGGGGGTCAAGAGACCTTACAACCATAGGGGTGCTCAATGGGTGAGCCTTGTCCATGTTAAAACGTCTAAGCAATCTTTCAGTGTATGCTGACTGATGGACAAGTATTCCATTCTTATTGTGCTCAAGCTCTAGACCAAGGCATAGTTTGGTTTTACCCAAATCTTTAACCTCAAACTCCTTTTTCAAATATTCAGCAGTTTCAGATAACTCTTCAGGAGTCCCAATTAAATTCATGTCGTCGACATAAACTGCTATAATAGCAAATCCGGTTTCAGATCTTTTAATAAACACGCATGGGCAGATGGGATCATTTATGTACCCTTCCTTAGTCAGGTATTCACTTAAACGTTGGTACCACATGCGGCCGGATTGCTTTAATCCATATAAAGATCTTTGCAACTTTATTGAGAATAAGTTGCGGGGAGTGCATGCTTCAGGCATTTTGAAACCTTCGGGAATTTTCATATAGATATTGGAATCTAATGAACCATATAAGTATGCCGTCACAACGTCCATAAGACGCATTTCAAAATTTTCTTGGGCAACCCAACTTATAAGGAAACGAAAGGTAACTATATCCACTACTGGTGAATATGTTTCATCATAATCTATCCCAGGCCTCTGCGAGAAACCTTGGGCTACGAGTCGGGCTTTATACCTCACGATCTCGTTTCTCTCATTTCGTTTCCGGACAAAGACCCATTTGTATCCAACAAGTTTTACATTGTCGGGGGTTTTAGTAATAGGCCCAAAAACATTACGTTTGGCAAGGGAAGTCAATTCAGCTTGGATTGCTTCCTCCCATTTAGGCCAATCTCGCCTATGACGGCATTCGGTTATGGACCGAGGTTCATAATCATCATTCATAATCTCATGAGCAACTGAGAGAGTAAATGCATCATCGATGATTATCTCATTTCGATCCCATATCTCATTACAATAACTGATGGAAATTTCAGTATTCCCAAGATTAGTGATCTTTTCATGGGTTTGTACCACTTCAGGGGCAATATGCTCATGAACTTGTGCCACTTCAGGGGCAATATGCTCTCTTTGAATATTATGTTGTGCCACTTCAGGAGCAATTTGGTTTCCTCGAGAAAGATTAATAAGCTCATCTGGAGCAGATTCTAAATTCCTCCCCCTTCTTTTTCGAGGAACAGTGTCTTTTGATCCCATCGGTCTACCACGCTTCAGGTGCGGGCCATTTAGATCCATTTCGGGTGGTTCTACAGGAACATCAATCCTAGCTGGAACATTCGCAGCTGGGATGTGAGACTTTGTAACTTTAGCAGTCTCATTAAATGCATCAGGCATTTGATTTGCAATAGCTTGTAAATGGATCAATCGTTGCACCTCATTTTCACATTCAGGTGTTCTTGGGTCAAAATGAGACAAACTTTTCTCATTCCATGAGAAAATCTCGACATTTTTCTGTTTTCCATTTGTGGAAGCTTTTGGTATCCCAAGTGATGGGAATACTGTCTCATCAAAATGACAATCCGCAAATCTAGCGGTAAATAAATCACCCGTCAATGGTTCAAGGAACCGAATAATGGACGGTGAATCAAACCCAACATAAATGCCCAAACGGCGCTGAGGACCCATTTTGGTCCTTTGCGGTGGTGCTACAGGCACTTGTACCGCGCAACCAAAGGTGCGAAGATATGAAATGTCTGGCTCCTGGCCCAAGACTAACTGAAGAGGGGAATATAAATGAGAAGTAGTGGGGCGCAATCTAATTAAAGATACAGCATGTAAAACAGCATGACCCCACGCTGAGGATGGGAGCTTTGTCCTCATCAATAAAGTTCGAGCAATAATCTGAATGCGCTTAATCATGGATTCTGCTAATCCATTTTGAGTATGAACATGTGGGACAGGATGTTCAACTTCAATTCCTAATGAAGCGCAATAAGCATCAAAACTCTTTGATGTGAACTCACCAGCATTATCCATTCTTATGCTTTTAATTTGATAATCTGGGAAATGAGCTCGAAGCTTTATTATCTGTCCAAGCAAACGTGCAAAGGCGACGTTGCGCGTTGATAATAGGCAAACATGGGACCATCTGCAGGATGCATCCACTAGTACCATGAAATATCTAAATGGTCCACTTGCAGGCTGAATTGGCCCACAGATATCACCCTGGATTCTCTGCAAGAATGAAGGGGATTCATAATCAACCTTTGTCATGAAAGGTTTAGTAATGAGCTTTCCTTGTGAACAAGATTCACAAATGTAATCTTTGGATAACAACACCTTTGTATCTTTTAAAGGGTGTCCACGAGTATTTTTAAGGATTCTTCGCATCATTGTAGCTCCTGGATGACCAAGGCGATCATGCCAAAGTCCGAACACATCAGGGTTCACTAGTTTCCAGGGCATCGTAGCATATGATTCTATAGCTCGTATTGGGACATAATATAATCCCATACTAGAAGCTTCCAGCTTCTCATGGATGGTCTTCTGGCCCATCTTGTAGGAAGTGATGCAAAGAAATTTCTTATTTTGCTCATTAATTGTTTCTAGATGGTACCCATTACGGCGTACATCTTTGTAGCTAAGTAGATTTCTTTTTGATCTACCGCTCAACAATGCATCTTCAAGATACAATGTTGTGCCATTTGGCAAAATAACTGTGGCAGTCCCATAGCTATCTATAATATTAACAGGACCAGATATTGTCTGAACATTTGCCTTGCGCAATGTCACATTTGAGAAAAAGTGTTTGCCACAAAGTATAGTATGCGTTGTAGCACTATCAAGCAAACATATATCTTCCTTTTTTTCAATGTGTCCCATTTGCATTTATCTTGACAACTTCAGGTGTCAAGTTCCATAAAATTTGACAAATTAATAATATGATGCAAAATATAAACCAACAAATATGGAATAAAACTCATGATTTTATTGACGACCATATTTATTTAATATCTTCCTTGGTAACATAATTATCCAAGGGTATGGCAAAACATAGATGAAAACCCTCAGGATCTATTTCTGGGGACTTGTTATTTTCATCAACATTATATAAAGAAATCAGAAACCTCAAAAGGTTTTTCATTGCCAAGAATATGACAGTTTTCATTGACCAAAACCTTATTGATTTCAGCATCAGTCTCAGTTAGGTCAATGGCATGGGTCTCAACATGCTTGCTTTTCTCCTTCTGGGATGCTTGGTATAGATCAACCAAATGTTTGGCCGTACGACAGGTACGTGACCAATGACCAGTCATTCCACAACGATGACAGGTACTATCATCATGCTTCTTCATGGGCTTTTTACCTTTAGGGTTGTGTAGGGAGTTATTTATATTACGGTTAAATCTCCCACCACCCTTACGGAAAAAATTCCCATGCCTGCGCTCACGGCCTCTAGGACGGCCAACATTCTTACTTGAGCCGGCATTTGCTTCAGGAAATGCCTTAGAGCCAGCAGGTCTTAAATCATGATTTTTAAGCAGCAACTCATTTGTTTGTTCTGCAGTCAACAGGACTGAGATCAATTCAGAATATGTTTTAAACTGGCGCTGCCGGTATTGCTGTTGCAATACAATATTCGAAGCATGAAAGGTGGAGAATGTTTTCTCTAAAAGCTCAACCTCAGTAAGCTTAACACCACAAAGTTCAAGCCGTGACACAATATCATACAAAGCCGAATTATAATCGGACACGGACTTGAAATCCTGCAACCTCAGATGTTGCCAATCATAGTGTGCTTGAGGGAGGATGACAGTTTTGGTGTGATCATACCGCTCTTTCAATCTTGTCCACAAGATCAAGGGATCTCGGACAGATAGATATTGAACTTTTAGGCTATCATTTAGATGCCGACGGATAAAAATCAAAGCATTTGCCTTATCTTTATCATTAGCATTTCCATTTTCACCAATGGTAGCTGCAAGACCTTGGCCTTGGAGATGCAGTTCAATATCGAGACACCATGACAAGTAGTTATTGCCACTTACATTCAAAATTTGGAATTTGGGCTTTTCAATATTTACCATAATTCTGAAAAGAATGGTCTCAATTAGTTTGACAACTTCTGGTGTCAAAAATGTTTAGAAGGAAATCTTTACACAATGAAAATTAAAATTATCTTGTATATAGAAAATAAATTTTGTATGGAATCAAACCTTCAGAACTTACCAAACTTCAAACTTGCTTTACTTTAGAACACTCGTGCTGATAATGTGTTGTAAAAAGTATGTTAATTAAAATTGACTAAGCAAGAACAAGAAATAAGAATAGGAGAAATTGAGAATTAAAGGAACAAGAGAAAGAGAGAGAGAGATGGAAATGTAAATAAGATTGAAGGAATTGTGAGTATCATTAGGGAGAATGAATCCCAATTTATAGGCATCAAATGGTAGGCTATACAAGTTGGCAATTTGCACATATTAGCCCCATTATTATCATCACAATAATCATAATTTGGACAATTTGTACAACTTGCATTTGTACACTAATTTGCATAATTTGCATTTGTCCACTTTCATAATAATTTGCACAACTTGCATTTGTCCACTTTCATAATAAATATATAAATTTAATTTAAAACCTCTTGGGAAAGCCACTATCGAATTTTAATTATGTACCTTTTAATAAACAATTTCCACATGCAGAGTTTCGCACGACAACATTCTCGCATGCTCAAAATTATATACTCCTAACCAACAATTTATCGAATTTGAAAAAGTGACTATAAATAAATTGTATAGTTAGAAGACAAAGTTGCCTTGATTTAATGTAAACTACCATTCAGTATTAGGCTAATCAACAAGAAGATCAAGTCGAAATTGAATGATGTCATGTCCATGAGCAATGTGTCGCCACGAAATATACTTTATAAACTTGCATTGATGATTTATATATTACAATCTTAAAATACTTTATAAATATGTATGATAGTCCCTTTCATTATTTAGTTTAAGGTAAACTTTTTAAATATATATTCTTAGTATTTAATAATCACATTGGACCTTATTATTCTAGAGTTAAACCAATAGACCTCAAATCGGTGAAGCTATGCCAAATCACATTGATAATATTCTTTTATTCTAAAACTAAAATTGGGCTTAAAATCAATCATGGTTAAAGTTTATTCATATATATATATATATATATTAAAGTTCTTTTTTGTTTTTGCCTCTGAATTTGTTAATAAAGATATGTAACGAGAAATTGGTTGCTTTTATTCACTTCTAATCTTCGATCTCAATTTTTTAATACTAAAAAAAAAAAAGCTTCAACCTCAATTAATTAGCCTTAAAGTATAAACCAAGTGATTTTTGAACTGAAATCCCCCTTAATTAATGATTCACTCAAAATTTACCTTTCAATCAAACATGAATACGTCAACATCACCATGACATGGCCCTTTCTAGTAGGTAAGAAAATCCCATATAAAAGAGCATGAACAAGAAAAGCCCAAACAAAAGAAAAAAAGTTAAGAAAAGAGGAAAAACGCAGTAACATGAGTACAGGTGGCGCCCATCATTCGTCACCGCCCTTTTGTTGCCTAGCAAATAAATATCATTCGAATCAACCGTTTATTTACTAAACCGAAAACCCGAAACCCAAACCCGACTGAGATCTTCCCTTCAGTTCCCTTCCCTTCACTTTCCTTTCCCTTCTCTCGCTTTCCTCTGTCTTTCTCAATTCCAGGAATCCTGCAAATGTCTCCGTTTCCATCAGAAAACGGCGTCGATGGCGACGACGAGAGAGAAGAAGAAGAAGAAGACGAAGACGTAGATGATGAAGAAGATGAGGAGGAGGAGGAGGAGGAAGAAGAAGAGCCGAGGCTTAAGTATCAAAGAATGGGAGGAAGCATCCCCTCCTTGCTTTCCAGCGATGCGGCGTCGTGTATTGCCGTCGCAGAACGAATGATCGCACTCGGAACGCACGATGGAACCGTTCATATCCTTGATTTTTTGGGAAATCAGGTATAACTTTCGTTTCTTTCAGCTCTTTAGATCTTATATTTTATTTCAAATCTTAATTTCTCGTTTTTACGTTGTTATTTTAAAAAGTTTCAGTAAAGTTGCCTGGAAAGAATGCTAGTGATCGAGTTAGCTAGTTAAGTTCATAATTTAGTTGCACTGGTTATTGATTAGTTTTGGAAAAGGCAAAAATATATTTTATGCTTTAACGTTTGTGTTTATTGTCTGTAGGTTAAGGAGTTTGCTGCTCATTCAGCTGCAGTGAATGACCTTAGTTTTGACATAGAAGGTGAATACATAGGAAGCTGTTCTGATGATGGCTCTGTCGTAATAAATAGCCTTTTCACTGATGAGAAACTGAAATTTGAGTATCATCGTCCAATGAAAGCCGTTGCCCTTGATCCTGATTATGCGAGAAAGACATCTAGGAGATTTGTAGCTGGTGGTTTAGCTGGTCACTTATATTTTAATACTAAAAAGTGGCTTGGGTACAGGGACCAGGTTCGTGATGCTTGAGGGACCTTAATGTATTGGATAATGGAGATTCTTTTATGATTTTTGAATGTTGTGTATTTTATAATGTGTTTTTAGGTCTTGCACTCGGGTGAAGGTCCAATCCATGTGGTAAAGTGGAGAACAAGTCTCATTGCTTGGGCTAATGATGCGGGCGTAAAGGTTTATGATGCTGCAAATGATCAGCGGATTACATTTATTGAAAGGCCACGAGGCAGTCCTCGTCCTGAAATTTTGCTTCCTCATTTAGTTTGGCAGGTTAGTCAAAGTTTAAAATGGGGAATGTTGAGAGTTGTTTCACACTACTGTATGGTGTGTAAATAACTGCTTTACCATTGGTTAGTGTTATTCTTTCTTTTAAAGTCTTTTGTGCCTAAGTCTTCATGAAGGGTGGTGTTGTTTCTTATCAGTTTTCCAATTGCTTATTGTCTGAACTTTTCATTCAGGATGATACTTTGTTAGTGATTGGCTGGGGAACGTCTGTGAAGATTGCAGCGATAAGAACAAATCTGAATAAGGGAGCCAATGGAACATATAGGCCTGTTGCGACATCTAACATGAACCAAGTAGATATTGTGGCATCTTTTCAGACTAGCTATTTTATATCAGGAATTGCACCTTTTGGTGATGCTTTGGTTGTTCTAGCCTATATTCCTGGAGAAGAAGATGGAGAGAAGGAATTTAGTAGCACAGTACCATCACGACAGGTATGTTTCCTTTACATTTTTGAAGTACATAAGTTCCTCCTCATGGCCTACACCTCCTATTTTGAGGTTGTATTGTGTTATTTTAAGTGCATTATCTGTTCCTGGTCTTATGAAAATGCCAATATACCTGGATGGTGTATATGTGATAATATGCTTGACAGCAGCTATGGCAGTTGTTGCTGCTCCAATTTGAGCCTTCAGGCTGTGTTTATATGAAGGAATTTATTGTAGAAATCATTTCCAATTTGTTCGCGGTCTTTCTCTTTGCTTTTTGCTGCCCCTCAGTTTAATAATTGTCTAGTATCGGGTGAATTAGATAGTATTATTTTCTCAGTTATATGGGACATCATGCTTGTGATTTTCTTCCCATGATTGTTATGATTGGATGGCCATGAAAACATATCTACTGAAGCAGGGGAATGCACAGAGACCAGAGGTACGAATTGTAACTTGGAACAACGATGAGTTGGCAACAGATGCTCTACCTGTACATGGCTTTGAACACTACAAAGCAAAAGACTATTCCTTGGCTCATGCTCCCTTCTCAGGTTGATATCTCTGTTTCTTTTGAAGTTTATGGGTTATTTGGCAGAATTATAGAGTCATTATTATAGCACTTTTCTCATATAAATACAGGCAGCAGTTATGCCGGTGGACAGTGGGCAGCTGGTGATGAGCCAATATACTATATTGTTTCCCCAAAGGATGTTGTCATAGCAAAACCCAGGTTGGTGTTGGTTCTTTCTGATCTTGTTGCTTTTCAAAGATTAGCTACTTGGGAAAAAGGTTATAAAAATCCAATTCATACTGTAATTTATCTTCAGATGGACAATTATATGTTGCATTCTTGTAGGATATGCCAAAGGTTTAAAATAGTCAAATAACTTACTATAACTCATCTTTAGATGAACAATTATGTGGTGCATTCTTGTAGGAAATGATGAGTTTTGTTTGAATCTTGGTGTCAAGAATTCCCTAGTTTGGGCTTTGACCTCTTATGATAATATTTTGAATTTGTATGTATTGTGTCTAATTTTTTTTTACAGTTCCTTTTGGAATATTTTTGCAAATTCTGCTTGAGTTTAAGCATATACGTTTTTACTTTTAGGGATGCTGAGGATCACATTGCATGGCTTCTTCAACATGGATGGCATGAAAAAGCTTTAGCAGCAGTTGAGGCCGGTCAAGGACGGAGTGAACTCCTTGATGAGGTAATTTTTGTTTTACTTTGATATATAGGATGGGTAATGACTTGGTATGGGTTACCATGTGAGCTACTGGCTGTAGGTGTTCTTAATTGATATCTTTCAATTATTATAAAAGATTCTGGCTGCATATGATTGATATTATTTTTGATGTACGGTTAAAGAATGTTTCTTTTTGCTGATTGTTTCTTGCCCTAAGTAATTTCCCTTCAGTTGTTCATGCAATCGGTACAGTTAGTTTGTGCTTTCTTCATTTTAATTTGCTTTATGTGTAGGTGGGATCTAGATACCTTGATCACTTGATTGTTGAAAGGAAATATGCTGAGGCTGCATCATTGTGTCCTAAACTGTTGCGAGGATCTGCTACAGCTTGGGAGAGGTACCGAAAATGATTGTGTAACTATTTCTATATATTTCTTGTTAATCACTAGCAGTTGGTTGCTTTTGACAGGTGGGTATTCCATTTTGCACATCTCCGTCAGCTTCCTGTGTTGGTTCCATATATACCAACGGAAAACCCAAGGCTGCGTGATACTGCTTATGAGGTTTGTCAGGACGGCAACTGTGTGTAGAAGTAATCTATTCTACTTTCCTAGTTTTCCATATTTGTCAACTCAACGAAATCACCTGTTTGCTATGCTGTAGGTTGCACTTGTGGCTCTGGCAACAAATTCATCCTTTCATAAAGATCTTTTGTCAACAGTGAAATCTTGGCCGCCTGTCATTTATTCTGCATTGCCTGTTATTTCTGCCATAGAGCCCCAGTTAAATACTTCATCAATGACTGATGCCCTTAAAGAGGTCTGTTAGGCAGTTTGTAGCTATCTTGTGTTATTCAAATCTCTTGGTGCTAAACATGTTGAATGATCCTATTCTTTTGCCTGTAGGCACTTGCAGAGTTGTATGTTATTGATGGGCAGTACGAGAAAGCTTTTTCACTATATGCTGATGTAAGTGTTTTGATGCAAATTTGTGCTTAATAAATGTATTTGTTATCTTAAAATATATGTTGAAATGCAAAATTTCTTTTAGAACTAGGTTTTCCACCCAATCTCTTGTTGGATGTTACATTTCCTGTTTCTTAATATATTTATTTGTCTGGATTTCAGCTCATGAAGCCTGATATATTTGATTTCATTGAAAAGCACAACTTACATGAATCTATTCGTGAAAAGGTATGTTTATGGAAATGCAGATGTAATATTTGAGCTACTTTGCTTTCTCATAAATGATTATTTTTGTATAAAATAAATGAATACCTGTTTCATTTGGGGCCAGCCTTTCAAGTTCTGGAACAGATGCTTATTTTATTACTTAAGTTGATATGTTTGATTTTCAAAATTGGTAATACCTATGCTATTTGCACCATGTGGCATAATTAAAGGGGGTGTGTCTTTCCCATTTTGTTTTAGTTGACATGCTAGATGTTATTCTTATGTCTTTTATGACTATTACATTGTATAATTCCTCAACTCATTTCTGTGAATGTGTGGTGTAGGTCGTCCAGTTGATGATGCTAGATTGTAAGCATGCAGTTTCTTTGTTGATTCAAAATAGGGACTTAATTACACCATCTGAAGTCATTTCCCAACTTCTGAATGCTGGAAAGAAGTGTGATTCGCGATATTTCTTGCATTTATATCTTCATTCATTATTTGAAGTAAACCCACATGCTGGCAAGGATTTTCATGATATTCAGGTATGGAGAAGACGACTACATTGGTGTTTTAATAGCTTTTATGTCAATTTTGTGGGTCTAATATACTTTCGAAGTTTTCAATCCTTCTGATGTTTGTTTTAACATCCTTTCCATGTTAGGTTGTTGGTGTGGTCAAAGATATTTCACTTTGTCTATAAATGGTCAATGGTGAAGTAGGTTCCAATTTAGTC
Source organism: Microcos paniculata (assembly GCA_030664755.1). NCBI lineage: Eukaryota > Viridiplantae > Streptophyta > Magnoliopsida > Malvales > Malvaceae > Microcos > Microcos paniculata. The sequence continues at coordinate 41,082,001 of CP131459.1, read as the reverse complement.
ATGAATAGTTTCCACAACATAAGACCGGCCAGGTGTGCTGAGTAGTAAATGGTTTAGATGGGTTTTAGTTGGCTGCTAGCCAAGGCGGTTTATATAGTCCAACATAGCTCAATTCAAAGTTGTAACCTGGACCACAAACTAACCAGGTTATTGTTTTGGTGGTCTGACCACCAGGCAAACCTCTTCTATGTGTTGAGAAGCAATGCAAATAATAAAGAAAAAAATAAATGATTTCTGATCTGCTGATGTTTGTTGTTAGTTTAATACTGCATTTTGATGTCTTGTTAAGATGTTAATTATCGCCTGTTAACATACTCTCATCTATTATTCAATATTCATGGCCTTTTATACTGAATGTGTACATTCACGTATGTCAGATACTTGCCTTTATGTTAAGTGGCATTATTGAATTATGCATTGTCCTTTGTCTTGCTATGACAGGTAGAGCTTTATGCAGAATATGATCGAAAGATGCTACTTCCTTTTCTTCGCAGTAGTCAACATTATACACTGGAGAAGGTTTGCACTGTCCAAATGTTAGGTTATAATGATGGCATCATAATTTTCCATAAATGACACTACTGAAATTCAACCTCAGGCATATGAAATCTGTGTCAGAAGAGATCTTTTAAGGGAGCAAGTATTCATCCTTGGAAGAATGGGAAATTCAAGACAAGCTCTTGCTGTCATCATTAATGAATTAGGAGATATAGAAGAGGTATTTTATGTAATTTGTAGTTGGCAGGCTTTCTGCTTCTAGCTGTTGTTCCTGGGTTTCTATTTGTGTTTCTGGTAATATTAAGGATTGGTACTAACGAGAATGTGTTATTGTCCACAGGCTGTAGAATTCGTGAGCATGCAGCATGATGATGATCTTTGGGAAGAATTGATTAAGCAATGCCTCCACAAACCTGAAATGGTAAGGATGTCAAATGCAGATGGGAAGCTTGCGTGCACTTGTCTGATGATTGGTTGTACTTGTCATTGTCTTGTTTTCGAACTTTTTTTTAGTATTTTCTCACTAATTGGCAGGTGGGTGTCTTATTGGAACACACCGTCGGCAATCTTGATCCTCTCTATATTGTAAATATGGTGCCCAATGGCCTAGAGATACCTCGGTTAGTATTCTCTTTCTGAAAGGAAATTTTCATTTTGCAGTTGAGCATGATTTGAATCTATTGAATATCATAGAGCTTGGGGGTACAAAATGGAAGAAGAAAAACTCAGGAACTCATATCTATCAAATGGCTACTGTAATTCATACTTGAAACAAGTTCACCCAAGTTCAAATCAAGTTTGAGCTGTTGATTTCATTAGCTGAGTTTTTTCTTGTTTAAGCGTTAGTTGCCAACTCCCAGAATAATAGCCTTAGGGTTTGTTTACTGTCTTTATATATCATCACTTCCTGTTAACTTCATCATATTGCTATAGAACTGCTGTAATCATTTGCCATATCTTGCAGTGGGTTGGTTTTACTTGAGCTGATCCTACATATTTGACTGTATGGTTCTGTCCATATTCTATCCATGCATTGCCAATTATCTAACACGTAGTAATTATTTCACTAAAACGATTTTAATGCCATCGAAATTGTGTTTCTTAAGTTTTTCTGGGATACTGAATCACAAAAACTGCTGCGAGGTTCTGCAGGGCATGCCACCCTTAACTTTTTAAGACTTGGGGCTTAAGAGTCGACATAGGCAGAGCTCCCAGTTTTAAACATCCTCTAAATAATGCCGTCAAGCATTCCTCAAAGAGCATCGGTCCAATGCATACAACCTAGAACTTTAAATTGCAGAGATAAATCAGTTTATCAACTTACAGAAAGCGATCAATTTAGTAATGTGACTCAATTTTCTATGTTGTTTTCAGGCTTAGGGATCGACTAGTCAAAATTATAACTGATTACAGAACGGAAACTTCTCTTAGACATGGGTGCAATGATATTCTCAAGGTACTCTTACTCTTAGCATGTGTTATAAAGCTTGAAATTCCAATTTGAGAAAATTGACATTGGTATTTATGTGGAATATGCAGGCTGATTGTGTTAACCTGTTGGTTAAATGCTACAATGAAGCAAAACGTGCGGTTTGCTTGAGCAATGAAGAAGATGATGCTCGGGCGAAGAGGGATGCAAGTAGAACTTCTCAAGCAATAGAGAAAACAACAAATGTGAGAAACATGGAGGTTAAGTCTAAAACTAGGGGTGGTGGAAGATGTTGCATGTGTTTTGATCCTTTCTCAATACAAAACGTATCAGTTGTCGTGTTCTTTTGCTGTCATGCTTATCACACGACTTGCTTGATGGACTCCACCTATACAAATAGCAGCAAAAAAGCAACTGGTACCACCTCTCAGGAGCTATATGAGTATGATAATGAGGATGATGAGGACGAGGATGAAGATAGCCAGGCTGGTGGTTCTCGGATGCGTTGCATCTTATGTACTACGGCTGCTAGTTAAGGTTTTCTGCATGCTGGTAGATGTGCATGTGTGGTGTGTGCGTTGGCGAGCTAGAGCTCGCACAAATTTTTTGGGGTTGTCTTTGAGGTGCATATTTCGTGCTCGTGCAGGCGAAATTCATGATTCTTTCGTTCTCTCACTCCCTTCTTATTGTTCTTTTGAATGTTGTTGTGCTTCAGTAAGTGTCAAGTCGTGTATTATAATCCCATGTAATTATTGGAAAGTGTAATTAATCCTTTTTGGCGGTTAATCTATGTAGTATATCTTGTACGAAGAAGAAAAGGTTTTCAATGAAATATGTGCTATTACTTGCAGCGAGAGCCGGAGCGGAATCAGAATCTGTTTTCATTCATTGTTGTTGTTTAAACTTTAAACATATGTATGGGATGGTTCACGAAGGTGATTGGAATTTGGTTGCCCCTCCCATGGAAGCAGAACAAGAATAAGCAGTCCAAGAAATAGGCAATTTGCAGAAATGTAGATTGGGGATTATTGACTCTGCAATCGTTTTCGATTAAACAAAGGCATATTCTGATGCGAAGTATACGAGGTGATTACCTAGTGGAGAGTTTAGTTTATTGATAAGTTAGTCTTTTGTCTTTTTTAGTTTTAAAAAGACTCTTTCTTCGCTGATTGCCTATATTGCTTACCGTTGAGGACTCGAGAAAGAAAGAGATTGATGGGTGTTAAAGAGAAACAAAAAATGTACTACGTACTAACGGCTGGTGCCTAGTGCATGACCTAAAAAGACAGGCGGTGAGTTGGGGCAGAAGAATTTATTCTTTTAGGAAAAGATTTTACTTAAACTATATATGTATGTTTGTTACTTATTTATGCACCAATTACAAGGTTTAGGTTAATAATCCGATTCCTTGTAGGACAAGGATTAACGTACCCTCTTTTCTATGTATATAAACGCATTACCCCTCGGCATTGAATCTCACAGTATTATTGCAGAGAATTGTAAGTCGAAAAGGTTTGAGGGTTTCTTTCTTTTTTTTGGTCCAGGAGAAAAAGTAATTAATTAAGCGATGGAGAATCTAAAACCTTCTGAGGATTTCAAGCAAAGTAAACCAGAGCTGCTCAAGAGTTCAAGGACGCTATTGAAGACATTGGTGGCTTTGGTCCAACACTCGTGCAAAAACAATTGTCAACATACGAGACGGACTCTTTACGCGTCCGGAAGAGCAAAGTCCTTGAAAGCAGAAGAAAGAGAAAACAGTATGGGATCCCAGTAAATCCAAGGGATCAAACCCGCAAGCGTATCACAGGTTAACAGATAACTGGGATTCTATAAGGAAGAGGAATGGGCTTAAAGCTGGCGACGTAGTGCAGCTTTGGACATTTCAGATAGAGGATGATCACGAGCCGGAGCGTGGTTTTGCTCTTGTTAAAGTTCGCAAAGGAGGCCTAAATGGCAAGGTTTGAAGACTAGAAGGGACACGAGGTAACAGGATTTGGATATGAAGTAGTAGACCTTTCTTTTTTTTGTTTTTTAGGGCATTTTCTCCAATTTCATTTAAGTTTTTATCAAAGTTTCTACAAACTAAAGATTGATGTTAATTCTACATTGTTATGAACTTATGATAAATTCACCCTTTATTCTTAAATTCATGTTGGGTTTTATTACGCTTCCCATTAGTAACTTTGATCCTGCTTTGTCTGTCCTTAATAATTTTGCCTCAAATTCTATTAACCTTGCTATCCGAATCTCGAATGCATGTTTTAACAAGAATGTCTTCTAGTTTTTAAACACTTCCTCGCTCCAACATTGAAGCAAGCCTCTGTCTGCGTTAGGACATGGTCTTTTAAGATATAATATTTTCTTTATAAATCGGCAATGGTCTCTTTAAGATCCCAAACCCAACGTTGGTCTTCTCGTAAGAATATTTGTTTTATTTTTTAGTTGTTGGGCTTTTGTTGATTGTTCCTTTTTTTCTGTCACAATGTGTCTGTTGTAAAATAATTTTGTTTTAAAACATGACGATTTTTGTCAAATTTTAGTTTATTGATAATTGCTAAGCCAGCCGGCCGGAAACAGAGAAAAGATCATCCAAATTCCAAACTGCATTGGTCCAGAAAAACTGATGTCAACTTAGTGAATCACGTCGCATAGAAAGGCTTAGTGAATCACGTCGCATAGAAAGGCTCAGTATTAAAGCAACGAAGGCATAGCAAAATGGCTCAAAATTCACACCAGCACCCCCCCACCCTCTATTTTTTTCTCAAAACTGACATAACTAAAGTTCCTTCGCTCATGGAGCCACAAAGATTGTTGATGCTGCTTTTGCAGATTCTTCTCCTACATCGAACATTATGCTTGGCAGCTTCATATCCTCGGACAATGAGATTTGATGCAGCTAAAAGATTCACGATGACAAAGACAGACTCGGGCCTCCCGCCAGAGTTTGTCACATATTACTACGAACAAACATTAGATCATTTCAATTACAAATACGAGAGCTATCTTACCTTCCAACAAAAATATATTGTGAACTCTAAGCATTGGGGTGGGGCAAATACCAGTTCGCCAATCTTTGTCTACACAGGTGATGAGGCAGGGTTATATGGAGATATCGGTGCCGGATTCATGATCGATCTTGCTTCTCGCTTTAAAGGCCTGCTTTTGTATATAGAGGTATATCATTTCTTAGACGAAAACTTTGACTTATGTTGTTCTGTTGTGCAAAAATTGCCTTATTAGCCACATTGAGATCATCTAAGGAGCAGGACGAAATTTAATTTGGACATGACCAGAAAAAAGTGATGGCCTTTTAAGTAAAAAGGAGGCTATAGACTATAGTAATACTGATCTGATACGTTAATGGTTTATTACAGCATCGGTATTATGGAGATTCGATGCCATTCGGATATAAACAGATAGCAGGCCAAAATGCCTCAACGCTGGGGTTCTTCAGCTCATCACAAGCCTTAGCAGACTATGCAGAGTTGATTATAGACCTGAAGAGAAATCTATCAGCAAAAAACTGCCCAGTAATAGCCATTGGAGGATCTTACGGTGGAAGTATATACTTTGAATTTAAAAATTGTTCTTACTGAGAATAGTTCTTACATATTTTGAAGTTAATTACATTTTCATATTACTCAGTGCTTGCATCATGGTTTCGCCTTAAATATCCCCATATTGCTATTGGTGCCTTGGCCTCATCTGCTCCAATTCTCTACTTTGATGACATTACTCCTCAAAATGGCTATCTTGTGACTGTTACCAAGGATTTTAGAGTAAGGGATTTTCTCAAGAAGTTTAAATGGTTTATTTTACTTGATGCTTTACCTATTAATGCCATAGTTTTTTTAATGTGTTACGCAGGAAACAAGTGAGAACTGTTGCAACACTATAAGACAATCTTGGTCTGAAATCGACAAAATTGAAGTGCAACCAAATGGCCTACAGAATCTTAGCGACATCTTCAATTCTTGCCTGTAAAACTGATAGAGTTTTTTTAATCTGAAGTTTGAAAAAACCCCTTGCTTGATTGACAACTTACTGTTATTTTCTCCTTCCCCGTGTCTGCTTAAATTTGAAGGCCTTTGAACTCCTCGGAAGAGCTCAAGAGATATTTAGGACTCCTGTATGAATTGTCAGCTCAATATGACAACCCTCCATATAACTTAATCGGTCAGATATGCAATGCCATCGATGGAGCACCAGAAGGAACTGATATTCTTGGCAAAGTTGCTAGAGGGCTTAATGCTAGCTTCTTTGGAGGAGGGTCATGCAATGCTGTGATTGATATCAAACCAAACAATCAGAGTGGATGGTATTGGCAGGTAATTCAACTATTCATTGTACTGATTATTGCCATTGCATATGCATTGATGGGAGTATGATTGAGGCTAAGCTTTTGCGAAGGTGACTCGTTTCAAAAATTTCAAGCATAAATTTTCTCCAAAGAATTTGTTTCGGAACAAGATTTAAACTTTCATAATTGGAACATTTTTTGGATGCATCTTGTCAGACTTGTTCAGAGATGGTAATGCCAATTGGATGTGGTGAAAATGATACAATGTTCCAGGCATCACCTTTCAATGTGGAAAACTATACCAGAACCTGCCTGGACATTTTTGGGGTATCCCCAAGGCCTCATTGGATCACAACAGAATTTGGAGGGCATGTAAGCTTATTAATTTGATTCTTTCCACTTTATTTCCCCATCAAAATTTCTGCCCTTTTCTGATAATACAAACTCTAAAGAACAATGTTCCGACAAAAATTTCCAGGATATAAAATCTGTACTTGGAAATTTTGCAAGCAACATCATCTTCTCCAATGGACTACGTGACCCATGGAGTGCTGGAGGGTGAAGAAATTACACTTTTTGACCCCTTTTGCCTTTGTTTCTAACATTAAAAAAAAAATGTAATACAAACTTTATAACATTTTACTGATCCATCCTTAGCTCTGATGTAACAGAGTTATGCAGAACATATCAGATAGCATCGTTGCAGTATATACAAAAGAAGGTATCTTTTCGGGTTATTGAAGTTTGAATTTTCTAATTAATCACTTGATGTTGATTGAGATACTTTTATGATATTAATTGTAAGGTGCCCATTGCTTGGATTTAAGCACTCCAAGTGCAAGTGACCCTGACTGGTTGGTTGCACAGCGAGACAAGGAGATCAGCATCATTGGAGGATGGATTGAAGACTATAAGGCCAAACTTGGCGGTAAGAAGATTGGCTTCTAAGGAAAAAATGAAAATGTGAAAATCATATTGTGCCAAAAACAACGGAATCACTCCTCAGCGGTGACTTGGAGTCTTGGACTATATTTCCCTCAAAACAGTTTTATTGAAACATTACCTTATATGCAATTTAATTAACTGTTCTACGCTTATTGCTTGTCTAGATTGTGGACTTTCGAGATTGTGAGCCTTAGTCCAGAAAACTACGTCCGTGAGAGAGACTTACGACCATTAGGAAGAAATTTCTTCGTCAAATTTTTTTTTTGGTCTGTACAAGTGGGGGAGGGGGATGGTGACTTCCCTAATCCCTTGGCCACCAGGCCAAGAGGTGGAGGTCCGTTCGTCAAAATATTAGGTATTCTAAACTCTCTGCTTGATTAGTTATAATTTTTCAGCGCTAGGATATATATAGAGAAATTTTCCGAGTAAAATGTTAATAACTATTTATTGTCAACGTAACCTTTCCTTAGTTGGAGAAGACAAGATTAATGTCCAGTATTAAGGCTGCAAAAGTTTCTAGTGGATCATAATTATTCAAAGTCCTCATGTCTCTCTAGAATATCTAACTTCTGAGCTTGCCCAGTTCCAAAATCCTACAAAATATTTGACTTATGGTACTGTTGATGTTCTGGAGCACTAAAATATAATTAATTTCATTCTACTTAATTTAAAAGAAAATGGAATTGTAAATCATTATTGAAAGAGAGATTGAAGGGTTATCCAACTCTATTGGTCCCTTGTGGCCAGAAAAAAAAAAAAAAAACTCCATTGGCCCCTATCGATTTTATATATATATATATATATATATATATATTTTTTTTTTTATTCTCTAAAATCTTATTTTTCTTTTGTTCTATATTTATCTTTAGTCCAGGCTTACTTTTTGCTGGTTATATATCTCCTACCTACATTTTCCTCTTTGGAAAATTCGTGACAAAGAAATCTGCTTTGGACCATGATGGAAAGCAAAAAAGCAACGTCTATTTGAGAATTTTTAGTATAATTCTATGATATTTCTGTGATTTTTTTTAGCTAATTGACTAATTATGTGTTATTTTCCCAGTTTCAAAAATATACAAATTTGGCAGTTAAAATTGAGCAGCAACACTTAGAGACCCAACCGGCATCATTTCACTTTATGTTGCTGGAGATAAATGTAGAAACAAACACCACTTTTGCAACGCATTAACTAAAAAGACCCAGCACGCGAAAATAAAGGGGTGATCGTGATTCACAGATATATATTTTTTTTAAACTTTTCTCATGCGAGGTATTATGTGGCCAACATTTCTGTTCGTTTCTAAGAAAAACAAATAAATAAGTAAAATCTGGAAATCAAATTAGTAACTCAGAGTTTGTTTGGTAGGAAAAAAAATTTACTCATTTTAATGGTTGTTTATAATTATACATCTTGTTTTATAGTTTAATCATATTAGATTGGAAAAATTTTACTTCCTTATCCTTTTCTTTCTTTTCTATCAAATAGACCCTTAGAGACATGCGCACACGCATGGCATGGGGAGTGAAATTGGAGGCTTTGTGGGCATGGCAATGAATCATTTATTGTGGTAGCTACTAGCTAGCGTTGTGTCAAAGGAATTGCAAAGTCTTCTCTTACCATCAAAAACTAAATATCAAATCATAACTTAGTTTTGAAACTTTTGGAAAAGGTTAAAAGCATGGAGATACTCAACAATCAACATCATAACTTAGTTTCAGCATGTATGAGCCAAATGGAAAGCACGAGAATGGATTTTTTAAACTCCACAAACAGATTAGATGTATGTTTGAATGGAGCTTTTTAAAGTGGGTTTCCTTTTTGATCAAGGTTTTGGAAAATCTAAATAATGAAATCCCTGTTTGAGTCATTTAATGGAAAATTTTTCAAAAACTATGACTTTTTAATAAGGGTTTTAAGACCCTTCAAATCTCTCTTTTAAAATTTACCTAAATATTATTTTTTTTCCAAAATCATTCACTTGAATAATTAATTATCCACATTAATTTAGTTTCCTTTTTTAGTGCAACTTTTATATTTTTAATTTTAATGATAAAAACTTATTTCTAAGATATATTTTTTCCTTTTTTATGTTATTAGTAATATCTAAATATTTTTACAGATCCAATGATACCTATATTGTATATTTTTGTATTTTTAATATTGATTTTTTGTAATAATATTTTAATTTCATTAAAACTGGTAAATACTTAAAATTCTATTCTAAAAACTCTTCATCCAAATAAAGTAATGATAAATGCTGTCATTCTATAAATTGATAGATTTTTAAATACTTTTTTTTAATTCCTAAATCTTCCTAAATCTTTTGAAAAACTTCATCCAAACACATACTAAATCATCGTGTTCATTTCTTATATATTCATATATATATATATATACATATATGCGTGTGTGTATGTGTGTATATATGTTTGTGTTAGAAGAGATATCTCTTCCGACGGTTATTTCACCTCTATGTTACACGTATGTGGGCAAGGGTGTAAAATATAATGGAGGTCATTCACAGCGCTTTAAGCGCCAATAAAAGAAAAGTAATGGTGACGTTGCCGGATTAACGTCGGCCGGTGCCGACACATACTATTCCGACGTTTTTCTGGCGTTTGGCCCATATGTCGGTACAATTTTAGCTGCGTTTATAAACGCCGCTGATTGTCAATTAAAAGCGCCGCCAATTCCTTTTCTTCTTGTAGTGGATACATATAGATGTACATTCTACATATGTTGGATTAATTAAAGTAATTAATTATCAAATTGAATGTGATCGCCACAATGCTATCCCATATTAGAATGGAAATTTGCGTTCACGCATGTCTTCTAGTACGCATGAGAGAAGAATGTAATTTCTTGCGTCAAAATTCAAAGTAAAAAAAGTTTAATTTTATTCCAAAATAAGCAGCAAAGCTGCTATTTTTTTTTTGGATAAAATGTTAAATTTTCCAAATGGTTTGAAGGGAGGATATATAAATAAATTTTTTTAAGGTAAAATTTAACAATACTATTTCTCATTCAAATCATTAGATAAATAATTTTTTTTAAGGTAAAATTTCATTTTTCATCGTGGTTCCATAGTTTTTATCATCTTTTTTGTTCAGTTCTCCTTCTCCCGGTTGACTATTACTGTCAAGGGAGAGGAGGGAGTCTGATTTCATTTTTCATCTTAGTTTTCTTTACGTTTTGCTTGAATAAGTCTTAGATCTTTTGATTTGAGTATTTAAGTCTCAGTTTTATCTAAGTCAGTTAGTCAGTTTGTTGAGTCTGTTTAGTTTCAGTTTGTCTTTGAGTCAGTTTATAGTATATATAATATTGTTAACCTTAGATTATGATGATTTTATTTTATATCTTATGAATCAATTAATTAAGAAGGTTTTCAAATCAGTCACTTCTTTGTCGTTGATGAAAGCCTTCAGTTGGAAAAAACACGAAGTGAAAGTGAGAGAGTGATGGACGTGCTAGCTAGAGACTCATGAAGAATGTTCGAAATTCAAAATAGTTGGCAAAATGACTCAAGTAATGAAACAAGATCTAGATCTGGAGCATAACGAGTTTGAATCTATTGTAATTTTTAGTTTTTTTAGTATTATAGATGTAATTTCATTTGAATGAATGAAAGTTACATTTTCTTATAAAAAAAATTAAACAACCAAATCAAGATTCAAAATAGTTGACAAGATGACTTGAGTTATGAAACAAGATCTAAATCTACAGGATAACAAGTTTGAATCTATTGTAATTTTCAAATTTTTTACTATTATAGATGTAATTTCATTTGAATATTATAGATGTAATTTCATTTGAATGTTATAGATGGAATTTCATTTGAATATTATAGATGTAATTTCATTTGAATGAATGAAAATTACATTTTCTTATATAAACAAAAAAAGGCAACCAAATTAAAAGTGGGAAACTGGCTGTAATGTTGGTTGGCAAAATATCCGAAAAATATAACTGAAAATATAGATTGGCAATATATGGAAAATATGTATATTAATGGAAATCGAAAAAAAAAAGAAAGAAAGTAAGAGGATGATTGATCATGAGACCCGAGAATGCAAGGAGGATATTATGAGACATGTGTTTAATCATTCTGATGCTTCCAAAATTCTTGGCATTCCGTTAAGCCGTCAACCCAGAGAAGATCTTCTTTGCTGGATTGAGTCAACTTTGGGAAGATTTCACAGTTAAGTCAGCATATATATCATGTTGCTCGAAGGGTGTTTGGGAGGGACGATGGCATGGTCCAGCTGAGGAATCCGGTATGGAGGCTATTTTGGACGGCGGGTGTTGGCCCAAAAATTAAATATTTTGGTTGGAGGATGCTGCAGGGAATTCTTCCTTCTATGGGTACCTTAAGTGCACGAGGTATTGATGTCGTGGATGAGTGTCCTGTTTGTGGCAGCATGGGGGAGTCTATATATCATGTTTTCTTTGACTGTGTTTTTGCCATGACTGTTTGGTCTTTGATCGGTGAATGGGTTGGGGAGTTTTTGCATGAATGGTCTGATTCCTTGGATTTCTGGCTTAATTAATTTCTTTATTAAATCTAGACAACTTCATTGTCTGGAGAAAGTTCTCATTGTTTTGTTTTGTGGTCCATATGGTACAATCGGAATCGGTGCTTGCATGAGAGAAAGTGTTTCATGCCGTCTCAGATTGTGGTGCGGGTTAATGCCTTCTTGCATGACTTTAAGGAAGGTATGAGATTGTTATATGGAGAACAACTTGTTTCCAGAGCACGGGTTGCTGCTGCTGCATGGAGTCCCCCGGAAGCAGGTATGCTTAAATTGAACACTGATGCTGCTTACAATATGCATTTAAAGCAAGCTTCCTTGGGGATTGTCATGAGGAATGCTATGGGAGATGTATTGTTTTGTGGTGTGGCTCGGATGCTGGAGGTCCCAACGGTCATGCATGCAGAGGCACTAGCAATCATATTCGGGCTGGAAGTGGCTTGGGAAAAAGGTTCTATGGTTTTTCAAGTTGAATTTGATGCTTTAAATTTGGTGACTGAGATTAATAGGGTTGGTCCTTCGCTATAGGAGGGTGGTCACCTTGTTGATGAGATTCGATCTTTATATGCTTTATTTGATAATTGTTCCTTTCATTATTATGTTAGAAGAGAGGCAAATGGCTTAGCTCATGCTTTGGCTAAACTTAATGTGCTGATGGAAGTAGTAGTGTTTGGGTAGGACATTTACCTACCAATGTTTGTAACCCAGATATTACTATATTGTTAACGGAAATTGCCTCTCTTTATCCTTGAAAGAAAGAAAGAAAGAAAGAAAGAAAGCATCTCCTCAAGAAGATATTACTACCATAGTTACCGGGATTCCTCCACCCCCTTTGGAACCTCGATTCGGGATCCTCGATCCGAATCGTGGTACTTTTACGTTTTGAGATCCATGGGTTTCTGATACAGTTCTATGGAATTGGCGTTCCAAATTTTTCTATATAAAATTTAAGATTTTGAAGAAATTAAGATAAAAAAGGATGGATTTTAAATAAATAAAACAAAAAAGGACTTATTCACAAATTTTCTTACTAAATTTGATTTTGAATGTTTAGTTTTTTTTTTGTAGAAATAGTGATTGAAATGGAGATGATGAGTATCATAAATAGAGAAAGATAAAACTTGCGGATAAATTGTTTATTACTTGAATAAAGATTAGAACATAAGCCCTCTTAATAAATGTTTTAATAATCAACTAATCAATAAAATTCTTTATTCATATATTTATGTACCAAATTTTTTTTATGTTTCGGTTGCAATGTTTTATATACTTTAATTGTTTGTAAAGATTGATTTGTACATTTATAAAAATTCTACATGATATATACCATTAACGATCCAATAATTTTTTTTAAGCATATAACAATCCAAAATATCGTACCATTTAAGTCTACACTCTTCGTATCACAAAATTTATAAGTTACATACTACGATTCCGATTCGTACCACGTACTGGAATGTATCCCGTTCTAGGTAACCATGAGTACTCCATTATAATTTAAAGAAAACTGTTACAATAACAAAATTTAATAATTTTCTTCAGATTCTATATCAGGGATAACCTTAGTCAACTCCGAGTATAAGAGATATTGTTATGATCCTCCTGCCATGCTATCTAATTTTTTACGGAAATTTTAAAAATAAAAAAATAAAAAAATTAGTATTTTATTTGAATTGGAAAACTACGTAGAACAATCAGCCGAAACTGTTGCATTTTTGTTTAAGTAAAATTAGAATTGAAAAAGGTGAAAGTAATTTTGTTTGTTTTAACCATGAAATGGGCCGGCCGGCCGGCCGGTGGGCAAATATCTTGTTTAATTGAAAGACCTCATATAATTATAATCTAAGTTAAACTTAAATTTATTTATTTTGATTGGAGCCTAAGTAATTAAATTTATTAATACTAATTAACTACTACTACTACTATTACTATTTTCTATACAACATGTATGGATATAGTCATATAGCAGAAGGCTGTGGTTAATTCCTAGCAAATTAGGCTTTCCAGCTCAAAGAAAGTAATCAGGTACCAAAGCCACCCTGCTGTTTCTCATACTATTAGACAGCTAGAAATCGCCATGAATTCTCCTAAATTTTCATTCCAACGGCCTCTGATCTTCATCGTTATAATTCTCTCGATTTCCTCGTGTGTTGCTGCTCGGACCGACGTTCCGAGGCTGAGTCCAATCAGAGGAAAAATCTTGGAAGACCCCGATGTCCTGTCGTCTATGCCGGTTTCAGAGGATCTCCAAACTTTTTACTACCCCCAGACGCTTGATCACTTCAACTATCAGCCCCAAAGCTATGCCACGTTCCAGCAAAGATACGTAATGAATTTCAAGCACTGGGGTGGAGCAAATACTAGTGCACCAATTTTTGTCTACCTCGGAGCTGAAGCTCCCTTGGACGGTGATCTGGCTGTAATTGGTTTCCTCAACGATAATGGCCCACGCTTCAATGCATTGCTTGTATACCTTGAGGTAATATATATGAAACTAAATACAATTCAATTAGAGTTTATATAAAATTAATCAGAACTAATTAATCCTTTGTTTTCATGAGCTGCAGCATCGTTACTATGGGCAATCAATACCCTTTGGATCAAAGGAAGAAGCCTTTAGAAATGCAGGCACTTTGGGGTATTTTAACTCTGCACAAGCCATAGCAGACTACGCAGAAATCATCATGCATATTAAGAAGAAGCTTCAAGCTCCATATTCGCCTGTGATTGTAATTGGAGGATCATATGGAGGAAGTAAGTGACTGATTACAAACATTCAAAACTTCTCTTTTTACTTTTCCTTTAATGTCTTTAATTTCTTTCCCTCTCCTATGATGAAATTTTTTTCAGTGCTTGCTTCCTGGTTTCGGCTGAAATATCCTCACGTTGCTTTGGGAGCCTTGGCCTCATCAGCTCCAGTTCTTTACTTTGATAAAATTACACCAAGGGGTGCATACTTTTCGGTCGTAACAAAGGATTTTAGGGTACGTACTTGAATTACATTGAACCTTCATCTCCTTTCATTTTATTCAATTTGCTCTCCATCTTAACATAACATGTGGAATTCACATGCACAGCAAGTGAGCGAGACCTGCTACCGAACTATACAAAATTCATGGTCTGTAATAGACAAAATTGCTTCCACATCTGAGGGTCTTTCATTCCTTGACAAGAAATTCAATACTTGCAAGTATGAACCTCCCCTCCCATAAGTTTTTTTTTAACTTGCTGATCAAGTGTTAATTACTCTATATATCTATCAGTAATTTTCAGTACATTTCATCGTCCTTGGACCCACATATGAATTATAGTATGAATTAATAGTAAAAACCATGATTATAAATGTATTTTTTATGATTATAATAATAATTGAGATTAAATCTCAAACTCTTTTTTTATTGGTTATTAGACCTTTGACCGGATCATCGGAGCTCAAAAGCCAGTTGGAGAACATTTATACCGGAGCAGCTCAATATGACTCTCCCCCAAGATATCCAGTTAGCGTCATATGTGGAGCCATTGATGGAAGTAAAAATGAAGATATTCTTGGCAAGATCTTCGCTGGTGTTGTCGCTTATAGAGGGAATCAATCTTGCTATATTAACAAACCAACCAATCGAACCGAAACAGAAGTAGGGTGGCAATGGCAGGTATATATTCAGATTTTTTTTCCCTCAAATCTTATCGGAGCTTTAAATTTTAGGTAAAGAATTATCGTTTTCTTTGTCTAATTAATAGTAAGAGTTTATATATAGTTAGATTAATTTACCATAACGGTAATGCATGAATATGACAACAAAATTTTGACAATAACAATGTTGAAAAACCACTGGATATATACTACGAAGTATAAGGCAAAATTGTTAATTCTTTTTGTCACCTTTTGCCTAACTCTTATTACAAGAGTTAATTGAGTTTTAATTAGATGACCCTTTCTATACGAAGAATATTAAAAAGGTGACTGATGTAGATGCATGTGTTAAATTCATTGTTGAATTAATGACTCTTTCTCTACAACATTCATTGGTGATTAAATTCACAAGTGGTCGACGACTGATGGGACAAAATAGAGAAAAACTCTCTCTACGTGTTGAAAGGGCCGTGGGGGTTCCAATCAAGCAAACAAAAACAATAATTTTGTCAAACTTGGTGGATTTTTTTTTGGCCAAATCAAACTTGTTGGATTGATCACGCCTAAAGATATTCATACTTGTATGTATATTTTCTATCAAAACACTATATTAATGTTGCAAACATCGTACCCTTATTCCAGCTTGTTTGTGAATGCTTAGAATAATTGTCTTTGTATTAATTATATATATAGTTGTCTTTGATTTTTTAGTGGGTTTTGGTGTATATTATTATTAGACATGCAGTGAAATGGTGATTCCCATTGGCGTCGGCCAAAGGACCATGTTCCAACCAGACCCTTTCGACCTAGACAGATTTATAAAACAGTGCGAGCAATTCTACGGGGTTCCTCCTCGCCCTCATTGGGTCACTTCTTATTACGGTGGCCATGTAATTATATAAACCCACTCTTAATTTCTGACGATCACCATAATTAAATCCATATATATGCTTTCTTGATGCAAATTAATTTTGCAGGATATAAAGCTGATTCTCAAGAGGTTTGGAAGCAACATCATCTTTTCGAATGGGCTGCGAGATCCTTATAGTCGGGGCGGGTAATTATAATTACCATGAATAAAACTAAAAATATAGAAGGAAAAACTTACTGTAAAAAATTTACTAATTTAATGGTATATTAATGATATTTTTGTTATCTCTTAACATTGTAGGGTGTTGGAGAACATTTCAGATAGTATTCTTGCTATATATACTGCTAATGGTATGTGCTGAAGATTTTTTATTTAATCTTCTGAAATTAATCTTCATTAATTAAAAGCTTTGCAAGGATGAAATTCTTTCAGAATCGTGAGAATTGCGCTATATTCATCTTGCAGGGTCTCACTGCTTAGACATTCTTCTAGAACAAGAAACCGATCCAGAATGGTTGATCAAGCAACGAATGACAGAGGTGAAGATTATCAAGGGATGGATGGGCAAGTACTATGCTGATCTTGAAGCACTCAAATTAGATAAGATCCAAGATGAAAATTGATGAATTATATACAAGATCATGTAATTTTGTTTTCATTAATTTCTTTCGGGACTTAAATTGAGATAATGTTAAGTTTGTACTAAACAAGAATACTCTTAATTGAACTAGCTAGATAAAATTTTTTTTGGGGTGTTACGTATGTACTAAACAAGAATACTCCTAAAAATAGTTTTATTTAAATTGTTCTCCCGATATCACATTTCAAGATCAAACACTAAATATTATAAGTAATAACATGAATCAAATAAGGGGTTCTCAAAGATTTCACATAGGCTATAGCTTTATTTGAAAGGTTGATGCATGAAAGTTTTGAGTAAAAGATTTTAATCTGAGTTTTAATGTTACCATGAAAATTTCAAGCTGTACCATATATATGATCATCAATACATCTCAAATTCATCATATCCGAGTAATTAAAGTTTAGATGTAAGTTTGATGTGATTATTAATAAAATAAATTTAATTAACCAGCTGTCTTGAGAGCGAGGTAGAAAAAGATTTAATTTGATATGAGTTTTAGTTTTCCTGCACATATAATATATATATATATATATATATATATATTCAACTGTTACTCTCTTCAATAGATTATTATTACTATATATTTTATGGCAAATTCATACATTCTATACAATCCCTGAAAACAAATTTTAATTGGCCCTTTAGGAAATCATAGTGTTACGTACAAATGGCATATTGAATTCATTTAAACTTCATTATTATGCTTTTATATTCTCATTTTTGTGAGTAATTAACAAAGGCAAATCCTAAAGGGAGGGTGCATGGGTCTTTAAGCATCATTTATTAAATTGTTTCTTCTTTGTCTCCTCTTAAAAGTTACAAAAATTACTTTTCCACTTTAAATGTTAAAGAAAATTTTACAAATATACCCTTTCAAATTTTAAAAAGTCACTAGATTTTTTATTTAATATTTTATTTTAGATTTGTAAAATTTTTTATATTTTGATAAAATTTAGCCCCACATTAATTTTTTTTATTTTAAGGGTAAATTTGTAAATTTAAAATTTATTATAGTAGTGTTCTAGAAAAAAAATTCTCAAACACTTTTGATAAAGTTTAGGCCCAAATTTTATAAAAAAATAAATTTAAGGGTAAGTTTTTTAATTTAAAATTTATTGTAATGGGGTTTTAGAAAAAAAAATCTCAAATATTTTTGACAAAACTTAGCCCCAAAAGGGTATTGTTGTTTAAAAATATTAACATTGGTTATATTTTTTTTATGTATTATTGTTTAAAAATACAAAGGAGGAAAAAGTTGTTTTTCTCTACAAAAAAAGGTGGCATAATGGGGGCATCCATGCACCCGTTAGCCGGACCAACAAATCAGCTCGATTTTTTTTTTTGAGTCTTTATCAAATGAAAAATGGAAAAATTATATATATTTTTTATAATCCATTTTTCACACATTTATAGTGACAGTTCTAATTGCAATTAATGTTTCGAATACTACTTATTACTCATCGTTATGCTAGATAGGACTTTAGGCACCTGTATGGTCAAGAAATATCCCTTCTCCAGTTTTCCTTCATGAACAGATAATAAGAAAAGTCCAGCAATAAGTTCGATAGCAACTTCCAAGTAAATTTCTCAAGGATATGAACGAAGGATCTCGCCTGATGTTTTCCTATTTAAAGCAAGTTTTCTGGCAAGTTTTTCCACCAAATTCTGAACAGAGAGCTAGATACTATTTCATAGCTAATTGATTGCCATGAATTCTCCAACGTTTTCCTACCAATGGCTCCACCTTGAAATATTGATCGCTTTATTAGTTCTGTCAATTTCTGTCGGTTCATCAGGTGCCAACTTTGACGATGTCCCGCGGCTTAGTCCAACCTGGGGAACAATCTTAGAAAACCCAGAAATTTTGTCTGCATCATCAGTTTTTGAGGATCTGCATACATTTTACTACACCCAAACACTTGATCATTTCAACTATAACCCTCAAAGCTACTCCACTTTTCAACAAAGATATATGATGAAATTCAAGTATTGGGGTGGAGCTAATGCTAGTGCACCAATTTTCGTCTATCTTGGAGCTGAATCGCCTCTAGATAACGATACTCTGGCTGCGGTCGGCTTTCTCGATGATAATGCCATCCGTTTTAGTGCACTCATCGTATACACAGAGGTATGGATTGAAATTGATGAAAACATTCATATATATATATATATATAATATTCACTCAAAATTGAAATCAATCTCCACCAAGAAATCAATCTAATAGCAGGAAACTTTTTGTTTTTGAGGGAAATTTTTATGCATTAATTAATGTATATGTACTTACTTTCATGATCAGCACCGTTACTATGGAAAATCAATACCATTTGGATCAAGTGAAGAAGCCTTTCAAAACGCGAGCACTTTGGGGTATTTCAATTCTGCTCAAGCCTTAGCAGATTATGCAGAAATCATCATGCATATCAAGAAGAAGCATCGGGCAAAGTATTCGCCGGTCATTGTCATTGGAGGATCATATGGTGGAAGTAAGTTGATTAGTGATTATAATTGCAAATTACATCAACATTAACTTTCAGGTTAAGTATGGTTTTACTTTTAAGTTGTTGCGTGTGTGTGTAAATGTATATGCAATTTAATTATGTATATCTAACAACTTGGTGGTTTCTATTTGGTGCAATAAAATTAATCAGTGCTCGCTTCATGGTTTCGGCTAAAATATCCTCATGTCGCTTTGGGAGCTTTGGCCTCATCAGCTCCCGTCCTTTACTTTGATAACATTACGCTACATCCAGAGGGTGGATATTATTCAGTTGTTTCAAATGATTTTAGGGTACTATTCCATTCATCCATATTCTCTTCAATTTTTGACTCGCTTTTAACTTGTAAAAAATAGCTCAACAAGAAAAACAAACGTTACTCTCGAAGAGTAAGTAATCAAATTATATAGTAGTACGTAGCAAGAATTGAGGCTATTACACACAAAAAATAAAAAATAAAAACCGCAATGAATCAATATTGTCTGAATTCTCATCTTTAAAAACAATGTTTGGAATATTGTATACAGGAAACCAGCGAGACCTGCTACCAAACTATAAATCAATCATGGTCTGAAATCGACAACGTGGCTAATGGAACCAATGGTCTTACAATCCTCAGCAACAAATTTAAAACATGCAAGTAAGTTTTTGTCCATCTTAAATATTGGGTACAGTTTTTAAAATCTTGATCTCAATTTTTTTCCCTTCTTTTGGAGCCTGATCTCTGTTTTTCTCTTCTATTATCGGTTATGTTAGTCCCTTGAGCAGTTCTTCACAGCTTAAGTCTTTCTTGAGGCTTATGTATGCGCGCGCTGCACAATATAACAGAGCGCCAAGCTATCACGTTTCCGCCATATGTGGCGCAATTGATGGAACCAAAGACGACATTCTTAGCAAGATCTTTACCGGCGTTGCCGCTTACTATCCGAACTCCTCTTGCTATGTCAACCCAACAACTAAATTAACCGCAACAGATGTAGGCTGGAATTGGCAGGTACAAATAGTCAGATAAACTGTCTTTATGATTGAGCCCGTAAGGTCGAATGTTTTGGGACTGGCCTAGGTTTAAATCCCCCTGCCCGTTGTTCTTGAGGCAAGGCCGTTGGCCTTGGAACGTGCAAAGACAAAGATTCACTCAATTTTGGGTATATAATTGGATTTTGTAGAGATGCAGTGAGATGGTGATGCCAATTGGCATAGGCAATGGAACCATGTTTGAAGCATGCCCTTTTAATTTAAGCAGCTTTATGGAACTCTGTGACGGTTACTATGGCGTCCCTCCTCGGCCTCATTGGGTCACTTCTTACTACGGTGGCCATGTATGGATTAATCCTCTCCATTTTCACAATCTTTTTACATATAATTTCCAAGTCTGTTTTGCTAATGAACTCTGGTCTCCGTAAGTTAATCATGTTTAGACTCAAATTTGCAGGATATAAAACTGATTCTTCAGAGATTTGGTAGCAACATCATCTTTTCGAACGGGCTCTGGGATCCTTACAGTAGCGGCGGGTAAAAAACCCAAAAATGAAAAAGCAAATTAAAGATTATCTTACAATTATTTCGTAAATATGACATAACGTTGTCTTTTATTGTAGGGTGTTGAAGAACATTTCAACTAGTATTCTAGCCGTAACAACAGCCAATGGTATGAGCTCCACTCTGTTTTTTTCCAAACATAGGAAAAGGGAAAACATGTAGTTAATTTGTGCAGATGAACTTTTTAAATTAAAATGGAGATAACTTGCCTCTTAACGCATTACTAGATTATTGCATCTGAATTGCAGGATCCCATTGCTTGGATATACTTGGAGAAAGGAAAACAGATCCAGAATGGTTGACCAGGCAAAGAAAAATTGAGGTGAAGATTATCAAAGGATGGATCTCTAAGTACTACGCTGATCTTAAAGAATTCAAGCAGTAGGAATGTTTTTGTGCATGATTAAGAATAAAAGAACTGATCAAAGCTATGATCATGAATTTCATTTACATTCAAAATTCTAGCAGATTGATAGTAGTCTTTATTAAAAGCTTATGTTGTTTTGTTTATTAGCAAATTCAAAAGAATGAATGACTTTCAAGAGACAAGTACAATTGTTTCTTACCAAAGAGCAAAGACTGTCAAATCACATTATCGCAAAGGTCGCCGCACGCCCCTGCGCATGATTTATATTTTTGTCCCATGATGATGATTTTAACTTGTTATCAGCTTTGTTGGGGTCATGTAACAAGAATATCTTGCCGCATGACAACTTCTTCTCTTTGTTCCTTTCTTTTGTGATCCGGTAAAAGGACTCAACCCTTTTTCTAAGAACATGCTCCAAGCAATTTGTCAGCTTATCAAGGACTTTCAGAGATTCCTCAGTCAGCCGAAATGACTACTTTATCCATTATTCTTTCTTCTTTTGAATGCCTTTTTCTTAAAAATCTGAAAAAGAACATGAAACCCCAAACAGGATTCATCAAGGATAACAAGATAATGTTTGAAACTTTCATCAAATTTATGTCTTGTTCTAAAGCTTATTCGAAAGAAATTAATCTCTTTCTTTGTCACATCGATCGGCTCAAAATGAAACAAAAAAATCGTGGAAATTTAACTTACAGACGTTATTATTCATTGGTTCTAATCATCATGAAAATATGCCTTGGCATCTATGATTATAAACCAATCAAACGTAGCTCTGTAAGTCACTTTTCTTTGCCAGCCCATTTTTATTTATTTGAAAGGTTTCGACTTCATAATATTTGATTGATGTAGCAGAAGGAATATAAATGAGTCAGAATCAGATACATTGGTAACAGTGCTTTCCCATTTGAATATACTCTCATGATAAAAGTCTTCTTAATCAATGGTCCAAATGATTCAAAATTTTTATAGAATTAAAACGATTTTGACACCTGTTGAATATCTTGGGCGTAAATCTCTCTTTTTGCCTGAATATTTGCATATGTCATCGCCAATCCAAAATCATCTAATATTCCCAGTTTTACAGTATGAAAGTTTCTCTATTGCATTGATTTTATAATTTTATTTCCAGCAGTCCAAATACCAGAATGATGTGTCATGAATAATCTGATTCTTAATTTTCATGCTTCAAAGATAAATTGCTAAGAATGAATGGCAATAAATTAACATCAAAATTAACCTAAAGTTAACTTCCTTGGGACCACTGAAAAGATTTTGTGGTTGATATTCTGAATTACTTATTAATCTCTCCATTAGTTAAAATGCATTTGATCTTTGAAATTTTTTAGCAGATGTCTAAAAATTGAAGACTTGACAGATAACAAACGCTTTGATCAGCTATCATTAGTTTCCATGCAGAGAGACAATATCTTCTCCAAGAAATTTTCATTTTAGTGCCCTGGGTTGTGTGCAATTGCCATGCTTCTTCAATCTTGTTCACCATGATCAATCTCGAAAGGACGCCTAATAGGATAAAGATTAACCTGGCCACGATCGTTTGGCTGATGCAAGTATGTGCTTTATCCCCTGGGTGAAAGTGGAGAGTGGCTTGGTGGCTGCAGTTGCCATTAGCCCATTACAATAAGATAAGAGATAAAAAGTGGTAGGCTTAATCTGTTGCGGAGATTTAAAATGCCTCTGTCGTAGTAAATAGCCTTTTCACTGAAGAGAAACTGAAATTTGAGTATCATCGTCCAATGAAGGCCGTTGCCCTTGATCCTGATTATGCAAGAAAGACATCTAGGAGATTTGTAGCTGGTGGTTTAGCTGGTTGATAGCCTAAATCTGCAAGTGAACAGAATCGATATAGCACAGATAAATGAGTATTCAAGGTCGTTCCTACTGAGATTAAAATTTGTTATCTAAACTAATTCTAGTTTAAGCAGGTTTAAAATTAATTGAGGAAGATAATAAGTGAATCAAGTTAAAGACTAAATTCTAAAATTAAGCTGAATAAAAGAAAGATTAAAATCAAATTATGAGAAGTGTTAGGGCTTCAGGATTCACTTAAGTGGATATTCAATTACTAAACATGATTAATTATTACGGTTGAAATAACGATTACTCTGAGGTATCTATGTCCTCTTCCAAGGTACACAGGTATGTTCAATTAAGTGATTATCATCTCCCGATGCAAACTCATTAAGAACAAGTAATCTATTGGTTATCACCCTAGTTTAGGATATCCCTATCTCTAACTCTAAGATGTTTATTCTCCTAGTGCACGGATCATACTTCACCTCCCAGTTCTTCATACAATCCCTAAGAATGAATCTATGTTGATCAGGCACAAATCCAAAATTAAGATCAAAGAGAATAAATTCAACCAAAGTAATAATCAAATCATGCATTCATAATTAAATAATCCAACAAAAGCTAATCCCTAACCCTAACTAGGGATTTAGTTACACATATTGGGTAAAAACTAAAAACAATTGAATTAAGCATAAAGAAAGAGTATAGGAACAAAGTAGAAGAAAAATCCAAGACTTGCTTCCAGCTCCCCTTTTCAGCAAAAAGTTCTAAAAAGAATAAAGATTATTGTATTTATACTAGATAACTAAAACCCTAATAACCTAAAAGATTACAATGGACTTGGGCTTGAACTTTAATTCTTCAATTGTGATAACTGACCCATAATTGAAAATTGTCTTGAATTTATGTTTGCATGGGCCTTGACTTCTAGTAAAGCTCCAATTCCATCAGAAATCCTTTAAATATATTAGAATTCCTACAAAACAAACAAATAAATAAAGTGAGAAGAAATTAATAAATATGGACTAAAAACATAATTAAAAACCCATAAAAGTGTTTTAAAATAGTACCAAATATAGGTGTAAAATACACCTATCAAATTCCCCCACACTTAGCTATTTGCTTGTCCTCAAGCAAAACTAACTAAAACTATTCCTAAAACAAGGATTTATTCCACTTTCGTAGGTGTACGGTGGCATTTAGCATATGCCACAAGCTTTTAAACCCCTAGGTGTCCCTAGTGAAGGAGTTGTAGTCTCCTGAGGGTTTACCAGAACGATACCCACAAACATTTTTCAAAAGACATTGGTTAGCTTCAAATCAAAAATATAAGATATACAAAATTCGAAGCAAATAAATTAAAAGTCAATAATTAAACACATAATACTTCATAAATAAATTACTAAACAATCTAAGTATTATAAACACTATTCTACCTCATTCATTAGGATCCAATGCTTCAAATCAATTATATTTCTCACAAGATATCACTCTAACACACATGTGTTTAAATTTATGGTGAGGTTCTCTCATGATTTTCATATGAAATTAGACTTACCATAGGCTTGAAAAACATCTAATCTCCACTACTCCTTTATATACATACAAGCAACAATCATAAGGTCTTAATCCAAAGGTTGTAATGAGGCCAAAAGGGAATAAATAAGCTAACAAAGAAAAGGTTAAGGAAAAGAGAAAAATAATTCAAAATTAATAGAGCAAAAACAAACCAAGAAGGGCCTAGGATATCTTGATCAAAAATTACTCAATCAACTTTCAATGTTTTGCAACACTCGCTTTCTTTTCTTCATTCTTCAGAAATCATGCCAAAAACTTTTTTTTTTTGAAGTAGGCAAATTGAACTTTATGCCTTCCTTTTTTTTTTCTTGGCAAGAATTCTTCTTTTAATTTCAACCTTCAATACATAACCAATTCCCCCACACTTTATTCTTTTGCAATCAATCCCAAGCACAATATAAATCACAAATAATTGCTCTACTAATTAAGAATTAGGGTGCAAAAATTTGTTTTTCATGTTTAGGCTCAAGGTTCTTTGGAAAGGCTACAAAGAAAAAGTCTAAATATACAATAATAGGCTCAAATGGGTTCACTAATGGATAAATGTATAAAGGTTGGCTTTTTGGCTCAAACGAAATCCTAAAGACCTTAATCTTGATGCTTGCACATATATCAAAAACATGTAATCTCAAAAAGATGAATCTCAAGTTCTAGAAGTCATAAAATCATAGAAAATATATACAATAAAATCAAGAAAAATAGGCATGAAGGCTCAAAAATATCACCAGGTAACACAAATCAATTTGAAGCATTTTCTCCTAACAAATTTAGTATCCTAGAGTTTACAAAACCTAAATTATAAAGTAACTACTTAATTATATTATGCATCTAATTATTAACAATTTAATCTATCACAAAGAATTAAATATACACTCATACAATCAACTTGAAGCAACCAATATGAATTCCTAAAAGTTAGAGAAAATATTTTAACTCGAAAAGTAAAGAAAATCAAGAAAAATCATGCAATCAAATCATCAGAAATTTTCAAATTTCTCCCCCCCACACTTAAAGCAATATTGTCCCCAATATTGTACAGAAAAGAAAAATAAATAAAGAATTGAGAAACTCCCTGAAAATATTTGCGCTTGTGAAAACTAAGTTCCAATTCCAATCTATCTTCTTGACTGCAACTTTTGGGATGAGGTGGTGGTGGTGGAAAGCGCTCTTGCATGAAAGCCTACATAGTATCCAATCTCACATGCACACCAGCGATACTATCGCTCAACTGATCAACTCGAGTAGAAAGAGACTGCAAGGTAACTCGCCTAGGAGCCTCCTGAGCTGGAGCAGCCGCAGGTGCAACATTCTCTTCTGGTGCCTCACCATCTCCTCCCTCAATATCATCAACATCAACACCAAAAGCAGCCAAGCCATCCGGATAGCCAAGATCAGCCCTCTCATTATTTACCCATATGTGAGGATAAAGGTTATGAGGCTTGTAATTCCAAAGCCGCATCCTATCATCATTAATGTAATGGTCCATTCCAGTGTTAACTCTCTCAAACACAGAAGTGTCAACCCCTTGACGTCGTAATAGCTGAGTCAACAGAACAGGAAAGACAAATGCCTTGTCCAGAGAACCATGACGAACAACTGTAACCATCGAATGCATCATAGTGGCAGAAATCCGAACAGGCTGAACACTCTCGCCTAACCCATGATAAAGTATATCCAGGAAGTACAAGTCTGAAACACGAACCATGTTTAGACTGCTTATCTGTGGTTTGACGTTGTGGCCCAAAATATAAACCACCATCCGAGGCTGCATGGCTAAGAACTTGCATTGTGCATGAAATCTTCCATGAGGATTCACTGGAATCCCAAACCCAAGTGCAACGGCGCTTCTATCCCAAGTTGGCTGATCTGTAGGTCCCAAATTGTTGAAGGAAATCCTTCGACCTCCTGGTGGTAACTGAAGAAAATCTTCAATCATAGCCTCAGAAACTACCACATCAACCCCTCGAACAGTAGAATGAATTTCAGTAGGGGCAGCAACAGATTTGTTGATGACATTGGCGTAAAATTCTTTTATCATCTCTGGATAATAGTCACCATTGAGCAGAAGAATCCGCTCCCAACCCAAAGTCTGAAACACCTCTTGAAGTTTGAACTTTCGCTCATAATCAGACTGCATGGTTTTCTCAATGACCATACTGTTGTTGTGGTGCAACTGGTACCATTCTTCATTTGCAGTGCTGGTGAAACGCGGAGGAGCTTGGGATGACAGGGCTCTGGAAGATGAAGCAACTCCCTTCCCCTTAGATTTTCCAGTCACGTTTTTAACCCTCGGCATTGTTATCTGCACAAAGAAATAATGCTATTGAGTATAAATTTAAACAACGTCAGATTACTTTGCACTATCATGCACAATTCACAGGAAAAACTCAGCATTATATTGTTAGACTGAAACTACAAATGGCTTTTAACAAAACAGAAAGTTGATCACTAAATCCCCTCAAAGCAGAACTATAACATTATCAAAACAGAAAGATTAATCACAAACCAATTAGTTCATCAATACAAGCCATATTTTCCACGTAAACTTGGTTTAGAATCAAGAACAATCCATTAAATATCCAAGAAAATAAAAAATAAAGCTTATATAAACACCATTAAGCAGATCAAAGACACTTACCTCTTAAAGAACCAAAGAAAACGCAAACAAAATCACGCAAAGACCGTCCTTTTTGCTGTTAAACAATGAAGAACACAACAGCTAAAAGGCTTAAAGCAAAGGTAAGGGAACAGGTTGTGTAGTTCTGGAAGGTGTTGCTAGAATTCTTGGCTGGGTTTTGAGGTTTGAAGAAGATGGAGTGCAAGCGGCGCTGAAAAAGGTGAAGAGTTTGACTGAGTTTAAAAGAATTGAAAGGTGGGCTCGGGTAGGGTTTTGTGGGAGCATTGGTCGACTCCCGCGCGGGTTACCATTGGGTCCCGCGCGGGTTACGTGGGTTTGGGGCCAGACCCGCGTACAACGCCTCCCTCCGGAGCGGGATACATGCATGTCCCGCGCGGGAGGCGTCTTTCATCGGCATTGCTAGGCTTTGTCTTCAATTCCCGCGCGGGACAAGCTCGGGTCCAGCGTGGGAGGCGATGTTTTCGGAGTTCTCAGCGTTTGGCTTCAACTCCCGCGCGGGACAAGCTCGGGTCCAGCGCGGGAGACGTTATTTTCGGACAATTGCCTACCTTACCTCACTCCGGTGCGTGAAACATGTGTAACCCGCCCGGGAGACGTTAATCTCGGGCTTTCCTCAAGTTTGCTCAATCAATCCGGCGCGGGATGCATTCGGGTCCCGCCCAGAAGTCAATAAATTTGTCTATACTCAGACTTTCCACCTTTCCACCACGTGACTCCTAAACTTCATGCATGCATGTTAAATTAAACTAACCTATAGGTAAAATTAACTCTAAAAAAAAAAAACTAACTAAAAGATAAATGTGCAATAAAAACTTCAAAGAATACTCATTCCCCCACACTTAAGCATGAATATTGTCCTCAATAGGAAACAAAGCAAACAAAGAAAATTATGAGGGCAATAAAGAGTTTAGAAATCTCTCTTTTATCCATGTGAAGTGAAGGTTGAATAACTCAGTGAAATGTCTACAAAATTACCTACACAATCAAAAAGAAAAAAAGTCAAAGAATAATTTAAAACAAAATAAAAGAAATCGCTAAATTGAGTTAGAAATTGGGTTGCCTCCCAATAAGCGCTAAATTTAATGTCTATAGCTAGACTTGGCCACTTGGTTGTGCTAAATTAGAGTGATTTTGTGAATACACCCCATAGAATCACTCTCAAAATAATGTTTGAGCCTCTGTCCATTGACCATCAATTTTTCCTCCTTGCCTTCAATTTCTATTGCACCATGGGATAGCACCTTGGTCACCACAAATGGTCCAGACCATCTTGACTTTAATTTTCCTGGAAACAATTTAAAGCGAGAGTTAAAAAGCAATACTTTTTGACCAACTTTAAATTCTCTCTTAAGGATATGTTTATCATGAAAGGCCTTGGAGCGCTCTTTGTAAATCTTGGCATTTTTGAAAGATTCTCTTCGGAATTCATCAAGCTCATCCAATTGGAGAAGTCGTTTTCCACCCACTTTGACCAAATCAAAATTGATCTTCTTGATTGCCCATAGTGCTCTATGTTCAATTTCAACCGGAAGGTGACAAGATTTCCCATAAACCAATCGATAAGGAGGCATCCCTAAAGGTGTTTTGAATGCTGTCCGATAAGCCCAAAGAGCATCATCTAACTTTCTTGCCCAATCATTTTTTGAAGGATTGACAATTTTCTCCAAGATTCTCTTGATTTCTCGATTAGAAACTTCTACTTGACCACTTGTTTGAGGATGATAAGTGGTAGAAGTCTTGAAGATGCACCCATTGTTCTTCAAAAAGTTGTGGAAAGTGGAATTCTGAAAGTGAACTCCATTATCACTGATGATAACTCGGGGAACTCCAAATCGAGAGAAGATGTTTTGTTTAACAAATTTCACCGCACTGGCTCCAGTATTATTCGTCAAGGCAACAGCTTCAACCCACTTGGACACATAATCCACCGCCACAAGGATGTATTCTTTCCCTTCAGATTTAGAGAAAGGACCCATGAAGTCTATTCCCCAAACATCAAAAAGCTCAACAGGAAGAATCATGTTCTGAGGCATCTCACGTCGCTTGCTAATATTTCCAGTTCTTTGACATCTATCACAAGCAAGCACAAAGCTGTGAGCATCCTTGAATAATGTAGGCCAATAAAACCCACATTGTAAGATTTTTGCAGCAGTTCTGTTAGCACCATGGTGTCCACCATAAGGAGATGAATGGCATGCATGTAAGATTGGCTCCATCTCATCATCAGGTATACATCTCCGAATAATACCATCAGAACATCTTCGAAACAGCAAGGGATCATCAAAGTAATAAAATCTGGCATCTGAAAGGAATTTCTTCTTTTGATGATAAGAAAAATCTTCGGGAACAATATTGGATACCAAGTAGTTAAGCAAATCAGCAAACCAAGGTGTCTTAACATGTTGAACAGCCCAAAGTCTTTCATCTGGAAATTGGTCACAAATCGGTTCATCCTCAACTTGATCTCTTTGCTCCAATCTCGACAAGTGATCAGCAACTAGATTTTCTACTCCCTTTTTATCTTTAATCTCCAAATCAAATTCCTGCAAAAGCAAAATCCAACGAATTAGCCTTGGTTTCGCATCCTTTTTAGACAAAAGATATTTAAGAGTAGAATGATCAGTGTAAACTATGACTTTAGAACAAACAAGGTAAGATCTAAACTTCTCAAAAGCAAAAACTATAGCTAGAAGTTCTTTTTCAGTAGTAGCATAATTAATTTGAGCCTCATTTAGAACTTTGCTAGCATAATAAATAACATGAAGTTTCTTATCCTGTCTTTGTCCCAAAACAGCCCTAATGCATAATCACTTGCATCACACATCAATTCAAAAGGTAATTTCCAATCAGGTGCAGCCATAATAGGAGCCGAAGTCAATTCCTTTTCAATCTGTCAAAAGCCACAAGACATTCATCAGTAAATTCAAAAGTCACATCTTTTTGCAATAATTGACAAAGAGGTCTAGTGATTTTAGAGAAATCCTTAATAAACCGCCGGTAAAAACCAGCATGACCAAGGAAACTTCTGACTGCACGAACTGAAGTAGGAGGTGGTAATCTTTCAATGACTTCGATCTTCGCTTTGTCCACCTCTATGCCATTCTTTGAAATTCGATGACCCAACACAATTCCTTCTTGTACCATGAAGTGACATTTTTCCCAATTAAGCACAAGGTTTGTTTCTTCACATCTTTGCAAAACCTGTTTCAAATTAAACAAGCAAGCATCAAAAGAAGACCCAAAAACTGAAAAGTCATCCATGAATACCTCAATTGTGTTTTCTATCATGTCAGAGAAAATTGCCATCATTCATCGTTGGAAAATGGCCGGTGCATTGCACAACCCAAAAGACATCCTTCGATAAGCAAAAGTTCCATATGGGCATGTAAAAGTGGTCTTTTCTTGATCTTCTAATGCAATTGGGATCTGACTGTACCCCGAATAACCATCAAGAAAGCAATAATATTCATGTCCAACCAATCTCTCCAACATCTGGTCAATGAATGGTAGTGGAAAGTGATCTTTTTGAGTTGCAGCATTCAACTTTCTGTAATCAATGCACACTCTCCAACCAGTAACTGTTCTAGTGGGAATCAGCTCATTCTTTCATTTGTGATCACTGTCATGCCTCCTTTCTTTGGAACAACCTGCACAGGACTTACCCAAGAGCTATCAGAAATAGGATAGATAATTCCTGCATCAAGAAGTTTAATTACCTCGGCACGAACAACTTCTTTAATGTTCGGATTGAGTCTTCGCTGATTTTCCACACTAGGTTTGTGGTTTTTCTCCATCAGAATTTTATGAGAGCATATAGATGGACTAATTCCTCTAATGTCTGCAATGGTCCATGCAATTGCCATCTTATGCTCTCGTAAAACTCTTAAAAGCTTATCCTCCTGCACAGAGCTCAACGCAGATGAGATAACAATAGGATAAGTGCTGCTTTCTCCTAAATATGCGTATCTAAGATGTGAAGGCAAAGGTTTCAGTTCAAGTTTAGATGCCTCTTGAATAGATGGCAAAGTCTTAGCTTTTCTTTCTCCTAAGTCCTCCACAACATGAAAGAATCGAGATTTAATTCTTTCTCCATATAATCTATAAGCACATTCAACAATATTCTTATTCTCATCATTCTCATTAAGACCTAGAGCTATACAAGTTTCCAAAGTGTCATCATAAATAACTCTAGGTAAGGAATCATGCACAATAGAATCAACAACATCTATCCTATAGCAACTATCATCATAAGAAGGACCTTTGATGGCTTTGAAACTGTTGAACTCTTCCTTTTCATTACCTACTCTCAAAGTTAACTTACCCTTGGGCACATCAATTAGTGCCCCTCCAGTGGCCATGAATGGTCTCCCAAGTATAATGGGGACATCAATGTCATACTCCATATCCATAATAAGAAAATCCACAGGAAAAATCAATTTATCGATTTTAACAAGAAGATCTTCAACTATTCCATAAGGATATCGAATAGTTCTATTAGCAAGTTGGAGTGACACTGTTGTAGGCTTGAGTTCTCCTATTCCAAGTTTCCTGAAAAGAGATAAAGGCATCAAGTTAATACTAGCACCTAAATCACATAAACACTTGTAAACATTAGAAGCACCAAAGTAACATGGAATGACAAAACTCCCTGGATCCTTCAACTTTGGAGGTAATTTATTTTGCAAAATTGCACTACACTCCTTAGTCAAGGCTACCGTAGCAAACTCCTCAAGTTTGTTTTTGTTGGAGATGAGTTCCTTCAAAAACTTTGCATATGATGGCATTTGAGCTAAAGCTTCAACAAAGGGTATGTTGATGTGAATTCGTTTGAAAATGTCCAAGAACTTCTTGAAACCAGCTTCATCTTTCCTCTTCTTCAGTCTTTAAGGGTAAGGAATGGGTGGAACATAAGGTTTCACCTCAGAATCAGCAGCAAAGGAAGGTCCGGCGAGGGTTTCAGTTGCATCCGGCGCGGGAGACGTTGTTTGAAGTTCGTTGGGCGTTTGAAGGGTCACTCCCGCGCGGGTTACCATCGGATCCGGCGCGGGAGGCGTTGTTTCTGCCCCGGTTGGCAAGTTTCCAGCCACTCCAACGCGGGACAAGCTTGGGTCCCGTGCGGGAGGCGTGAATTTCGGGCTCCCCATACTTTCAGCAACAGGTCCGGCGCGGGAGTCAATCGGGTCCCGTGCGGGACTTATAATTTCCTCAGAATTCCAGCAATTTTGGGGTTCCGGTGCCAGGACTTCAACCCAACCTCTTCCTCTGATAGATTTTTGTTGTTCTCACCATTGGAATCTCCAGAATCAATGACTTTTCCGCTTCTCAGAGTAATGGATTTGCAACTCTCTTTGGGATTTGTTACAGTGTTGCTCGGAAGCATCCCTTGGCCTCTTTCACCCATCATTTGAGCTAGTTGACTCACTTGCATCTCTAAATTTCGGATAGATGAGCCATGATTCTGTTCAATGCTATCAATACGCGTCATGACATTTGTGTGATTGGTTTGCAACTGACTCAATTGACTGATAACAGAAGCATTGTTGGTTTGCATGGTAGCCATTAATTGTTTCAATTGGTCTTGTATGCCATTGTCTTGTGCAGGTTGAGCAATTTGCTGTGGTTGAAATCTGGCTTGCCCATCAAAATTGTTTGTTCTAGCCCCTTGATTACTCCATGAAAAGTTTGGATTTTTCCTCCAACCAAGATTATAAGTATTAGAGTAAGGATCATTCCTTGCTCCTTGCTTTCCCCCAAACCCAGCTACATAATTCACATCTTCATTGTAATCAGCAGGCATTCTATTCACACAACCATTAGAAGAGTGTCCAAACATACCACAACTGTTGCAAGCTTCTGGTTGAGTAGATTTCTGAGTAAATAGCTTCTCAAAGTTCTTGTTGAGGGTGACTAGTTGAGAAGTTATGCTGGATTGAGCTTCAGCTTGTAATTCAAGAGCATGACTATTCAACTTTCCCCTCCTTTTCCTCTTGCTTTGTGAGTTCTTAGCCAGCCTCTCAAAAATTTCTCTCATCTCATCCGGAGTTTTGGAAGATATCTCAGCAGCACCAACAGCATTATCAACCAAATTTGCAGCATTCTCTGAAAGACCTTTGTAAAAGAAGTGCCATAGCATCCAATCAGGATAACCATGATTAGGGCATTGAGTAAGCAATTCCCTAAATCTCTCCCAAGCTTCATAGAAAGACTCATAATCATCTTGCTCGAATTCTTGTATCTTGTTTCTCAATTCATCAGTCTTGTAAGATGGATAGTACTTGAGGATAAAAGCACTGTACACCTTATCCCATGAGTCAAGAGAATCAATCTTCAAGCTTAGCAACCAGCTTTTTGCTTGGCCTTTCAAGCAACTAGAAAAGCATCGCATTCTAATTTCATCTTCTGTAAGATTATTCAATGGAAGATTCTGCACCACTTGATAAAAGTCTCGAATGAAAGCCACCACATCTTCTGAAGATAAGCCATGGAATGTAGGCAACATATTCAAGTAAGCGTTTTTCAGCTCATACTGTCTAGCAACATCACTCAGTCGGATGCAAGAGGGATTGTTGTCAATTATTGGAAATTGCATCTCTCCCATCAGCTCGCGTGGAGGCTGATTGTTAACTTGAATAAGAGCATTGTTGTTGCCTGCATTATTGCCACCATTACCAGTACCATTGCCACCTTGGTTAGTATTTTCAGCCATCTCTTTTTTTTTTTTCTGATTGCGTTGAATTGTCTAGCAGTCTTTTCAATTTCAGGGTCGATAGGGATTAACTGATCAGATTTGCCTTGGCTTCGAGTAATCCTATCTCTCATTAACAACCTGAAATCAAAAAGGAGGAAATTAAATTAAAACAAAAAAATGAAAATAACAGAAAAATAAAAATACTAGAACTAATTAAAGAAAAACAAATATTTAATCCCCGGCGACGGCACCAATTTCTTGATAGCCTAAATCTGTAAGTGAACAGAATCGATATAGCACAGATAAAGGAGTATTCGAGGTCGTTCCCACTGAGATTAAAATTTGTTATCTAAACTAATTCTAGTTTAAGCAGGTTTAAAATTAATTGAGGAAGATAATAAGTGAATCAAATTAAAGACTAAATTCTAAAATTAAGCTGAATAAAAGAAAGATTAAAATCAAATTATGAGAAGTGTTAGGGCTTCGGGATTCACTTAAGTGGATATTCAATTACTAAACATGATTAATTATTACGGTTGAAATAACGATTACTCTGAGGTATCTATGTCCTCTCCCAAGGTACACAGGTATGTTCAATTAAGTGATTATCATCTCCCGATGCATAACCTAATTAATCAAACTCATTAAGAACAAGTAATCTATTGGTTATCACCCTAGTTTAGGATATCCCTATCTCTAACTCTAAGATGTTTATTCTCCTAGTGCACGGATCATACTTCACCTCCCAGTTCTTCATACAATCCCTAAGAATGAATCTATGTTGATCAGGCACAAATCCAAAATTAAGATCAAAGAGAATAAATTCAACCAAAGTAATAATCAAATCATGCATTCATAATTAAATAATCCAACAAAAGCTAATTCCTAACCCTAACTAGGGATTTAGTTACACATAATTGGGTAAAAACTAAAAACAATTGAATTAAGCATAAAGAAAGAGTATAGGAACAAAGTAGAAGAAAAATCCAAGACTTGCTTCCAGCTCCCCTTTTCAGCAAAAAGTTCTAAAAAGAATAAAGATTATTGTATTTATACTAGATAACTAAAACCCTAATAACCTAAAAGATTATAATGGACTTGGGCTTGAACTTTAATTCTTCAATTGTGATAACTGGCCCATAATTGGAAATTGTCTTGAATTTATGTTTGCATGGGCCTTGACTTCTAGTAAAGCTCCAATTCCATCAGAAATCCTTTAAATATATTAGAATTCCTACAAAACAAACAAATAAATAAAGTGAGAAGAAATTAATAAATATGGACTAAAAACATAATTAAAAACCCATAAAAGTGTTCTAAAATAGTACCAAATATAGGTGTAAAATACACCTATCACTGGTCACTTATATTTTAATACTAAAAGTGGCTTGGGTACAGAGACCAGGTTCGTGATGCTTGAGGGACCTTAATGTATTGGATAATGGAGATTCTTTTATGATTTCTGAATGTTGTGCATTTTATAATTTGTTTTTAGGTCTTGCACTCGGGTGAAGGTCCAATCCATGTGGTAAAGTGGAGAACAAGTATCATTGCTTGGGCTAATGATACAGATGTAAAGGTTTATGATGCTGTAAATGATCAGCGGATTACATTTATTGAAAGGCCACGAGGCAGTCCTCGTCCTGAAATTTTGCTTCCTCATTTAGTTTGGCAGATTCGTAAAATTTTAAAATAGGGAATGTTGAGAGTTGTTTCACACTACTGTATGTTGTGTAAATACCATTGGTTAGTATTATTCTTTCTTTTAAAGTCTTTCGTGCCTAAGTCTTCATGAAGGTGGTGTTGTTTCTTATCAGTTTTATAATTGCTTATTGTCTGAACTTTTCATTCAGGATGATGCTTTGTTAGTGATTGGCTGGGGAACGTCTGTGAAGATTGCAGCGATAAGAACAAATCTGAATAAGGGAGCCAATGGAACATATAGGCCTGTTGCGACATCTAACATGAACCAAGTAGATATTGTGGCATCTTTTCAGACTAGCTATTTCATATTAGGAATTGCACCTTTTGGTGATGCTTTAGGTGTTCTAGCCTATATTCCTGGAGAAGAAGATGGAGAGAAGGAATTTAGTAGCACAATGCCATCACGACAGGTATGTGTCCTTTACATTTTTGAAGTACATAAGTTCTCCTCATGGCCTATGCCTCATATTTTGAGGTTGTATTGTGTTATTTTAAGTGCATTATCTGTTCCTGGTCTTATGAAAATGCCAATATACCTGGAAGGTGTATATGTGATAATATGCTTGACAGCAGCTATGGCAGTTGTTGCTGCTCCAATTTGAGCCTTCAGGCTGTGTTTATATGAAGGAATTTCTTGTAGAAATCATTTCCGATATGTTCGCGGTTTTTCTCTTTGCTTTTTGCTGCCCTCAGTTTAATAATTGTCTAGGATCAGATGAATTAGATACTATTGTTTTCTCAGTTATATGGGACATCATGCTTGTGATTTTCTTCCCATGATTGTTATGATTTGATGGCCATGAACATATCTACTGAAGCAGGGGAATGCACAGAGACCAGAGGTATGAATTGTAACTTGGAACAACGATGAGTTGGCAACAGATGCTCTACCTGTACATGGCTTTGAACACTACAAAGCAAAAGTCTATTCCTTGGCTCATGCTCCCTTCTCAGGTTGATATCTCTGTTTCTTTTGAAGTTTATGGGTTATTTGGCAGAATTATAGAGTCATTATTATAGCACTTTTCTCATATAGATATAGGCAGCAGTTATGCCGGTGGACAGTGGGCAGCTGGTGATGAGCCAATATACTATATTGTTTCCCCAAAGGATGTTGTCATAGGAAAACCCAGGTTGGTGTTGGTTCTTTCTGATCTTGTTGCTTTTCAAAGATTAGCTACTTGGGAAAAGGGTTATAAAAATCCAATTCATACTGTAATTTATCTTCAGATGGACAATTTTATGTTGCATTTTTGTAGGATATGCCAAAGGTTTAAAACAGTCAAATAACTTACTATAACTCATCTTCAGATGAACAATTATGTGGTGCATTCTTGTAGGAAATGATGAGTTTTGTTTGAATCTCGGTGTCAAGAATTCCCTAGTTTGCGCTTTGATCTCTTATGATAATATTTTGAATTTGTATCTATTGTGTCTAATTTTTTTTCACAGTTCCTTTTGGAATATTTTTGAAAATTCTGCTTGAGTTTAAACATATACGTTTTTACTTTTAGGGATGCTGAGGATCACATTGCATGGCTTCTTCAACATGGATGGCATGAAAAAGCTTTAGCAGCAGTTGAGGCCGTTCAAGGACGGAGTGAACTCCATGATGAGGTAATTTTTGTTTTACTTTGATATATAGGATGGGTAATGACTTGGTATGAGTTACGATGTGAGCTGCTAGCTGTAGGTGTTCTTAATTGATATCTTTCAAATTTCAATTATTATAAAAGATTCTGGCTGCATATGACTGATATTATTTTTGATGTACGGTTAAATAATGTTTCTTTTTGCTGATTGTTTCTTGCCCTAAGTAATTTCCCTTCAGTTGTTCATGCAATCGGTATGGTTAGTTTGTGCGTTCTTCATTTTAATTCGCTTTATGTGTAGGTGGGATCTAGATACCTTGATCACTTGATTGTTGAAAGGAATTATGCTGAGGCTGCATCATTGTGTCCTAAACTGTTGCGAGGATCTGCTACAACTTGGGAAAGGTACCGAAAATGATTGTGTAACTATTTCTATATATTTCTTGTTAATCACTAGCAGTTGGTTGCTTTTGACATGTGGGTATTCCATTTTGCACATCTCCGTCAGCTTCCTGTGTTGGTTCCATATATACCAACGGAAAACCCAAGGCTGCGTGATACTGTTTATGAGGTTTGTCAGGACAGCAACTGTGTGTAGATGTAATCTATTCTACTTTCCTAGTTTTCCATATTTGTCAACTCAGAACGAAATCACCTGTTTGCTATGCTGTAGGTTGCACTTGTGGCTCTGGCAACAAATTCATCCTTTCATAAAGATCTTTTGTCAACAGTGAAATCTTGGCCGCCTGTCATTTATTCTGCATTGCCTGTTATTTCTGCCATAGAGCCCCAGTTAAATACTTCATCAATGACTGATGCCCTTAAAGAGGTCTGTTAGGCAGTTTGTAGCTATCTTGTGTTATTCAAATCTCTTGGTGCTAAACAAGTTGAATGATCCTATTCTTTTGCCTGTAGGCACTTGCAGAGTTGTATGTTATTGATGGGCAGTACGAGAAAGCTTTTTCACTATATGCTGATGTAAGTGTTTTGATGCAAATTTGTGCTTAATAAATGTATTTGTTATCTTAAAATATATGTTGAAATGCAAAATTTCTTCTAGAACTAGGTTTTCCACCCAATCTCTTGTTGGATGTTACATTTCCTGTTTCTTAATATATTTATTTGTCTGGATTTCAGCTCATGAAGCCTGATATATTTGATTTCATTGAAAAGCACAACTTACATGAATCTATTCGTGAAAAGGTATGTTTATGGAAATGCAGATGTAATATTTGAGCTACTTTGCTTTCTCATAAATGATTATTTTTGTATAAAATAAATGAATACCTGTTTCATTTGGGGCCAGCCTTTCAAGTTCTGGAACAGATGCTTATTTTATTACTTAAGTTGATATGTTTGATTTTCAAAATTGGTAATACCTATGCTATTTGCACCATGTGGCATAATTAAAGGGGGGGGTGTCTTCACCATTTTGTTTTAGTTGACGTGCTAGATGTTATTCTTATGTCTTTTCTGACTATTACATTATATAATTCCTCAACTGATTTCTGTGAATGTGTGGTGTATAGATCGTCCAATTGATGATGCTAGATTGTAAGCATGCAGTTTCTTTGTTGATCCAAAATAGGGACTTAATTACACCATCTGAAGTCATTTCCCAAATTCTGAATGCTGGAAAGAAGTCTGATTCGCGATATTTCTTGCATTTATATCTTCATTCATTATTTGAAGTAAACCCACATGCTGGTAAGGATTTTCATGATATGCAGGTATGGAGAAGACAACTACATTGGTGTTTTAATAGCTTTTATGTCAATTTTGTGGGTTCGAAGTTTTCAATCCTTTTGATGTTTGTTTTAACATTCTTTCCATGTTAGGTTGTTGGTGTGGTCAAAGGTATTTTACTTTGTCCATATATGGGCAATGGTGAAGTAGGTTCCAATTTAGTCATGAATAGTTTCCACAACATAAGACCACCCAGGTGTGCTGAGTAGTAAACGGTTTAGATGGGTTTTAGTTGGCTGCTAGCCAAGGCTGTTTATATAGTCCAACATAGCTCAATTCAAAGTTGTGACCTGGTCCACAAACTAACCAGGTTATTGTTTTGGTGGTCTGACCACCAGGCAAACCTCTCCTATGTGTTGAGAAGCAATGCAAATAATAGAGAACAAAATAAAAGATTTCTGATCTGCTGATGTTTGTTGTTATTTTAATACTGCATTTTGATGTCTTGTTATGTCACGCCCCGGTACTCTCCTCGGGCACGGGACAACCGCCGTGTTGCCTCGGGATGCGCGTCAACCAATGCACACACCCGAAACCCCACAAGGCTCTTAGATATACTTCTTTTTCCATCAATTTAAACAAATTTGGTAATAATATAATTTTAATACTTAAAAAAAAAAATAAATCTTAACAAAGGTTTAATCATAAAAAAAAATATTATAAGTAAGTGCAATAGTTGACCAAAGTCAGCTTTCGGTCAAACTAGTTTAATATAACATTTTAGTAAAACTATGTAGTCAAAATATAGTTGTAAACATGTTAAAAACATCCTTTACAAAGTATTAAGTTCGTTTAGTCTCCATGAATCCGCCTAAAGTATGAAACGTGCATCGAAGGAACCTACGCTTGTAAAAGTGGTTCCGGCGGGAGAAATAGATCGCTACGGACTTAAGAAAACCCAACTAGTCGGGTTGAAATAATCTAGCACCTGAAAAATGAGCAACTAGCATGAGTATATAAATACTCAGTGAGTGATAGAGACATTAAGCTCGGTGTGTGGATTTGAGAGTGGCAAGTTCAAAACAATTTTCCAAACTAAGCAATTTCCAAGGAAACAAATCATTTCATCAAATACAGCGTGTTTATAAAGTATATCATCTCGTAAGCATCAACATTTACAAAATAGACCCAATTTTCCAAGATGGGTTTGGCCGAAAATACTCCCCCAATCTCCAAACCTTGGCCGAGGTCGAGAAGGGAACCACCAAGGGGTTTTGGCACATCACAATTATATCAAAACCAAAATTTACCCCTTCCTTGGTGTTGGCCTTAGACAACTCAATGTGGTGAGTCAAAGAGAGTCCAACAACAAACATTTAAGTCATAAGAGTTACCCTCTCCCATCAACTCTATATGACAAACGTCAACATAATACATCATACCACAATTTATGCCATTCTCCTCAATGGACCATAAATTGGCAACCATGGTTGAGTTTGGGAGTCTAAATCCCTAGGTGCACAAGCACCCTAATCTCACCAATACACAATTCAAGTATATGCCATAGTTTATAAAACCATTTACAAATAATATGGTCAATAACAAAAGTATCTCAAGCAGAATATGGCATATAAGATTTTTCGGGTCACATTTCTACCAA
Source organism: Microcos paniculata (assembly GCA_030664755.1). NCBI lineage: Eukaryota > Viridiplantae > Streptophyta > Magnoliopsida > Malvales > Malvaceae > Microcos > Microcos paniculata. The sequence goes on along the minus strand of CP131459.1, from coordinate 41,041,391 downwards.
ACATGCTTAACAAAACCATTTCAAGAACAAACCACACTCTAAAATATCCCAACATATTCATATATCAAATTCAATTTCAAAACCAAGTAGAGAAATCAAAATAGTTGCCACAACACATCTCAAGAGGCATATCACTCACAAAAGTGGGAGAGTCGTATACTCCCAAAGTTAGTCCAATGCTTGTGCGTCACTCGAACCGGGATTACCTTCTCCTAGAGAACAAAGGCAAGGAACCATGGAAAAACAAAAATTATACCCAATTCAATGTTAAAAGATGAGTAATGCATGATGAGAATGCATGTCAATGCATTTACGGCCAAATCGTGCCATCCGATTGGCAACGCACTCCGTTGAGCCACTTTGAGCTCAACCCCTTCCAAATTTTGTCAACTTAGGTGTTTAATATCCAAATCTTGATCCAATATTTATTTGAGATGTTTATCCATCTCAAAAGGTCTCTTACATATGATTAATCAAGGTTTTGGGAGGTCCAGAGAAGTCAGAAATCGAATTAGAAGCAAAACAGAACAAAACGAACCAAAACGGAACAAGGCATGTTCCAGAAATTCCAGGGAGGATCCGGGCCAGGGTCTCTGGTGCACCTGGCCCGGAATTGCTCTGTAACGTGAGTCCTTTTGTTTCAGAGAGGATCCGGGCCAGGGTCTCTAGAGCACCTGGGCCGGAATCCTTCTGCACATAGCTCGAGTTTTAAGCTATTTTCACGCCATTTCCAATCTAAATAACTTCCAACCAATTCTAATTCAATCTAACACAATATTCAACTCAAAACATCATCAAAACATGTTTATAACATCACTCAATGCATCAACAACATCAATTTAGCTCAAATTCAACTCAAAGTGCACCCAAAAACCCATTTTCACTCTCTAACTTCTAACATGCATATCTTTCTCAATTCAAATCCAATTAACATGATTCCAAGGGCATCTTGAAGCTAAAATGGAGTAGATTAACATACCTTAAACCCACTTTCCAACACTTGTTTGATCTACCACGAAATCCCTCTTCCTTTTTAGCTCAAATTACCAAAATCACCTAAAAACTCAAGTTTCTTCCTTCCCTCCTTGGCTCCAACGAAAATGACTACACTAAGAGTGGTTTTAATGAGTTTGATTCATGGATTACAAGAAGACTTAATTGGGATTTAAGGAGAGATTGGTTTAAGGGATTGGGTTAAGGTTTTGTTGTCTTCAAAGTGAGAGGAAAAGATGAGAAGAATTTTGAAAATGAAACTTTCTTTCCTCTTCTTCTTTTTCTCCTTTTCTCTTTCCCAATTTACCATCCAAGTTAATCTCCAAATGACAACCTTGCCCTTCAATGACCACATATTCACAATTCTACTTATTTCTCTATTTAATTCAAATAAAAAAAAAATTAGGAAAGAAAATTTTCTGGTATTACAAGTACAACCCTCCTTACAAAAGTTTCGTCCTCGAAACTTGTTACACCGCATTCTCAAACAAATGAGGGTATTGTCTTTTCATTGCTTCTTCCGGTTCCCAAGTCATCTCTTCAACTTTGTTGTTTCTCCACAACACCTTCACAATCGGCACACTTTTGTTGCGCAAACTCTTGGTTATTCTTTCGAGTATGGCAACCGGTTCAACTCCATAGTTTAAGTCTTCTCTCAACTCAACCGGAGGAGACTCTAAAACATGCGATGGATCTGGCACATACTTTTTGAGCATAGAGACATGAAATACATTGTGAATCTTCTCCAATTCCGGTGGTAACTCCAATCTATAAGCCACCTTTCCAACCCTTCGAACAATTTTGTAAGGCCCAATGTACCGAGGATTGAGCTTCCCTCGTGCTTGAAATCGAATGATTCCTTTCCAAGGAGAAACCTTCAAGAATACCATATCTCCCACTTGGAATTCCAATGGTCTTCTCCTATTATCGGCATAACTCTTTTGCCGATCTTGGGCCGCTTTCAATCTTTGCCGAATCACTTTCACCTTTTCCACTGTAGACTCAATAAGTTCAACATTCCCGATCCTTCTTTCACCTACCTCGTCCCAACACAAGGGTGTTCGGCACTTTCTCCCATACAAGGCCTCATAGGGAGGCATTCCGATGCTAGCTTGGTAGCTATTGTTATAGGCAAATTCAACCAAAGGTAAACGCCTATCCCAACTTCCATGAAAATCTAGCACACAAGCACGGAGCATATCCTCAAGGGTTTGGATTGTCCTTTCGGATTGCCCGTCGGTTTGAGGATGAAATGCGGTGCTAAATTTCAACTTTGTGCCAAGTGCTTCTTGAACTAACGGCCAAAACCGAGAAGTGAAACGAGCATCACGATCGGACACTATGGACACTGGAACACCATGGAGTTTAATAATCTCATCAATATACAAAGTTGCAAGCTTCTCAATTGGATCGGAGACACGCATAGGCAAGAAATGTGCAGATTTGGTCAACCGATCCACAATCACCCATATGGCATCATGACCGCTTTGAGTACGCGGTAAACCCACAACAAAGTCCATGGTGATGTGTTCCCACTTCCACTCGGGAATTGGCAATGGTTGGAGTAATCCGGCGGGCCTTTGATGTTCCGCCTTCACTTGTTGGCACACCAAGCACTTGGAAATATACTCAACAATTTCCCTTTTCATTCCGAACCACCAATAACTTTCTTTGATGGTACGGTACATCTTCGTGCTACCCGGATGCATAGCATAGGCTGAGGTGTGAGCTTCTTCAAGAATTTCCTTCCTTAACTCCACATCATTAGGCACACAAACTCTCTCTTTGAACATTAAAACTCCATCATCTCGAATTCTAAATTGAGACTCTTCACCTTTCTTAATTTTCTCTATTTCTTTTGTCAACACATCATCCGAAACCTGAAGTTCTCGGATTTTATCAACAAGTGTTGGTCTCACTTCAAATCGAGCCATTAAAACTCCATTTCCACCATTCAACAACTTAACTCCAAGAGACCTCAGACCAACCAATTGTGGAACATACATGGTTCGAATTGTTGCAAGAGTAGAGGAAGACTTTCTACTCAAAGCATCTGCCACCACATTTGCCTTTCCTGGATGGTAATCAATAGTCAAATCATAATCTTTGATCAATTCCAACCATCTTCTTTGTCTTAAATTCAATTCCTTTTGAGAAAATAAATACTTCAAACTCTTATGGTCCGTGAAGATTTTACAAGTTTCTCCGTACAAGTAATGTCTCCAAATCTTCAACGCAAAGACCACTGCAGCTAACTCCAAATCATGAGTGGGGTAGTTTTCTTCATGCTTCTTCAATTGGCGAGAAGCATAGGCAATAACCTTGTCTCCTTGCATCAACACACAACCCAACCCTTGTTTACTTGCATCACTATACACCACATAGCCTCCACCACTTGTAGGAAGTGAGAGGATTGGAGCGGAGGTTAACCGATCCTTGAGCTCTTGGAAGCTCTTTTCACAATTTTCATCCCATTGAAACTTAATTCCTTTCCTTGTCAACCTAGACAATGGAGCGGCCAACAAGGAAAATCCTTCCACAAATCTTCTATAGTAGCCAGCAAGACCCAAGAAACTTCTCACTTCGGTAACATTTTTAGGTTGATCCCATTTCATAATTGCTTCCACCTTCCTTGGATCCACAAAGATGCCTTCACTGGACACTACATGTCCAAGAAAACCCACTTCTCGGAGCCAAAATTCACACTTTGACAACTTGGCATAGAGTTGCTTGTCTCGGAGAATTTGGAGAACAATCCTTAAGTGTTCGGAATGCTCTTCCTCGTTCATTGAGTATACCAAGATGTCATCAATGAACACAATCACAAACTTATCCAAGTATGGGTGAAATACTCGATTCATGAGGTCCATAAATGCGGCCGGAGCATTTGTTAACCCAAATGGCATCACCAAAAACTCATAATGTCCATATCGGGTACGAAATGCCGTTTTATGGACGTCAATCTCCTTGATTTTCAATTGATGATAACCAGATCGAAGATCAATCTTCGAGAAAACACTTGCACCTTGAAGTTGATCAAAGAGATCATCAATCCGAGGAAGAGGATATTTGTTCTTGATGGTCACTCGATTCAATTGACGGTAGTCAATGCACAAACGAAGGGTACCATCCCTCTTTTTGACAAAAAGCACCGGAGCACCCCAAGGGGAAACACTTGGCCTAATATAGCCTTTATCAAGTAGTTCTTCCAATTGCACTTTCAATTCTTTGAGCTCGGCCGGAGCCATGCGATAAGGTGGAATCGAAATAGGTGCCGTACCGGGGAGTAGATCAATAGCAAAATCGAACTCTCGATCTGGAGGCAAACCAGGCAATTCATCGGGAAAGACATCTGAAAACTCCTTCACTACCGGAATGTCATCCAAGTTAGGTCCTTCAATGGTAGTGTCAATCACACAAGCCAAGTAGGCTTGACACCCTTTACCAACCAACTTGCGAGCTTCAACAAAAGAAATCACACATGATGGTAACACTCGGCGTTCACCATGAAAAGTGACTTTTGGAACACCCGGTCTACGGAATTCTACCTCTTTTGTGTGACAATCCACCGAGGCATAGTGTAGGGATAACCAATCCATTCCAAGGATTGCATCAAAGTCTCGGATCTTAATGGGTATAAGATCCGCTTTTAACACTTCTCCTTCTACCTTCATTTCACAACCTTTATACACCACATTCCGAAGAACTTCTTCACCAAATGGTGTAATGACAAGCAATTCCGGTCTCAAAGGAGAGAGATCAATTGGTATATTCTTAGTGAAATTCAAATTTAGAAATGACCTATCCGCACCGGAATCAATCAAAACAAATGCATCATGACCAAAGATAGATAGAGTACCTATCCAAGAGTCAACACAAAAAGAAATTAATCTTTTAATTTCAAAAAGAACATGAAATGTTCGGGGAAAATCTCATTTCCTGCCTCAACTAATGGAATTTGGCAACAATTATTTCCCCTAGCTTATTTCCTTAAGCTAGCAATCAATAAGTTTCCATCACGACTAAACTTATCGTCAACAATATTTCAATTCAACAATCTAGCATATCTCAATGCTAAAATTCATCTAAAACAAGCATCATAACTCAATATGCACAAATTCAAAGTTTCATCAAATGACCACAATAACTATTATCAAGACACTCATAACATTTTATTATACTTTATGCAATGCATGACAATAAGGAACCTAAAGAAAGCTAAAACCGTAACTCATTACCTGTAATGACTCTCGGATTAGCTTGGGCTTCCTCATTTGTCATCGCATAAACTCGAGTTTGAGCACGAGTTTGAGGACGACGAGAATTAGGGGCAACCGTGTTGCTACCGGTCCCCGTTCTAGGAGTAGTAGTGGTAGGAGTAGGAGCATTTGCTTGGTTCCCATGAGGTGTAGTGTTTCGGTTGTTGGAGAATTGAGCACTACCTCCGGTCCAACCAAGCTCGGGACAAAAGCGACGGATGTGACCAACCTTGCCACACTGAAAGCACTTAGAAGGTTCGGGGCAAGCTCCATCATGTGCCTTTCTACAATTTCGGCACCAATTACCCCTATCACCAAAGGATTTTCCACTCAGCATAGTATTGGAAGTGTGAGTACCACCTTTGGAAGTAGGTTGGCCCTTAGGAGAGCCAATGAATGATGAAACGGTGTTACCACCACCTTGGTTTTCCATTCCCTTGCTTTTCTTGAAGCTTTGTTGAGAGTTACTCCCAAAATTCCTCTTCTTCCCTTTTCCATCCTTGAACTTGTTTCTATCATTCACCATTTGCTCCGCTCGAAGGGCCAAGTGGAGCACTTCTTTGTAGGGAAGAGAGTCCGTGATAAACATTCTTTCTCGAATGCTCATATTCAAACCTTCTTCAAATTTTGAACACAAGTACTCCTCCGAGCTTGTCAATTCCGGCACGAATAAAGACAACTCCCTCAATTGAGTTTCATACTCCGCCACAGTTTTGCTTCCTTGTTTCAAATGGAAGAACTCCCTTCTCTTTTGATCTCTAAAGAACCGAGTGTAATACTTGTCATCAAACTCCTTCAAGAATATGGACCAAGTGATGGGAGTGGAGTAGTGCAACTTCAAATTTTCCCACCAAGTGCTAGCTCCCTTTTTCAATAATCTGACAGCAACTAATAATTTGATGTCATCATCAAGATTCATATCCTCCAATGTACTCTTCACATTATGTATCCATTCCTTGGCCACATTCGCATCATAGTCTCCATTAAACTCCTTGCAACTCAATAACTTTGCTTCCTTTACCAACTTGTAGAGTTCTTTTTGAGGTTGAGGAGTAGAATGTTCAACCGGAGGAGGAGGATTCATGGTTATAGGAGGCACTTCTACATGCACTCCTTGGGTAGTAGGAGGAGGATTAGTTCGAGTTGTTGCCTCGGCACCAAACTTGTGAGCATTTCTAACCCACCAATCCATGCATTTTTGCATTTCGGCAACGGGAGGAGGTGAAACATCCCTTAGAGAGGCCGAAGAGTGAGAAGGATGTTCACTTGGAGCGTGAGAGGAAGAAGAGACTTCATGTTCCGATGGAGGAGGAACTAGAGGACTTGCCCTCGAAGTGGCTTGAGGGGCTTGAGTAGTCATAGGAGGAGCACTAGAAGCGGGTTGAGGAGCATTCAAAATTAGTTGAGGAACTTTTCAAATGGGTTGAGGAGCGGTTTTCTTTTTACCCTTAGGTGGCATTTCGACCTACAAGAGTAAACTCAAGGTAAGTCAAGACACCGAGGAAAATGGAGATGCACATCGACCCCTATATGAAACTAGACTCTACTAGGATCCATTGGAGACTCTAAAATTGATTTGAAAACATTTAAAACACAAATGCTCTGATACCAATAAAATTGTCACGCCCCGGTACTCTCCTCGGGCACGGGACAACCGCCGTGTTGCCTCGGGATGCGCGTCAACCAATGCACACACCCGAAACCCCACAAGGCTCTTAGATATACTTCTTTTTCCATCAATTTAAACAAATTTGGTAATAATATAATTTTAATACTTAAAAAAAAAAATAAATCTTAACAAAGGTTTAATCATAAAAAAAAATATTATAAGTAAGTGCAATAGTTGACCAAAGTCAGCTTTCGGTCAAACTAGTTTAATATAACATTTTAGTAAAACTATGTAGTCAAAATATAGTTGTAAACATGTTAAAAACATCCTTTACAAAGTATTAAGTTCGTTTAGTCTCCATGAATCCGCCTAAAGTATGAAACGTGCATCGAAGGAACCTACGCTTGTAAAAGTGGTTCCGGCGGGAGAAATAGATCGCTACGGACTTAAGAAAACCCAACTAGTCGGGTTGAAATAATCTAGCACCTGAAAAATGAGCAACTAGCATGAGTATATAAATACTCAGTGAGTGATAGAGACATTAAGCTCGGTGTGTGGATTTGAGAGTGGCAAGTTCAAAACAATTTTCCAAACTAAGCAATTTCCAAGGAAACAAATCATTTCATCAAATACAGCGTGTTTATAAAGTATATCATCTCGTAAGCATCAACATTTACAAAATAGACCCAATTTTCCAAGATGGGTTTGGCCGAAAATACTCCCCCAATCTCCAAACCTTGGCCGAGGTCGAGAAGGGAACCACCAAGGGGTTTTGGCACATCACAATTATATCAAAACCAAAATTTACCCCTTCCTTGGTGTTGGCCTTAGACAACTCAATGTGGTGAGTCAAAGAGAGTCCAACAACAAACATTTAAGTCATAAGAGTTACCCTCTCCCATCAACTCTATATGACAAACGTCAACATAATACATCATACCACAATTTATGCCATTCTCCTCAATGGACCATAAATTGGCAACCATGGTTGAGTTTGGGAGTCTAAATCCCTAGGTGCACAAGCACCCTAATCTCACCAATACACAATTCAAGTATATGCCATAGTTTATAAAACCATTTACAAATAATATGGTCAATAACAAAAGTATCTCAAGCAGAATATGGCATATAAGATTTTTCGGGTCACATTTCTACCAAACATGCTTAACAAAACCATTTCAAGAACAAACCACACTCTAAAATATCCCAACATATTCATATATCAAATTCAATTTCAAAACCAAGTAGAGAAATCAAAATAGTTGCCACAACACATCTCAAGAGGCATATCACTCACAAAAGTGGGAGAGTCGTATACTCCCAAAGTTAGTCCAATGCTTGTGCGTCACTCGAACCGGGATTACCTTCTCCTAGAGAACAAAGGCAAGGAACCATGGAAAAACAAAAATTATACCCAATTCAATGTTAAAAGATGAGTAATGCATGATGAGAATGCATGTCAATGCATTTACGGCCAAATCGTGCCATCCGATTGGCAACGCACTCCGTTGAGCCACTTTGAGCTCAACCCCTTCCAAATTTTGTCAACTTAGGTGTTTAATATCCAAATCTTGATCCAATATTTATTTGAGATGTTTATCCATCTCAAAAGGTCTCTTACATATGATTAATCAAGGTTTTGGGAGGTCCAGAGAAGTCAGAAATCGAATTAGAAGCAAAACAGAACAAAACGAACCAAAACGGAACAAGGCATGTTCCAGAAATTCCAGGGAGGATCCGGGCCAGGGTCTCTGGTGCACCTGGCCCGGAATTGCTCTGTAACGTGAGTCCTTTTGTTTCAGAGAGGATCCGGGCCAGGGTCTCTAGAGCACCTGGGCCGGAATCCTTCTGCACATAGCTCGAGTTTTAAGCTATTTTCACGCCATTTCCAATCTAAATAACTTCCAACCAATTCTAATTCAATCTAACACAATATTCAACTCAAAACATCATCAAAACATGTTTATAACATCACTCAATGCATCAACAACATCAATTTAGCTCAAATTCAACTCAAAGTGCACCCAAAAACCCATTTTCACTCTCTAACTTCTAACATGCATATCTTTCTCAATTCAAATCCAATTAACATGATTCCAAGGGCATCTTGAAGCTAAAATGGAGTAGATTAACATACCTTAAACCCACTTTCCAACACTTGTTTGATCTACCACGAAATCCCTCTTCCTTTTTAGCTCAAATTACCAAAATCACCTAAAAACTCAAGTTTCTTCCTTCCCTCCTTGGCTCCAACGAAAATGACTACACTAAGAGTGGTTTTAATGAGTTTGATTCATGGATTACAAGAAGACTTAATTGGGATTTAAGGAGAGATTGGTTTAAGGGATTGGGTTAAGGTTTTGTTGTCTTCAAAGTGAGAGGAAAAGATGAGAAGAATTTTGAAAATGAAACTTTCTTTCCTCTTCTTCTTTTTCTCCTTTTCTCTTTCCCAATTTACCATCCAAGTTAATCTCCAAATGACAACCTTGCCCTTCAATGACCACATATTCACAATTCTACTTATTTCTCTATTTAATTCAAATAAAAAAAAAATTAGGAAAGAAAATTTTCTGGTATTACATGTTAAGATGTTAATTATCGCCTGTTAACATACTCTCATCTATTATTCAATATTCATGGCCTTTTATGCTGAATGTGTACATTCACGTATGTCAGATGCTTGCCTTTATGTTAAGTGGCATTATTTAATTATGCCTTGTCCTTTGTCTTGCTATGACAGGTAGAGCTTTATGCGGAATATGATCCAAAGATGCTACTTCTTTTTCTTCGCAGTAGTCAACATTTTACACTGGAGAAGGTTTGCACTGTCTAAATGTTAGGTTATAATGATGGCATCATAATTTTCCATAAATGACACTACTGAAATTCAACCTCAGGCATATGAAATCTGTGTCAGAAGAGATCTTTTAAGGGAGCAAGTATTCATCCTTGGAAGAATGGGAAATTCAAGACAAGCTCTTGCTGTCATCATTAATGAATTATGAGATATAGAAGAGGTATTTTATGTAATTTGTAGTTGGCAGGTTTTCTGCTTCTAGCTGTTGTTCCTGGGTTTCTATTTTTGTTTCTGGTAATATTAAGGATTGGTACTAATGAGAAAGTGTTATTGTCCACAGGCTGTAGAATTCGTGAGCACGCAGCATGTTGATGATCTTTAGGAAGAATTGATTAAGCATTGCCTCCACAAACCTGAAATGGTAAGGATGTCAAATGAGATGGGAAGCTTGTGTGCACTTGTCTGATGATTGGTTGCATGGAATTCAATATCCGTCGATACATCGATATATCCATCGATATATCCGTAATCGATATGGATACTGCGATGTTTTGTCGGTGGTCTTCAAACCACCGGATATCCGTCGATATATTCTTATATCCGCGATATATATTGCGATATTTAAAATATCCGTTAAAATGTCTAGTTTAATTTTGTAATATGGTCCAAATGGTAAATTAATTTGAAATAGTTAGGTGCTCGACTCAAATAGAAAATTGCTTGGCCTGTGGTGGAAACAAAAAGCTCAGGCCTAAGTGTCAAATTCAATCGCATTCTTATATTGTAGGATTCACTTAAGTAAAATTCAAAGTTGATGTCCTAAATACTAAAAAAGACGCTCCACACTTGGATATTTTTCTTATTCTTAAAATATTAATGGGGATCTCTCTTTATTACATCGTGTATTTGACTTGTAATTACTTAATGGTAAAAACTTAGTTAATGCAACATTAAACTTAAATAGTAACTTGGGAAGCAGAAAAAAAATATAGCACTTTATAAATTATTGTATATATTTTTTTGATATGCTAATATTTTTACAAAAAGTTCTACACAACTCTTGAAGTTTTCTTATAAATCACCATTCTTAATCTAAGGAGCGTTGAAATTTTTAGTTTTTTTTTTTTCATTCTTCACCATCATATTTGAGTGAATTTGTTTTGGGGCTTATCTTTTAGTTCATGGTCACGAATTAGCAAAGTAAAAATTTATCAAGTCTTTCAAGTTTTAGATCCTCAGTCAACTAGACAAGATCAATTTGGAAATGAGGTGAGATAAGATTCATCTTTATTTAAATATTTTGAAAATTTATAATTTCCTAAATAAAATTTTCTTTTTGTAAAGATAATGTTGTTTAGAGAAGCTAGAAGATCTTTTGGGGAAGCATGTGCATGAAGTTCAAGGGCGACCATGAAACCCGGTATAGATACAATTACAAAGTTGATTAATTCTCTATTTTTGCTTGAAAAATTATTATTACTACGATTCATTCAATGTAAAATATTCTTTGCTTTTTTATGTAGTTGATTGGTGGGAGTTATACGGGGAAAGTCCACCAATACTGCGTAAATTGGCTATGCAGATATTATCTCAAACTGTTTCATCTTCAACTTGTGAAAGAAATTGGAGCACATTTGCTTAAATCCACACAAAGCAACGAAATCGATTAGCCCATAGAACTCTACAAAATCTTGTGTATTGTTACTATAACATGAAACTACAAGTTAGAGATATGGAAGCTACACAAGATGAGATGTCAGTGCTAGACCCATTGAATCTTCTTGATGTTACTGTTGAAATTGGTGATGAAGATGAATATCCTCTTTTTCAATGGATTAGGCCTGCACATTTAGATGGCCGTGATATGAAGCCTAATCCTGAGATCAGCAGTCATGCTTAAGAATTTGGGATTAATGTTGATAAAGTGATGTCCCAAGAGGTTGGCTTAGATTCTTCATCAGATGAAACCATCGATCCTCCACCTGGATTCGAAGGCCATTTAATAAATTAAGATGATGATGATGATGATGACGACGGTGATGATGATGATGATGGAAGAAGTGGGGAAAGGACTATAACAACAGGGACTCATGGTGGGGGTAGAGAAAGAGGTACATAATATACTTCAATGTATGATTTTTCATATGACAATGATCATTATAGACCATTGAGTCCTTTTACCGGTGAGGCAACTTTTACACATGCTACACAAGATGAGAACCATGGGCCTCGCAAAGCTGGGCATAGAGCTAAAGGAAAAAGGAGGAAAAAAATTATGGGTAATCTTGCTGATGATTTTGGCTCCATGAGCATAATCACAGAACAAAGTTCAGTCGGTTATAATGCACTAATAGAATCAAATTTTGGAAATTGGACTAATGATAGATGTGGAGAATATAATTATGGAGCATCATATTCATCAGGTCAGTATCCGTAAGATTATTCCCATGAACAACAAACTTTTCATGATGATCAATCAGCACAACCACAGGTGAATTATGGTCACTTCCCTCGCCTTGAAAATCTTTTGGTGGCTAGTACAACTTATTATTGTGCCCATGTGCATAATTATGTGAATAATTATAGGAATATCATGACTTGGCATGAATATTGCTGCTATATTCAGCCTATCGACGGAAGTAAGGTTAATACTTTTGAGCCTCCAAGAAACTAAATGTGGTATTAAATGAGGTTGGAAACTTTATATTATCAGTTAAACTTTGTAATATTTGATGTTGTTGGATATAAATATGTCACAAATATGCTTGGTTGTCTTTTTTAATTATATTTCATACATTTTCGCCTATTTAAATAATTAGCAATACATTAATCACACATCTAAATATACTTTAATTAAGATATTATGACTCTAAAATATGTAAAAATATGTAAATAAACATAGGGTAAAATTTCATTTCAAAATTCCAACGTTTACTATAAATATCCATGATTTTATATCATTTTTTACCACTTTTTTGCGATATTGATATTTTTTACGATATATCCGTAATTTTGAGGGTGTGATATCGATATGGATATCGATATCTAATTCCATGATTGGTTGTACTTGTCATTGTCTTGTTTTCAAACTTTTTCTTAGTATTTTCCCACTAATTGGCAGATGGGTGTCTTATTGGAACACACCGTCGGCGATCTTGATCCTCTCTATATTGTAGATATGGTGCCCAATGGCCTAGAGATACCTCGGTTAGTATTCTCTTTCTCAAGGGAAATTTTCATTTTGCAGTTAAGCATGATTTGAATCTATTGAATATCATAGAGCTTGGGGGTACAAAACGGAAGAAGAAAAACCTGTAGAGGGTTCAGAGTCACTTGAAACAGAAGAAGAAAAACTCAGGAACTCATATCTATCAAATGGCTACTGTAATTCATACTTGAAACAAGTTCACCCAAGTTCCAATCTAGTTTGAGCTGTTGATTTCATTAACTGAGTTTTTTCTTGTTTAAGCGTTAGTTGCCAACTCTCAGAAGAATAGCCTGAGGGTTTGTTTACTGTCTTTATATATCATCACTTCCTGTTAACTTCATCATATCGCTATAGAACTGCTGTAATCATTTGCCATATCTTGCAGTGGGTTGGTTTTACTTGAGTTGATCCTACATATTCGACTGTATGGTTCTGTCCATATTCTATCCATGCGTTGCCAATTATCTAACATGTAGTAATTATTTCACTAAAATGACTTTAGTGCCATCGAAATTGTGTTTCTTAAGTTTTTCTTGGGATAATGAATCACAGAAACTGCTGTGAGGTTCTGCAGTGCATGCCACCCTTAACTTTTTAAGACTTGGGGTTTAAGAGTCGACATAGGCAGAGCTCCCAGCTTTAGACATCCTCTAAATAATACCGTCAAGCATTCCTCAAAGAGCATCGGTCCAATGCATACAACCTAGAACTTTAAATTGCAGAGATTTAAGCTGAATCAGGTTATGAACTTACAGAAAGCGATCAATTTAGTGATGTGACTAGTCAAAATTAGGGATCAATTTTCTATGTTGTAAGGCTTAGGGATCGACTAGTCAAAATTATAACTGATTACAGAACGGAAACTTCTCTTAGACATGGGTGCAATGATATTATCAAGGTACTCTCACTCTTAACATGTGTTATAAAGCTTGAAATTCCAATTTGAGAAAATTGACGTTGGTATTTATGTGGAATATGCAGGCTGATTGTGTTAACTTGTTGGTTAAGTACTACAATGAAGCAAAACGTGCGGTTTGCTTGAGCAATGAAGAAGATGATGCTCGGGTGAAGAGGGATGCAAATAGAACTTCTCAAGCAATAGAGAAAACAACAAATGTGAGAAACATGGAGGTTAAGTCTAAAACTAGGGGTGGTGGAAGATGTTGCATGTGTTTTGATCCTTTCTCAATACAAAACGTAACAGTTGTCGATCGTGTTCTTTTGCTGTCATGCTTATCACACGACTTGCTTGATGGACTCCACCTATACAAATAGCAGCAAAAAAGCAACTGGTACCACCTCTCAGGAACTATATGAGTATGATAATGAGGATGATGAGGACGGGGATGAAGATAGCCAAGCTGGTGGTTCTCGGATGCGTTGCATCTTATGTACTACGGCTGCTAGTTAAGGTTTTCTGCATACCGGTAGATGTGCACGTGTGGTGTGTGCGTTGACGAGCTAAGGCTCGCACAATTTTTTTGGGGTTGTCTTTGAGGTGCATATTTCGTGCTCGTGCAGGAGAAATTCATGATTCTTTCGTTCTCTCACTCCCTTCTTATTGTTTTTTTGAATGTTGTTGTGCTTCAGTTAGTGTCAAGTCAAGTTCTGTAGTATAATCCCATGTAATTATTGGAAAGTGTAATTAATCCTTTTTGGCGGTTGATCTATGTAGTATATCTTGTACTCAGAAGAAAAGGTTTCCAATGAAATATGTGCTAGTACTTGCAGCGACAGCAGAAGCGGAATCAGAATCTGTTTTCATTCATTGTTGTTGTTTAAACTTTAAACATATGTATGGGATGGTTCACGAAGGTGATTGGCATTTGGTTGCCCCTCCCATGGAAGCAGAACAAGAATAAGCAGTCCAAGAAATAGGCAATTTACGGAAATGTAGATCGGGGATTATTGACTCCGCAATTGTTTTCGATTAAACAAAGGCATATTCTGATGCGAAGTATACGAGGTGATTACCTAGTGGAGAGTTTAGTTTATAGATAAGTTACTCATTTGTCTTTTTTAGTTTTAAAAAGACTCTTTCTTCGCTGATTGCCTATATTGCTTACCGTTGAGGACTCGAGAAAGAAAGAGATTGATGGGTGTTAAAGAGAAACAAAAAATGTACTACGTACTAACGGCTGGTGCCTGGTGCATGACCTAAAAAGACAGGCGGTGAGTTGGGGCAGAAGAATTTATTCTTTTAGGAAAAGATTTTACTTAAACTATATATGTATGTTTGTTACTTATTTATGCACCAATTACAAGGTTTAGGTTAATAATCCGATTCTTTGTAGGACAAGGATTAACGTACCCTCTTTTCTATGTATAAACGCAGTACCTCTCAGCATTGAATCTCACTGTATTATTGCAGAGAATTGTAAGTCGAAAAGGTTTGAGGGTTTCTTTCTTTTTTTTGGTCCAGGAGAAAAAGTAATTAATTAAGCGATGGAGAATCTAAAACCTTCTGAGGATTTCAAGCAAAGTAAACCAGACCTGCTCAAGATTTCAAGGACGCTATTAAAGACATTGGTGGCTTTGGTCCAACACTTGTGCAAAAACAACTGTCAAGATACGAGACGGACTCTTTACGCGTCCGGAAGAACAAAGTTCCTGAAAGCAGAAGAAAGAGAAAACAGTATGGGATCCCAGTAATTCCAAGGGATCAAACCCGCAAGCGTATCACAGGTAAACAGATAACTGGGATTCTATAAGGAAGAGGAATGGGCTTAAAGCTGGCGACGTAGTGCAGCTTTGGACGTTTCATATAGAGGATGATCATGAGCCGGAGCGTGGTTTTGCTCTTGTTAAAGTTCGCAAAGGAGGCCTAAATGGCAAGGTTTGAAGACTAGAAGGGATACGAGGTAACAGGATTTGGATATGAAGTAGCAGACCTTTCTTTTTTTCTTTTTTTAGGGCATTTTCTCCAATTTCATTTAAGTTTTTATCAAAGTTTCTACAAACTAAAGATTGAAGTTAATTCTACATTGTTATGAACTTATGATAAATTTACCCTTTATTCTTAAATTCATGTTGGGTTTTATTACGCTTCCCATTAGTAACTTTGATCCTGCTTTGTCTGTCCTTAATAATTTTGCCTCAAATTCTATTAACCTTGCGATCCGGATCTCGAATGCATGTTTTAACAAGAATGTCTTCTAGTTTTTAAACACTTCCTCGCTCCAACATTGAAGCAAGCCTCTGTCTGCGTTAGGACATGGTCTTTTAAGATATAATATTTTCTTTATAAATCGGCAATGGTCTCTTTAAGATCCCAAACCCAATAAGTTGGTCTTCTCGTAAGAATATTTGTTTTATTTTTTAGTTGTTGGACTTTTGTTGATTGTTCCTTTTTTTCTGTCACAATGTGTCTGTTCTAAAAGAATTTTGTTCTAAAACATGACGAATTTTGTCAAATTTTAGTTTATTGATAATTGCTAAGCCAGCCGGCCGGAAACAGAGAAAAGATCATCCAAATTCCAAACTGCATTGGTCCAGAAAAACTGATGTCAACTTAGTGAATCACGTCACATAGAAAGGCTTAGTGAATCACGTCGCATAGAAAGGCTCAGTATTAAAGCAACGAAGGCATAGCAAAATGGCTCAAAATTCACACCACTACCCCCCCACCGTCTATTTTTTTCTCAAAACTGACATAACTAAAGTTCCTTCGCTCATGGAGCTACAAAGATTGTTGATGCTGCTTTTGCAGATTCTTCTCCTACATCGAACATTATGCTTGGCAGCTTCATATCCTCGGACAATGAGATTTGATGCACCTAAAAGATTCACGATGACAAAGACAGACTCAGGCCTCCCGCCAGAGTTTGTCACATATTACTATGAACAAACATTAGATCATTTCAATTACAAATACGAGAGCTATCGTACCTTCCAACAAAAATATATTGTGAACTCTAAGCATTGGGGTGGGGCAAATACCAGTTCGCCAATCTTTGTCTACACAGGTGATGAGGCAGGGTTATATGGAGATATCGGCGCCGGATTCATGATCGATCTTGCTTCTCGCTTTAAAGGCCTGCTTTTGTATATAGAGGTATATCATTTCTTAGACGACAACTTTGACTTATGTTGTTCTGTTGTGCAAAAATTGCCTTATTAGCCACATTGAGATCATCTAAGGAGCAGGACGAAATTTAATTTGGACATGACCAGAAAAAAGTGATGGCCTTTTAAGTAAAAAGGCGGCTATAGACTATGATAGTTCTGATCTGATACGTTAATGGTTTATTACAGCATCGGTACTATGGAGATTCGATGCCGTTCGGATATAAACAGATAGCAGGCCAAAATGCCTCAACGCTGGGGTTCTTCAGCTCATCACAAGCCTTAGCAGACTATGCAGAGTTGATTATAGACCTGAAGAGAAATCTATCAGCAAAAAACTGCCCAGTAATAGCCATTGGAGGATCTTACGGTGGAAGTATATACTTTGAATTTAAAATTTGTTCTTACTGAGAATAGTTCTTACATATTTTGAAGTTAATTACATTTTCATATTACTCAGTGCTTGCATCATGGTTTCGCCTTAAATATCCCCATATTGCTATTGGTGCCTTGGCCTCATCTGCTCCAATTCTCTACTTTGATGACATTACTCCTCAAAATGGCTATCTTGTGACTGTTACCAAGGATTTTAGAGTAAGGGATTTTCTCAAGAAGTTTAAATGGTTTATTTTACTTCATGCTTTACCTATTAATGCCATAGTTTTTTTAATGTGTTACGCAGGAAACAAGTGAGAACTGTTGCAACACTATAAGACAATCTTGGTCTGAAATCGACAAAATTGAAGTGCAACCAAATGGCCTACAGAATCTTAGCGACATCTTCAATTCTTGCCAGTAAAACTGATAGAGTTTTTTTAATCTGAAGTTTGAAAAAACCCCTTGCTTGATTGACAACTTACTGTTATTTTCTCCTTCCCCGTGTCTTCTTAAATTTGAAGGCCTTTGAACTCCTCGGAAGAGCTCAAGAGATATTTAGGACTCCTGTATGAATTGTCAGCTCAATATGACAACCCTCCATATAACTTAATCGGTCAGATATGCAATGCCATCGATGGAGCACCAGAAGGAACTGATATTCTTGGCAAAGTAGCTAGAGGGCTTAATGCTAGCTTCTTTGGAGGAGGGTCATGCAATGCTGTAATTGATATCAAACCAAACAATCAGAGTGGATGGTTTTGGCAGGTAATTCAACTATTCATTGTACTGATTATTGCCATTGCATATGCATTGATGGGAGTATGATTGAGGCTTCGCTTTTGCGAAGGTGACTCTTTTCAAAAATTTCAAGCATAAATTTTCTCCAAAGAATTTGTTTCGGAACAAGATTTAAACTTTCATAATTGGAACATTTTCTGGATGCATCTTGTCAGACTTGTTCTGAGATGGTAATGCCAATTGGATGTGGTGAAAATGATACAATGTTCCAAGCATCACCTTTCAATGTGGAAAACTATACCAGAACCTGCCTGGACATTTTTGGGGTATCCCCAAGGCCTCATTGGATCACAACAGAATTTGGAGGGCATGTAAGCTTATTAATTTTATTCTTTCCACTTTATTTCCCCACCAAAATTTCTGCCCTTTTCTGATAATATAAACTCTAAAGAACAATGTTCCGATAAAAATTTCCAGGATATAAAATCTGTACTTGGAAATTTTGCAAGCAATATCATCTTCTCCAATGGACTACGTGACCCATGGAGTGCTGGAGGGTGAAGAAATTACACTTTTTGACCCCTTTTGCCTTTGTTTCTAACATTAAAAAAAAATGTAATACAAACTTTATAACATTTTACTGATCCATCCATAGCTCTGATGTAACAGAGTTTTGCAGAACATATCAGATAGCATCGTTGCAGTATATACAAAAGAAGGTATCTTTTCGGGTTATTGAAGTTTGAATTTTCTAATTAATCACTTGATGTTGATTGAGATACTTTTATGATATTAATTGTAAGGTGCCCATTGCTTGGATTTAAGCACTCCAAGTGCAAGTGACCCTGACTGGTTGGTTGCACAGCGAGACAAGGAGATCAGCATCATTGGAGGATGGATTGAAGACTATAAGGCCAAACTTGGCGTTAAGAATATTGGCTTCTAAGGAAAAAAATGAAAATGTGAAAATCATATTTGTGCCAAAAACAACGGAATCACTCCTCAGCGGTGACTTGGAGTCTTGGACTATATTTCCCTCAAAACAGTTTTATTGAAACATTACCTTATATGCAATTTAATTAACTGTTCCACGCTTATTGCTTGTCTAGATTGTGGACTTTCGAGATTGTGAGCCTTAGTCCAGAAAACTACGTCCGTGAGAGAGACTTACGACCATTAGGAAGAAATTTCTTCGTCAAAATATCTTTTTTGGTCTGTACAAGTGGGGGAGGGGGATGGTGACTTCCCTAATCCCTTGGCCACCAGGCCAAGAGGTGGAGGTCTGTTCGTCAAAATATTAGGTATTCTAAACTCTCTGCTTGATTAGTTATAATTTTTCAGTGCCAGGATATATATAGAGAGAAATTTTCCGAGTAAAATGTGTTAATAACTATTTATTGTCAACGTAACCTTTCCATAGTTGGAGAAGACAAGATTAATGTCCAGTATTAAGTCTGCAAAAGTTTCTAGTGGATCATAATTATTCAAAGTCCTCATGTCTCTCTAGAATATCTGACTTATGAGCTTGCCCAGTTCCAAAATCCTACAAAATATTTGACTTATGGTACTGTTGATGTTCTGGAGTACTAAAATAAAATTAATTTCATTCTACTTAATTTAAAAAAAAATGGAATTGTAAATCATTATTGTTAATAAGAAATAAGTTCGACAGCAACTTCCAAGTAAATTTCTCAAGGATATGAACGAAGGATCTCGCCTGATGTTTTCCTATTTAAAGCAAGTTTTCTGGCAAGTGTTTCCACCAAATTCTGAACAGAGAGCTAGATACTATTTCATAGCTAATTGATTGCCATGAATTCTCCAACGTTTTCCTACCAATGGCTCCACCTTGAAATATTGATCGCTTTATTAGTTCTGTCAATTTCTGTCAGTTCATCAGGTGCCAACTTTGACGATGTCCCGCGGCTTAGTCCAACCTGGGGAACAATCTTAGAAAACCCAGAAATTTTGTCTGTGTCATCAGTTTTTGAGGATCTGCAAGCATTTTACTACACCCAAACACTTGATCATTTCAACTATAACCCTCAAAGCTACTCCACTTTTCAACAAAGATATATGATGAAATTCAAGTATTGGGGTGGAGCTAATGCTAGTGCACCAATTTTCGTCTATCTTGGAGCTGAATCGCCTCTAGATAACCATACTCTGGCTGCGGTCGGCTTTCTCGATGATAATGCCATCCGTTTTAGTGCACTCATCGTATACACAGAGGTATGGATTGAAATTGATGAAAACATTCATATATATAATATTCACTCAAAATTGAAACCAATCTCCATCAAGAAATCAATCTAATAGGAAACTTTTTGTTTTTGAGGGAAATTTTTATGCATTAATTAATCTATATGTACTTATTTTCATGATCAGCACCGTTACTATGGAAAATCAATACCATTTGGATCAAGGGAAGAAGCCTTTCAAAACGCCAGCACTTTGGGGTATTTCAATTCTGCTCAAGCCATAGCAGATTATGCAGAAATCATCATGCATATCAAGAAGAAACATCGGGCTAAGTATTCGCCGGTCATTGTCATTGGAGGATCATATGGTGGAAGTAAGTTAATTAGTGATTATAATTGCAAATTACATCAACATTAACTTTCAGGTTAAGTATGGTTTTACTTTTATGTTGTTGCGTGTGTGTGTAAATGTATATGCAATTTATGTATATCTAATAACTTGGTGGTTTCTATTTGGTGCAATAAAATTCATCAGTGCTTGCTTCATGGTTTCGGCTAAAATATCCTCATGTTGCTTTGGGAGCTTTGGCCTCATCAGCTCCCATCCTTTACTTTGATAACATTACGCTACATCCAGAGGGTGGATATTATTCAGTTATTTCAAATGATTTTAGGGTACTATTCCATTCATCCATATTCTCTTCAATTTTTGACTCGCTCTTAACTTGTAAAAAATAGCTCAACAAGAAAAACAAACGTTACTCTCGAAGAGTAAGTAATCAAATTATATAGTAATATGTAGCAAGAATTGAGGCTATTACACACAAAAAAATAAAAAATAAAAAATAAAAACCGCAATCAATCAATATTTTCTGAATTCTCATCTTTAAAAACAATGCTTGGAATATTGTATACAGGAAACCAGCGAGACCTGCTACCAAACTATAAATCAATCATGGTCTGAAATCGACACAGTTGCTTCGGGAACCCATGGTCTTACAGTCCTCAGCAACAAATTTAAAACATGCAAGTAAGTTTTTGTCCATCTTAAATACTGGGTACAGTTTTTAAAATCTTGATCTCAATTTTTTTTCCTTCTTTTGGAGCCTGATCTCTGTTTTTCACTTTTATTATCGGTTATGTTAGTCCCTTGAGCAGTTCTTCACAGCTTAAGTCTTTCTTGAGGCTTATGTATGCGTACGCTGCACAATACAACAGAGCGCCAAGTTATCGCGTTTCCGCCATATGTGGCGGCATTGATGGAACCAAAGACGACATTCTTAGCAAGATCTTTACCGGCGTTGCCGCTTACTATCCGAACTCCTCTTGCTATGTCAACCCAACAACTAAATTAACCGAAACAGATGTAGGCTGGAATTGGCAGGTACAAAATAGTCACATAAACTGTCTTTATGATTGAGCCGGTAAGGTCGAATGTTTTGGGACTGGCCTAGGTTTAAATCCCCCTGCCCGTTGGCCTTGGATCGTACAAAGACATAAATTCACTAAATTTTGGGTATATAATTTCATTTTGTAGAAATGCAGTGAGATGGTGATGCCAATTGGCATAGGCAATGGAACCATGTTTGAAGCACGCCCTTTTAATTTAAGCAGATTTATGGAACTCTGTGAACACGACTATGGCGTCCCTCCTCGGCCTCATTGGGTCACTTCTTACTACGGTGGCCATGTATGGATTAATCCTCTCCATTTTCACAATCTTTTTACATATAATTTCCAACTCTGTTTTGCTAATGAACTCTGGTCTCCGTAAGTTAATCATGTTTGGACTAAAATTTGCAGGATATAAAACTGATTCTTCAGAGATTTGGTAGCAACATCATCTTTTCGAACGGGCTCTGGGATCCTTACAGTAGCGGCGGGTAAAAAACCCAAAAATGAAAAAACAAATTAAAGATTTTCTCACAATTATTTCGCAAATATGAGATAACGTTGTCGTTTATTGTAGGGTGTTGAAGAACATTTCAACTAGTATTCTAGCCGTAACAACAGCCAATGGTATGAGCTCGACTCTGTTTTTTTTCCAAACATAGGAAAAGGGAAAACATGTAGTTAATTTGTGCAGATGTACTTTTTTAAATTAAAATGGAGATAACTTGCCTCTTAACGCATTACTAGATTATTGCATCTGAATTGCAGGATCCCATTGCTTGGATATACTTCCAGAAAGGGAAACAGATCCAGAATGGTTGATCAGGCAAAGAAAAATTGAGGTGAAGATTATCAAAGGATGGATCTCTAAGTACTATGCTGATCTTAAAGAATTCAAGCAGTAGGAATGTTTTTGTGCATGATTAAGAATAAAAGAACTGATCAAAGCTATGATCATAAATTTCATTTACATTCAAAATTCTAGCAGATTGATAGTAGTCTTTATTAAAAGCTTATGTTGTTTTGTTTATTAGCAAATTCAAAAGAATGAATGATTTTCAAGAGACAAGTACAATTGTTTCTTACCAAAGAGTAAAGACTGTCAAATCACATTATCGCAAAGGTCGCCGCACGCCCCTGCGCATGATTTATATTTTTGTCCCATGATGATGATTTTAACTTGTTATCAGCTTTGTTGGGGTCATCTAACAAGAATATCTTGCCACATGACAACTTCTTCTCTTTGTTCCTTTCTTTTTTGTGATCCGGTAAAAGGACTCAACCCTTTTTCTAAGAACATGCTCCAAGCAATTTGTCAGCTTATCAAGGACTTTCAGAGATTCCTCAGTCAGCCGAAATGACTACTTTATCCATTTTCTTCTTTTGAATGCCTTTTTCTTATAAATCTGAAAAAGAACATGAAACCCCAAACAGGATTCATCAAGGATAATAAGATAATGTTTGAAACTTTCATCAAATTTATGTCTTGTTCTAAGCTTATTCGAAAGAAATTAATCTCTTTCTTTGTCACATCGATCGGCTCAAAATGAAACAAGAAAATAGTGGAAATTTAACCTGCAGATGTTATTATTCATTGGTTCTAATCATCATGAAAATATGCCTTGGCATATATGTATAAACCAATCAAAATTAGCTCTGTTAGTCACTTTTCTTTGCCAACCCATTTTTATTTTTTATATATTTGAAAGGTTTCGACTTCATAATATTTAATTGATGTCGCAGAAGGAATATGGTAAGACAAATGAGTTAAATGAGTCAGAATCAGATACATTGGTAACAGTGCTTTCCCATTTGAATATACTCTCATGATAAAAGTTGTAGAACAGGTTCTTGATTGAAAGGTGAGGAAACGTCACAGAATAAGGAGGTGCAAGAGGGGGCGGAGAGGAAGACCGGAGCAGACCCTGAGAGATGAATGTGTGGTGGCAGGTGGTGGTTTCAGCCTTTGAAGGTTGGAGATTTGAAATTTGTAATGTAATTTGATTTCAGAGCTTTTGGAATGTCAAATGTGTAGGTTCTTTGGCTAAAATTTCATCAAATCCTCTCAAGTGTCAGAAGAAGACTATTTATAGGCAAAATGGTTAAGTAACCACCATCTGGAAGTTACTTCAAGCAAGTCCTGTTTATAAGAACGTGGGATAGTGGGTTTTATGGGTGGAGAGTGATGAGTAAATCATGGGATAGTGAAAGTGTATGTGCTACAAATGAGGACCCATGATTTATTTAAGAATAAAATAAACTGACATAGTTAGGAGGGGTTGTAAGGAGGGTGACATCACTCTCTCATCAGGGAAAGGTTAGGAGGGGTTCCAACTACCTCCTAGTCTGAGCCTCCAAGCCAAACCCTCCAGCACATCCCATGACGGGGTTGATCCTAAGACCCTGCCACACATCTAAGATCAACACTATCAGTTATATGAAATTTATAATGACGACAAAAATTAACATCTACATTTTGCCCTCTGCATAAGGAATTTAAACATTAGAATTTCTTATGCATGTGATAATAAGAAAGTATGTAATATCATAGCATGTCTTTGCATCCATGCGCAATATGAGGTGATTAGCATTTTTTTTTCATTTTTTTTTTGAGAAAAAATGGAGGTCTGTGGTTGAAGCGGAGAGTGAGGGCCGAAGGCCCCCGCGGTACGGTAAGGTACGCAGAGGGGAGCAAACCCTCGCGTAGGTATGTAAACCGAGCAAACCCCGTACATGCGTGTAGGGGCAAGCATCCCACGCATATGCGCAGGGGCAAGCATCCCACGCATATGCGCAGGGGCAGGCAAGCCCCGCGTATATGCAGAGGGGCAGCAAGCCCCACGAATGCGTAGGGGCAGCCAAGTCCAGCGCATGTGCGCAGGGGCAGCAAGCCCCGAGGATGCGCAGGGGCAGCAAGCCACGCGGACGCACAGGGGCAACCGAGCCTCATGCACAGCGCAAGGGCAGCCAAGCCAGCGCATAGTGCTGGGGCAGCCAAACCCCGCACAAGTAAGTGAATCCCGTGCGCATAAGGAGTCCTGCTCACATTAGGACAACCATTTAGCAAGTTACTTAGACAACAAGAATTCTATTTTAACAAGGACACTAAATCCCTATAAATAACCTCTTTGATATTTGATCTTTTCTCATAGTCACTTTGAAACCTTTCAAAGCAAATTCAGAACTCAGTTTTCAAGAGCTCCTCTACGCTTTCATCAAATCAAGTAAGATTTTCTTCTTCTCTTTTTTTTTAATAATCTTAATTAATTTTTTTTTGTTTTTTTTGTTTTTCTTTTTCTTTCTTTCTTTTTTTTCGTTTTTTTTTTTCGAAAATTCTTCTTTTCTCTTTCTTTTTTTTTCAAAAATTTATATATATATATATATATCTATATTTTGAATATATATACTTATCTAACACTGTTGCTTCTGACCATTCTCACCCAAACTTGTGCGAATTCATGGCAAGAACTATGGGACTCCATTCTTTAATTCTTCCACAAGAGAAGAAGAAGGCAAATAAGCATTATAGACCCAAAGTTGACTCTGACCCTTCTGCTCAGAAAAGGAAGCGTTCAGGCCTTGAGGGTGATGAAGAAGAACCGAAGGTACCTGAAGACTGGAGTGATAGAATAATGACTGAGCAGGCAGCTATCTCTTTCTTCAGTAAATCTAGTCAGTATCTTACTCATCCTGCTGCTCAAGAAGGATACGTCTATCATTTTATTCTGCGAGAGGTAAGGGACGGAGCGAGAGGGTACATTCTAGGGGAAACTGTTCTGTGGTTTAGTTTCCAGCGTGGTGAGCTGCCTTTGTCCAAACTGAAATTTGGTTGTTGTTGGGATATCGGTGGATGGCCAGAATGGGTGGCAAAAATGTTAAGGGATGCGAGTCACATAGATACTCTTGAAAAAGCTGGGATACTTGATGCGGTTAGAATAACTTCTAAACTTCCCACAGTAAAAGACATCAAGGATGACAAGATGGAAGTATGGCGGGCTGTACTCGCTAAGTGGAGTAGCTACTCTCATACCATGGTTACAGCTTGGGGGGAATTTACATTTACCTTTGAGGATGTGAGCATACTGCTGGGGCTTCCTTTGATCGGTGATCATGATCTTTTTGACATCACCCTTACTCCAGAGGAATTGGCAATTCAATCAAAGCTCATCAATTCACTAAGGAAGCAAGGCAAGTTTCGGGGGTTCACTAGCTGGGTGACTTTATTTCTAGAAAAGCAATAACCTGAACTCCTTGACCATGAGCTTGCATGTTTCTTATTGCTGTGGCTGGGCAGGTATGTGCTTCCTGGGTGTCCAGAAATTGGGATCTCTCCTGCACTCATCTCTATCGCCATAAGATTGTCACAATGTGTGCGCTATCCTCTAGGGCCAATTTATTTGGGCTCTCTATATAGACGCCTAGATCTGATTCATGAGAAGATGAGACTTTCAGCAGGGAGGTATTCGGTGATGACATTCTTTGATGCATCTTTCATTCAGATGTGTTTATGGGAGAGGTTTCCTATTTCTGTGCCAAACAACCAGATTTATAATCCTGAGACTTCCCAACATAACTACAGGGCTTGGGCATGGCATGAGTGTCGATATGAGAGCAAAATCAGGATTCTTTCGGTGATAGATAAACCAAAGAGCTTCCATGCTAGGCCTTACACACAGCCTTTGGGTGGTTTTGGTAATCCCAAGGATCATTATCCTGAAAAAAGCTCGATACCACGTGAAAATTATCACCAGTGGGTTTATAGGCAGAGTTTACCCGCTGTGATTGAAGTTACATCAGGGGCTAAAATAGGACAATGGGCAGCATTTACGGAGTCGTATTCACCTTTTAGAGTGGCATGTCAATTCGGTCTCGACCAAGGTGTACCTCCTGCTTCTTATACATCACAAGACTTTTCTCCATGTATGAAGTCGTTTATCCGAGAGACTCTTCCTTCCCGTGCAAGAATCCGCATGCCTCCTTCTACTAGAAGAGGTTATTATAGCAATGGGTGGTCAGCCTTCTACGGTGAGTGTTACACTCGATGGCGCCAATATTGTAAACATAACTCATCACTTCGAACGAAGTTAGTGGTTGAACGCGTGGCACGGGATGACATCTCACTTCGCAAAATTACTCCACCCAGGTCCAAGAAAAGAAAGCAGGTAATTCTAGTCTTTCTTTATTAGTATTTAGTACCATTATACTTCAGTTCTATATTCTCATGTGTGCTGTTCTTTTCTTTTTTTTACGCAGCCTCATGTTGATACCCACGATGAAGGTGATGCTGAGGATAATGCCACATAGGGTGTTGAGGATGTTGAGGGTATGGAAAATGCTGAGGGTACTGAAGGTGCTGATGATGTGGAAGATGCTGAAGATTATGCTTCAATTCATGAAGTGGGTGAGCCCGTTAGAACTACTAAGATCATCAACATTAATGCTGTTACGAATGATGATAATGATAGTGGGACTGGAAGTGAAAGAGATGATTTGCACCATTCTGATGATGACTCCGGCAATGAAGATTATAGGCCTCCTTACTCAAGAGATCTTCAAAATGCTCATGTTAGCATAAGAACAATATTTTGCAAACACTTCTTCTATCCTTGTATTTACTTTTCTTATTGATTTGATACCCCACTGACATTAATGCTATCATTCACAGAGAGAACAGATCCATTTAATGGATGATGATGATGATGATGAAGCTATCAGCGTCTCTGATGCAGTTGATAAGGCTCTGAATGTTATCACTACAATTGACGCTGTGCATTCCCGAACAGCTGAGGCCATCAAAAATGTCTCTCCTAGAGGGGGCATTATCCCTTTGGCCAGTCTTTCCTCCCCAGTAAGAGGGGAGTACATAGAAGTGTCTACCAACCCTGTCACTCCTTCTGGTACTCCTCCTATTACTCATTCTCCTCCTGCTGTTAGGACTGAGTTCGCAGACTTCCATGGTTTCTCAGTGCAGTTGAAATACATTGCTTTCTTAGAGAAAGCATATGCCACGGGAGGTGAATTCTGGAGTAGTTGCCCTCTTAAAGGGAAAAGAAGAAATGACTACATTGTTGAGGCTTTGAACGACCTTGGAGTGGCCCTTTGCACTGCCCATGCACCTTGCAAGGATCTTGGCTCAGAGGATTTGAAGCTGATCATGGAACATCTTGACAACTGCATTACTCTTGGCTTTAAGTTGGACTTTCTTGGAGAATATAAGAAACGGCTCAAAGATACACTTGCCGCATGGTCTTTGAAGCCAGATGAAACAATGGCACAACTTTCTCTGAAAGAAGCCGAACTTGATGCTCGTGAAAGAGAACTACAACGAGCTAGAGCTCTACTTCATGAGGGGATTACACAAGTTAAAGTAGCATCTGACATTCTTGTTGCTTTTCGATTAGACACAGCTTCTCCTTTCCTTTTCTTGGCTAGGACATAGCTTTTTATGAAGAATGGGATATCCTAAATTTTTTTTTGCACAATTGTATTCCTTTTTTTTTTGTAGGACATGGGATTTATAAATATGCACTTTATGCTACCTCCATTCACCCCCCGCTAGGGAGGTGCACTCTTGCCACCGCTAGGGAGGTGCACTCCTGCCCCCGCTAGGGAAGTGCACTCATGCCCCGCTAGGGAGGTACACTCACACTACTTTTAAGTATTTGCACGCATTAAATGATGGGCTACCAAGGCCAGCATGCATTAAATCAACTGGCGTCAAAGGCCATGAGTACAACTTATATACTTGTGAATATTGACAAAGAGCCATAGTTAAGTATGGAAATATGACATATGGCTAGGATTCATTGCATGCATAGGTTTTCTGTACATGATAAGTAATCTAAAAGATAGACATTGAAGAGAGAAATTTCATACATGGTACTTCTTGATGTACTGAAAGTTAATAGGAGATGTGACAGCATTGTCATTCATGGGGTTAAGTAATGTGCAATATCCACTCTCATGTACTTCATGTACTATATATGGTCCTTCCCACTTAGGACTAAACTTGTTAGGAGGGGGAGTGCCTCTCATTACATAATCTGCAGCACGAAGCACTAGGTCACCCTTTTCAAAGTTTCTCTTCCGCATCAATTTATCATATGCCCTACCTAACCTCATTTGATAGACAACCAAGTTTTGCTCAGCTTTGTCTCTCCTCCCTTCTAGTGATTCCAACTCCAATTTCCTTGCTTCCTCATGACTCAAGCAAATATCTATAGCCATTCTTGCAGAGGGAATAAGTATCTCAGGTGGGACAATAGCCTCTGCCCCATAAACCAGAGAGAATGGGGTAGCTTTGGTAGGCCCTCTCTTGGATGTTCTATACGCCCATAGTGCTACTGGTAATGCGTCATGCCATGCCTTAGGATCATCATGCACCATTTTACTCAACACCCTGAGCAAGGTCTTATTTGTAGCTTCTGCTAGGCCATTGCCTTGTGGATAGTATGGTGTGGACTTTACATGATCAACATCATACAAACCCAACAATTTTCTCACACTGGAGTTCACAAAGGGGGTGCCATTATCAGAGATGATACGCCTTGGTATGCCAAACCTGCATATGATGTTCTCCTTGATAAAGTTCGCCACCACTGGCCTTGTTGCCTTCCTCAAAGAGACTGCTTCTACCCACTTGGTAAAACACTCCGTTGCAGCCAAAATCCATATACGTCCATTAGAAGGTGGGTTAATAGGACCTATCAGATCAAATGCCCAAGTATGGAAGGGCCATGGGGTAGTGATACTGTGAAGTTCTACCGCTGGGGCATGGATGGCATTCCCATAAACTTGACACATATGGCATTTCTTGGCATGACTAAAGGCATCTGTCTCCATGGTAGGCCAATAATAGCCTAGGTCTAGCAGCTTTTTATACAATCTGTTACCCCCTTCATGCTCTCCGCTGGCTCCTCCATGTACCTCATCTAACAAAGGAACAACTTCAGCCGGTGAAACACATCTTAGAGGAGACCCTACAAATGATGTTCTGTATAGCTCACTTCCCTTAAGAAAGAATCTCTCAGTCTTCTTCTTCAACTTTCTTGCATCTTTATAAATGGTGGGTAAAACTCCATTTTGAAAATACTCAATGTATGGTCCCCACCAATCACCTACACTGCCTACAAAATGACACTCATCTACATCTGGAGGCTCAAAACACTTGGCACATGCCATTTGCACATGTGCAGCATCCCTACTCATAGTAGGCCAATAATACCCCGCTCTTTGTATTCTACGGTATAATGGTGATCCCGCTTGTCCACACCATTGTTTGTGCATTGCCTTAAGCCTCTCATCTATCTCTTGTTTAGAAATACATCTCACTAACACCCCATAGTACCCATATAGTACAAAACTCCTTGAATCATAGCATACCTCTTGAGATAAGGAAGGGCAGTAGAACTCCCACCTTTGAGTTGTTGTATGATAGGAGTGCGCCAATCCTCTCCTACCTCATTCTCATGGGGCTGGAGCAACAGAGTAAGTGGACCAGGCACAGACCATTTTTTCACCGAGATGGATATTGTGTGCTCCTTCTTAGGCATGCTAATCTTAGAAGCTAAAGTGGCAAGAACATCTGCATATCTGTTAGATGACCTTGGGCTATGCTCACACCTTACTGATTGGAACTTATCCATCAAAAACCGTACTAGGTCACGGTAAGGGGCCAGCGTAGGTTCTTTCAATGAGAATTCTCCATTGGTTTGCTTCACTACCAAATTAGAGTCTCCGATGATACATAAGTCACATACCCTAATGATTTTAGCAGTGTATAGACCCAATACTAGTGCTTCATACTCTGCTTGATTGTTGGTGCATTGGAAATCCAATTTGAAGGCCATAGACAATACATCTTCATATGCACGCTCTGACTCAGGAGGAATCAAGACAATCCCAGCACCTCCTCCGTTGGCAGTTGCAGACCCATCAAAATACAATTTCCACTCTCCACATAACTCAGCATAATATACTTCACTATAGAACTCTCATGGTATGGAGTCTAGCATTAGCTCTTCATCAGATTGGGCAGGAAAGTATGCTAATAAGTCAGACAATGCTTGAGACTTGATTGCCTTGGGTTGCATAACAGAAATATCAAACTCTCATAGCATGAGCAACCACTTTGCCACCCTTCCTGATAGAGCAGGCCTTGCAAGTAAGTATTTAATAGGATCTGACTTTGTCACCACTACTAATTTGTGGGCAAGGAGGTAATGGTGTAGTTTTTGTGTGGCAAACACTAGTGACAAGCAATGCTTCTCCATAGGTGGGTAATTGAGCTCACTCCCATGCAAACATCTACTCAAGTAGTACACCAGCTTTTCTACCCCTTCTATTTCTTGCACAAGTAAACCACCAATGGAGTAATGAGTGGATGTTAAATAGAGCATCATAGGCTTACCTTTGACAGGGGGTGTCATAGTGGCAGGGGAAGACAATACCTCCTTCACCCTTTCACAAGCTTTCTGCTAACTCTTCCCCCATATAAAAGCAACTCCTTTCTTCAAGAGGCTTTGAAAAGGAACTATGATTTCCCCAAGGGCTGGGATAAACCTTCTAATATATGACACTCTCCCAAGTAAACTCTTCAGCTGCTTTTGATTAACTGGAGGTACCATCTTCTGAATAGCTTTCACTTTCACTAGGCCAACATCAATCCCTTTCCTATGAACCATAAACCCCAAGAACTTTCCTGATGTCACCCCAAAAGCACATTTTAGAGGGTTCATGCATAGCCTATACTTCCTACACCTTTCAAATACTCTCCTTAAATCAGATAAATGATAAGACGCCTTTTTAGACTTCACTACTATATCATCAACATAGTTTTCTATACACTCATGCATCATGTCATGGAATATAGTTGTCATAGCACGCTGGTAAGTTGCACCTGCGTTTTTTAATCCAAAAGGCATCACAACATAGTAGAAGTTACCAAAGGGGGTTTTGAAAGCTGTCTTCACTGCATCCTTTGGGGCCATCTTGATCTGATTATACCCACTGAAACCATCCATGAAAGAGAACATTTCATGACCTGCTGCAGCATCTACCTGGGTGTCTATATTAGGAAGGGGGAAATCATCTTTTGGACATGCTTTGTTTAAATCTCTGAAATCTACACACACCCTGATTGCTCCATTCTTCTTCTTCACTGTACTACATTTGCTAACCAAGTAGGATGGTGGATAGGTTTGATAAACCCTGCTCAAAGTAACTTATCAATCTCTTCTTTAATTTTTACTTCTATCTCAGGCCTGAATACCCGGGCTAATTGTTTCACAGGCTTAACACTAGGAGAGACATGTAACTCATGAGTCACCAAGCTTTCTTCTAACCCTGGCATTTGCTCATATGACCAGGCAAACACATCCTCAAACTCTTTAAGTAAATCCAGCAGTACATCTCTCTGTTCTCCTGTAACACTTTTGCTAATAAACAAAGACTTGGGTGTTTCTCCTTCAAGGGCCATGTTTATCTCCTCTAACTCATCACTTTGTGGTTTAGGCTTGTCTTGGAATGTCTCCGGGGCTGGAAGTACTTCTTCAGTGGTGGACTCTATCTTCAAATAATTCAAATCTCCATCTGGAGGTTGTGGCTCAGGGTGAAGGGAAGAGGTTCCCTCACACCCCGCGCACCTTCATAAATAATAGACAAGCTTGCCATCAGACCTAGCACTGGATGTGATGCCTATATTCTTTCCAGCAGTCATACTTGCTCCAGAATGATTTCCACGTCTCCTCTTTCCACCACGCCTGGTATGCTTGAAACTAGTATGAGAGCCTTCAACCTCAGTGTTCTCCTTCTAATATGGCAGTCTCACCACTATAGGTCTGGAAAGGGCTCCTTCTCGTTCTTCAGCCATCTCATCAAAGAAAGAGGCCTCAGCATATCTAACCTCATTCTTTTCAAAAGGTGCCTTTGTGGCTGGTATGAATACTTCCTTACCATTCCAGTGGCCCTTAATGCATTGATGAAGTGTGGAAGGTAAAAGATAATGACAGTGCAGCCATTTTCTTCCCACGAGTACATGGTATGCTACATCTGCATCCACTACATGGAAACATGTCTGCTCCTGAATATTTCCTACTTTGAAATTCACCATAACATAACCCAGAGTACATGTCCTAGTGTTGTCAAATGAATTGATGGTCATAGGGTGGCGTAAGCTTGCCTCATCTATGCCAAGAGCACGGAGAGTGGATAATGGCATAAGATTCACTCCGGACCCATCATCTATAAATGTCCTTCTGACTGGCATTCCGTTGATAACACTTTCCACATAGAGAGGCTTGTTGTGGTTGGGATGTGAAGTACACATGTCTGCCTCAGTGAACACAATATCATTCTTATATGTATTAGCCATCCTCTTCATTTTTGAATCTACCAAACCTCCCTCTCCATGATATTTATCTGCTACCTGCACCAATGTCTCAGCAGCTTCCTTTCTTGCTTCCTCTGAAAAGCCCAATTGATCGAAGAAACATCTAACATTCAGGTTTTTAGCAAAGAGGCAGCTATAGAAGAGGTTACCAGGGCTGCGATACGTGCATCCTCATCTTGTGGCAATCGTGGTTCATCATGAAGGGAATGAATTATTGCATTCACTTGTGCCCTATGAGCAGGCAAAGGGTTGATTTGGACTCCTGCAGTGTTAATAACTATCTCCCCCCTTTGCACCCTTCTGTGGACTAATCTTCGCATGTTCCTGCATGCAGCGAAAGGGTGATTGACCGTACGATGGTAGTCACAATACTTCGGGTCAGACTTCTATTGATTGGTTGGAGGTCAAGGAACATCAGGAAGATTAATCTGACCATCTCTTATCCACTCTTGTAAGAGAGCACGCACCCTTTCCACTGGGACAGGAAAAGGTGGTGCATCATCTCTTTGATTGTCTCTCTTTTGGAAGTCCCTCCTAGGATGCTTCGCAGATCTATCCTCATTTCCCCCAGCTTGAATAGCATGCACCGCGGGAGCATTTCTTCTATACCTGTTTGACTCCCTCTGCCTTTGGACGGTGTTATTAGTCCTGCGGGCTGCTTCCACCAGAGTAGCAAAAATGGGAAGGGACAAATTCTCCAGGTGCACACGGTACTCATCAAACATTCCTTGTATGCACACCTTCACCAACTCCTTCTCATCATGCACATCTTGAATATCCAACACCCTCTCCCGGAATCTTTGGATGTATTCCATAAAGTCCTCCCTGGACTTCTGGTATTCCCTCCCCAAGTCTATAAGTGTCACCTTCTCTTAGGTAGAGAAAAACTTCTCCCCAAATTGCATGCACATCTGTTTCCAAGACTCTATAGACCCAGGGATCAAATTCACATACTAGGTGTATGCCTTACCTATCAAGGACTTAGAAAATTCTTTTAATTTCAAATCGTCATCTAGACCTGCAACCCCTAACGTCTCTACAAATTTCATGACATGCTCACTAGCATCCCCACTCTTTCCATCAAACAGCTTGAATTTCGGGCTGGTGTAGTCCTTGGGGTAAGGTTTGGCAGCAATTCTGGCTGGATAAGGGAGCTTAAGGTCAAACTCAGAAAAAGTGAGGGTTTTATTCTTTTGTTCCAGTAACTGTTGAAGCTCCTCTCGGGTAATGTAAGTGTTGGTATCCATGTTAGTTGCATTGGAAGTACCAGAATTAATGGCAAGGGCTTGGTTCTGGGCATCATTTGGTTTATCATTGTTAGCCTCAGACGTGTCTCCACCTACATTACAGTTTCCGGTAGCGTCTGGGCCTTTTTCATTGTCGCCTGTATCTCCCTTATGGGCTGCATGAGACAACCGAGCAATCCTTTCTTCCATGGCAGCCATCTTTTCATTGTTGGCTTTCATCATGCTCATAATTTCAACAATATAAGAAGGAATTGTAGAGTTATCGTCACTCATTGTCACTCACAATTTCTTTACAACACCGCTTCTGTGATCGCTCCTCCCCAGTGGAGTCGCCAAAATGTAGAACAGGTTCTTGATTGAAAGGTGAGGAAACGTCACAGACACCGTAAGGAGGTGCAAGAGGGGGCGGAGAGGAAGACCGGAGCAGACCCTGAGAGATGAATGTGTGGTGGCAGGTGGTGGTTTCAGCCTTTGAAGGCTGGAGATTTGAAGTTTGTAATGTAATTTGATTTCAGAGCTTTTGGAATGTCAAATGTGTAGGTTCTTTGGCTAAAATTTCATCAAATCCTCTCAAGTGTCAGAAGAAGACTATTTATAGGCAAAATGATTAAGTAACCACCATCTGGAAGTTACTTCAAGCAAGTCTTGTTTATAAGAACATGGGATAGTGGGTTTTATGGGTGGAGAGTGATGAGTAAATCATGGGATAGTGAAAGTGTATGTGCTACAAATGAGGACCCATGATTTATTTAAGAATAAAATAAACTGGCATAGTTAGGAGGGGTTGTAAGGAGGGTGACATCACTCTCTCATCAGGGAAAGGTTAGGAGGGGTTCCAACTACCTCCTAGTCTGAGCCTCCAAGCCAAACCCTCCAGCACATCCTATGATGGGGTTGATCCTGAGACCCTGCCACACATCTTGAATCAACACCATCAGTTATATGAAATTTATAATGACAACAAAAATTAATATCTACAAAAGTCTTCTTAATCAATGGTCCAAATGATTCAAAATTTTTATAGAATTAAAACGATTTTGACACCTGTTGAATATCTTGGGCGTAAATCTCTCTTTTTGCCTGAATATTTGCATATGTCATCGCCAATCCAAAATCATCTAATATTCCCAGTTTTACAGTATGAAAGTTTCTCTATTGCATTGATTTTATAATTTTATTTCCAGCAGTCCAAATACCAGAATGATGTGTCATGAATAATCTGATTCTTAATTTTCATGCTTTAAAGATAAATTGCTAAGAATGAATGGCAATAAATTAACATCAAAATTAACCTAAAGTCAACTTCCTTGGGACCACTGAAAAGATTTTGTGGTTGATATTCTGAATTACTTATTAATCTCTCCATTGGTTAAAATGCATTTGATCTTTGAACCTTTTTAGCAGATGTCTAAAAATTGAAGACTTGACAGATAACAAACGCTTTGATCAGTTATCATTAGTCTCCATGCAGAGAGACAATATCTTATCCAAGAAATTTTCATTTTAGTGCCCTGGGTTGTGTGCAATTGCCACGCTTCTTCAATCTTGTTCACCATGATCAATCTCGAAAGGACACCTAATAGGATAAAGATTAACCTGGCCAGGATCGTTTGGCTGATGCAAGTAAGTGCTTTATCACCTGGGTGAAAGTGGAGAGTGGCTTGGTGCCTGCAGTTGCCATTAGCCCATTACAATAAGATAAGAGATAAAAAGTGGTAGGCTTAATCTGTTGCAGAGATTTAAAATGCCTCTTGATTTGGACCATTTTTCATTGTGCTTTTGCATCAAAATTGAGCAGCAACATCGTACCCTTATTCCAGCTTGTTTGTGAATGCTTAGAATAATTGTCCTTGTGTTATATATATAATTGTCTTTGATTTTTAGTGGGTTTTGGTGTATATTATATTATTGGACATGCAGTGAAATGGTGATTCCCATTGGCGTTGGCCAAAGGACCATGTTCCAACTGGACCCTTTCGACCTAGACAGCTTTGTAAGACAGTACGAGCAATTCTACAGGTTTCCTCCTCGCTCTCACTGGGTCACTTCTTATTACGGTGGCCATGTACTATTTGAACGCACTCTTAATTTCTGGCGACAACATAAATCCATATATATGCTTTCTTGATGCAAATTAATCAATTTTGCAGGATATAAAGCTGATTCTCAAGAGGTTTGGACGCAACATCATCTTTTCGAATAGGCTACGAGATCCTTATAGTCGGGGCGGGTAATTATAATTACCATGAAGAAACCTAAAAATATAGAAGGAAAAAATTACTATAAAAGATTCACTAATTTAATGGTATATTAATGATGTTTTTGTTATCTCTTACTATTGTAGGGTGTTGGAGAACATTTCAGATAGTATTCTTGCTATATATACTGCTAATGGTATGTGCTGAAGATTTTTTATTTAATCTTCTGTAATTAATCTTCATTAATTAAAAGCTTTGCAAGGATGAAATTCTTTCAGAATCATGAGAATTGGGCTGTATTCATCTTGCAGGGTATCATTGCTTAGACATTCTTCCAGAACAAGAAACTGATATCCAGAATGGTTGATCAAGCAACGAGTGAAGATTATCAAGGGATGGATGGACAAATACTATGCTGATCTTGAAGCACTCAAATTAGATAAGATCCAAGATGAAAATTGATGAATTATAAACAAGATTTGTTCTCATAAATTTATTTCGGAACTTAAATTGAGATAATGTTAAGTTTGCACTAGACAAGAATACTCTCAATGGAACTAGCTACATAAGATTTTTTTTGGGGTATATTATGTATGGTTTTTTTTTTGGGTGCAAATGTATGGTTTCATATTGATATTTTACAAATGTAATGATATATAAGCATCCTTAACCTGAGGGAACTGCTAAGTAAAGAAGGGAAAATATTGGACTTTATAGTCCTTGTTATAGGGGCGGCTTTAATTTCAAATACTTAAATAGGAATTTTTCCAACCAAATTACTTAATTAATTAAGATAATTTGTAATTTTGTAAGAAACCCCTTAAAAATCCCCTAAATGCCCAAATAAATAAGCATATATTAGTAGTTGTTAATAGCTAGGTTTGGGCTTACCTATCGAGAACTAGATGCCTACTTTTTTTTTTGGTGCATAGGAAGTAGGGAAATAGGTTTACTTGGAAAATGAAGGGTTTCTAACTTAAGATCTCTCACATGAATTTCTCAACCTCTAACCAATTCGGCTGAAGGGGGTATTTAGATGCGTACTTATTAGCTACTACTTGAGAGATAACGAAATCTCCTTTTTTTTTTCTTTTAAGAAAATGTACATTTCATTCATTCAAATGAAATTACATCCATAATACTAAAAAAACTGAATATTACGATAGATTCAAACTTGTTATCTTGTAGATCTAGATCTTGTTTCATAACTTGAGTCATCTTGTCGACTATTTTGAATCTCGAACCTTCTTCATGAGTCTTTAGCACGTCGATCACTCTCTCACTTTTACTTTGTGTTTTTTCCAACCAAAGGCTTTCATCAGTGACAAAGAAGTGACTGATTCGAAATCATCCTTGATTGACCCATAAGACATAAAACAAAATCATTCATAATCTAAGGTTAACAGTCTTAGATCCACTATAAACTGACTCAAAAACAAACTGAAACAAAACTGACTCAATAAACTAACTAACTAATACAGATAAAACTGAGACTTAAATACCCCGATCAAAAGATCTAGGACTTATTCAAGTAAAAAGTAAAGAAAACTACGATAAAATATGAAATTAACCTCTCTCCTCCCCCTTGACGATAATAGTCAAGTAGGAGAAGGAGTAAAGGAAAAAGACGAAGAAAACTGTGGAGAAAAGAGGGAGAGAAAGAAAGGGGCAGCTGCCTACACATTTAATAATGGAATTAGAACAGAGCTAACAAAATCTTAAATACATAAAATTCTTGCTAGTTATTAGTGCAAGGTATAAATGGGCGGTTGATATATAGTAGCTAGGAATTAGAATACGGTGGCCTAGCCCCCCAAATAATTCCAAAATTCCCCTTATTAATGTATAATAAAAATTTCAAATTAGACCTCCTAAAAATAGTTTTATTCAATTGTTCCCCCGATATCACATTTCAAGATTGATCGTTTAATATTATAAGTAATAACATGAATCAAATAAGGGTTCTCAAAGATTTCATTCGGCTATAGCTTTATTTGAAAGGTTAATGCATGAAAGTTTTGAGTAAAAGATTTTAGTTTGTGTTTTGATGTTACCATGGAAATTCCAAGCTGTGCCATATATATGATCATCAATTGTCAGTTTGATGTGATTATTAATAAAATAAATTTAATTAACCAGCCGTCTTGAGAGGGAGGTAGAAAAAGATTGAATTTGATATGAGTTTTAGTTTTAGCCTGCAAGTGTGTGTGTATATATATAACTGTTACTATCATTACATTATTATTAGCATATGCTAGATGTTGCCTCGGGCTTCGGCCCGGATCTATGTTTTTTAATTTTTAAATTAAAATTTAAAAATTTTTTAAGATATATTTAAAAAATTTTATAAGTTTTTTTATTGTTTCATCCCATCATATGTTATCAAATACATTTTAGTTAATAAATTCTTAAAACATTGTGAGTAATTAAAATAAAAATTTATGACTTAATTACATGTCCAAGAAAATAAAAGTCATAAAAATAATGTTAATTAACTAATAAATGGAATTACATATATCAAATAATATATATAATTTGAAAATATTGATTAACCAATAAATAATATATAATAGTAAAATTTTAACAATAATAAATTCTAATAACATATATAGTATAAACCAATATAAAAGAGTTTTTTCAAAATCCGAAAAATCATCGAACT
Source organism: Microcos paniculata (assembly GCA_030664755.1). Taxonomy (NCBI): domain Eukaryota; kingdom Viridiplantae; phylum Streptophyta; class Magnoliopsida; order Malvales; family Malvaceae; genus Microcos; species Microcos paniculata. Next base: position 41,002,255 of record CP131459.1, on the reverse strand, counting down.
CAACTCATTTTATTTTTAATAGGTCCATCAAAGAGGAAAAATTCCTTCAAAAATAAATAAAAATAAAGAAAGTAAAAAAAAACTAGTAGGTTATAAAAAAAGGAATAATAACTTAAAATTAAAGAAGGAAAAAAATAAATTAAAATTAAAGAAGTAAAAAAAAAGAGAGAAAAGTAATGAAATTAGAATAATAAATTAAAATTAAAAATGAAAGAAATAAAAGAAGAAATAACTAAAATAGGAAAGCAAAAAAAAATAGAAAGCCAATGGAAGGGTGACCAATATACCCCTCCCATCAATAACTCTCTTTTTTTATATATAAAATAAAATAAAATATAACTAGAATCTATCCCAGGTTTCACCCCGGGTCAATTCTTTTAATTTTCTAATTAAAAATAAAAAATTTTTAAGGCATATTTAGAAACTTTATAAGTTTTTATATTGTACGTTAAACCTTAAACTCTAAAATCCTAAGCAATAAATTTTAAAATCTAACATGATAAAAAAAGTTTAATTAAAAATTTTATAATTTAATTTCATGTAAAAAAATTATAAAAATATTATCAATTAACTAAAAAATAAAATTTTATATATCCAATATATGTAATTTAAAATATTGATTAACTAATAGATAAAAATATGTATTTTTAAACAAAATAAACAAAATATAAAAATTAAACAAAACTAAAAAAAGAAAGAAAAAAAGAAATAAAGAAATAAAAACTTAAAAATCATTCAACTAAAGAAAAAAAAAAGAAAGTAAGAATGTAAAAAAAAAAAGAATCACATCAAGGGGTGACTTGGCACCTTCCAATATTACCCATTAAATCTTTATTTTTATTGTAGTCTTATAGACTAGAGTTTGCCCCAGGCTACTGATCGGGTTTTTTCTATAAGAGAACAGAAATCAAGTAGTAAAGCTTAGAGTATTTTAAAGTATCGATCCTATGAAGACTTGAGAAAGCTAATAACCTATTTCTAATCAAGTTTAATCAATAAAAAGAGGAAATTAAATTAAAAGAAATAGTAAAACTGACTGATCAAGGAAAAATAAAAATTAATTAAACTAAGAATCAATTTAAGCAAGTAAATAATTAAGAGGAAATCAATATTAAAGATGTGAAAGTTTAGGTTTATCTTTTAAGTATTGAATCTAATTATATATGAATTTAATTATCATGGTTAAAATAACAATTACTAATCTACTTAGAACCTCTCTCATATCCTAATCTTTCCTAACGAAGTAATTACCACCTCTCGATATATAAACTAATTAGTTAAGAACATTAAGAACCTATGATTTATAATTAAATCAAGTTCTCCCAAATTTAATTTAATTATGGTTATCACAATAAATCGAATTACTCTGGTATCCAATTAGATTGTGTCTATTTTTCCTAGATTACGAATTATACTTCACCCTTCAACCCTTTATACAATTCCAAAGACATATTCTATGTTGGCTAGACATAAAACGCATTAAGTACAAAGAAAATAGATTTAACCTATAAAATCAATTCATACAATAATTAAATTGAAATTCTTATAAGATCTACCTAAATCTCAAACAAGAAATTTAGCTACTCATATTAAAGAAAATAAACAATTGCATTAAAGAAGAAATTAAAGAAAAAAATCTCCAAAATTGATAAAGTTTGCTCTCTTGAACTCTTGCTTTTCAAAATCTTCTTCTCCAAAAGTTCTCTAAATAGAATTAAAACTAAATATTTATACTAGCTAACTAAGGTATTTACATGACTTAAAGTTTTAATTAAAATAAAACACATGAATAAAAAGCTCAATTGATTGGTCCAATATGTGACATCCTTAAGCTTGTGAACAGACAAGAACCGGCACTGTAATATTATTCTTCCAGGCCCATATCATAGCCGAGGCTTTACTAAAAATAAGAAACAACGCCGTTTCACTCTTGAAACAACGCCGTTTCATTCTTCATCCGGAGCCGCTATTGTTCGACTTCGACTCCCATGTTTCAAATTAAGTCCATGATATTGTTTTCCTTTCACGTATACGGCTAGAAAACGGCGTCGGTTGTAGTAATACATGGGGCCATTTCATGCCGGACTTGCTTTTGTTCCTTGTTTCTTTTTGTTTTGCTTGAGTTTGGTTTTCACGTGGCTTTGCAATGTTTGAAGTTGAAGTTCACGTGACTCCTTCCTCATCCATGCTTACGTGGCAATCATTGTTTGGCTCTAAGTTCTCTTTTTGATCAATTGACTTGGATAGTCAATATTTTGATTTTCCCACGCTGCAAGGCTTCATCTAATTTCCTTCCAATATTCCTCATAATTATGCTCAAATTCTCTAAGTTTAGCTCGGTTTCCTATAAAACAAACATTAAACCAAAATGAAGGGAATAATCTAAGATATTATATCATAAATTACACATAAATTGTATAACTTAGGCTTTAAATTAATTCATAATATAGGTATAAATTACTCCTATCAGTTACATCCCGAGGTCAATTTTTAAAATTTTCAAATTACAATTAAAAAATTTTAAGATATATTTAGAAATTTTATAAGTTTTTACATTGTATATCAAACATAAATTTTAAAACCTAAAACAGTAAATCTTAAAATTTTACATGATAAAAAAGTTTAAATAACATAATTTATGACTTAATTTCATGTCAAAAAAATAAAACTATAAAAATATTTTTAATTAACTAATAAATAAAATTACATATATCCAATATATATAATTTAAAATATTGATTAACCAATAGATAAAAATATATATTAAATAATAAATTCTTTAATAATAAATAAATTTTAAGAAGATATATAATATAAAACGATATAAAAGAATTTTTTAAAGTTAAAAAAAGGAAATCATTTTGTTAAGCCCATTAAGGAGGAAAAATATCAATTGAAAAAATAAATTAAAAATAAAAGAAAATAAAAAATTAAACAAAACAAAAAAAAGATAAAGATAAAGATAAAGATAAAAGTAATTTAAAAACATAAAAATCATAAAAGTAAAAAAAAAAATTGGTGGGGTCAACCAATTGGGGAGTGACATTTGCCCCCTCTCTCATGCTAATTTTTCCTTTAAAATAAAGAAAAATATAAAAAATTAAACAAAATAAAAAAAGTAAATTAAAAACATTAAAAATCATAAAAGTAAAAAAAAAATGTTTAGTGAGGGGACAACCAATGAGGGGGTGACATTTGTGCCCCAATCCTATTTTTCCTTTTACTTTTAAGTAGTAAAAAAGTATATAGTATATAGTATAGTATAAGTATATATAGATAACATACAATAATAACTAGAAGATGACCCGGCTTTGCCTCGAGAATTTTTTTTATTTTAAATATTTAAATTATATTTTTTAAAAAAATTAGAGGATTGACAGAGACAACTAACACATCAAAATCAAAGATGAAATATAGTATAAAATATATACATACATATATATATATATATATAAATATATAATTTTGGTATACGAACAACAAAATGTGTAATATATATGAATTCATTAATTATGCATTTCTTTCAACATATACATATATGGAAAGGGGTGAAAAAATCTCTAAACTTTTAAAATGTTTTAAGTCTAATCTCATCTTTCTAAATCAAAATTTCTAAAGTTAAATAAAAAACTTAAGGACAAATATAAATAATTCAATAAATAATTAAACAGTAAATATATTTATATCACATTTTAAATTTTACATTCAATTGTTTCATCTGTCGTTAATTAAAATGATATTATATATCTATTTATAATTTACAATAATTTTTTCTCTCTAATATTTAAATTTCATGTGTCATTAATCACAATAATAAATAAATGTAAAATAATTTAAAAAAGTAAAGAAAAAGAAATAAAGAAGATAAAAGAAAACAACCAATTAAGGGGTGTCAAATGCCCTGTTATTGGTTTTTTTATTACATAACTAGGTTTAAGTTCTCGCTCTGCGTCGGAATCTTTACAATTTAATTGTAAATTTTTAAATAAATCAATAAAAGAAGTGAGGAAATAATTACCAAAAGATTTCATAATCCCTATATAAAAAATTAGATGATATAAGAATAAAGTATGACATTGAGAGAAAAAAATAAATTGCCATTAAAATCTTTTTAGAAAAATAAAAGAAAAAAATAAATTACTATTAAAATCTTTTTAGGAAAAATAAAAGTCTTTTAAAGATATTAACATAATCTTTTTTTTTTGTCATTCCTTTGGATATTTATCTAAAGATATTAATTGTAAAAAAAATTTCTAGAATTATTTAATTTAACAAAATATTTAAAAAAATCAAAATTGACATTTGGAGCTCTCTGGAGTCAAATTTTACAACTACTTTAAATATATGTAAGATAATAATAAGTTTTAATAATAAAAAATAATAAATAATAAATTAAAATTTTAAAAAGGAAAGCAAAAAAAAAGAAAAAGAAAAATTGGAGCCAATGGGAGGGTGACAAATGCCCTCCCACTAATAGCCTTTTACTTTTACTTATAAAAATAGATTAGATAAGATAAAAGTAAAGATTTTATGGCAAATTCATATATTCTATATAATCGCTGAAAACAAATTTTAATTTACCCTTTAGGAAATCGTAGTGTTATGTAGAAATGGCATATTGAATTCATTTGAACTTCATTATTATGCTTATATATATATATATATATATATATATTCTCATTTTGTGAGTAATTAACAAATCAGTCACCCCCCCCCCCCCCTCTTTTTTGAGTCTTTATTAAATGAAAAATGGGAAAATTATATTTATTTTATAATCCAATTTAAAGCCCTTTTCAAACATTTATAGTGACAGTTTTAATTGTAATTAATGTTTCGAATACAACTTTATCTTTATGGTAGACAGGACTTTAGGCATCGGTATGAAAAAGAAATATCCTTTCTCCAGTTTTCCTTCGTGTACAGGTAATAAGAAAAGTCCACCAAAGTTCGACAGCAACTTCCAAGTAAATTTCTCGAGGATATGATATGAACGAAGGATCTCGCCGGATTTGAGCACCAACAAGCCTTTGATTTATTGGCTTTCTTTTCAGTCATCAATTATGGATGTTAATATTACAAAATGTCTCACATCATTATGTTCAAGTGGATTTGTCTTTCATTAAAAGTGGTCCTGTACACTTAGGGGTCGTTTGGTTGGGGTTATATAGAATAACTCCGGTTATCTGACCTTTGTTATCTTATATGTCATTGCTTGATTTGAGGTAATGAGATAATCAATATTATATCATATTATTGCCACATCAGCATATAACCTCAAAATTAAGTTATGTGATAACCTCCAAATTCTTAGGTACTGTGAGATAACCAAGTTATCTTAAAATTTTTTTCTAGTTTGCCCTCACTATTTTACTCCTTTGGACCATAATAACCCTATGTAATTGGTAAATTATAGAATTCTTTTTAAGCATTTTTTTGTAAGAAGCATATTATTAAACTATTTAAATATATTTTGGCCAAAAAAACTATTTAAATATATGTTAGTTCAATTAAACTAGAAACATAATTTTTTTTGTCATAAACATAATTAAACTTAACTTATACAATCATTAAAATATTAATTATATAATATTTTGTGCATATGACTTACCCAATTAATTTTTTCGTAAGGCTCAAGTATATGGTATCTATTTTTTTCCTTATGTAAACTAGGCAAAATTTAATTTAATGAAACAAATAAATATTATTTTGTTAAGTTCAATAAAGATAAATTTATTTTGATAGTAACATATAATTGTTGAAATAAAAAGACTTGAAAAATATAGGATACATAGCACAAGAAAAAAATAGACTACAAGTCTTGAAGTGAGGTCATGATAGTAAAATATCAATTTTGACAGAAAACATAACCCACAACCGAATAGATTAATCTAACATTGACAAATATTGAATCATACACAATTTGATAATTTTTCAGGTTATATGCATAGGTTATCTTTGATAGAGCTAATCACATAACCTAAGGTTATCTCAAATTACCCGAACTAAACGCCCCCTTAAAGTTTTGATGGTTCATCAAACTATAGGTTTGCCACTTAATGGTGCTGCTCGTTTGATAGTAGTGCATATGTGCAATCAATATTATTGACTTCTTTATAGATAAATAGAAGAGATTGCAGATCTATGGGTTCAATTTTTTTTTTAAGAAAAGGCAACTTTCATTCATTCCAATGAAATTACATACACCAATCTAATAAACTGAAAATTATAATAGATTCAAAGATGTTTTCCTCATTTGCTTGAAGATTCAGATCTTACTTCATGACCTAAGCCATCTTATTGACTATTTGAAATCTCAAACCTTCTTCATGAGTCTCTCACTTCATTTTCGCTTCATTGTGTTATTCTTAATCGAAGGCTTTTAATAGCCACAAAGAAGTGATTGATTCGAAGACTTCCTTGAATGACCCAAAAATCATAAAATAAATCATTATCATCCAATGTTAACAATCTTAGATCTATTGTAAACTGAGACAAAACAAATTGATTGAGACTCAACTAAATTGACTCAAAAAACTGACTAGCCGACTCAAATAAAACTGAAACTCAACTACCTAAATCAATTATCTAGGACTTATTTTAGCAAAAAGTAAAGTAACAGAAATATGAAATTAAGCCCCTCCCATTCCCTGACGAGAGAAGTCAATGAGGAGGAGGTAAAAAGAAAAAACTTGAAAAAACTATGGAGAAGAGATGGAGAGAAGGAGAGGGGTAGCCTGATAGGTTCAAATTTTGAATTGTTTTGAATATGGATTTAGGCTCTATTGACAGGTTCACATATATAATATATATATATACGTACATTTTTTTGTTAGCTTAAGTAGATTTCATATATATATATATATTTTTTTAAATTAAATCAATAATCCAATTAATTTCAAATTCGTTATTTATAGGAGTAGGACAAAATAAAGAAATTACATAAATAGTATAACTTTTGCAAATACTCAATTAAAACCGTATATAAATACTTAATTTAGAATAAGAATTTTTAAATGAAGACCTTGTATAAGATTTAAAATTTACTTATTTTTTAGAATTGTGTAATAGGTAATTAGTAATTTTAACCCTCATATTTTACTATACTTCTTTACAACTACTATTAGTAAAAATTCTAATTTATAACTATAATAATTTTTTTCTTCTTAAATTGGTACTCATAAATCAAAAAATAATTTTTTGTGTATTACTAAAATTTATCTTTGGGAATGGGGACTTTTAAATGAAGACCATGTAAAAGATTTAAAATTTGTTCATTTTTTGAGATTGTGACTTTTAAATAGAATCGTGTACAAATACTTAATTGGAGATCGTGGCTTTTTAATAAGATCATGTATAAGATTTAAAATTTGCTGCTTTCTTGAGATTTTGATTTTGAAATAGAGACCATATACTAATACTCAATTGGTGTACGCCTGTAGCAAGAAACTAGTATGTGTGTGTATATGTATGTATGTATGTATGTATGTATGTATGTATGTATGTATGTATGTATGTATGTATACGAGGAGGGATTCGCTCACGTCTAGAATTTTACACCCTTTTTATAACTCAATGTACGATTAATATTGTAACAATATGATAGTAGGATTTAAAAATATATTCGAATTTATCATGCACATAAATTTCAAGTCAATCCGATATTTTTATGATATTAATATAGAATCTAACATTTTTATATATTTTTAATATATTTTTAATGATGAAAAATTCTATCGCATTAAAACATATGTTAGACATTTTAAATTAACTCGAAATTTTACATGCACGATGTATGTGAATAGAATATGAAATTCTACGATTGGATGAATTAATTATTAATTGTACTTTAAGTTATGAAAGTACGTAAAACTCTTAATCTTATATTGGATATAAAATGATCCCTTCTCCATATATATTCAACTGTTACTCTCTTCATTAGATTATTATTGGTATATATTTTATGGCAAATTCGTATATGCTATATAATCCCAGAAAACAAATTTTAATTAGCCCTTTAGGAAATCATTGTGTTACATACAAATGGCATATTGAATTCATTTGAACTTCATTATTATGCTTTTATATATACTAGTAGGGTGCCCTGCGTTAACACTGCGGGTGTATTTGGGACTTAGTTGAATATGTTGGTTACCTCTAATAATAGATGTAGGTCTATTATAATAATGGTGTTAATGTTGTCTCAGAAAACAATCATCTTCACTTTACTACGCTTGAATCTACGCATAATAGGATTCTTTTCTAAAAATTATCATAACAACAATTCCTTTCTTTCTTTATTAATTAATTATTACATGTTGCTTTAAACCTTTGGTTTTCCCCTGCAATTACACAAGAAATAGAGTAGTAAACTAAATCAAATCGGATTCAAAGTTTATAATTTTAGATTTTGAAAAAGTTAGTATATAAATAAACAGGTTCGAATAAGAAAATTTGAAGTTTAGTTCTTCCCAAAATAATTCATGGCCATTTATAGTTTTTCACTCATGAATGATTACAACAAATATTAAAAAAAACCATATAAGAGAAACATCCCATAGCAATCTGATGAAAGGATCGAAAAAGAGTGATCATTAGAAGTGAAATGAAATCTAAGTTGTAAATCATTATGAAATAATAGGGTGTAAAATTTTTTTTTTCAAAAATATACCTAGTTAGAAGAAAATTCCTCAGAGGAAAATGCAAGATCAAAAAAAAAAGGGGAAAAGGTGTAAATGACCATGAGATTATTTGGAAACCAAATGGCAGCAAAGTCAAATGCCCAAATACAACCATTGGAACTGAAGAGATGATAGAAGGTTAATGGGTTTTTTTTTTTCCTTTTCTTCACAAAAAGAATTAACACCATATTTTTTGTTGTTGTAAAGCTCTATTAGAGTGCCACATGTCAGTTTTTGGGAGCACAAGGGAAAAACTCTAAGTAGAGAACACCACATGTCGGTCTTTGGTAGCTCTAGGAGATAACTTTAACATATTGTATAGATAGATTCTCATTTTGTGAGTCATTAACAAATCAACCGTATTGAGTCTTTATTAAATGAAAAATGGAAACATTATATTTGTTTTTTTTTAAATCCATTTTAAAACCTTTTTCAAACATTTATAGTGACAGTTCTAATTGTAATTAATGTTTCGAATACAACTTATCTTTATGCTAGACAGGACTTTAGGCATCAGTATGGCCAGGGAAAATCCCTTCTCCTTTATGTACAGATAAAGATAATAAGAAAAGTTCACCAAAGTTCGACAGCAACTTCCAAGTAAATTTCTCAAGGATAAGAACGAAGGATCTAGCCTGATGTTTTCCTATTTAAAGCAAGTTTTCTAGCAAGTGTTTTCCACCAAATTCTAAACATGGAGCTAGATACTATTTCATAGCTAATTAATTGCCATGAATTCTCCAATGTTTTCCTATCAATGGCTTCAGCTTCCAATATTGATCGCTTTCTTAGTTCTGTCAATCTCTGTCAGTTCATCAGGTGCAAACTTTGACGATGTCCCGCGGCTTAGTCCAACCTGGGGAACAATCTTGGAAAACCCCGAAATTTTGCCTGCATCGTCAGTTTTGGAGGATCTGCAAACATTTTACTATACCCAAACACTTGATCATTTCAACTATAATCCTCAAAGCTATTCCACTTTTCAACAAAGATATATGATGAAATTTAAGTACTGGGGTGGAGCTAATGCTAGTGCGCCAACTTTCGTCTATCTTGGGGCTGAATCGCCTCTAGATGATGAGCTGGCTGCAATCGGCTTTCTCGATGATAATGCCATCAGTTTCAGTGCACTCATCGTATACATAGAGGTATGGATTGAAATTGATGAAAACACTCATATATATAATATTCACTCAAAATTGAAATCAATCTAATAGGAAACTTTTTGTTTTTGAGGGAAATTTTTATGCATTAATTGATCTATTTTTACTTACTTTCATGATCAGCATCGTTACTACGGAAAATCAATACCATTTGGATCAAGGGAAGAAGCCTTTCAAAACGCGAGCACTTTAGGGTATTTCAATTCTGCTCAAGCCATAGCAGATTATGCAGAAATCATCATGCATATCAAGAACAAACTTCAGGCTAAGTATTCGCCAGTCATCGTCATTGGAGGATCATATGGTGGAAGTAAGTTAATTAGTGATTATAATTGCAAATTACATCAAAATTAACTTTCAGGTTAAGTAATGGTTTTAAGTTGTTGCGCGTGTGTGTGTATGTATATGCAATTTATGTGGGATGGAAATCACTTGTCCCATTTTAGTGTCTCATTTATCAGAGCACTTCTTGTGTCTCATTCATTTAACTCTAATTATTCCTTATTTGGTTTTAGGTTTTTTTAAACAAAAATTTTTAAAACTATTTTAGAGAGAAAAAAAAGACCCTCTATAACAAAAGTTTAACCCCAAGTTAAGATTCTTTAATTTTAAGGGTAAGTTTCTACGTTTATGATTTTATTTGGGTAGGGTTTTAGTTTAAATCAAAAAAAAAATAATGATTTTTTCTTTGTTTATTTTGTCAAAATCAAACAAGAAATAAGAGTAGTTAAGTGAATAGGATGTGACAAGTTGTGGTGTATGAGGCACAGAGTGGGGTACTGAGATGGAGCATGGGATTTTTATCCATTTATGTATATCTAATAACTTGGTGGTTTCTATTTTGTGCAATAAAAATATGCAGTGCTTGCTTCATGGTTTCGGCTAAAATATCCTCATGTCGCTTTGGGAGCTTTGGCCTCATCAGCTCCTATCCTTTACTTTGATAACATTACGTTACATCCAGAGGGTGGATATTATTCAGTTGTTTCAAATGATTTTAGGGTACTATGCCATTCATCTATATTCTCTTCAATTTTCGACTCACTTTTAACTTGTAAAAAATAACTCAACAAGAAAAACAAACGTTATCCTCGAAGAGTAAGTAATCAAATTATATATATAGTAGTAGCAAGAGTTGAGGCTATTACACAAAAAAAAAAAACGCAAACAATCAATATTTTCTGAATTCTCATCTTAAAAAGAAAAGTGTTTGGAATATTGTATACAGGAAGCCAGCGAGACCTGCTACCAAACTATACAACAATCATGGTCTGAAATCGACAAAGTGGCTTCGGAATCCGATGGTCTTACGATTCTCAACAACAAATTTAAAACATGCAAGTAAGTTTTTATCCATCTTAAATATTGGTTGAATATTCAAATTAGCCCTCAAATTAAACAAAAAAAGATAAATTGACCCATAACTTTTTATTTGGGACAATTGGCTTCTCAAACTATTATTTTAGAATAATTAGCCCCCAAAACTTTATTTTGAGATAATATAATCTTAGTTGTATAGAACCCTTAAGGGTTATATTATTCTAAAATAATAATTTAAAGGGTTAATTATTTCAAAATAATAGTTTTTTTTTTATGAAATGTATGAATTTCATTTCCAAAAGCAACAAAAACTACTACAAAGAATATAGAGTATCTTTGCTCAAATGAGCAGAGAAATAAACATACCGAAACTATACAAAAGATCAAAAACAAGCAACAAGTTTAGCTATATACAATTTATACAAAGATTCCAAGTTGCCTTTAGCTGAAGATTTATGTAATCACCATGCACCTTGTCCAAGCCAAATAGTCTCATCCTAACTGCATCTTCAACAAGCTTGTATATTTCTTGACTTGACCTGTGCTTCCCTCCAAACAATATATTATTCCTCCCATTCCAGACAAGATAACAATGTGCACTCCAAGCCAATTGCAAGATGATTGAAATAAGTGCCTTCCCTTAGCACCTCTTTCTAGCGCAATTTAACTCAAATCTTCAATCCCTGATTGCTCTATTAAGATTGCAAGCTTGTAAAACTTTTTTCCATATCTCCTTTGAGTATTCACATGTAAAAAATATGTGGTCCCTTGATTCTATAACTTTGAGCACTACTAGAAATGTTACTTTTAGCAACCAAAATTCATAATGACTAAATTTGTCATTGCGAAATATCATTGTATTTGCAACGACTTTAAAAAATCGTTGCGAAAAGTCGTCGAATTTACAACAATTTGTAAAAGTTGTTGCAAAATTGAATTTTGAAAACAACTTATGCAACGATTTTTTTTGTCGTTGCCAATGTTTTCAATATTCGCAACGATTAAAAAAATTTTGTTACAAAATACCATCATCTTTAACAACAACTAAAATTGTTGTTACAAAAAGCTATTGTATTTGTAACGACTTGTAAAGGTCGTTGCAAAATTAAATTTTGAAAACAACTTATACAACAACATTTATTATCGTTGCCAATATTTCTAATATTCGAACAACTAAAAAAATGTTGTTATGAAATACTATCACTTTTTACAACAACAAAAATTATCGTTACGAAAAATATTGTATTTGCAACGACTTGTAAAAGTGGTTGCGAACTTGGATTTAAAAAACATATTATACAACAATATTTTTTGTCGTTGCCAATACTTTTATATTCATAACGACATTTTCTTGTCGTTATAAAAGATTATCACTTTTTAGGACAACTAAATTTGTCATTACTAAATATCATCATTTTCGCAACCACAATAAAAGTTATTACAAAAAATTAATATATTCAAAACAACAAACAGTCGTTACAAAAGTTTGCTAAAAGCTTGATTACGTATTATTTAACTCGTCAAGTAGGTCTATTTAGTCTTTAATATCTCTTAAATTAATTGAAATTATAAATGAATATTTATATCAGTATAAAATATGCATAACAATGACTAAAAACTATTCATTTGCTTTTGAAAATTATATTTTTATTATAAAATTTTACGTGTCTAAAGATGAGTAATGAGATAGATAAATTAAGAATATTCCCATATTGACTATAAAAGTGAGTTAAGAATAGAGTTATCTTATTAAATATCTCTTATTATCCTTTAATTTATAGGTTTAAAAACTTTTAAAGTTAAAAACTTTTAAAAAAGTTTAAAAATTTTATTAAATATAAAAAATTTAATAATTTTATTAAAACTTAAATCTAAATTATTTTTAAATGATTTAAAATTATATCTTCGACAACCAATAAAATTATGTCGATGCTAAAATAATATCATTCCTAAAATATTTACACAATGACTTTTAATTGTTATTAAAATCAATTTGTAACATCAAAAGTGGTTGCCAAAATATTTAGACAATGACATTTTGTTGTTGTCAAAAAAATAATTTCTTTTGCAACAACAAAATGTTATTTTTTTTAAAAAAAAATTCAGGACGACATTTAATCGTTGTAAAAAATATAATTTTTTTTAGCAACAACAAAATATTGTTTCGATTGATATATTCAAAAACGACTTTGGATAGTTCTTCAAAAAAAAAAGAAACGATTTTGGATAGTACGAAGGTCATTACTTTAGCACTTTAGCTCTTAAATAACAGAGGTAATAACATCAATAAAAAGTCATTGCCAAAATTTTTTCGCAAAGACAAAGTCAGATTACGTAACAATTTTTGGCGTTACGAAATGACCATTTTCTAGTAGTTGAGGGATTAATTGTCTCAAAATAATAGTTTTGAGGCATAGTTATCAGAACCAAACTAGACTGGCGGTCGGATCGATTGAACTAGCTTTGGAACCGATCCGGTTCTTCAATTGGATCAGATATGCAATTGACATGTTGTAAACCGTTTTGAACCGACGGGTCAATTAGAAAACTAGTGAACCGGTGGTTTTTATTGAACCGGTTGGGTTTTGTTTTTTTGATAAAATAATTTTGAAAAAGATTTGAAATTTTATTTTTATTATAATTTTTATATTTTTCATCTTTTAATCAAAATATTCAATTATGAAAGTTGTAATGATGAAATAAAGTTTTTTAAAAAATACCAATACATTAAAATTTTAATAAATGAAACTTTAAAAAGTCTAAAGTAAATAATTTTTTAAAGTTAAACTTGTTTAATATAATTTTTTTAGTCATATAAAAAACATTTTCATATTTACATTTTGTTACAAACTATGAATTTGAAAATATAAAATTACTTAGATATGTGTTTTATTATTTATAATTTAATTTAAAGTATTTATAATTATTTAAATATTTATAATAAATCGACATTGACCCAATTGACCCGATTGACCCGACGGTTGAACCAATGACCCAATGACCCAACGCCTCTGACTGTTCATTATCCGGTCCGGTTCTAATAACTATGATTCGAGGATTAATTATTCCAAAATAATAGTTCTTTTTTGCCAAACCAAAATAATAGTTTAAGGGATCAATTATCTATAATATATATAAAAGTACGAATGCTGTAAAACTTTTGAATGGTCTAAAATATCCTTTTTTTTAATATTTTAGAATTATCGTTGATATTGTTGATTTAAATTAAAACTCTTTATTTATCTTTTATTATATATTTTTTATATATTTATTAAATGATGTTAGTAATTAACTAATTTTATTTTCATCATACTTAAATTACTACTATATTATATTGAAGAAAATAATTTAATTATTATTCAATTTTATGTAATTTAATTTGAAGCTTACTAATCTATATATAGTTTAATTATTAATTATTCACTTTAATGTAGTTTTTTTTATATTTATTATTATTATTTTATTTATTATTATTATTAATAATGTATTGTATCACGTGCAACGCACGTGACAATAAATGACTAGTCTCAAATAAAAGTTTAAGGATCAGTATATCTAAATAAGTATAATTTAAGGGTAACATGAGTATTCAACCTTTAAATATTTGGTACAGTTTTTAAAATCTTGATCTCAATTTTTTTTTTCTTCTTTTGGAGGCTGATCTCTGTTATTCTCTTTTATTATCGGTTATGTTAGTCCCTTGAACAGTTCTTCAGAGCTCAAGTCTTTCTTGCGGTATATGTATGCGATCGCCGCACAATATAACAGAGCGCCAAGATATCAAGTTTCCGCCATATGTGGCGGCATTGATAGGACTAAAGACGACATTCTTAGCAAGATCTTTGCCGGCGTTGCCGCTTACTATTCGAACAATTCCTCTTGCTATGTCAACCCAACAACTAATTTAACCGAAACAGATTTAGGCTGGAGTTGGCAGGTACAAATAGCCACGTAAACTGTCTTTATGATTGAGCCCGTAAGGTCGAATGTTTTGGAACTGGCCTAGGTTTAAATCCCTCTGCCCATAGTTCTTGAGGCAATACCGCTGGCCTTGGAACTTGCAAAGACAAAGATTCACTAAATTTTGGGTATATAATTGGATTTTGTAGAGATGCAGTGAGATGGTGATACCAATTGGCATCGGCAATGGAACCATGTTTGAAGCACGCCCTTTTAATTTAAGCAGATTTATGGAACTCTGTGAAGGCGACTATGGCGTCCCTCCTCGGCCTTATTGGGTCACTTCTTACTACGGTGGCCATGTATGGATTAATCCTCTTCATTTTCACAATCTTTTTACATATAATTTCCAACTCTGTTTTCCGTAACTTAATCATGTTTAGACTCAAATTTGCAGGATATTAAACTGATTCTTCAGAGATTTGGTAGCAACATCATCTTTTCGAACGGGCTTCGGGATCCTTATAGTAGCGGCGGGTAAAAAACCCAAAAATCAAAAAACAAATTAAAGATTTTCTCAATTATTTTGTAAACATGACATAATGTCGTCTTTTATTGTAGGGTGTTGGAGGACATTTCACCTAGTATTCTTGCCGTAGCAACAGCCAATGGTATGTGCTCGACTCGGTTTCCATACAAACATAGGAAACAGGGAAAACGTCTACGGATGAACTTTTTAAAATTAAAATGGAGATAATTTGCCTCTTAACGCATTACTATATTACTGCATCTGAATTGCAGGATCCCATTGCTTGGATATACTTGCAGAAAGGGAAACAGATCCAGAATGGTTGACCAGGCAAAGAAAAATTGAGGTGAAGATTATCAAAGGATGGATCTCTAAGTACTATGCTGATCTTAAAGAATTCAAGCAGTAGGAATGTTTTTGTGCATGATTAAGAATAAAAGAACTGATCAAAGCTATGATCATGAATTTCATTTACATTCAAAATTCTAGCAGATTGATAGCGGTATTTGTTAAAAGCTTATGTTGTTTTGTTCATTAGCAAATTCAAAAGAAGGAATGACTTTCGAGAGACCAAGTACAATTGTTTCTCACCAAAGAGCAAAGACCGTCAAATCACACTATCGCAAAGGTTGCCGCAGGCCCCTGCGCATGATTTATATTTTTGTCCCATGATGATGATTTTAACTTGTTATCAGCTTTGTTGGGGTCATGTAACAAGATTATCTTGCCACCTCCCTTTGTTCCTTTCTTTTGTGATCCGCTAAAAGGATCCAACCCTTTTTCTAAGAACATGCTCCAAGCAATTTGTCAGCTTATCAAGGACTTTCAGAGATTCCTCAGTCAGCCGAAATAACTACTTTATCCATTATTCTTTCTTCTTTTGAATGCCTTTTTCTTAAAAATCTGAATAAGAACATGAAACCCAAAACAGGATTCATCATGGATAAAAAGATAAGGTTTGTTTCATCAAATTTGTGTCTTGTTCTAAGTTTATTGGAAAGAAATTAATCTCTTTCTTCGTCACATCGATCGGCTCAAAATGAAACAAAAAAAAATTCATGGAAATTTAACTTGCAGACGTTATTATTCGTTGGTTCTAATCATCATGAAAATATGCCCTTGGCATCTATGATTATAAACCAATCAAAATTAGCTCTGTAAGTCACCTTCTTTGCCGGCCCATTTTTATATATCTGGAAGGTTTCGACTTCATAATATTTGACTGATTGACTGATGTAGGGGAAGGAATATGGTAGGACAAATAAGTTAAATGAGTCAGAATCAGATACGTTGGTAACAATGCTTTCCCATTTGAATATACTCTCATGATAAAAGTCTTCTTAATCAACGGTCCAGATGATTCAAAATTTTTATAGAATTAAAATGATTTTGACACCTGTTGAATATCTTGGGTGGAAATCTCTCTTTTTGCCCGAATATTTGCATATGTCATCACCAATCCAAAATCATCTAATATTCCCAGTTTTACAGTATGGAAGTTTCTTTCTTGCATTGATTTTATAATTTTATTTCCAACCGTCCAAATACCATAATGATATGTCATGAATAATCTCATTCTTAATTTCCATGATTCAACGATAAATTGCTAAGAATGAGTGGCAATAAATTAACATCAAGATTAACCTAAAGTCAACTTCCTTGGGACCACTGAAAAGATTTTGTGGTTGATATTCTGAATTACTTATTAATCTCTCCATTGGTTAAAATGCATTTGATCTTTGAACTTTTTTAGCAGATGTCTAAAAATTGAAGACTTGACAGATAACAAACGCCTTGATCAGTTATCATTAGTCTCCATGCAGAGAGACAATATCTTCTCCAAGAAATGTTCAATTTCGTGCCCTGGGTTGTGTGCAATTGCCACGCTTCTTCAATCTTGTTCACCATAATCAATCTCGAAAGGACGCCTGATAGGATAAAGATTAACCTGGCCAGGATCGTTTGGCTGATGCAAGTATGTGCTTTATCTCCTGGGTGAAAGTGGAGAGTGGCTTGGTGGCTGCAGTTGCCATTAGCGCCATTACAAATAAGATAAGAGATAAAAAGTGGTAGGCTTAATCTGTTGCAGAGATTTAAAATGCCTCTTGATTTGGACCATTTTTCATTGTGCTTTTGCATCAAAATGATGACAATTTTTACTCTTCTGATCCGCATTATGCATAGACTTTATTAGGTCTTACTCTTCTTTTACCCTTGCCCTAATGGCATCCAATTTACTACATTGAAAGGCATTATCCCACAATATTATTCATTGACCAAAATCATTCGAACAGTTTTATTTAGCTCTGTCTCCATTCCATGAGTTCTTAGACTGTTACTGCTTTATTTCACAGTCACTTGAATCAGATAGCCTCAAGAATTTGGTTAATTCATCTGTGGGGCAAATAATAAAAGGATTCAAAGCCCCTTTTATCCCTTGAAGGCTTAAAAATTCTACAACTTTACATTATGAATGATGCTGGAAGGTATGCCTTCCCCATTAATGTCCACTCACATCAGATTCTTCAGTCAAACTGATATAACTGCTACCTATTTGTTCTTCTTTTAATGCCACAAGCTGCTTTCTTTACAAGTTCTACTACAAAAGAAAGAATAAGTAGAATATCTTTAAAAAAGATGATCAAAGATGGCCTTTCAGAAATGAAATTTGGAAAAAGAAGAACGATATAGGCACCTTCATGCTAAGAGCATATTCTATTTCATGGTAGTGTGACCGATATGTGACCACTATTTTGCTTTTGAGACCTTCCCAGTTGCAGCAGGGTCAAACCAAGCCAACGGTTGATAGAGAAAGGTGTTTTATAATTAAGGCTTGGATTTTCCCTATCTTCTTCCTTCCATGGATTATAATATCTCCAATATTCTGATATCTAATTCGTCTACATGGAGACCCGTAGAGTGATTTTCCTTAATATTTTTCAGGAACCAAAACAAATCATTTTGGTTTATCCGCCTTCGTCAAGCAGAGATTCGAGATGAAAAGAAACAGGAGCTAGCCAAACATCAGAGAATATATTTGATCCAACAAATTATAAGCGAGAAGATGGTAGTTAGGTATATCATGACCTATGTGTTTCCACAATCGTGACATCATTTGCAAAAAGATGAGTTCTCAATTATGCGCTTTTACATGGGTTTCCCCATCATTACGAAGTTTGATTAGTTAATTAATAATTATAAAGAAATAGGCAGAAAGAATGAGCTAATCCATGTGGGTTTAGGTGTAACCTTGGCAAAAACACTTCTCCGCATAGGCAACATCCCACCATAAAGATCGAAATATCTTTATCTTTATTATATTTAGTATAGAATATTTTTAAAAGATATGTATGCTTCACATTAACGGGTTTTTTTTTTTCATACGTGATTTAGCATTAACCACTGCCATTATGGTCTGTTTGAAAAGAAAGAAAACGTGGGAAAATTTTAGCTGGATGGGTTCTTTTTGGCACAAATTAGTATGTACTGGCAGATCAATTGTTTTATTGGAATCGATCCATCAAAATCCCATCTGAACAGGAGAAATCATCAGGAAGTTGCAAGGTGTGGAGAGAATTGCTTCAGAGGCAAGCAACTGATTGGTGCTTCCTCTATTCTCCAAATTTCCCATGTCCATTTTTTGCAGATTCTTTTTAAAAAGGTTTAAGATAGTAATCAAAGTCAATATACTACACGATAGTATTAATCAATCAAAGGATGAAAGGTTTTTAGTGGAAGGTGATTTCCAAGAAGCATTCGGCATCAAAAGTATTTCAGGCACTTTTGAAACCAAATCAACCTATTCTTCATATCTGTAACATAGTTAATAGGGCTAGAGTCTGCCTCTTTTCTTTGCTCAAATTTGAACTCAATCAATAGTTAAAGAACAATTACTGTTCCAAATTCGGCGACCGAACATATTCTAAAATTTTCTATGTATCGAGTTGTTTACATCATCAATTTGTGTGCCATACATATAAAAAGATTAACGCTTTCTTCCTCTTTTCTTCTCTGGTTTAATTTTCCTCCCATGTGATTCACAGTGTGGGGTTCACGATAAAGTGGCAATATCTTTGAAACCAGCTGATAGTGATATAGTCGTTTAATTTCTACCAAGTCAACTGCATCTAATAACTTTAATCTCTATGGATAAACACACAGCAGAGAGTCTCAGCAGATAATCTGGCAATTAACGTATTTACTATTTATAAATTTTCATGATACATTTTGATTTAACAGTTACCAAACTCTCATACTATATATAGGATTGATGCTCTTGAATGAGGCATACCTCAGGAAACGAACTCGAAACCTTTTTCTTGCATATAGACGAGCCTATGGAGTATTACTTCCTTAGACACTCATTTCTTCTTCATCTGTCGCTTTTGTTTTCCTTAATTTCCAGTTCCTGTGTCCATGGAACAGAGTTCAGCATCCCAAGGCTAGGAGCACTTCGGAGAAAAGTAGGAAGTGAACCCGAACTCACATCTACTTTTTCATCAGTTTCCAGTGATTTTGAGACCCTTTTTCACAACCAGACACTTGATCACTTCAACTACAAACCAGAAAGCTTTACTACTTTTCCACAGAGATATGTGGTCAATTCTAAGCACTGGGGAGGCGCAAACACTAGTTCACCGATTTTGGTGTATTTTGGTGCAGAAGAGTCATTAGATTATGATTTAATGGGTATCGGTTTTCTGACTGATAATGCCCCTCGTTTCAAGGCTTTACTAGTATATATTGAGGTAAAATTAATTATATCCTTCCTCTTACTCTTCTTTTTCTCCCTTTTGCCTGTTCTAAAGGTCTTTGGAGACTTACTCAGAAACTATATAACATTCTTGGCAGCACCGGTTCTATGGGAAATCGATACCATTCGGATCAAGGGAAGCAGCTCTGAAGAATGCCAGTATTCGGGGTTATTTCACCTCAGCTCAAGCTATAGCGGATTATGCGGCCGTTATTCTTCATGTAAAGAAAACATTCTCCGCGAAGAACTCTCCGGTAATTGTCATTGGAGGATCATATGGAGGAAGTAAGTGACTTAAGCCGCGGCCTTATCTATCAGGGTTAACAGAAAATGGTTTTGTTTGGTCTATGATCATATATACTCTTAATTCATAATTTTCTTGTATTTTGCAGTGCTTGCTGCATGGTTTCGGCTTAAATATCCACATGTTGCCCTTGGAGCTCTTGCCTCCTCAGCTCCAATCCTTTACTTTGATGACCTCGCACCACAAGTTGGTTACTACGCAATTGTCACCAAAGATTTCAAAGTATAATATCGAAATTCCAATTGATTTGATTTGGGTTCTTTTTTCTTCTCACAAAATAAAACCGGTTCTTTTTCTCTTCACATCCTTTTAATGTAGTTACAAAATGTTCTAAATGGACAGGAAACTAGTGAAAGCTGTTATGAAACCATTCGAAAATCCTGGGATGAAATTGAGAAAGTTGCTTCCAAGTCCAATGGTCTTTCAATACTCAGCAAGAAATTCAAAACTTGCCAGTAAGTAAAGTAGCACTCGATCTTATTTTCAATACGTCATGATTTACGTTAAAGCATCAATAAAAAAACTATTCGCTTATGTCTTTTCTTCTTGTTCAGAAAATTGAAGAGAACTTTTGATCTTAAGGACTATTTAGATTCAATATATTCCGAGGCGGCTCAATATGATCATCCCCCCAATTATCCCCTTAACATTGTCTGTGGTGGCATTGATGGAGCTCCTAAACGTACTGATACACTTGGCCGGATATTTGCCGGTGTTGTAGCTTATATGGGAAACAAATCATGCTATGACATCAACGAGTACAATCATCCAACTGAAACATATATGGGGTGGAAATGGCAGGTGAGACTTAACTAAATCATCATTGTATTCATTCATATATGTAATCCCCTTAGCTCTTTACGGTGTATTGGGGTCGATTATAAAACATAGCAGTCTAGATTTTAAGAATGGCTTAATACATAAAATAACCTTTGAACTTATACAAAATTGTCGTTTTGGTCCTTCAACTTTTAATTTAGAATTTTTTACTCTCAAATTTTTATTTTGTGCACAAAATAGCACTTGAACTTAAACAAAATTTTCGTTTTGGTCCTTCAACTTTTATTTTGAAATTTTTTGCCCTCAAGCTTTTATTTTGTGTACAATATAGCCCTTGATGCTGACGTGACCCAATGAGAAAATTCTCCGTGTCAATATATAATTAGGCCATATTAGCATCACTACAAGAAAAATGGCCGATTCCACACAAATTTTCCGTGGGTATTAGGTGCTTGGAAAAATTTTTTCTGCAGAAAAGAATGTTTTTTAAATATAAATTTTTTGTAGGAATCGGTCATTTTTCTTGTAGTGCATCAAGGGTTGCATTGTACACAAAATAAAAGTTCGAAGGTCAAAAATTTTTAAAATAAAAGTTAAAGGGCCAAAATGATAATTTTGTACAAGTTCGAGGGCCAAAAATTCCAAAATAAAAGTTAAAGGGCCAAAACGACACTTTTGTACAAGTTCGAGGGCTATTTTGTGTATTAAGCCTTTTAAGAATAAAATGAGCAAAAAATTGAGATTTTCATTAAACTTATAGCTAAGCCTAGGTATGTTATCTCGAATTGAAAATGAAAAAACACTATGAAGTTTCATCAAATTTGAATTATTAAATGATAGCACTAGTGGTAGGGCTAGATTCCTGAAATGATATCTCATTGGTTGTTAATGCCACTAACCTTCCTTTCTCACGATTGCATGCAATGAACTTGATTACTTTACATGTTGATCTCTTTTACAGACATGTAGTGAAATGGTGATGCCAATAGGCCACGGCAACAATGATTCTATGTTCCCACCAGCACCATTCAATCTGAACATCTTCATAAGGAAGTGCAAGAGCTTATTTGGTGTCCAGCCTCAGCCACATTGGGTGACAACTTACTATGGAGGCCATGTCTGTTTATTTCTTCATCCCTTTTTAAATCATTTTTCGACAGTAGCCCTGATATAATATTAGCTTTTATCAATCCTTCCACCTAACCCCTAAAGTATTGGAACATTATGCAGGACTTAAAGTTGATTCTCCATAGGTTTGCCAGCAACATCATTTTCTCTAATGGCCTTAGAGATCCTTACAGCAGCGGCGGGTAGAGGAATCGAAACTCATATTCATTTATATGATCATTTGCAATTGATTATTGACATAGCTTAGTGATAACTTCCATCTTGTCACAGGGTGTTGGAGAACATATCAAATAGTGTTGTTGCAGTCTATACGGTCAATGGTACTTCTCTTACAATATAGTACATGTTTCCGTTTCTGTCACATCAAAATATATGCACTTACATTAACTCGTTTGAACTATTTTTACAGGGTCTCATTGCTTGGATATACTACCAGAAAGGACAGGTGATCCACACTGGTTGGTCAAGCAACGAAAAACCGAAGTTCAGATACTGGAGGGCTGGATTGCAAAATACTACACTGATCTGAATGAGTTCAGGGATAGAACCAGAGTCTGATCATGATATGAGCTGCTCTCTGATGAAAGAGAATAAATCAAGCGGCCATATCAGGCAATGTTGAATATGAAAAATACTGTACTGTAAGGATAATCTTTGCTATATCTAAGAATCCAAATAGCTAGGCTTATATCAGCAGGCTACTGGCATTTTACTATAGTCAATTATGAATGAGATACTATCAATTATTTTTATATGCATACGAGATCTCATTACAAGGACTCCACCAAACCATAATGACACATCAGAACTCCTACACATTTGCTTACATTTGGCTGTGTTTGTGAGGGGAATTTGGAAAACATTGTCACCACTTTGATAAACAGAGATTATGATTTATAATCAAATTTTAAACAAATGGTTTATTTATTCAGGCACATATAGTTGTTGGAACCTAGTATGTTCAATTTGGGTGGTATGCTACCCCTCTTCAGGACCACTAGGAAATATATATATTGATATGTATCCATTTGGTAGGCCAGCATAAGGGCACTCTTATCCAATGCCCCCAATAGCCAAAAGTGGAGTCCCCAGTTCAACTATAATAACTTCCACTCAATTTATTCCTTTTCTGCAAGCTTAGGGTCAGGGCATCTGCAAAGGAAAAGAAAAGAAGAAGCTGCAGAAAGTGTGCAAAGCATCTGATCATTTATAAACTTTTGTATACAAGAAATGGGTAAGTTAAAGAACAAATAAAAACAAAACATGGAATGACTTTTTGTAATGATGATGGCAAATGTGGAAGATGGAGCTCAAAAACTTTGATCATTTCAAAAGACCTCGATGCATTTAAGCACATGGCCCTCCAATAGATATAGTGTTGCTGGTCATTTGGGCTACAAAAGCAATTCAGTGGCGCATTTGCAGGCGTGGCCATTATATGTGTATCTTCTTTAATCTTTCGGTTCTCTCTCTCAGCCTCTCTTTTTAAGTCCGTATCCGTATATACATGAACCCGGATTAGGAACGAGACCCTGCCACCCTCTGGGCTTATATTGGTATGTTCTTGGTTAATGAGGCTATACATCGATTAAGAAGCCAGACTGTTATAAGATTGCACTAAAATTGATTTCATGTTCCCCGTTTGGGGTTTTAAGAAGCTCGATTCCAAATTAATGGGAGCCATTATTGTTACCGGATACCAATAGAATTATACCGAAAAGCTTCATTTGATGTTAAGCCCCATAGATAAAGTTTCAGGCATATGGGCTCAGAAATTAAATTGGGCCGTTACAGAAAAGAATAATTGGGCCTCATTACATTTGTGACCCAAATGCGAAACAACTCAGCTTCCTGTTTTCGTTGGGCCCAAAATACATTTCCCGTCCACAGTCCTATGGCTAGAAGTTGAAAAAGCAAAGTGTAATCTCGGTCGGAAATCGAACAGAAATCTGATCTGAAACGAAGATCGAAAATGTGGAGAGTAAATCGAGTTATAAACAAAGCAAGACCTTCGATTCGCAAAGAACTCGTAAAGCATGAAGAAAAGCTGTATCCTTTCCCTCCTCAGCATTTCGCTCGAAAATCCTCCAATCGCTTCCTCGACATTTACCAGGCAATTCTCCCCCTTTCACTTCAAATAAAACCCAAAAGAATGAATTTGAAGTTAAATTTTTTACTTTTTTATTACTATTAATTTTATGCAGCTTGGGAACAAAGAAGCGATCGCGAAAGAACGAGCAAGACTGTAAGTTTAGGTTTTTCTTCTCAATTTTACTCTATTAGTGATTTTTTTGATAAATTTGAATGCGAAATTTTGGTTTAATTTGATTTAGGGCAGTAAGGATGAAATGAATAGAGGATATTTTGCAGATATTTCTGAGCTAAAACAGAATGGTGGTAAGGTATTAACTCATTTATTCATTGAAAAAAATGAATTATGGTAAATCATTTGAAAATCTGTGAAGATTTATTCTATTACACAAATTTTGCTGACTTTTTAGCAAAAAGAAAGTTACTTTCTCAGAAGGCTTTATTTCTTGGAACTAATACTGCTGGTTTCTTTGCAGATTGCTATGGCAAATAAGATATTAATTCCGGCAATGGCGGCTGTGAAGTTTCCTGGCTTAGAAGTGACATACTCTGATGGCAGAACATTAAAGCTGCCGATTTCTTGTAGTGAAAATGGGGTTGATTCTGACAAGTTGCCTGCCCCTAATGCTTCTTTAGTCTGTCTATCATTTAGAGCAAGCTCACAGGTATGAATTCCTTTTTCCATGTTTGTTTGGGACCAATTTTCTGCATTTTGAAACAATGTTATCTTATGCATCTTATTTGTGCATTCCTTGGCAGGGAATGATTGATTCTTGGAGCAAGCCTTTTTATGAAGCCTACAGTGAATCGAAGAATGTTCATTTATATGAGGTTATACACTTCTAACTCAGAGATTCATTCTAATGCTTTTAATCTTTTTGAGCGTATGGTGGATCAGCTTTTCTTAATTTTCCAGAGCTAGAATTAGTGGACTGCATGCATCTGTAACTCATAAAAGTTAAAGAGAAGAATAGAGAACTAATTTGAGTATGTTTCTGACCTTTCTAATTGATATTACCAGAGAATATGAGCTTCAAGTGTCAAATAAGCTTATACTTATACAAACCATTGTTTATTCATTAACTGAACTCTAGTTATGGAATTGATAGGTGGCTGATTTCATGTCTTAGATAGTTATTTGGTGATGAAACTCTGTATTGGAGAGTTGTATGCTACTAAACAATGGTATATTTTATGGTATCAGGTGTCATTTATAGACTCATGGCTCTTACGTCGGAGTCTAATTAAACGGCTGCTCCTTCGAACTTTGAGGAAATCTAATGATGGAGAGAAGGACACTCTCCAGAGGCATATTGTTTATTCATTCAGTGATCATTATTACTTTCGAAAAGAACTTCAGATACTGAACCTTCTAACTGGGTACTCAAACCTTCTAATATCTTAGTGTATAACATTACAATCCATGCAACTCTATTAGTCTGAAATTTGTCATTATTGATTTGAAGGTACGTATTCCTGCTTGACAAATTTGGTAGAGTAAGATGGCAAGGGTCTGGTTTGGCAACACAAGAGGAATTGTCGTCACTTATTTCTTGCACGACACTTCTTCTGGAGGAGAAAGGTAGACCAGCATGTTGTAGATACTGTAATAATCTTAATGCTTTGGGTTAGTCTCCATTTTCACATTCAAGTGATGCCTGTTAGAAATTGAGGATGTGCATGATTTTTAAACATGATTCTATTTTCTATCTTCTGCTTTCTGATTCAGAAAGGAAATGGTCTTTTTAGAAAATGGAACTCTGTAATGGCAGAAAACTGATAAATGTTGTATTTGAAGATTTTAACTATTCTCCATGAAATAAAGTAGGTGATGAGAAACAAAACTTGTTTTCTTTTTGGTCCACTCACCGAATGCATTTGCTAAAAATAAAGAAACACAAAATAAGTATAGAAAATGTGTCTGCAACAAAAGCACAGCTGAAGCCTGTAGGTTTTCCTTTTGGGAGAGTGAAAAGCAGTAGTCCTTGTACCATTGTCTGTTTTGATTCAGCTTCCTTCTTTTATTCTTTTATATTCTAAACAATACTGATACCAATCAGCACATAGAGTAGAGAGTAGTGAGACTATATTGGACCGCGTCTTCTTTAACAATATCCATTTTGATATTCCTTGCAGATGCTTTAGCTTGTAGGAAAGCAGCTTAGCAGTTACTCTTGACACAAACGGCTGAAGAACTTTTACAGTTTGAGAAACCTCAAATTTTTGTTGCAGAATACCTTGCCACCTCGTTGTTAAGTTTTTCGAAGGAACTGATGTAGAGTTGAATGAACTTTTTTTAATTGTCAGATCCTTGGAATAAAATGCCTTAATCTCTTCAAGAGTGTAGAGATAAAAGTTTTCACTTCGAGATTTCACAACTATTGATCTTTCTAATGAGACAGAGAAGCAGTTCCAACTTCCCACAAAAGTTGATTTGTACTGATTCCAAATTTTCGCTATGTTATTATGGGAGCCTTTTTTTTTTTTTCCTTTTTTTCATTTCCTAATATTGTTATGGAACCCTTGTGATTGGTGGAGGAACAAGGAGAGAGTTTTAGTCATGGCAAAGCAGCGATTCTCTTTTCTTTTTTGTCTTTTAACTAAGGGGGCGATTGGTAGTATACACATTAAAATTTTGCATGCAAAGTGATCAAAATTTTGCATGCAAAGTGATCGTAGGTAAACTGTAGAGATGCAATCACTTTGCATGTAAAATTACATTATATTGTTTGATTAGATGTGTAATCTATTTTTAAATTGCATATGGAGTGTTTGTAGTGTTTGGTTTAGAAAATAATTTTATATGCAATTTAAAAAGTAAATGACTAAATTATTATTTAGTTAGTTTGTAATTTAAAAAGTAAATGACTTAATCATGGGTATTTTGTAATTTTACATTTAGATAGATTTTGTATCCATTGTGCAAAGTATTTCGTCACCTTCCTCCCATATAAAGTATTTTACATGGTACAATGTAAAATGGTTAAAAAAAATATCTTACAGTTTGCATTAAAAAAATTATATCAAATAGTGAAAACACTTTGTAGTCGTATACTTTACATGTGAAGTGTTTATTTTGTATCATACCAAACGTCCCCTAAGGATATCTTGATGTCTATGATTCAAGATTAATTCCTTTTAAGTCGGGTTAACTCATTATGGGATAAAGTTTTCTAATAATAGTTGTTTCCATTCACAAAACTCAAACTCGATATCTTATTTAAGGAAAATGAATATAAAAAAACTTTGAACTAAGTAATTGGTGGTGGCAATTGACAAAGCATCAATTCTAGGTGGCAAGAAAATTGTCTTTTCTGTCATTTTGTTCTCTATGCTAAAAGGAATGGCCCATTAAGCCAGGAGTTTAGCGGTACTGTTTATTTATGGAGCCCACTGAATACACCAAACAGTTGAGAGGCCCACAAACCAGGATAATCGTTTCTCAGGATAAGAAGCCCACCAGTCATTCGATCACAGACATTTCCGATTATCCATATTAGTGTCTTCTACATATATTTTATTTATTTATGAAAGAAAAATAAAGGTATCCTCAAAAACTGCCAAACAGTTGAGAGCTATCGCATGGTTTCCTTGCTTATAATACAGAGATGAAAAAGGATAAGGGTGATGATTTACCAAAAAAAAAATAATAACTATATATATATATATATATATATATATATACACACACACATGAGGAGAGCCCCATATATTAAAGTTTTGAATTCCCTCTCTAGCCAAATTGATTAGGGATTGAGAAATTTATGCAAGAGGTTTCAGGTTAGAAATCTCTCATTTTTTAAGTAGGCTCTTTTCCCAATTTTCTATGTACAAAAAATAAATTTTAGTTTTACATCCTTCATATAACTCGATGTATGTTTAATATTTTAACAATCTGACTGTTGAATTTAATGATATATTCCAATCTATCATGCACGTAAAATTTTAAGTCAATCAATATTTTTATTATATCAATCTAAACTCTTAATATTTTTTAATATTTTTAATATATATTTAACATTAAAAAATTCTATCACAATGTTAGACATTTTAAATTAATTTGAAATTTTACATGTTTAATGTATGTGAATAGAACATAAAATTTAACAGTTGATTTAATCAAATTTTTATGGTACATTAGATTATGAAATGATGTAAAACTCTTAATCTTACATCGGATGTAAAATGACTCCTCTTCGTGTACACATATATATTAATCTTAAGACTTACTACTCTTTTCTTTTCCATTTGTTTTAATTTTTATTCTTATTTTATTTATTTCTTTGAAAAAAGAAAGAAAAAAAATGAGTGGATGCCAGAAAAAAAATTGATTGGATGCCATTTCTCTTGCAAGGAAAGTTGAGCATAAGCGAGTGAAGAGACCTCAAGAGAGCATGGTATATCTCATATCCAGTGCCACAAGTCATAGATAAAGTATAACCTTAGCTCAAAGTCTTCTACAGTGAACTTTATGAATATTCATCCATTTGTTAAATGCAATTTATTGACATTAACTAAAAAGAGAAGGAAAAAAAAAGTCATAGCATATATATCAGCACCGATATATTACATTAATTTTAATTGGATGATTATAAGTTAATTAATTAATAATCCAAGTCAAAACAGTTAGCTTGGACCATGTAAAAAGGTGTAACAAAGAAAAAGTCCGTAAACTTTTTTGTCAATGAGAAATGCTTATATAGCTCTAGCTATTTAGGCCGGTGAAAGCTGAATAAATTAATAATACTAGAAACAATAAATTTTTCTCATATAAACCATTGAGCCCTAATTATATATCGACCCATCAGACCATATCTTCAATATGATCTGTGCAAGTTAATTTATATACATTGATCATATACAAATTAAAGAATTCGTTTAAAATTTTGATTAGATAATTAATTCGATTAAAATCCAAATCCTAATCGCCTCTCTTCATATAAATTATATATGCGATCATCAAAATGCGCATGGTGGTGCTTAGCCACTAATAATTCTAATTAATCCCCACTCCCTTTCCCGTTCATGCTTCTGTCATTTGATGTCGAACGAGGGAAATTAATTTATAATATGAATCGGGAACCTTCTCATTTTTTCTAGCTCGGTTGTTGTTGGAAGAACACACGTACAATGTTGCTGCAATTTTAACCCTAAAGTTTTCCCAAATATAGTACTTAATTAGAGATAATACAATATGATTTAGGTTTTTAATTTGAAAACTTTACATTCAAGTTTATATATGGATAAGAGTCGTAATTAGGTTTAATTAGCAGATCATCATAAAGATGATGACTGTTTCCTAATGATTTAATTAGTTTTTGCAGAGACTATTTAATATTCAAAGCTTAGGTAAGTAATGACGGAATTATTTATATTTGTCTAGTCTTGTTAATTAGTCTTTAATTACCATTCGAATGTGGTTTAATTTGTAACATATGTATGCCATATGTGTATAGCCTCATTGACTATATATATATATATATATATATATGTTTAAGAGTATTATAATTTAATTTTATTTTGAATTTTTTGATGTCTTTCCTTCTAGACGTGTATCGTTTCTTTGGAATGATCTGTTCATATAGACAGGTGGTATTCGAAACTTCTACATAAAATTTTCAAACCGACAAATTCAACAAAGGATATATTATATGTCATCTAATTAAATAATTAATAATTTGATTGCTATATATAGAGAGAAGAAAACATGTGGTCTCTATAAAACAAATGATGATCATAATAATTTTTCAAAAAAAAAAATGATGATGATGATCATAATAATATGATATAAAGGACCCCTTAGCTAATTTGACCGGTTGTCTGGAAAGCAAACTCATTACGAGCAAATCAATCATAATCACGTAGAAGTAGATCATGTTATTTTCTTTAACCCCCCCTTCACCAAGTCGCCACTTGTATTTATTTCTGCTTTCAAGCGATTGTGATTTATGAGGTGAAGGTTTTATTTATTTCATTCAACTTTGAATAAATTAGGTTCAGGTGTTAGAATTTTTCAAAGAATAATACTTTTCATTATTTTCCATGAAACAGAAACATACCCGAAGGAAAAAAAATTTGTGAATTTAAAATTTTTATTAATATATAACATATTCAAGACAAAGGGACTCAAATGGAAAAACATTATTCAAAATAGAACTTTCCCTTTACCAAAAAAGATAAATAAATAAAACTTTCCCATGCATTGTTAACTAAAGGGAGAGAAAGAAAGAAACATCAACTCAAACATGTCCATGAAAATTAAAAAAGAAAAAAGATTTAGAAGAAATAAAAAATAATGATTCGATAAAGTAAAAGGAACAAATCTGAACTTTGACCCTTTCAAGTGTATATTTTAGCTTAGGGTTTTATGCCCTAAGCTAAACAATATTGCAATATATATACCTTACTTTTTAGGTCACCTTTGCTATACGGAGTCCGTAACGGGAGCTGTACTTTGAAGCCCTGTTTGTCTTGCGGCTCTTTGGCACGGTCAAAGCCATTGCTTAGGAAAACCAACTCAATTATTCCGTCAAAATTTCACACCAAAATTGAAAATGAGATACAAATAGCCCCAACTTTTTACATTGCATTGCCAAACATGTCCTTCGAATTCTTCCTCAATCTTCATCCCATGGCACGCAAAGCTCACCAAATCAAAATGAAAAAGTGAAGGGCACATAGGGATAGATTAGTCATCTTAAGAAACGCCATGGCACCTTTGTCATTAAGGAACAAAAAGAGGGATAGTTTAATCGAAACGTGGCCTCTATATATATATATATATAGTTTTCTCCTTTCTCCTTTTTTAAACCGACCAAGTAAAGTAAAATGGGAAACAAATAATTGTGCATTGGGGTTTGATAAAGTTGGAAGTATTACTAGTAGACTGGTACCGGTACCCCCTTCTCCCAAAAAAGGAGGGAAAAAATGGTGCAATGTTGTGCTATCCTCCATTTCAAAAGCGTTTTTGTTTAGTGGGAAGTTATGTTTATTTTAGCTTTTTTTTTTTGAATGAATGGTGGGATTTGGGGTGCCTTTTGTGTTCCAAGGAAAAATTTGCCCCACAAATTGTAGGCAAAGAAAGATTGGGTTTTAGTTGGTAGGGTCATTGTCATTGATACTTCAATTTTTCCTTTCATCTTCATTTAAATCGGAAATTTAATTACTTCCTTATCATTGTTGTATTGTGACTTCACAAAGCAATTTATGAGTTATAATCTTGGGCTATAGGAATTTTGAAAAGACCATGAATTAAATGAAGTGTCTCTCCAAATATTGTTACTTTAACTCTTTCTGGAACTACTTTCCTTACATATATTTCCTAAAGTTAATTCAACTACTATATATAGAAGAAAGTCGGTACACATTTGGCATTATTTTTTTTTGCCTAAATCTAAAGTCTTTCATCCTGTTCATGGACAACAATGTTATAAAGCTTTTAGAAACTTTAATTAAAGTAAATCATGTTAATTGAAGTCAAGATCTTCTTTAAAGTTTATGGATTTACCTTTTTTTTTCCTCCATTTGGTGAATGTATGAAATTAATTAATTTCTTTTACACTCACATTATTTTCTTAATTACTAGTGGTTAATTATATGGTATAGATATAAGCCTGTCTACATAATTATTATTAATAAAAACAAAAAAAAAAACAAAAGCACCATATCTTAGTGGAAGATTCTTTATATTGTATAAAAATAAAGCCCATTTGGAAAAAAATAAATAAAAGGCGTCCGAAATACGCACATGATGTTAGCTCACCCAACAAGAACAAAGAAAAAAAAAAAGTAAATACCTACCTACCTCTAAATAAGTCCCATTATTATAAAAATTAAAATAATTATAAAGAAAAGCATTATAAACTTTTTTTCTGCTCATAATAGTATTAATTAATAATAATATGATGATATAAGTATAGTATGTAGATATATTTATTTTAAAAAAATAATTAATGAAATATCTATATATCCTGAATAAATATGCAACGTAACGTAATCCATGTCTTGTTCAAACTTCAAAACTCGTGTTATCATCGTCTTCTCTGTCTTTTGCTTTCTCTCAAACTTTCCTCTATGTTCCCTGACCCAAACTCGTTCCTTCAGAATCTTCGTCTTCAAATTCTCTTCCTTCTTGTTTTCTAGTCTGTCATAAATTTTCCAACTTTATCTCTCCCAAGTTTCCCATCTTTTTTAGGGACACCGGACACATTAAAGTTTAAAGAAAAGAGAAGGAAAGGAAATAGTACTACGAAGTTTTGTAAGACAGACTAAAATGGCGGCGGTTTTTCCCGCCTGGGTTATGATGACGGTCTTCGTCTTGGAGGCTGCGGTGGTTAAGGGTGGTTTTCCGACGAGTTTGCAGCTGGAGAGAAGGATTCCTCTGGCGAGTCATGAACTCGAGCTGAGTCGACTCATAGAACGCGATAGAGTCAGGCACGGGAGGTTGTTGCAGTCCTCAGGTGGTGTCGTCGATTTCCCTGTTCAAGGAACCTATGATCCGTTTCTTGTTGGGTAAATGAATTCCAATCAAAATTGTTTAAAGAACTCTTCCTTTATCATTTCTCTTAAATTTTGTTTGAGTCTGGACCTGGGTTTTGGTTTTGGATCATGGGCTTTTTGAATTTGTATAAAAAAGTTCAATTTTTTTGGTGGATGCTCTGTTTCTGGTATTTGCCGTGTTCAAATGAAGTTATCAGTATTATTAGCTTCTTTCTCTGTTCCTCATTTCTTTTGTTAAAGTTTGGTTTTTTATTTATTATTTTTCTCTTGGCCTTTGTAAAAGTTGGTTAAGTCTATCTCTTTCTTTTCCTTTCTCTAACGGCTATGAGGCAGTCTTCCTTCCTTTTCCTTTTCCTTTTCTATGTTTTACCAAATGGTAGTAATGCTTTTTCTGTTTCTCTTTGATTTTGCTTTGCTTTGGCGTTTGTCTTCGTTTTCTTTTTAATTCTACTGATCTGTTTTCTTTTTGATTTGTTTATAGACTATATTATACAAAATTACAAATAGGATCCCCTCCAAAGGAATTCTATGTACAGATTGATACTGGAAGTGATGTTTTATGGATAGGTTGCAATTCCTGCAATGGTTGTCCTCAATCTAGTGGACTTCAAGTAAATTCACTTTTCCTAATGTTTGTTTTTATGCTTAAATTATTTTCAATTTTGTAACGTATTGGAACAAAAGGACTTGAGCTGCTGTGTTTTGGTTGCAGATTCAACTTAATTTGTATGATCCTGGTAGCTCAACAACAGCTTCATTAGTCTCATGTTCAGACCAAAAATGTAGTGCAGGAATCCAATCAGCAGATTCTGGCTGTTCAGGTCAGAGCAATCAATGCAGTTACACATTTCAGTATGGAGATGGTAGTGGAACATCAGGCTATTATGTATCGGATTTGTTGCATTTTGATACAATTCTTGAAGGATCTATGACCTCTAATTCTACGGCTCCCATTATGTTTGGGTGAGCTGAATAGACTTCTTCAATGTTAAGATACTATTTGCATGTTTTTAAAATAGTTTATTTGATTAGAAATCGAATTTGTTGGCTTAAATTGTGGAGTGTTAAACAGGTGTAGTGTGCTACAGACTGGGGACTTGACAAAGTCAGATAGAGCTGTTGATGGAATCTTTGGGTTTGGGCAGCAGAGTTTGTCTGTAATATCACAACTTTCATCACAGGGAATAACACCAAGAGTGTTTTCCCACTGCTTAAAAGGAAGTAATGGTGGTGGTGGTATTCTTGTTCTTGGCGAGATTTTGGAGCCGAATATCGTTTATACTCCACTTGTCCCATCACAGTATGCTCAATTTCCTTTCTTGTTTTTATCTCATTGCGGTAGCTCTGGTTTGTTCTATCTATCATTTCTGTTTGTGGTCCCTGCGTATTCTATTTCTTTTTAGTATGCCTTATTTAGTTGTTTCAGAATCGAATCATTTTCCTGTTTCTAGTTTGAAATTTTCCTCTCTTAATTTATAATAACTGCATGGACTTAGTCATATTTAAGAGCTTTGGAGGAGAAAGCATGATAGAAACAAACTGCAAATAAAGTCGGAATTTGTTATATCTTCAACAATTCATCTTTTTGTTGTTTAGACTTACTGTTCCTTTTGATTGTTGGCTGATAGCTTTCCATATTTGTAAAGCAAAAGTATTTGTTTCTTTCATGATATAAAATGGCACAAATCAGATTAGACACACCAATTTTAGACTTGGCTTATTTGGAGGTGCTTCTTCACTATTGTACTGATAATTATCTAACTTCACAAGTTCAGCTGATTCTGATAGTCGAAATATTTATCTTCTTCCTATGACTGAGGCATTGCCTCACTTATAGACTACCCTCCAAAATAGAGGCCCTAAATTGAAATCCCCCTTACCGAGGCTATGATCTAAGCAAAAAAATAAAAACTTATCTCTGCTTGTTTGATAATATGCTCTTTACAATTGGAATAAGTAACCTGATGACAATTTGATTCACCATTCTTGCACCACTGAAATTACAGGCCTCACTACAATCTTGATCTGAGGAGCATTTCAGTTGGTGGACAAGTTTTATCAATTGACCCATCGGTATTTTCTACGTCAAGCAACCAAGGAACGATAGTTGATTCTGGGACAACTTTAGCATACCTAGCTGATGAAGCTTATGATGCTTTTGTCAGCGCTGTAAGTATTGAGCTAGGTTTTAATGATGCTTGAAAATTATTGAGGAGACTCATCTTTATGAAAGTTATTCTTTTCACCTGCTAAGTTTGTCTTTCTATTTAATGCACAAGTACAATATTATCGTGAGGCATGCATTTAACACTTTAAATTATTCTCTTGTTGTACAGATCACGAACGCTGTTTCACAATCTGTGCGCCCTGTTCTTTCCAAGGGAAATCAATGCTACCTGATAACCTCTAGGTTGACTTCCCATAGATATTATATCTTGCTTGTTGTTTCCATCAAGTGTTCAAGCTTCTAAGATTATTGTAACTGACTTTATGTTAACATTCTGTTCAGTGTAACTGACATATTCCCTCAAGTTAGTCTGAACTTTGCTGGTGGGGCATCCATGATTTTAAATCCTCAGGACTATCTTGTACAGCAGAATTCTATTGTAAGTCATCTGAAGCTGCGGACATGCATACATAGATTTCCATCTACTTTTATTTTCTTTTCTAATTGTTGGGGATCTCTAAGGTTTTCTTAATGTGGACAAATTGTTGGATGGGTACCTTCAGCTGGTTCTGTAAATTTGTCTCCTTTAACCTTTATCAGTATATGGTGGATTCTATAATAATTAGCTGCTTGGTTTGTTACTTATGTTCCTTGCCTTATGTTCTTTCATCATTTTTGTTTCTTTATTCACTGCTTCTGTCTAATCATTAGCCGATGTGTCAAGTGCAAAGTGGAAGTGTATTGAAACAAGCTTTTAAAATTTAACTATAGTCTGAATAAAGATCCTTCTTTCTGCATCTTTGTCATGTTGTTTCTTTTCCATATCCTAATTTTCTGAATGGGAGGCTTGACTTTGATTTTTACAGGGTGGTGCGGCAGTTTGGTGCATTGGCTTTCAGCAAATCCGGGGTCAAGGGATAACAATTTTAGGAGGTATATTTCCTCTGAAAAGAATGTTTTGATTGATTGGAATGTACTTAGTGTGTAGACCTTACAAAATTTTGTGCCTTCTAGAAAGTGATTTTCTTTCTTAAAGCTCTGATTTGAACAATTAGCTATTCATGGCTGTAAGACTACCTTGTGCATGAGATTTTAGTGCTTTGATCACTTAGCTGGATGAATTTTGCCTTCTTGAGCAACTCAGATCAAAATTTCACTATCTTCTCTTTTTGCAGATCTTGTTCTAAAAGACAAAATCTTTGTTTATGATCTGGCCAATCAACGGATTGGATGGACCAACTATGACTGTAAGTGAAAATTTAAACTAATTTTGATAAAATTCACATTACCGGTTGGCATGCCATTTGATTTTATATTGAGTTTCCATTGACTCTGAATTTGCTCCATTGTGTACTTGTGATTAGGTTCATTGTCAGTCAATGTCACTGCAAATGTTAACACCGGAAGAACTGAATTTGTCAATGCGGGGCAGATGAGCAATGACGGTTCACCACGGCATCAACCAAGGAGCACAATAGCTTTACTTCTATATATATTTATGCTTGCCAGTTTACTGTTTTCATAGCATATACTGCAAGATTTCTGGAACTAACACTCAGTTTCATTGTATATTTGCCGCCGGTTTGTATTTATAACAATCGGCGGAACCATGATTGATTATTTGATTGCTGCTAGCTGGTGGCTGCTCAGTGTGCAATACCATTTCAGGCTATTTTCGACGGCTCTGTTTTCTTTCGAGTGCATCTTCCTCAGCCTTGTAGAGCTACAGATTTTAGGGGTTCCTTGTATTGGTAGTGTTGTAAATTACATTCATATAGCCTCATTTTAACAGAAAAATTTAATTCATACAAAACCCTTCTTGCATTTGTTAATTACTTCATGCTTTCCTGTTCCATCTCTATTTCAATTTACTTCACTTACCCCTTTTTAAACTTTTCCACTTTCTTTAGAACAACTTAATTTTCTTCTCGCGTTTGGTTTGTTAAATCCGTTAACCCGGCCGGCCCATGAAAGCAAATATGGGTTGTCATGTTAAACTTGGAATCATAGCGAAATTCATCCACCAATTGGACTCCTAAATCCTCCCACAACGAGGGAATTACCTCTGAATACTTGGAACTCCGACTAGAAAACTACTTTCTTTCTTTATGAAACTTAAACTCGAGCTACTATATATAAGCGTATGTACGAGTTCTTCCGACGGCCTCATCAAATAGCTAAATTCCTTGCTGTTTTTACCTTCAAACTCTTCGTCTTCTTCCCTCTATTCCAAGTCGTAAGCAGCTTCGTCTCTGCCAACCTCAATGGACGCTAACTACGTCAACTTTTTCACTCAGCAACCTGGTAAGTTTACAAGGATACTTAATTAGAGTTTTCTTCTTTGATCATGGATAACATAAATCTGTAGTTTTATTTTAATGCTCTCACCATTGTTACGAACCACAAATATGTATTAATTAGTGTGTTACATTGATTTGTCTCTTACCAAATTAACCAAAATTTGGTCTAGTATTAGGAAGTATGCGGGCTGATGTTGGATACACAAATTTGTACGTAAAGAATTTGGACGAAAACATTACCGAAGAAACTCTCCAGGAAAAGTTTTCGGTGTTTGGAAATATTACCAGCTTGGTTATTTCCAGAGACTGCAATGGAATTTCAAAACAGTTTGGCTTCGTCAACTTCGAGAAGCCGGAGGATGCCAAAAAGGCCGAGGAATCCATGCATGGAGCCAAACTTGGTAAGTCCATCCTTCTCTTTGAAACAACTATATTTATCAATGCTCTAATAGTAATTAGTACTAATTAATAAACTAAACTTCAATCATGCTTAGGTTCAAAAGTTTTATACGTTGCAAGGGCACAAAAGAAAGAAGAGCGTCAAAAGATTCTTCAGCTTCAATACAGGGTACGTAGGAGAAAAACAAAACCCACAGTTATTCCAGTCCAGAAATTTTTTTCTTTCCTTTTAATTCGTTAAATTCTTCCGTTTGTAGGGTTTAAACTTGTACGTGAAACACATAAATGATGATGTCGATGAAGGTGTGTTGAAAGAATATTTCAGCCAATGCGGAACAGTTAACTCCGTAAAGATTATGAGAACTCAGAAGGGAATAAGCAGGGGATTCGGATTTGTATGCTTTTCCAACCGCCATGAAGCTGAACGAGCTATAAAAGTCCTCAATGGTAAGTCTGAATTTCAGAATTTATATTTTGTATTTCCTTCCAAATTTCATTAATTGGTTAATTAATTACGTGATTGCCACTAGGTGTCATGTTCCGTGGAAAGCCTCTGTATGTGGCGGTGGCGCAGACTAGAGAAGAGCGAAGACAGTTTTTTCAACTTATTGCAACTAGACGAGGA
This sequence comes from Microcos paniculata, assembly GCA_030664755.1. Classification (NCBI taxonomy): domain Eukaryota; kingdom Viridiplantae; phylum Streptophyta; class Magnoliopsida; order Malvales; family Malvaceae; genus Microcos; species Microcos paniculata. The sequence goes on along the minus strand of CP131459.1, from coordinate 40,963,619 downwards.
GCAAGCCCTGGAGGATTACGAGGGCCACTCTTCAACACTTGTACAAATGATTCTAGTTCTAGATACCCCATCTTCCATAATCGTTTATTTCCAATGGTAAGCATTTCAGCAAGTAATGGAAACCATTAACGTTAAGTACGGTACTATTTAGCAAGATTTTTAGGCTCACTTCATCTAAACTTTCACCGTTTTTGATGCTTCATGCTTTGTGTATACAGAATCCAGGCTTTGCTAGACAAGAAGCAGAGATGATGAATGCCCACCGAATTGCCCATAATCACAACATTCATCCAGCGTATCTGCAGAGGGCCGCTGGAAATAGGCACCATTAAGTTAGCCTACGACGATCAAGACCATGGGAAAATGCTAGAACGTACAGGATCTTTCAGTTTTTTCTTTTTTCCGTTTTTGGGGCCAGGAAAAATGTGCCAGGCATGCCTTGTTTGAAAGCAAGAAAAAGAGGGAACCTTTTTTTTTTTTTCATTTAAAACTGTTTAGCGAAGTGCAAACTCTTACCATAGCATCTAAAGCTACGCTATCTTGGCATTCACTATGATCCATATCTATCTGATTGGAAACTTCAGAATTGACTCAGAGAACTATCAAAATTGGATGCAAAAAGAACGAGACTCCACTCGGGTTGGGAATTTTAAATTAGCTTAACCTGCTTTAAGAAGGATTGAGGGCCAAACCCTCTCTTGGCATCATAACAAATTCAATTGTGATATAACATCCAATCCCTCACTTCTTTTTTTCTTGCACCCTTTAAACTTTGAGAAGGATTTAAAGCTTTCCCACTTTAAACCCGCAAGCCAACAGCCAACACCGTAATGTCTAAGGCCAGAAAACAAATCCTGGGTATTTTTCATGAAACATATTTGTCATAATAAGTTTACTCTGTACACAACTACATTTCTGTTTTTGACCTTTGTAACAGAGTAAAATGATTCAAAAACCTGTACCTGTGATATGTCCATAAAAGCCGACGCCTCCCAAAACCAAAAAACTGGAGGTCATTCCCCAACTTGTTGCTCAAAAGCTACGGCAAAAAAGTTCGTAGCTAGCCTAAAGAAACACCCATGCTATTTAACCAGGGTAACGATGTATTTTTGTTAAAAGAAACCTAAATAAAAGGTTAAACAGGCCCTTAATCAACAGTAAAACATCACATCCTTGACGTTCTCTCTGATGTTTGGGAGAGGCCGAACCTCCCGACTTCGATCCGTTGCCTGTCTCCCACCAGTAGAGCCACTGTCAGATGCTTCATCCTCCATGTAGTAGCGGGCACGAAAAGCTGCTAAATGGGCATAATAAGCAGGAGGCACTGCAAATGTAATTATTAAATTAATGGTTAACACTTGCTTACAAATAAACTGATTAGAAGCTGAAAAAGATTAAGAGCAGTTCTAGAAAAATACAAACCTATAGAAACAGACCGGGTACACCTCGCATATCTGTAAGAAGTAGAATAATTATGTAAGTAATATTAATTCAATTAATCGCTCATTCACAGTATTTCAAATTACAGAGAAATAACACTTACGTGTAACATAAGTTGTTTGTGAGCATCTGCAAGAGGTCTGCAGAGAAATTGTTTTCATCATACAAGACATGGTAATGTGTGGGCTTGCTTGTTCCCTACAAAAGATAAATAGTGAATAGCTAGCATTAGACAAAAGTTTTATTTCATGATAGTGTGCGTGTGTATGTTATATAATGATCGTCTTATAGGGAGGCCTGGTACCTGAATTCCAGCATGGCTGTTGAGATAAAAATCAAACTCTGTAGGGTGGCAAATCTGAGTATCAACAACAGTACCTGCAAAAAATTGATATCATAAGATGTCAATACAGATCTGGAGCAAGGGGAGGTTGAGAAAATATGATTGAACTCCATTATAGAATTTATTACCTGCTTGAATATTGCCACTCCTATCTGAAAAGTTACGGTCAGTAGGAAATAAGCGTGTATGATGCCTCTTCTGCACCACCACAAATGTAACAGGTGGCAAGTATCCCTCCTCTAGTGAGGCACAGGCCTGGAAGAAAAACGAACTGCTGGTATCAGCAAGCCGCAAACACCAAAATAAAGAGCAGCAGACTTTCTGACACAAACCCTATTACTCTGAAAATTATGAACTCCAATACAATCTTCATTTCTGTTTAAAATAAATGCCCTAGTAATTTGCTACATAAGAAACCATATAGCAAACACCATAGCATTCAAAACAACAGCAGTTATAACAAAATCATTGTACGCTAATGCTGATGGCCAGCTCAATAGCAATTCTATAAAAGACGCGAAGCTGTTACCATCCGCAAGAGAGCACAGCCCTACAAAGACCTCCACCTATCAAAAAAAAATAAATAAATAATACCTTTCGAATTGCATCCATTTCATGGAGCAAAACTTGATTAAATTGGCCTTCACTAACTCCATCTCTGCCAAATTAAAAAACAGAATCAGGCAATGCTATTAAAAAGCATTATAGGACTAAGACAATCAGAAACAAAGGATACCTGTAGAAAATAATCCTCTTGGGTTTTGTTGAAGTTGATCTGAAGAAAGCCACAAGCAATTCCCTAAAAAATACATGTATAGGTGAAATATGTAAAATCTTCTAGCATGTATGACATGATTCTAAAAGTAAAACCTATCCACCTTCATACCGTATCATCCCAGCATGAACCACACCCTTTTTAGGATCCTGAACTGTTTTATATAGATCCTGGATTATTTCCTCCCGATGAGGCTGTGCAGAGACAATTCCACGGTACTTGGTTACCTCGGGCCAATCCATTGAAGCAACTACCTGCAGCAAGCCAATTACCTCTTGAAATAAAGAAGGAAACATAAAGAGACAATATCAAATATGACTATGCTTACCGCAGCAATTGAAGGACTAGAATCTTCTCCAGGCTGCGGATGAGTCACATCCGCACCAAAAATAATTGTAGGGTCAGCACTCACAATAGGAATTCTTCTTTGAATGGCATCATTCAACACAGTATTTCGTCCACCAACCTAGTAAATTTTAAAATCTCAAAAGTGATTAAACAATAACAACATTAATACCAAATCAAAATTGAGGCAGAAAAAGTACCTTAACATTGATCTTCAGGGAAAGATTTTCAAGATATTGAATATTACCCCGAGCAGCTTGCTTAGGCTGACAACATTGAGTAACAATACCAAGCTCTGTCTCACATATTCGTTTAATTTTCCCTGAAGCAAAAAGATATTAGTTGCACTGAGGACAGTAAGCATTAATCAAGTACTTCAAATCTGATCTCTTACCATATGAGCCACTCTGATCAGGTAAGATAATTATCAGCAACTGAAGGGGCCTCTTCTGGCTTGTAGACTCCTGGTAAACTTCTACGAGAGCTTGATCAATTCTATCAGGACGAGCTGCACGAATACGGATTGAAGGATTTTGGCAAAATGCCTGGTATAACAGCCAGGTGGGAAATCAAGTCAATAAACTACTGGATAAAAAAAATAAGAATCTGTATATAAGAAACTGCATCACATACCATTCCTTTGCTGTTGCACATTTTCACCAGCTCCGTACAGAAGTGCTGTGAGATATTTGCACACTCTGAGGAGAAGTTCAAACAAGTCCAAAAATCCACTTTGCCACCATTGACCATTTTCTGCAGAACCAACAAATAATACATAACCAGTGAGTATAGCACAGTAAGACAATGCAACATACACAGAAGATCTTTTTCATCTTAAATTACCAACACAGTAAGGGAAAACTAGTATAGCACCTTGTTAATCATGTTCCATGCCCCAAACCCAGGATTTACACTTTTTTCTCGCCCGCTATCATGATACTTAAGCTGCAGCAACGGAAACAGAAAGAACATCAAATTGCATAATAAGATGTATGAGATGTATGATTTCTGCCATGGCATATACTTACCATTGGTGCAGGCAGAACTCGGGCATTAACCACTGCAAGTTCCTTTTGGACTTGAATTCCAAATTCCCCGTTTACGAGTTTGTCCTTACTGAAATCATTAACTTCCACCATCTGCAGCAACAGGATACACCAAGTGGTATCACAATTCTTAATTAATCAACAAACAGATTAGTGCTGCTATGAGAAGAAAGTATCTCAACATTGTTATACCTTCCGGATGTTACCCTCCCTCTCATGTGGACGTTGACAGGTTGCTTTCAACAGAGCTCTTACTTGTTGATCATTTAGCTTCTTTGTATATCTCTGCCCTTCAACAATCCTACACAGCTGTACAGGAAAATGAATCATACATCATGCAAGGATGAAAATCAGTGTAGAAACTAGAAAAAGAAAAATAATTCCATAACCATCTAAAGTAGAAACCTCCATAGGCAAGTAGACAGGTTTCGCATCAGTTCCGGATTGAAGGGCAGGCAAGGATGCATATCTAAGCACAATATTGTATTTGTCACGGAAATACTGGACCACAGACACCTTTGTCTTCTTGTCATCAAGAGTAAACCTAGAAAAACAAAAATTTGTACAAAACATAACAGACTAAAAAGATAAGGGAGTTACACGACACTTTAACAGTGATAAATGGCTCCAGGAACACACAATATAACAGAGAACACATGAGATGGTCACAAGAAAGAAAACTATGACTAGAAAAGTCTGCACAAAAGCAATTTTATGATGCTGGACAAAAAAGATAACTTTTTACTTTAGATAGCCTCAAATAAATATCAGCAACTACAGTGCTATAACAGACTTACGTTAACTGGCTTATCGGAGCACTGGATATGCTAACAATCTTGCTGGTTTTAACATAATCCATGTGTTTAAGTTCAACCTTGACACCTTTCAGTGCTTTTTTCACCTAAAAAACATGGAAAAGGATAAAAACATATAAGAAATTGTTACCACATTGATGATTCAAAGCACCGGCAAGCAAATAAGTGACTCAACATTAAAAATGGGTCAAAATAGAAGGATGAGGTGAATGATACTTTAATACGATCTTGATCAGACAGAGGCCTTGACAAATTCGCATGCCTGAAATGCTTCGCAACAAAGTCTGTAACTAAAATCGGCTCATAGAAAGCCCGAGCAGACAAATCTGCAATGTTAAACCATGGAATGGAAATAAATAACACTAAACTGCAACTTAAAAATTGGGTAAAACCTACCACAAGAATTTTAAAACCAGATAACAGCAATCATTGAGTGGATACCATCGTACCAATATTAAGAGATAAACCCATTTGAGTGGGCCGAAGACTCTGGTAGTAACCCATCCAGTACTCTATTCCATTACCAAGCTCTCCTTTGCCAACTAAGCCAGGGTGGAAAAATGACCTTCCAACTACAGTATACCTGCGAAAGGAAGATACGAATTTAGATTAATCAGCTATAGATGCATATAAAATTAGTTTTACCAATTTGTTAAATCAAAATCTGAAAAATTTAAAATAATTAAGAGGCGAGTACTTTTCAGATGGTTTAGCCCTAAGAACAACATCCAGCACTTGAATAGTTTCGTATGGAGCTTCAAAATGTCTGCCGTTCAAAAACTCCCGTAGATAATGAATATCTGGTTTCGATACCAGTTTGATAGTCACCTTAAATTGTCGTTCCCTCCTGAAATAACAAAATACCATAGAAATCACCCTTAAAACAGCAATGACGCTAAATAAAATGATAAATGTAGAGAGACACTATCATTGCATACTATAATGTTACCTCGCTGAACCAGATGAAGTTTCACCTCGGTCTCTATCGATTAACTTGACAACAAACTCCTTCGAGTCGAAAGGCAGAGCACCAGCTGTGTACAAGCTCTTCCGGCCATCGTAGGCGGGACACCGAGCACCTAGGTGTGACTGACTGTACATTTTAACGAGTTCAGTCATTATATCTCTGTTCACCTTCTTTGATGGTACCTCCGGAGTTATAGAAACCTATAAGGAGTACAGAAAAGGCATTAAAACTTAAAAGAAAATAAGGGGGTTGTGAAGAAAATGCAGAAGAAAACAGAGACGGGAATGAGGTAAAATAAATAACCAAAAACAGAAGAAACCACTAAAATTCATTGAATAGGACTAAACAAAAAGGGGAAACAATTTAAGCGTAAGATTAACAGTAAAAATCTTCTTTAATGGTCTATCTCAAAAAATACTACTATAATAAATTACTAAAGTCTTCCACGTCCAGAAACGTTAAACAAAAACAGAGGTAGAAGCAAAAAAGAACAAAAGGAAAACAAAAATAAGAAGAACAAAACGATTGAAAACAATAAGGCCAGAAGAAAAAAGAGGAGAGAGAGTTACATCGTAGTGATGAAGATCACTATCAGCAACACTAACGAGAAAGTGGTTGGCTCTAACCAAGCACTTTTTACCGACGGTACCATAACCTGGCCTAGGCGGGAATCTCATCGCCTTTGACGATGACAGAGGTAGAGAAGGTGCCGTCCTCGCCGCCCCCGGCTCCAATGTAAGCTTCCGCGACACCTCTCTCCCCAGTGATTCGACACCAGAACTCGCAGAAGGCTGATACGCCGGAGTTGCAGATGATGACGGCACGGAAGGAGAAGGTGACTGAGTTGGCAACACAGTTGGAGGCGGACTATAAGAAGAGGAAGGAGGAGGACCAGAGGATTCACGTCCCCTACCTCTTCCTCTTCCTCTTCCTCTTCCTCTACCACCACCACCGCCACCGCCGCCGCCACGAGGACGAGACGGCGAAGGTTGACCGCGTCCACCCTCACCCCCACGAGCGCCACGTCCAGACATTGCAGTAAAAGACCAAAAATGAGAACGGCGAGAAAAAGGAAATCAAAAATGGTAAACGGTGAGTGGGATTTTAAAACTACTATTCGGAGAAAACTGGGTGGGGGTGGGGGGAGACTGGGGCGAGTAGACTATTACTAATAAGAATACAGAATACAGAGAGAAATGAGAGGGCTTTGGGACTTTGGGACTTTGGAAGACGTGTATGTAACTACTAATTTTATAGGCGAAACGAAAGGACGATGACGGCTGCCCAGGCCCCAGAGTGCCTACGTGGTTCAAGAATGACGAATTTGCCCTCCCAATCTGACCAAAATTTTCGGATGGTGGGATTAGTCCTAAAGCTTCGGTTTGTGCTTCGGAAATTTTGGCGGTTTTTAATAGTTTCCTGTAGTCTGTGCGAAGCCGAAGGGTTAGGTCCGGGCTGTCATTTTTTTATTATTTATTTTTATTTATTTGAAATTTTAAACTCAAGTATTTCCTTTGAAAAAAATTACTAGTAGTATATCTTTCTTTTGCTAGGTGGTATTTATTTTCACCAAAAATTCAAAATTTTTTTTATTTTGACTACATTATACATTATACATATATATATATATATATATACTCTTTTTTCATTGTCCTTGGTCAAATAGACTTTCATTCATTCATTCGCATATACTGTATTCACTTCTCTGTGTTGGTCCGAAATGCTATTCATTTAGGGGGTGGAGGTTGGGTAATTGAAATTCGTCACATTTATAAAAATGGGAAGCGGTGTGTTGATTTCCTTACAACTTGGCTTCAAGCTGTAGGCATGGAACCAATATTATAGATAGTCCTCTCTTGGACTTATTTCCATTGTTGGATAGTGATGTTAATGATACTTCTATTATAAGAGTGTAGGCCGATTTACCATCTTATGTACCAAAATATATATAAATATATATATAGAGAGAGGATGGATCAATCTATATTTATCTATATTAGGTGTAAAACTTTTAATTTTACATCTTTTTTATAATTCGATATACGATTAATGTTTTAATAATCTAACCGTTAAATTTAAAGATTTGTTCGAATATATCATGCACTTAAAATTTCAAATCAATCGATATTTTTATGATATCGATTTACATTCTAATATTTTTGACTATTTTTAAAATATATTCAACAGTAGAAAATTCTATTGTATTAAAATATATACTAAATATTTTAAATTAATTTAAAATTTTACATGCATAATGTATGTGAATAAAATATGAAATTCAACAATTAGATTAACTAAATATTAATTGTATGTTAAATTGTGAAATGATGTACAACTCTTAATCTTACACCAGGTGTAAAATAATCCTTCCTTATATATATATATATTGATATATATATATATATTGTGTGTGTTCTATTATTGAAGCATCATTTTGTTTCTCTTTGTTTATTTTTTCAACTAATGCAAACCACATGTTACACCAAAGCCTTACAAATATCAAAATTTCAAAAGAAAAACTAAAAAGTCTCAATTTGCTCACCCTCTTAAAAGAATGTATATTGTGATTTTTTTTTTCCAAAATATTGTGATGTTTATTATCTACATAATAATAATAATAATAATACCCTTGTTGGTCTTTTTATAATTATTTAAATGCTTATAAGTAAAATATCTTAAAGAACCCTTTAATTATTCCTATAGTTTGAAAGTAGTTATGTTTATTTATCTTTTTCAAAATATTAATTTAAATTCCTATAATATTTATCTTTTTATTTAAAAAAACACTTTAAATTAAAAAAAGTAATTACATATTACTTAGAAATAAAAAAAAGAAAAACTCACCATCCTAGAGAATAAAAAAGAATATATATATATATATGTATATATTAATTATAAAAAAATCATTTGATTTTTTATTGTACACGTTTCAATGTCTGTTTTTGTCATTTTCTAACTACATGTCAAATTTCTAAAACACTCATTTGGTAATTTCTTTATCTACCAATACAAATGTACTTCTTTGTCATTTTTAATAAATATTTTATTATTATTATTTACTTTTTACAAATTATTTTTTCCATAACATAAGAAAGTAGGTATTATTAATTGATTTGTTACATTTTTTAAAAAAAGAAAATTTAGATAAGATATATCGAATTGTCTCTACAACTTAATTTTTAATTTAAAGTATAGAACAAACAATATTTTTCCACATTATTCACATCTTCAAATATAAAATATTAATAATAGAAATATTTTATTTTATTATTAAAAAAATAACACAAAACTTGCAAGGCTAAACTCATCTAATCTTCTTTTCTCCTAGTTTTTCATTTTTCAAATTCATCTAATTCAGTTTATATGATCTATGATTGTTAATTTCTCCGGATGATATCGATAATCCATATTTAAAACAATTATATCATGAAGAAATTATCATTTTGTTGGAAAAAAATCTATAAGTAAGTTAATATAATAGGTATATATCCTTTAAAAGATATTAATTTTTATAAAATATTGTATTATTATTTGTATATTTTATTTGAAAAGTATATATAATATTAATATGGCAATATTATTTTGTGTAAATAGCCCTTAACAATAGTACGTGTATAATACTATAATTGATTGTTATCATTTAAATAAAATAAAATTTTTTTATATAATCACAAGTATTCGTATCTATATCCGTTTAACTATCTATAATTAATTATGTTTGAACGTATCAGGCTCGAAATCAAGAGAAGCTCTACCAAACATATTTATAAGAGTTTAGTCATTAATTGTGAATTCATTAATGAAAATAATTGAATTATTCATGGTTATTGGTTAATTAAAGTATGGAACATTTAAGAGTGACAACTGGACAAACTTTTCATATTCGTTCATGGAATTATTATTACAAATTAAAAAATGCTCTATACAATGAATGCCAGCATGCACTTAAAACCCAATTAAATAGAACAAAATGTTTATAAGAGTTCAGTCATTAACAGTAAATTCATCAGTAATGAAAAGAATTGAATCATAGTACATGGTAAATGTGACAACTGGACAAACTTTTCATATTCGTTCATGGAATTTTTACAAATAAAAAATGCTCAATAGAATGGATGCCAGAAGAGAACTGCACTTAAAAGTTTAAAACCCAAACTTAATAAAAATCTAGAGCAAAGGTCCATTTTCTTTTTCGAGGAATTTTGTCTACACAATACTACTATTTGGGGGGATCCCCTAAAGTACTAAAATTCGTATGTATCTTATCTGGATATTATATTGATTAATCAATTATCTCTCATTATTGCTATTACTTTTTTTTTGGTGGAAAATTATTATTATTATTATATTAATAATATTAGTATTACTGGTATATAATCCATATACTAATAATTAATTAATGCAATTTGCGGGTGATCAGTTAAAGGGCAAAATAGTCGACACGGGAAAAAGAAAAGGCATGCTATCATCGTCACCCGATGGGGGGACATGTATGCAAGGCCAAGGGGAGAGAAGCAATTAGGCGAGCAAAAAGCCTCAGACCACCCCCACAGTGCTCGGTCACGCCATTTTTGTGCCCAAAACGTACGTCCACTCGGCACTCCCTGCAACGCACTGCAACCCTGCAAGGACTAACTTCCTCGTTTTGTATTTTTACTTCGTCCCCTTTTCTAAAGTTGAGATCCACTGAAACATTAAATTATTATTATTATTATTATAAATGATTGAATTAATTGTTATTATTAATTAAAGTTAAAGCTACTATTCTTATAAATACATAAAAACACATTGGAATGTTTAAAAGTTAGATATGTCACGTCAATTACTTTTTTCTTATAATGCAACGTGGTGTTCTATTTTCTCTTATGAAACACTTGTCTTATTCTTTGATTTTTGTTGTAAAGCCAACAATTGTTGACTTCATAAACCACGGTTTTTGTTTGTTGTTCTTTGATTCTATTCGGATCAAATTTTACTGTGGAACCAACAATTGTTGACTTAATCAACCACAAATTTGGTTTATTGTTCTTTGTTTCTATTCAATCATTTTGTTATTTTGTTTTTATTTCTTTTGAATTCTTCATTGCTTTTCATCGTGTTGGAATGCTTTAATGTTAGATATGCCACGTCAATTACTTTTCTCTTATAATACCACGTGGCGCTCTATTTTCTCTTATGAAACACTTGTCTTGTTCTTTGATTTTTGTTGTAAAGCCAACAATTGTTGACTTCATGAACCACTGTTTTTGTTTGTTGTTCTTTGATTCTATTCGGATCAAATTTTGCTGTGGAGCCAACAATTGTTGACTTAATCAACTACAAATTTGGTTTATTGTTCTTTGTTTCTATTCAATCATTTTGTCATTTTGTTTTTATTTCTTTCCATTTTATTTTTATTTCTTTTGAATTCTTCATTGCTTTTCATCGTGTTTTCCATTTTGCTGTGGACCCAACAATTGTTGACTTAATCAACCACAAATTTGGTTTATTGTTCTTTGTTTCTATTCAATCATTTTGTCATCTTGTTTTTATTTCTTTTGAATTCTTCATTCTTTTTCATCGTGTTTTCCATCATTCAAATAGTTATGCCCCCTCACTTTGCTGACTCAGACTTAGAATACACCGTTGCATGCATGATAGACTTTATTCTACTTATGGCAACTAATTATAGGTTTTGACAAACATGTCTTATGCTACTTTAACCATTCACTTTTGCATATTAGCCAACAATTGTTGACTTAATCAGCTACAATATTGGACACCTTCATTTCTCTACCCCTATAAATAACGCTCATTATGGACTACTGCATCTTGCCTTCTTATTATGTTCTTCTACACCTTTATTCTCTGATAATATTTCCATCTTATTTTGTGTGTTCACTTGGTTTTATTTCATTTTTTCAATAAAAAAATATTTTTACTCTTTTGTTCAATGCAATATAGTTCTTTGTTCTCCTTTGTATTTTCTTATATTAATTACACTGCAGCTTCATCCGTCTCTCATCTAAACCTTTGCTCTCTCGTATGTTTCTTTCACCTCTGTTTCCATGTGGTCTTTAATCCCTTTTTACTATGTGGTCTTTTTGAAAGGTTATTGGAGCTGCTGCTTATTTACACTTTTTATAGCGAATCTTTGGCTATTTTTGCAAGGACATTGCGTTATGTTCTTTTTTAGATTTTTGTGAAAAAACTATGAAATTATTTGTACAGTTTTGTATAAAATCAACTTATTTACACTGTTTTATTCTCTTAATCTGTCCTTTTTCTTTTTATAATATAGTTATTAAGTTGAGTTTACGGTACTTATGCGAGAAGACTTATTTCATATGATTTTAAATTAGACTAGAAAAATAACAGTATAATCAAAATTTTATTCCATTTACTTGTAGTAATAAACTAATGGGACATAACTTTCAATCCATTATTGCGGACATCTTCACCATGACTTTCAATCCATTATTCTGAACATCTTCACCATGACTTTCAATCCATTATTCCGGACATCTTTACCGTTAACTAATATTCATGAACTTTTTGCAATTCCCCATTTTACTTTATCATGTAATGGGCAGATTGTTTTTGACTTTCACAGACATACCTTATATCTGAGAATATATACCGAAAACCTGTGTTGCGATACATACTATTGGACAATTATTAGTGATTTTTTGGACATGATGTAACCTTGATTCTTTTAGTATTAATCTTAAAACATGGTAATAATATAAACGAGAATGAAAGCAGTTGAGAGGTTTATTACTATAAAAATTTTTCAGGCTAAGCTGTGCGTCCAGGAGTAGCTCCATTGTGGTGTATTGGCCAGTTATTGCTTCGTTTACCTTCGGCTTTCTTATTGGTATGTGTTTGTCTTTACATCATTGTTTATAGTTAACTTTGTTCTTAAATACATAAAAGCACGTGGAATGCTTAAACGTTAGAGATACCACGCTAATTACTTTTCTCTTATGATGTCACGTGGTGTTCTATTTTCTCTTATGAAACACTTGTCTTGTTCTTTGATTCTATTCTATTTTATTCGGATCAAATTTTGTTGTAAAGCCAACAATTGTTTACTTCATCAACTACGATTTTTGTTTGTTGTTCTTTGATTCTATTCGGATCAAAATTTACTGTAGAGCCAACAATTGTTGACTTAATCAGCCACAAATTTGGTTTATTATTCTTTGTTTCTATTCAATCATTTTGTCATTTTGTTTTTATTTCTTTTGAATTCTTCATTCTTTTTCATCGTGTTTTCTATCATTTAAATAGTTATGTTCCCTCACTTTGCTGACTCAGACTTAGAATACACCGTTGCATGCAGATAGACTTTATTCTATTTATGGTAGCTAATTATAGGTTTTGACAAACATGTCTTATGCTACTTTAACCATTCACTTTTGCATATTAGCCAACAATTGTTGATTTAATCAGCCACAATATTGGACACATTCATTTCTCTACCCCTATAAATAACGCTTTGCATCTTGCCTTATTATTATCTTCTTCTACGCCTTTATTCTATGGTAATATTTCCCTCTTATTTTGTGTGTTCACTTGGTCTTATTTTATTTTTTAAATAAAAAAATATTTTTACTCTTTTGTTCAGTGCAATATAGTTTTTTTTCTCCTTTGTATTTTCTTATGTTAATTACACTGCAGCTTCACCCTTCTCTCATCTAAAACTTTGCTCTCTCGTATGTTTTGGTCACCTCTGTTTCCATGTGGTTTTCAAATCCCTTTTTACTATGTGGTCTTTTGAAAGGTTATTGGAGCTGTTGCTTATTTACATTTTTTATAGCTGATCTTTGGCTATTTTTGCAAGGACATTGTGTTACGTTGTTTTTTAGATTTTCGTGAAAAAACTACGAAATTATTTTTACAGTTTTGCATAAAATCAACTTATTTACACTGTTTTATGCTCTTAGTCTGTCATTTTTCTTTTTATAATATAGTTATTAAGTTGAGTTTACCGTACTTATGCGAGAAGACTAATTTCATATGATTTTAAATTAGACTAGAAAAATAATAGTATAATCAAGATTTTATTCCATTTACTTGTAGTAATAAACTAATGGGACATGACTTTCAAGCCATTATTCTGAACATCTTCACCATGACTTTCAATCCATTATTCCGGACATCTTCACCGTCAACTAATATTCATGAACTTTTTGCAATTCCCCATTTACTTTATCATGTAATGGGCAGATTGTTTTTTACTTTCACGGACATACCTTATATTTGAGAATATTTGGTCCTATTAACAACAAATGTTAGTTTCTTCTTCATTAACAAAACTCTTACATGTATGTATGGAATGCTATGTATGCATGGTTGAATAGAATGTATGAACAAGTGAATTGATAACATGCACATTATGATATAAACGCTATAAGATGCAACTACATGAAATTTCAATATGCATAATGTGATGTGAAATACCCAAAAGTCCCAAATGACATTTTATTAAGCATGACAAAGTGCAATTGAGATGCAAAGATATTGAAAGAAATGAGCAAATGATATATCTTTGACGTATGCAACTTGAATGCATGACAAAACAAAAACCTCTTTTTTCTTTCTTTTTCATTGCTTTTTTTCTTTTTTTCTTTTTTTAACTGAACAAATAAGCCCACAAAATACCTTCCTAATGTTCTTAGGCATTAACATCAGGATTTGTCTCCAATTGCTGCTCCGAGCTCGTTCGTGAAAACTTTATGTTGATTTTATACAAAACTGAAATAAAAATAAAATGACAAAATGATTGAATAGAAACAAAGAACAATGAACCAAATTTGTGGTTGATTAAGTCAACAATTGTTGGCTCCACAGCAAAATTTGATCCGAATAGAATCAAAGAACAACAAACAAAAACCGTGGTTCATGAAGTCAACAATTGTTGGCTTTACAACAAAAATCAAAGAACAAGACAAGTGTTTTATAAGAGAAAATAGAGCACCACGTGGCATTATAAGAGAACAGTAATTGACGTGGCATATCTAACATTTAAGCATTCCAACACGATGAAAAGCAATGAAGAATTCAAAAGAAATAAAAACAAAATGACAAAATGATTGAATAGAAACAAAGAACAATAAACCAAATTTGTGGTTGATTAAGTCAACAATTGTTGGCTCCACAGCAATCCGAATAGAATCAAAGAACAACAAACAAAAACCGTGGTTCATGAAGACAACAATTGTTGGCTTTCCAACAAAAATCAAAGAATAAGACAAGTGTTTCATAAGAGAAAATAGAGCACCACGTGGCATTATAAGAGAAAAGTAACTGACGTGGCATATCTAACGTTTAAGCATTCCAACGTGCTTGTTTGTCAAAACCTATAATTAGCTGCCATAAGTAGAACAAAGTCTATCATGCATGCAACGGTGTATTCTAAGTATCAGTCAGCAAAATGAGGGGACATAACTATTTGAATGATGGAAAACATGATGAAAAAGAATGAAGAATTCAAAAGAAATAAAAACAAGATGACAAAATGATTGAATAGAAACAAAGAACAATAAACCAAATTTATGGTTGATTAAGTCAACAATTGTTGGGTCCACAGCAAAATGGAAAACACGATGAAAAGCAATGAAGAATTCAAAAGAAATAAAAACAAAATGACAAAATGATTGAATAGAAACAAAAAACAATAAACCAAATTTGTGGTTGATTAAGTCAATAATTGTTGGCTCTACAGCAAAATTTGATCCGAATAGAATCAAAGAACAACAAACAAAAATCGTGGTTCATGAAGTCAACAATTGTTGGCTTTACAACAAAAATCAAAGAACAAGACAAGTGTTTCATAAGAGAAAATAGAGCACCACGTGGCATTATAAGAGAAAAGTAATTGACGTGGCATACCTAACATTTAAGCATTCCAACACGATGAAAAGCAATGAAGAATTCAAAAGAAATAAAAATAAAATGACATAGTGATCTTACCTTGCTATTAGGTTTGTCTTAACAACAATGGTTAAGGATAATACCGGTGACTGTACGTTTCTATTGTTTGGGTGATTGGCTGAAAAATTAATAGGCAAGACTGCTGAAGAATTGGTGTTTGACACAAATTCAGAGAGATATAAATTGCCTAACGAGATAAAAGCAATATGTGGAATGAGGAAGTTTTTTCAAGTCGAAGTTAACAAACAAACTTTTTTCAGTGGAATTATCCAATTTAGGGTTATTAAAGTTTTTGAAGAGCCTGTGCATAAAGATGTTTTGCTCCTTCAGTCTCCAAATGTTACTTCCAAAGAGCCATTAACTGTTTCAATCAACTGTGATGTGTCTTTTGATGATGATCGTGAAGAAAACCATAATACCACCGCTCACAAAAAAAATAAGGTAATACATATGACGTCTTGTCCTGTTAATCACAAACAAAGATGTTTTGCATTACATTTAACTATACAAAAGTGGGCATATACTAATATTCACTAAATTCATTGTTTATTATTGTGATTCTGAATAGGTGTCCTCGAAGATGAAGAAGGAACCTATGCATGGCCAAAACAGTAAGAGAGTGCGCACGTAAGGGAACAATATTTTTTGCTATATTTAAAGATATGTAGTACATAATTTTTTCCTAATCTTTTATCTAATCCAATTATATATGATTACCTTTTCAGGTCTCGTTGATTAATGTTATCCTCTCCATAGCCTTTACTTAATGTATATAATGGTGGTTATTTGTTAAAAGGCACTTTTTCTTAGGTACATCTATATGATATATTGGCTTATCTAAGTTGGGTGTGTTTGGTTTCTGTACTTTTTGGCTATGGTTTTGTACATTATGAATGGAAATAAATAAGGTGAATGGCTTCTTTTGTTCATGTATTTTAAAGAGTACAAGCATATAATGATTTTGAATGCGTTAACTGATATTGTAATTTTATTATATTAAATAAATTTAACCTATGATTTTTCATTCCCTCAAAAATCATATGATTTTTTATTTTTCACAAGTTTTCTTTTCAATTTTTTTGTTTTATGATTATATTTAAATTTTTTACCTCAAATGTTATTTAATTTATCATATAGAGAAATTCAATGTAAGTATTGATAGCTGTGAACACAAAATCTTTTCCGTGCATTTTGAAATAATTGTGCAATAAGCTATAACGCAATATGGGACTCGGTATATATTTTCAAATATAACGTATGTCCCTGAAAGTCACATACAATTTGCCCATTACATGATACAGTAAATAGAAAATTGCAAAAGCCACGTGGCACTCTATTTTCTCTTATGAAGCACTTGTCTTGTTCTTTTTCTGGATCAAATTTTGTTGTAAAGCTAACAATAGTTGTAAAGCCAACAATTGTTGACTTAATTAACCACAAATTTTGTTTCTTGTTCTTTGTTTCTATTCGGATTAGCCAACAATTGTTGACTTAATCAGCCACAAATTTGGTTTTTTTTCTTTGTTTCTATTCAATTATTTTGTCATTTTGTCTTTATTCTTTTGAATTCTTCTTTCTTTTTCATCATGTTTTCCATCATTCAATCAGTTATGTCCCCTCTCTGACTTAAACTTCGAATGCACCATGCCATGCATGATAGACTTTGTTCTACTTATGGCAGCTTTGTTGTAAACTTAAGAAACAATTATTTTATATCCATATACAAAGGTAGCAGCTAATTATAGCTTTTGACAAACACAATATATAAAAACACTTTAGAATGCTTAAACATTAGAGATGCCACGTCAATTACTTTTCTCTTATGAAGCCACGTGACGCTCTGTTTTCTCTTATGAAGCGCTTGTCTTGTATTTTTCTGGATTAAATTTTGTTGTTAAGCCAACAATTATTGACTTAATCAACCACAAATTTTGTTTCTTGTTCTTTGTTTCTATTCGGATGAAATTTTGCTGTAAAGCCAACAATTATTGATTTAATTAGCCACAAATTTTATTTTTTTTTCTTTGTTTCTATTCAATTATTTTGTCATTTTGTCTTTATTTCTTTTGAATTCTTCTTTCTTTTTCATTCTATTTTCTATCATTCAATCAGTTATGTCTCCTTTCTGTGCTAACTCAGACTTAGAATGCACCATGCCATGCATAATAGACTTTGTTCTACTTATGGCAGCTTTGTTGTAAACTTAAGAAACAATTATTTTATATCCATATACAAAGGTAGCAGCTAATTATAGCTTTTGAAAAACATGTACTGTCTTACTTTAATCATTCACTTTTGCATATTAGCCAACAATAGTTAACTTAATCAGCCACAATATTTGACACCTTCACAGCCAGTGCATGCAAGTCTTCAATGGAAGTAAATGAATCTTTAGCTTATATTGGTTTCTCTCCCTCTATAAATAACGCTCATTATGGATTACTACATCTTGCCTTTTGATTATCTTCTTCTACGCCTTTATTCTCTGGTAGTATTTCCCTCTTATTTTGCGTGTTCACTTGGTGTTATTTCATTTTTTCAATAAAAACCATTTTTACTCTTTTCTTCAGTGCACTATAATTTTCATCCTCCTTTGTATTTTTTTATATTCATTGCACTGCAGCTTTGTCCTTCTCTCATCTAAAACTTTACTCTTTCGTATGTTTTCTTCATCTCTCTTTTCATGTGGTTTTCAAAATTCTTTTTACTATGTGGTCTTTTTGAAAGATTATTCGAGCTGCTACTTTTTTACACTTTTGATAGCTAATCTTTGGCTATTTTGGCAAGGACATCACATTAAATTGTTTTTTAGATTCTTGTGAAAATAACTATTGTTATGAAAGTGGACTTCAAACGCCACAATTGAAGTTTTGAAATTATTGCTACAGTATGAATAGTACATATCACTATCGATGAATAGTGCATATTACTATTCATATATTAATTATGTCGGATGAATTATTGATGAATAGTACATATCACTATCGATGAATAATGCATATTACTATTCATGTATAAAATATTCAAACCGTAGGGTCCACGTGCAAAATTTTCAAACTTTGCACAGTAACCTTTTTCGTTTATAAAAAGCGCCGAAGCGCTGATGAAATGTTAAGAGAAAATTTCTTTCTCTTTCGTTTCTTTTTCTCTCTTCCTCTCTCTCTCTTTTTTCTTTTTCTACTATTACTTGCTTCTTGTTCCAATTATTATTAATACACTTCCACAACACGTTATCAGCACGAGGCTCTATCAGCACGAGGAAGCTCTCTTAAGGTTTGATTCTATGGTGGAAGGTCAGATCTCTCCATACTTATTTTTATTCAAATTATTTTGTTTCGATTCCTTATTTCCATTATACTAATATTGGGAATATTTTCCTTTATATCACAACCGGAAGTTGTGTAAAATTTCATATCACAACCTGAAGTTGTCAACCTAATTTTGACACCAGAAGTTGTCAACTTAATTGAGACCATTTTTTCAGAATTATGGCAAATATTGAAAAGCCCAAATTCCAAATTTTGGATGTAAGTGGCAATAACTACTTGTCATGGTGTCACGGCTTGAACTTTGTGGTGTTAAGCTTACTGAGGTTGAGCTTTTAGAGAAAACATTCTCCACCTTTCATGCTTCGAATGTTGTATTGCAACAGCAATACCGGCAGCGCCAGTTTAAAATATATTCTGAATTGATCTCAGTCCTGTTGACTGCAGAACAAACAAATGAGTTGCTGCTCAAAAATCATGATTTAAGACCTGCTGGCTCTAAGGCATTTCCTGAAGCAAATGCCGGTTCAAGTAAGAATGTTGGCCGTCCTAGAGGCCGTGAGCGCAGGCATGAGAATTTTTTCCGTAAGGGTAGTGGGAGATTTAACAGTAATATAAATAACTCCCCACACAACCCTAAAGGTAAAAAGCCTATGAAGAATCATGATGATAGTACCTGTCATCGTTGTGGAATGACTGGTCATTGGTCACGTACCTGTCGTACGGCCAGACATTTGGTTGATCTATACCAAGCATCCCAGAAGGATAAAGGCAAGCACGTTGAGACCCATGCCATTGACCTAACTGTGACTGATGCTGAAGTCAATAAGGTTTTGGTCAATGAAAACTGTCATATTCTTGGCAATGAAAAACCTTTTGAGGTTTTTGATTTCATTTGATAATGTTGATGAAAATAATAAGTCCTCAGAAATAGATCCTGAGGGTTTTCATCTATGTTTTGCCATACCCTTGGATAATTATGTTACCAAGGAAGATATTAAATAAATATGGTCTTCAATAAAATCATTGTTGTGAACCTGAAGTTCCTACATCACTTGCACATGGGATTGTGTGCGTGCTTATAAACAGGGCCTGAAGCCTTTACTTGTGGACGTTTTAAAGCCGTGAGGTCTTGAAGTACCAAAGCGGACAATATCCATAAGCTGTTTATAACACGTTATCTTGTGTTTTATTCATACTTGTTGGTTTATATTTTGCATCATATTATTGATTTGTGTTTTATTCCATACTTGTTGATTTATATTTTGCATCATACTATTAATTTGTTAAATTTTATGGAACTTGACACCTGAAGTTGTCAAGATAAATGCAAATGGGACACATTGAGAAAAAGGAAGATATATGTTTGCTTGATAGTGCTACAACGCATACTATACTTTGTGGCAAACACTTTTTCTCAAATGTGACATTACGCAAGGCAAATGTTCAGACAATATCTGGTCCTGTTAATATTATAGATGGCTATGGGACTGCCACAGTTATTTTGCCAAATGGCACAACATTGTATCTTGAAGATGCATTGTTGAGCGGTAGATTAAAAAGAAATCTACTTAGCTACAAAGATGTACGCCGTAATGGGTACCATATAGAAACAATTAATGAGCAAAATAAGGAATTACTTTGCATCACTTCCTACAAGATGGGCCAGAAGACCATCCATGAGAAGCTGGAAGCTTCTAGTATGGGATTATATTATGTCCCAATACGAGCTATAGAATCATATGCTACGATGCCCTGGAAATTAATGAACCCTGATGTGTTCGGACTTTGGCATGATCGCCTTGGTCATCCAGGAGCTACAATGATGCGAAGAATCCTTAAAAATACTCGTGGACACCCTTTAAAAGATACAAAGGTGTTGTTGTCCAGATATTATATTTGTGAATCTTGTTCACAAGGAAAGCTCATTACTAAACCTTTCATGACAAAGGTTGATTATGAATCCCCTTCATTCTTGCATAGAATCCAGGGTGATATCTGTGGGCCGATTCAGCCTGCAAGTGGACCATTTAGATATTTCATGGTACTAGTGGACACATCCTGCAGATGGTCCCATGTTTGCCTATTATCAATGCGCAATGTGAACTTTGCTGATGACAACAAAGCTCCCATCCTTAGCGTGGGGTCATACTATTTTACATGCTGCATCTTTAATTAAATTGCACCCTACTACTTCTCATTTGTATCCCCCCTTCAGTTAGTCTTGGGCCAGAAGCCAGACATTTCATATCTTCGCACTTTTGGTTGCGCGGTACAAGTGCCTGTAGCACCACCGCAAAGGACCAAAATGGGTCCCCAACGCCGTTTGGGCATTTATGTTGGGTTTGATTCACCGTCTATTATTCGGTTCCTTGAACCATTGACGGGTGATTTATTTACCGCTAGATTTGCGGATTGTCATTTTGATGAGACAGTATTCCCATCACTTGGGATACCAAATGCTTCCACATATGGAAAGCAGAAAAATGTCGAGATTTTCTCATGGAATGAGAAAAGTTTGTCTCATTTAGACCCAAGAACACCTGAATGTGAAAATGAGGTGCAACGATTGATCCATTTACAAGCTATTACAAATCAAATGCCTGATGCATTTAATGAGACTGCTAAAGTTACAAAGTCTCATATCCCAGCTGCGAATGTTCCAGCTAGGATAGATGTTCCTGTAGAACCACCCGAAATGGATCTAAATGTCCTGCGCCTGAAGCGTGGTAGACCGATGGGATCAAAAGACACTGTTCCTCGAAAAAGAAGGGGGAGGAATTTAGAATCTGCTCCAGATGAGTATAATTCTGCTCCAGAAGAGCACATTAATCTTTCTCGAGGAAAGCAAATTGCACCTGAAGTGCCACAACATAATATTCAAAGAGAGCATATTGCCCCTGAAGTGGCACAAGTTCATGAGCATATTGCCCCTGAAGTGGTACAAACCCATGAAAAGATCACCAACCTTGGGAATACTGAAATTTCCATCAGTTATCATAATGAGATATGGGATCGAAATGAGATAATCATCAATGATGCATTTGCTCTCTCAGTTGCTCATGAGATTATGAATGATGATTATGAACCTCGGTCTATAACCGAATGTCGTCATAGGCAAGATTGGCCTAAATGGGAGGAAGCAATCCATGCTGAATTGACTTCCTTTGCCAAACGTAATGTTTTTGGGCCTATTATTAAAACCCCCGACAATGTAAAACCTGTTGGATATAAATGGGTCTTTGTCCGGAAACGAAATGAGAAAAACGAGATCGTGAGGTATAAAGCCCGACTCGTAGCCCAAGGTTTCCTGCAGAGGCCTGGGATAGATTATGATGAAACATATTCACCAGTAGTGGATATAGTTACCTTTCGTTTCCTTATAAGTTGGGTTGCCCAAGAAAATTTTGAAATGCGTCTTATGGACGTTGTGACGGCATATTTATATGGTTCATTAGATTCCAATATCTATATGAAAATTCCCGAAGGTTTAAAAATGCCTGAAGCATACACTCCCCGCAACTTATTCTCAATAAAGTTGCAAAGATCTTTATATGGGTTAAAGCAATCCGGCCGCATGTGGTACCAACGATTAAGTGAATACCTGACAAAGGAAGGGTATATAAATGATCCCATCTGCCCATGCGTGTTTATTAAAAGATCTGAAACCGGATTTGCTATTATAGCAGTTTATGTCGACGACATGAATTTAATTGGGACTCCTGAAGAGTTATCTGAAACTGCTGAATATTTGAAAAAGGAGTTTGAGGTTAAAGATTTGGGTAAAACCAAATTATGCCTTGGTCTAGAGCTTGAGCACAAAAAGAATGGAATACTTGTCCATCAGTCAGCATACACTGAAAGATTGCTTAGACATTTTAACATGGACAAGGCTCATCCATTGAGCACCCCTATGGTTGTAAGGTCTCTTGACCCCCAAAAGGACCCGTTTCGTTCTAAAGAATCTGTTGAGGATATACTTGGTCCTGAAGTACCATACCTCAATGCAATCGGGGCTTTGATGTACTTGGCACAGTACACGAGACCAGATATCGCTTTTGCGGTAAATTTGTTGGCACGTTTCAGTTCTGAGCCAACCCGGAGACATTGGAATGGGATTAAACATATCTTCCGTTATCTCCGAGGAACCATTGATTTGGGGTTATTCTATTCAAAGAATACTACTAACTCTGGTTTAGTAGGTTATGCTGATGCAGGATATAAATCTGATCCGCACAAAGCTCGCTCCCAAACCGGTTATCTATTTTGCTATAATGATACGGCCATTTCTTGGCGTTCCACTAAGCAAACACTTGTTGCAACATCTTCCAACCACTCTGAAATTATTTCCCTCTATGAGGCCGGAAGAGAGTGTGTTTGGTTAAGATCTATGATATATTGTCCTGAAGACAGTATAATGCTAGTGGATTCAAACCGGTGATAGATTCTCCCACTATAATTTATGAGGATAATGCTACTTGTGTTGCACAAGTCAGGAGAGGATATATTAAAGGTGATAAGACCAAGCACATCTCGCCGAAATACTCATGAACTCCAGGAAAGTCGACAAGTTGATGTTAAATAGATTCGCTCCGCCGATAATCTTGCAGATTTATTTACCAAATCTTTGCCAACATCAACAATTGAGAAATTAGTTTATGGCATTGGTATGCGGCGAGTCAGTAAAATGCAAGATTGAATTCTCCAGAAGTGGAAATGTTTAGATGCTCCAGAAGTAGCAATTTGTTTTATTTCAGGGGTAGCGATTATGGACATAAGTGCACTGTACTCTTTTTTCCTTCTGTCCGGTTTTTGTCCCACTGGGTTTTTCCGGTTTAAGGTTTTTAATGAGGCAGTAATAGCACGTCCAATTAGGCCACTGAAGTAGGCCTACCTATTTTGTCTTGAAGACAAATAGATTGTCCTGAAGACAAGCACATGTTGTCCTGAAGACATATTAGACGGACTTAATTGTATTGTACTCTTTTTCCCTTATGTTCGGTTTTTTCCCACTGGGTTTTTCCGACTTAAGGTTTTTAACGAGGCAGTACACGTCCAATTTTTTCATAGTGGCATTTTGTCCAAGGGGGAGTGTTATGAAAGTGGACTTCAAACGCCACAATTGAAGTTTTGAAATTATTGCTACAGTATGAATAGTACATATCACTATCGATGAATAGTGCATATTACTATTCATATATTAATTATGTCGGATGAATTATTGATGAATAGTACATATCACTATCGATGAATAGTGCATATTACTATTCATGTATAAAATATTCAAACCGTAGGGTCCACGTGCAAAATTTTCAAACTTTGCACAGTAACCTTTTTCGTTTATAAAAAGCGCCGAAGCGCTGATGAAATTTTAAGAGAAAATTTCTTTCTCTTTCGTTTCTTTTTCTCTCTTCCTCTCTCTCTCTTTTTTCTTTTTCTACTATTACTTGCTTCTTGTTCCAATTATTATTAATACACTTCCACAACAACTATGAAATTATTTTTAAAGTTTTGTATAAAATCAACTTACTTACACTATTTTATTCTCTTAATCTATCCTTTTTCTTTTTATAATATAGTTATTAAGTTGAGTTTACCGTACGTCAATTACTTTTCTCTTATAATGCCAAGTGGTGCTCTATTTTCTCTTATGAAACACTTGTCTTGTTCTTTGATTTTTGTTGTAAAGCCAACAATTGTTGACTTCATGAATCACGGTTTTTGTTTGTTGTTCTTTGATTCTATTCGGATCAAATTTTGCTGTGGAGCCAACAATTGTTGACTTAATCAACCACAAATTTGGTTTATTGTTCTTTGTTTCTATTCAATCATTTTGTCATTTTGTTTTTATTTCTTTTGAATTCTTCATTGCTTTTCATCGTGTTTTCCATTTTGCTGTGGACCAACAATTGTTGACTTAATCAACCACAAATTTGGTTTATTGTTCTTTGTTTCTATTCAATCATTTTGTCATCTTGTTTTTATTTCTTTTGAATTCTTCATTCTTTTTCATCGTGTTTTCCATCATTCAAATAGTTATGTTCCCTCATTTTGCTGACTCAGACTTAGAATACACCGTTGCATGCATGATAGACTTTGTTCTACTTATGGCAGCTAATTATAGGTTTTGACAAACAAGCAAGTTGGAATGCAAATGCTTAAACGTTAGAGGTGCCACGTCAATTACTTTTGTCTTATAATGCCACGTGGTGCTCTATTTTCTTTTATGAAACACTTGTCTTGTTCTTTGATTTTTGTTGTAAAGCCAACAATTGTTGACTTCATGAACCACGGTTTTTGTTTGTTGTTCTTTGATTCTATTCGGATCAAATTTTGCCATTTCCACTGAAGTAGCCCACAAACATCAAGATCCACTTCAAGAACAACTAAAACTAGAGAGTTTGATGTAAGAAAAACACTGTTGGATCTCCTCTGAAAGCAAGTATGTTACTCTCTCCACCCTAATCTAACTTTCCACAATTTAGATTTCAAAGAGAATACCCAAAAAAAAAAAAACTCTGGAACAAAAACTGCACTCCCCTTTTTTCTTCTTCTTTTCTCTCTTTTTTTTTTCTTGTGATCGGCTATGCTTGGCCCTCTTCCTCTACTCTTGCTGAAGGAAAAAATCCTTTTTATAGTCCTTTCTCCCCTTTTTAATCTGATGGCTCTTCTTTCTTCTCCCATTTTGATCTAAAGGTCCTCATTTATTGGCCTTGTAATCCCTGCCTCACCCATTCTTTCTTTGCTGCAATTGGTTGTTTATATTACTGACTCCACTTTTGCTGTCTTTGGAGGATCACCCAGCTGTCAAGGATAAAAGTTGACAAGGAGAGAAGTTGGCTGAGGGAGTCAGGTGGAGATGTTTGCTGATTAGAAATGACAAATGGGTCTTGTTATGCATTGGTTGCATAATGGTCCCATATTTGAAAAATTCATCAAAGAGGCCCTACAGAAAACATGATTAGCTGATTTATGCAAGAGAATCACGTGGGGGGTTTGCTATTTGAAATGACAAATGGGTCTTGTTATGCATTGATTGCATAATGGTCCCATATTTGAAAAATTCATCAAACGAGGCCCTACAGAAAACATGATTAGCTTATTTATGCAAGAGAATCACGTGGGGTTTGCTATTTGAAATGACAAATGGGTCTTGTTATGCATTGATTGCATAATGGTCCTATATTTGAAAAATTCATCAAACGAGGCCCTACAGAAAACATGATTAGCTTATTTATGCAAGAGAATCACGTGGGGGGTTTGTTATTTGAAATGACAGTCTTGTTATGCATTGATTGCATAATGGTCCCATATTTGAAAAATTCATCAGAGGCCCCACAGAAAACATGATTAGCTGATTTACGCAAGAAAATCACGTGGGGGGTTTGCTATTTGAAATGACAAATGGGTCTTGTTATGCATTGATTGCATAATGGTCCCATATTTGAAAAATTCATTTAAACAAACCCCCAACGTGATTCTGTTGCATAAATCAGCTAATCATGTTTTCTGTGGGGTCTCGTTTGATGAATTTTTCAAATATAGGACCATTATGCAATCAATGCATAACAAGACCCATTTTTCATTTCAAATAGCAAACCCCCCACGTGATTCTCTTGCATAAATAAGCTAATCATGTTTTCTGTAGCGCCTCGTTTGATGAATTTTTCAAATATGGGACCATTATGCAATCAATGCATAACAAGACCCATTTGTCATTTCAAATAGCAAACCCCACGTGATTCTCTTGCATAAATCAGCTAATCATGTTTTCTGTGGGGCCTCGTTTGATGAATTTTTCAAATATGGGACCATTATGCAATCAATGCATAACAAGACCCGTTTGTCATTTCAAATAGCAAATCCCCCACGTGATTCTCTTGCATAAATCAGCTAATCATATTTTCTATAGGGCCCCTTTGATGAATTTTTCAAATATGGGACCATTATGCAACCAATGCATAACAAGATCCATTTGTCATTTCTAATCAGCAAATATCTCCACGTGACTCCCTCAGCCAACTTCTCTCCTTGTCAACTTCTCTCCTTGACAGCTGCGTGATCCTCCAAAGACAGTAAAAGTGGAGTCAGTAATATAAACAACTAATTGCAGCAAAGAAAGAAGGGGTGAGGTAGGGATTACAAGGCCAACAAATGAGGACCTTTAGATCAAAATGGGAGAAGAAAGAAGAGCCATCAGATTAAAAAGGGGAGAAAGGACTATAAAAAGGATTTTTTCCTTCAGCAAGAGTAGAGGAAGAGGGCCAAGCATAGCCGATCACAAGAAAAAAAAAAAGAGAAAAGAAGAAGAAAAAAGGGGAGTGCAGTTTTTGTTCCAGAGTTTTTTTTTTTTTGGGTCTTCTCTTTGAAATCTAAATCGTGGAAAGTTAGATTAGGGTGGAGAGAGTAGCATACTTACTTTCAGGGGAGATCCAACTGTGTTTTTCTTACATCAAACTCTCTAGTTTTAGTTGTTCTTGAAGTGGATCTTGATGTTTGTGGGCTACTTCAGTGGAAATAAACCTTGGATTCGAGTTTGAAGTGAGGAGGAAAGCGATTTTTTGGGAGCTGGAGGTTTTGGTATAGTGGCTGATAGTGTCCCGCTGGTTAGGCTCTTAGTGTTCGTAAACGAAAGTGGCATAGTTGGGGTTTGGTGATTCAAGGATCATCATTATCCAACCAAAGACTCACACTTTTTGCTCTACTGGCTTGACCCATTTAGTAGCAGCAACCTTCCTTTCATTATTATATATATATATATATATTGGTATATTTCCACTCCATTTTTTATTAACTTCATATATTTAGACTTGGGTTAGTTTTCTATTTGCTTTTGTTGTTTTTTTGTATGACTAATTTAATGTTTACTTGTGATTTGGCCTGCATAATGTTACGGTTAAGATGGTTTCAAAAGGATAAAAAAAAGATATATAAAATAAAAAGGGAATAATTTGATGATAGGATAATAGGTTGAGTGATAAGAAAACCGTATTCCTTGAGTAATGTTTATTTTTTTGTTAAATCATATTCCCTGGTGGGAGTAATTCAATGCCGTTAGTAATATAAAATGGGAGAATAGAAATACAAAGGTTTTAGTTAACAAAAGGAAATAAGATTTTCTTTATAAAAAGGAGTAGCATTTTTTTTCTTTGAAAATAAAATAAGAAGACGAATTAATTCAAAGTTAGATTTCCTTCAAGAGCATCAATTTTCATAATTATTATTGTCATCCATGCAAGTAATGATATGCGGGGATAATGAGGGTCCGATCATGGAATTCGGTTTGGGAAGGTGAAAATTCACACCCGATCGGGTTCCTAGGTAAGAGATCCACTTTGAATCGGACCCAGAATTGGGCGAGGTTCACGGTGGGTCTTGATAAAATCCTTACTATCCTTATTTTTAAAATTGATAAGATAACATTTCATATGCCATGCATTTAGGCATCTAAATAAATTATAGGTGTTAGTTTTAAAAAATAAATAAATCAATAATGATAAATTCTTAAGCCAATAAGGACAATAAAACCTTTACGTTAAATAATAAAAGTAAAAGAGTGATCATCTATGTCTAACAAAATCCTTACAAGTGGTTTAAGCTATGAGGATTTAATCACGGGATCCGGTTTGGAGGGTGAAAATTCACACTTAGTCCGGATTTTTAGATAAGAGACCCATTTTGAATCAGACCCAGAATTGGGCGAGGTTCATCGTAGGCCTTGATAAAATCCTCGCCATTTTTTTAATTGGCAAAAATAAGATTTTACTCCTCAAACATTCAAATGTTCAATAAAGATTGCAAATTTAGAAAAATCTCAAAACCAAAATATAAAAAAATAAAAAATGAAAGTTGTTCAAAAAAAAGAATGGAGTAATAAAATGGACTTTTGAAAAAAAGGCTATCCAATAGTTTCATTCTAAATGTCAATTTCTCAAAAAGAAAAAAATTGCTTTTCTTGAATAAAAAATGAAATTCCAAAAAAAAATCAAAAGTTGAAAGAATTCACTTGATACTTTTTTTAAATGTTAATTTAAGATGATAATAATAAACCTTGATTCATTTAATGAATTTTGATCTCATTCAAAAAATAATATAAAAAAATATTTTGGAATATGGTTTTCTCTCAACTTTTCATAAGTATAAAAAAAAAATTTCGAAACCTGCTTTTATTTTTTTAAGTTTATTTCAATAAAAATAATAGAAAATTACAAAAAACAAAAAAAATCAAACAAAAAGAAAAATTTTAAAGACATTTTCTTAAGGCCTAAATATTATTAAATTAATCGGTACCGTCATCTTGACGGGCGTTGTGGGGGTGCTCATCCTTCCCCGCACGTAACCGTACTCCCGACTCTAGTTCTCCGTTCCGCAGACCGGGACCTACCCAACTTAAGTACGTCATCTAACGGCCAATGCTAAGTTAGGTAGATTCTTAATAGGTGACTAACCACACCTAAACAAAAATGGTTAGTGGCAACTCCGTAATTTTCCGTATATAATTATGGACAATTATTACCGAATCTAACGTTTAAGCATTCCGACGTGCTTTTATATATTTAAGAAAAATTGAATGCCACGTGGCATTATAAGAGAAAAGTAATTGACGTGGCATGTCTAACGTTTAAGCATTCCAAGCAATCTATTGTTCAAAACGACCTGAAACAGCTGGACCCGAGCAATCCCACTCCTCCACTTTCCTTCTTCTTCTCTCTTACCACTATCCCTCCTTGGTTTTCCTTTTTATTCACTTTTTCTTTCTAAAAGAGAATTCCTTGAAAAATCTTTAATGGAAGAATGGAAGGGGGAAAAACAATGGAAAGAAAAGAAGAAAATGTTAGACTATAACAACCATGAAAAATGAAACAGAAGAAAAAGAAAGAAACGTTAAAAACTTTTTTTCTCTAAGATTTATACTTTCCACCTGCCACGGCCCCACTGTTGAAATTTTGGCCTTGATATCTTAAAAAACATTGAACTGGGAAGAAAGTGAAAATTGATCAAGAAAGCAATGATACTGACATTTTTTAATTTACTTGCATGCACTGGTCATGACTCTTCATTTAATGTTAAGTTTACTATTGATGCTTTCTGTGACATTGTTGAATTTGGGGGAAGAATCATCAATCACAGAAGGGAACAATAGATGCTAAGTTTTATTGAATAATATATTGAATGATTAAGTCAACAATTGTTGGCTTTACAATTATTGAATGATTCATTGAATGATTCATTGAATGATTAATTTAACAATAGTTGGCTTTACAGCAAAATTTGATCAAGAAAAAAAACAAGAGAAATGCTTTATATTTTACGGTTGATTAAGTCAATTATTGTTCGCTTTAGATATATTGTTTGATTGTTGATGATTTTATTTCTTTCAAAAAGTAGAAAAAAAAAAGAAAAGAAGAAAATGTTAGACTATAACAACCATGAAAAGTGAAACAGAAGAAAAAGAAAGAAACGTTAAAGATTTTTTTTTCTCTAAGATTTATACTTTCCACTTGCCACGGCCCCATTGCTGAAATTTTGGCCCTGATATCTTAAAAAAATTGAATTGGGAAGAAAGTGAAAATTGATCAAGAAAGCAATGACACTGACATTTTTGAATTTACTTGTATACACTGGCCATGACTCTTCATTTAATGTTAAGTTTACTATTGATGCTTTCTCTGATAGTGACATTGTTGAATTTGGGGGAAAAATCATCAATCACAGAAGGGAACAATAGATGCTAAGTTTTATTGAATAATACATTGAATGATTAAGTCAACAATTGTTGGCTTTACAATTATTGAATGATACATTGAATGATTAATTTAACAATAATTGGCTTTACAGCAAAATTTGATCCAGAAAAAGAATAAGAGAAATGCTTTATATTTTACGGTTGATTAAGTCAATTATTGTTGGCTTTAGATATATTGTTTGTTTGTTGATGATTTTATTTTTTTCAAAAAGCAGAAAAAAAAAAGAAAAGAAGAAAATGTTAGACTATAACAACCATAAAAAGTGAAACAGAAGAAAAAGAAAGAAACGTTAAAGACTTTTTTTTCTCTAAGATTTATACTATCCACTTGCCACGGCCCCACTGTTGAAATTTTGGCCCTGATATCTTAAAAAAAATTGAATTGGGAAGAAAGTGAAAATTGATCAAGAAAGCAATGACACTGACATTTTTTAATTTACTTGTATGCACTGGCCATGACTCTTCATTTAATGTTAAGTTTACTATTGATGCTTTCTCTGATAGTGACATTGTTGAATTTGGGGGAAGAATCATCAATCACAGAAGGGAACAATAGATGCTAAGTTTTATTGAATAATACATTGAATGATTAAGTCAACAATTGTTGGCTTTACAATTATTGAATGATACATTGAATGATTAATTTAATAATAGTTGGCTTTACAGCAAAATTTGATCCAGAAAAAGAACAAGAGAAATGCTTTATATTTTACGGTTGATTAAGTCAATTATTGTTGGCTTTAGATATATTGTTTGTTTGTTGATGATTTTATTTCTTTCAAAAAGCAGAAAAAAAAAGAGCGCCACGTGGCTTAATGAAGAAAAAGTAATTGACGTGGCATCTCTAGCGTTTAAGCATTCCAACGTGCTTTTATGTAATGTTAAGTTTACTATTGATGCTTCCTCTGATAGTGACATTATTGAATTTGGGGGAAGAATTATCAATCAAAGAAGGGAACAATAGATGCTAAGTTTTATTGAATAATACATTGAATGATTAAGCCAACAATTGTTGGCTTTACAATTATTGAATGATACATTAAATGATTAATTTAATAATAGTTGGCTTTACAGCAAAATTTGATCCAGAAAAAGAACAAGAGAAATGCTTTATATTTTACGGTTGATTAAGTCAATTATTGTTGGCTTTAGATATATTGTTTGTTTGTTGATGATTTTATTTCTTTCAAAAAGCAGAAAAAAAAGAAAAGAAGAAAATGTTAGACTATAACAACCATGAAAAATGAAACAGAAGAAAAAGAAAGAAACGTTAAAGACTTTTTTTTCTCTAAGATTTATACTTTCACCTGCCACGGCCCCACTGCTGAAATTTTGGCCCTGATATCTTAAAAAAAATTGAATTGGGAAGAAAGTGAAAATTGATCAAGAAAGCAATGACACTGACATTTTTTAATTTACTTGCATGCACTGGCCATGACTCTTCATTTAATGTTAAGTTTACTATTGATGCTTCCCTGATAGTGACATTGTTGAATTTGGGGGAAGAATCATCAATCACAGATGGGAACAATAGATGCTAAGTTTTATTGAATAATACATTGAATGATTAAGTCAACAATTGTTGGCTTTACAATTATTGAATGATACATTGAATGATTAATTTAATAATAGTTGGCTTTACAGCAAAATTTGATCCAGAAAAAGAACAAGAGAAATGCTTTATATTTTACGGTTGATTAAGTCAATTATTGTTGGCTTTAGATATATTGTTTGTTTGTTGATGATTTTATTTCTTTCAAAAAGCAGAAAAAAAAGAGCGCCACGTGGCTTAATGAAGAAAAAGTAATTGACGTGGCATCTCTAGCGTTTAAGCATTCCAACGTGCTTTTATGTAATGTTAAGTTTACTATTGATGCTTCCTCTGATAGTGACATTATTGAATTTGGGGGAAGAATTATCAATCAAAGAAGGGAACAATAGATGCTAAGTTTTATTGAATAATACATTGAATGATTAAGTCAATAATTGTTGGCTTTACAATTATTAAATGATACATTGAATGATTAATTTAACAATAGTTGGCTTTACAGCAAAATTTGATCCAGAAAAAGAACAAGAGAAATGCTTTATATTTTACGGTTGATTAAGTCAATTATTGTTGGCTTTAGATATATTGTTTGTTTGTTGATGATTTTATTTTTTTCAAAAAGCAGAAAAAAAAAAAGAAGAAAATGTTAGACTATAACAACCATGAAAAATGAAACAGAAGAAAAAGAAAGAAACGTTAAAGACTTTTTTTTCTCTAAGATTTATACTTTCACCTGCCACGGCCCCACTGCTGAAATTTTGGCCCTGATATCTTAAAAAAAATTGAATTGGGAAGAAAGTGAAAATTGATCAAGAAAGCAATGACACTGACATTTTTTAATTTACTTGCATGCACTGGCCATGACTCTTCATTTAATGTTAAGTTTACTATTGATGCTTCCCTGATAGTGACATTGTTGAATTTGGGGGAAGAATCATCAATCACAGATGGGAACAATAGATGCTAAGTTTTATTGAATAATACATTGAATGATTAAGTCAACAATTGTTGGCTTTACAATTATTGAATGATACATTGAATGATTAATTTAATAATAGTTGGCTTTACAGCAAAATTTGATCCAGAAAAAGAACAAGAGAAATGCTTTATATTTTACGGTTGATTAAGTCAATTATTGTTGGCTTTAGATATATTGTTTGTTTGTTGATGATTTTATTTCTTTCAAAAAGCAGAAAAAAAAGAGCGCCACGTGGCTTAATGAAGAAAAAGTAATTGACGTGGCATCTCTAGCGTTTAAGCATTCCAACGTGCTTTTATGTAATGTTAAGTTTACTATTGATGCTTCCTCTGATAGTGACATTATTGAATTTGGGGGAAGAATTATCAATCAAAGAAGGGAACAATAGATGCTAAGTTTTATTGAATAATACATTGAATGATTAAGTCAATAATTGTTGGCTTTACAATTATTAAATGATACATTGAATGATTAATTTAACAATAGTTGGCTTTACAGCAAAATTTGATCCAGAAAAAGAACAAGAGAAATGCTTTATATTTTACGGTTGATTAAGTCAATTATTGTTGGCTTTAGATATATTGTTTGTTTGTTGATGATTTTATTTTTTTCAAAAAGCAGAAAAAAAAAAGAAGAAAATGTTAGACTATAACAACCATGAAAAATGAAACAGAAGAAAAAGAAAGAAACGTTAAAGACTTTTTTTTCTCTAAGATTTATACTTTCACCTGCCACGGCCCCACTGCTGAAATTTTGGCCCTGATATCTTAAAAAAAATTGAATTGGGAAGAAAGTGAAAATTGATCAAAAAAGCAATGACACTGACATTTTTTAATTTACTTGTATGCACTGGCCATGACTCTTCATTTAATGTTAAGTTTACTATTGATGCTTCCCTGATAGTGACATTGTTGAATTTGGGGGAAGAATTATCAATCACAGATGGGAACAATAGATGCTAAGTTTTATTGAATAATACATTGAATGATTAAGTCAACAATTGTTGGCTTTACAATTATTGAATGATACATTGAATGATTAATTTAATAATAGTTGGCTTTACAGCAAAATTTGATCCAGAAAAAGAACAAGAGAAATGCTTTATATTTTACGGTTGATTAAGTCAATTATTGTTGGCTTTAGATATATTGTTTGTTTGTTGATGATTTTATTTCTTTCAAAAAGCAGAAAAAAAAGAGCGCCACGTGGCTTAATGAAGAAAAAGTAATTGACGTGGCATCTCTAGCGTTTAAGCATTCCAACGTGCTTTTATGTAATGTTAAGTTTACTATTGATGCTTCCTCTGATAGTGACATTATTGAATTTGGGGGAAGAATTATCAATCAAAGAAGGGAACAATAGATGCTAAGTTTTATTGAATAATACATTGAATGATTAAGTCAATAATTGTTGGCTTTACAATTATTGAATGATACATTGAATGATTAATTTAACAATAGTTGGCTTTACAGCAAAATTTGATCCAGAAAAATAACAAGAGAAATGCTTTATATTTTACGGTTGATTAAGTCAATTATTGTTGGCTTTAGATATATTGTTTGTTTGTTGATGATTTTATTTTTTTCAAAAAGCAGAAAAAAAAAAGAAAAGAAGAAAATGTTAGACTATAACAACCATAAAAAGTGAAACAGAAGAAAAAGAAAGAAACGTTAAAGACTTTTTTTTCTCTAAGATTTATACTTTCCACTTGCCACGGCCCCACTGTTGAAATTTTGGCCCTGATATCTTAAAAAAAATTGAATTGGGAAGAAAGTGAAAATTGATCAAGAAAGCAATGACACTGACATTTTTTAATTTACTTGTATGCACTGGCCATGACTCTTCATTTAATGTTAAGTTTACTATTGATGCTTTCTCTGATAGTGACATTGTTGAATTTGGGGGAAGAATCATCAATCACAGAAGGGAACAATAGATGCTAAGTTTTATTGAATAATACATTGAATGATTAAGTCAACAATTGTTGGCTTTACAATTATTGAATGATACATTGAATGATTAATTTAATAATAGTTGGCTTTACAGCAAAATTTGATCCAGAAAAAGAACAAGAGAAATGCTTTATATTTTACGGTTGATTAAGTCAATTATTGTTGGCTTTAGATATATTGTTTGTTTGTTGATGATTTTATTTCTTTCAAAAAGCAGAAAAAAAAGAGCGCCACGTGGCTTAATGAAGAAAAAGTAATTGACGTGGCATCTCTAGCGTTTAAGCATTCCAACGTGCTTTTATGTAATGTTAAGTTTACTATTGATGCTTCCTCTGATAGTGACATTATTGAATTTGGGGGAAGAATTATCAATCAAAGAAGGGAACAATAAATGCTAAGTTTTATTGAATAATACATTGAATGATTAAGTCAATAATTGTTGGCTTTACAATTATTGAATGATACATTGAATGATTAATTTAACAATAGTTGGCTTTACAGCAAAATTTGATCCAGAAAAAGAACAAGAGAAATGCTTTATATTTTACGGTTGATTAAGTCAATTATTGTTGGCTTTAGATATATTGTTTGTTTGTTGATGATTTTATTTCTTTCAAAAAGCAGAAAAAAAAAAGAAAAGAAGAAAATGTTAGACTATAACAACCTTGAAAAATGAAACAGAAGAAAAAAAAAGAAACGTTAAAGACTTTTTTTTCTCTAAGATTTATACTTTCACCTGCCATGGCCCCACTGCTAAAATTTTGGCTCTGATATCTTAAAAAAAATTGAATTGGAAAGAAAGTGAAAATTGATCAAGAAAGCAATGACACTGACATTTTTGAATTTACTTGCATGCACTAGCTATGACTCTTCATTTAATGTTAAGTTTACTACTGATGCTTCCTCTGACAGTGACATTGTTGAATTTGGGGGAAGAATCATCAATCACAGATGGGAACAATAGATGCTAAGTTTTATTGAATAATACATTGAATGATTAAGCCAACAATTGTTGGCTTTACAATTATTGAATGATACATTAAATGATTAATTTAATAATAGTTGGCTTTACAGCAAAATTTGATCCAGAAAAAGAACAAGAGAAATGCTTTATATTTTACGGTTGATTAAGTCAATTATTGTTGGCTTTAGATATATTGTTTGTTTGTTGATGATTTTATTTCTTTCAAAAAGCAGAAAAAAAAGAGCGTCACGTGGCTTAATGAAGAAAAAGTAATTGACGTGACATCTCTAATGTTTAAGCATTCCAACGTGCTTTTATGTATTTAAGAATCTTTTAACACTTATATCATTCTAAATGGTGGAAAAATCATGGAATAACTTAGAGTATTCCAAATTCATAAAGGAAAATTGCAAAGCTAAAAAGGCTAAAAGCAAATTTCACATATATACATGTGAAATTTGTTTTAATGGTGTATTATTCCCCTAATAATTTTTGTAGGTACAAAGATGAATAGCAGCAACCCAATCCTCTTATCTCTTATAAGAGGATTAAGCCAGTCATAAATCGCGACATATACTTCTCTGGTTCTCATGACAAGAATCAGGAAAATATAGAAACCTAAATCGCATCTAAAATAAATTTAATTATTCAGATAAATAAACTAATTCAATGATCCAAGCCATGATGAGAAGGACATGAAACCCTGATTTTTTAGTCTTTCAAGTGGAGGCTTTCTTTGTTTCAAATTCACCTCGGTAAGAGGCAAAGTCATTTTCGTCCCTTAATCTCTCCATTTTCAAGATCGTTTAAGTTTTTTTTTCATTAATAGTAATAGCAATTTCTATAATAATTGCTACAGTGAATGAAATAATATTGTCCAAGTCTACCAGGTAATATTCACGGTAAATAAGTCCAATGATTCCCGTGTATGAAGTCCATTATTGTCCATCACTATATTCAGATATATGACTAATGATTCACAAGTAATATGTTCTAAAAAGATTGGATCATTGTGGCTATAATTGTAAGATTTACCAAGTATTATTCTTGGTAAATAAGTCCAATGATTCCTGTATACGACGTCCATTGCTGTCAAGAAGTATATTAGGATATATGGGTAACTTTTTACAATTAATATATGTTATAAAAATATTGGATCAAGGTCCTCCCTCAAAGAAGTCATTAAGTGTTCAATTGACTGTCTATACGAAAGGATTACTGAATAAGACACTCAAGTACCAATCTACCCAAACAATATGGCCAATATTTTTAATGTAAAACTCCGAAGGCATAAACATAATGCCCATAATATACGATACTGGAATGGAACTTATTTGTGAACAAAAGAAAAGTTAAATTAAATGGCTTAAACGTAGTTTTATTGAAATTAACATTAGTAAAAGAAAAGAAAAGCACTGGTTTTTCAAGTTTTACTTCAAATTAGCTAGCTTCTTGCGGCAACACATTCTTCACATGTATTGATTTCATCCCGAAAATTGAAAAACTAAAACAAAAATCTTTACTGTTAACAAATTTTGGGGCTATTAATTTTTTTTAAGAAAAAAGGAAAAATAAAAAAAAGCCTAAAGCCATATATAGATAAACAATTAAATGATGATGAGTGAGGACGTTTGATGCCATCAGATATTTTTAAGATCCGCATATCCCGCAATATTCACAGAAATAACACATACTGCTTATTTTTCTCATTGTTCTTCTTCCCTTTTCTTTCTCCTGGAATTATGGAAGCGTTTGCGGCAGCCACAATAGTTTCATCAAGCCAAAAAGGTGCCAACAGCAATTGTAATAAATACAATCAAAAGAAAATCTGAAGAAACAAAATTTGTTATCAAAAAATTTCACTTCTTTTTTTTTTCAAATGTAACAATGGAAAATGGATAATACAAATCATTTATTCAAAAAAGGCATGTAATCCAAAAGATGTCAATATTTACAATGATAATCCAAATTAAAACACCATGACATGATTTTTCGAAATATAAAGTTTTACCCTTTAAAATTCAAAAATCTAAAAATTATTGCTTTCAAGTGAGACCATGTACAAGGCTAATAAAAAGTAACATTATGTATAAGAGTGAAAAGGATTAGAAATTGCCCCTGCTTGACATATTGTTCATAGAACTTTGTATCTTGCAATTGACTAGCTTGAAGTTGCCACGAAAGGGTTGCCCCTGTTAAATGAAATTTGATGGAAATGATTGAATAAATGCATTGTTGAAAAGGGCAACAATGTAATAAAAAATAGTTTTGCAAAGACCTCGTTGAGAGGGTAACAATGCAATGAAAAACAGTTTTGCAAAGACCTTGTTGAAAAGGGCAACAATGCAATAAAAAATAGTTTTGCAAAGACCTTGTTGAAAAGGTCAACGATGCAATAAAAGATAGTTTTGCGAAGACCACGTTGAGAGGGCAACGATGCAATAAAAGATAGTTTTGCAAAGACCTCGTTGAGAGGACAACAATGTAATGAAAAATAGTTTTGCAAAGACCTTGTTGAAAAGGGCAACAATGCAATAAAAAATTTTACAAAAACCTCGTTAAGAGGGCAACAATGTAAAATAAACAAATTTGCAAAGACCTCGTTGAGAGGGCAGCGTTGCAATGAAAAATAGTTTTGCAAAGATCTCGTTGAGAGGGCAACAATGCAAGATAAAATATAGTTTTACAAAGACCTCGTTGAGAGGGCAACAATGCAATGAAAAACAGTTTTGTAACTAGGATTCGATTAATTATTCTTGGAGTTACCACAACAAGATGTAAAATCATGCAATCAAAATGTTAAAATAAGATTTAAAAATAAAAAATAAGAAAAATGAAATTAAGGCCTAAATAATTATTAAATTAATTCCCGGCTTGACTCTCTAACCAGTCCCCAGTGGAGTCGCGAAACTGTCACAACGTTACCCGAGACGACGACGGATTTGGGACTTAAGAGAATTTTACGGTGTCGCAACTAACCATTTTTGCTTAGGTGCGGTTAGTCACCTATTAAGGATCTATCTAACTTAGCATTAGCCGTTAGATGGCGTACTTAAGTTGGGTAGGTCCCGATCTGCAGAACGAAGAACTGGAGTCGGGAGTACGGTTACGTGCGGGGAAGGATGAGCACCCCCACAACGCCCGTCAAGATGACGGTACCGATTAATTTAATAATATTTAGACCTTAAAAAAATGTCTTTATAATTTTCCTTTTTGTTTGATTTTTTTGTTTTTGTAATTTTCTATTATTTTTATTGAAGTAAACTTAAAAAAATAAAAGCAGGTTTCGAAATTTTTTTTTATACTTATGAAAAGTTGAGAGAAAACCATATTCCAAAATATTTTTTTATATTATTTTTGAATGAGATCAAAATTCATTAAATGAATTAAGGTTTATTATTATCATCTTAAATCAACATTTTAAAAAAAATATCAAGTGAATTCTTTCAACTTTTGATTTTTTTTTAGGAAATTCATTTTTTATTCGAGAAAAACAATTTTTTTCTTTTTGAGAAATTGACATTTAGAATGAAACTATTGGATAACCTTTTTTTCAAAAGTCCATTTTTATTACTCCATTTTTTTAATTACATTCTGGGAATATGTATTAGGTTATGTTATAACCTGGTAATCACATAACTCTGATAATCTAAAATACCTTGAACCAAACGCCCCTTATAACTTTTTTAACATTAAATGTGTGACTATTGGAGAGTAAGGTCTTTCGAAAAGGTTGGATTATGTTTTCAATGAAGAAAAGATATTTACAGTCATCTCTGAAAGGTTCTTACTCCAAGAATCAAATCTTCTGCAGGATTGTTGTCTGACTATTAGAGAGGAAGGTCTTTCGAAAAGGTTGTATTTTGTTTTCAATGAATATAAGATATTTCTAGTCATCTCTGAACAGATCTTATTCCAAGAATAAAATCTTATGTAGGATTGTTAATAAATTTTTTAACAATACTTTCAAATATTTAAACGTTAAATATAATATTTAAAACCTCAAAAACACGTCACAACAATCCACTTTACTCTACTTTTTTCCCTCTATAAAAGCTTAACTTCTTCTCCTCCGACCCATTACCTCTCAACCTTTCATCCCTCCTGCTGCTTTGAATCATTTTCCCTCCTACCGTCCCTTTTTCTTTATTTTTTTAATATACACGTTATAAATAAAATATTATTTTTACATATATATTCAATTAAAATTACCAAAATAATAAGAATAAAATAAAAGTACATTTTTTTTGTTTTACACTTGTAATTTAAACACTACTATTTATTTGATAGCGTTTAACTCGTTTGACTGAACGTTGAAAAAGTTTAGTGACTCTCGTATGTGAACTTGTAGCTCCGATTTTTTCCTTCTATCTGACTTCTTATCATATTTTTATAAGAAATTGGTATAACTTCTTGTTATCGGATTAATGGACTAGCAATTAAATCCAATAATCCTAAAGTACCAACATTAACAATCCATATATTCGGTCATCTTCACGTGCGTTGTTGATGCATCTGATAATCGTCACTAACTGGATTGTGTGACGGAATAATGTAACTATTTTTATTGTAATTGGCTTGTATAATGGAACAATATAATTTTGTGAGTAGTAATATGTGTCTACCTATAAATTGTTGATGTTATTATTGAAAATATTTTAATATTTATGCATAAGAAAGCGGAAGAAAATGGACTCAAATTCATAAATAATATATAAAAACATAATCAATATGGATATTGATTATCCAAGATTATGTTCACTTTGATACGTTTTATCCAAGATTATACTCACTTTAAA
Source organism: Microcos paniculata (assembly GCA_030664755.1). NCBI lineage: Eukaryota > Viridiplantae > Streptophyta > Magnoliopsida > Malvales > Malvaceae > Microcos > Microcos paniculata. The sequence goes on along the minus strand of CP131459.1, from coordinate 40,922,715 downwards.
TTTTTTATCGGTTGTATAAAACATTTAAAAATAAAGATGTTGAAAATATGAGAAAGAAATTATATAATGAAGTTATATAAAGAAAAAATACATCAATATATTTCTTTCTAATTTACGACGTATTCCGTGTCATTGCCTAATTTTAAATTAAACTCGAAAAAGCAGATAGGGCTTCATGAAACAATGACACGTGTCTTTCATCGGTACAATGATTAGATGAATAATATTAAACGACAAAACGAATAAAGTAAGATAAAACAATGCATTCTTTTTTCTACAACCAGTAAGAGGCGGCGCTGAGGGGATGACACCTATGGAGTTGGTAGACCTATGGTGGGCTCCAGCATAGAAGATTACTACTATTGTAATATTTTTCAATTTATAATGAATACTATAAAATATTTTTTCATTTCAATTAAAGTGGATCGATTTCTCTCCGTACGATTCGTTTGATTTTCGGGACGATTATTAATTATTTAAAAGAAAAGGGGATAAAAGTGGAATTATGAAAACATCAAAACAATCCTGTTTAATGTGAGGAATCAGGCAGGAATGCCTTACGGTGGAAGGTGCTTTTGAAGAGGGTAAGTTTCAAATTACTATAAAACCCTCTATAGGGGATAAAAGTGGAATTATCAAAACAATCCTGTTTAATGTGAGGAATCAGGAATGCCTTACGGTGGAAGGTGCTTTTGAAGAGGGTAAGTTTCAAATTACTATAAAACCCTCTATTGTCAGCCACGTTGAATCTCCTGTACTTTTAGCCAATAAAAAGGTGTAGCCCAGTATCATTTCCAGAGTATGAGCACACTGGATAATTTCAAGCTAAAACTTGTAGAAGAAGGCTTAGGTTTACGACGTGGCCAAAGAAACTTTACATGAGGCAGGGATGTTATTGGTGTGGACCCTGGCGCGGCAGACATTCTACTATTTTTCTTTGAAAAAAAAAAAACTAAAGAAGTGCTGACTTCTTTTTGCACGGAAAAGGCGCTGACTCCTTTGTTTTCTCTTTTATGAGGATGAGGATAAAAAAAAGGGATAATACTTTGATTTTTCGTCTCTTCTTTCTCTTCTGTTTTTTTCCTTTTCCGTTTTTCCCTTGAGTCTAAACATAAATAATTTATATTCTCAAAAAAAAAACATAAATAATTTATAAGAGGGTAGATTGGGATTAAATTAAAATGTTCAAGTATGTAGATGATGAAATATATTTGAGTATGTAGGGAAAATCTTCAAAAAATCAATGATTCTGAATTGACCTTTTATCTTTATTTTTAGGTTTTCTTTGATTTAATTATGATTTACAAATTGATTAATCTTTTTAGAAGAAGAAGAGAGTGTCCCGACTCCCGACTTTGATTTGCTTATCTTCTCTTTTTAATTTTTCCCTCCCAAAGTATTTTGATTAATGCTTTAGAGTTTAGACTCGTCGTCATATTCCTTAAACCAAGCTCAGGGCTATAATTAAATATTGTATTAATGTATTAATATACTATTAATGTTTGCTTTAAGTTTAGATCAACGAATGGGAAATGTGAGATAGAAACAAAGTTTCATTTTCATGCTGTCGTTGTCTACTAATAAAAAACAAATACTAGACCGTTTCAAACCCCAAAAAAAGAAAAAAACTACTACACAGTACACAGTAGAAACTTATTTGGCTTTTCTTTTTCATCCATATCTAATTTGTAATTTATATGAATTTCATTAAAGTATAAAGTGAAGGAAATAATTAAAAAGATGGTTCAAACAAATAAAACCAGAGTGGCATTGCTTTCTCAGTCAATGGGTGACAAAAGGGATGTTGAGCTCATGTTTTTATATGGACCATGGTGATGATGCGTACATGTAGGTTGATTGCTTGACGATGGAAACCTTAAACATCTCTCTCTAAATTTCAACCAATTAAGAAAAGAATCTTTGTTTTTCACCTTTGCATCTGTGAGGAAAGAACCAAATTGTAATTTGTTGTACTTGTATAACAAGTAAAGACAGATTTTCCTGATTTTAAGCTATTGAGCAGTAATAAATCTACTGTATATCTATTTATTTTTATCACCTTGGTGGCTCGGTGGGCCTTTGAGACCAAGCTTCTTCATCCTAGAGTGGGAAAACAACCAATTTTAAGTAGTCTAGCAGGTTGCTTTTTCTGTGTTTAAGGCAGTGAATTTTGCCTTTCCTTCTTCCGTTGGTGTAAGTTGGAAACTTCCCAATTAAGTCATCTTGGTCAACTATTTACCCTCTCTTTTCTCTCTTCAGTTTGCATCAGTTGCGGGTCACCTATTTACAACTTACGACAACTTTGCATGTAAAAGGAAAGAAAAAGAGAGCTTGGATACTGTTTATAATTAGCCTTTTGAAATGCCATATTCATGTTAAAGAATGAATTCAGATTCTTTAGATCGAGTGAGAGAGGAAAGAGTGGCAGTAGCATAAAAAAGTTGCTTGAGGAAGCCACGGGTCACCCAATATATAGAAGAAAGAATGGGATAAGGAATTGATTCATTCTCCTCCGAGGATTGGTTTGGCATAAGTGCCTTTTTTCTTGATTCTGTCCATACCAATATGCCAGGGAAAAGTCCACCTGTTTCTCACATGAACCGAAAGAGACCAAGGGTTTGGAGATGATTCGATGAAGTTGGTTCCTCACAAATTAATCACATCGCAACCGACAACCCCTTTTTCTAATTTCCCCTATTTTTAATTATAGACAATTATTTCATCTATAAACTTACTAGGAGTAGCTAGCTCTTATTTTGTTTGGTGAAGAATTTGACCTTGGTTCAAAATATAATTGACAACTTAATTGGTAATTAGTTGATAACAACTAGATTAGACTCCCTTAAAATTGTGGCAATTTGCTCTTTCTTTGAACTTGCAGGTCCTGAAAAGTCAGAGACATTTGGTATCAACATGATTTTTGGGACCACCTAATCACTCCTAAAAATCAAGGATGAAAACCCTTTTAATTAAGCAAACTTTCCAAAATCAATCAAATTTCCAACCATCCATTGTACTATTGTAGCATCCGTGGTAAATGGTCATCCGCTTTAATTCAAAACACTTTAATCAATAGTGGCATTATTATTAATTTATCCCAAAAAAAAATGTGGCATTATTTCCGTCTCCAACTCCAAGGAAGGAGGCTTCATGGCAGTTTCACGTCAACAAAATAAAAAGAATTGAAAAACCAGGCAAAATTCCAAAAGTGGATAATGCCGACAACTTTGCGAGAGAGCGGTACTTAGCTGCAGATACTACTACTTCCGTACAAATCGCAGGCCCCACTGCGAACTTTCTTAGGCTCCACCAAAAGGGGAAAAGGATTAACTTAGAGTTTAGAAAAAAAAAAAGTGGTAATAAAATGTTGTGAAAATAGAAAAACTTATGAACAATTTTTTGATATGAGGAATTTATTATTATTATTATTGCTTTTTTTTTTGAAAAATAAATACACGGGATGAAACTGGAAAGGGACAAGAAAATTTGAGTGATTATTTGTAATTATTAAGAGTGATAAATGACAATGGCCAATGACCTGACTGATGAAAGAAGCCTGTGGATGTGACATTGATGTGTTTAAACTCAGTGATAACTGATAACTTGATTTAAGATTCCACACATATTAAGTACTCTAGATTTATAAGGAAAAATAATTGTACTACCAAAGGAAAAAAAAAGTAATTTGATATTTGTTACTCTTTAAAAAATATTAAATTAGATTTTTTTAAATAAAAAATTATTATTAAGTGAATTTTATTTTTATAATAAATCAATCTGATTTAAAATGAATTCATCTCAAATAAAAAACCTAAAAATATCCTTAATTAAAAAAATATATATACATGATAGAACAGGTAGCATATTTTTTGGATTGTCACTGTTTAGTTTCTTCAATGCTTGTTATGACAAACAATTTTAAAAATATAGTTACATGTTTATTGCTTTAGACTCATAATATTAATGATGACATGATCCAATTTTAATTTCAAAAAATATACTCACTATTTAAAAAAAGAGAAAAATATTCTAAATTAAGCGGACTGATCAAGATAATCATGGAAACTTGATATTCTAAATTAAAAAATTGGCAATGAAATGAAATTAACTTTGGGAATAAATGAGTTCATTCGTTTCTTGTCATCAAAAAGGAGTGGTTGAGAGGGAATTCCATTCTTTCCTTGTCAATAGAAGAACAATTTACAGAGTAACTAAGGAGTAAGGACTAACGTATAAAAGTCATAATTCTTTCCTCTTATTCTCAATTCTCAACAGAAGAAAAAGATTAGCGGAGCCCAAGGAAGGCGGAGAAGAATATAAGTTGCTTTTTATGATGTCAAAGTACTAAGACATATCGTTCGTATCTAAATATATTAAATCCTGAGAAGTGAATAAATTCGCTAATTTATTGGGCTCTAATTCTCTCTTATATGACTTAAAAACTGAACTCTCGATGTGTTCAAACTCGAAAGGCTTAAGCTGACCTATGGTGGGGCGGAGGCTGAAAAGGTTGGGCTGGGACGACCCAACTTTTTCGACAGCGAGGTAAGGGCTACGAGCCTGCCAATATACGTTAGTGGGCTATAAAGCCGAGCCCCAAACATATGAGTAGATTCTCGTCAAATTCCTATTACTGCCACCACCCAAAGCAGAAGATTCCATTTATTAAATTTCCTTCTTCATAGAAACAGTCAATTTGAAGATTTGGAACATATTTTGGCGGTTTGGACCATCATTTTTCCAGAGTTACTGCTTAATTATGATACGGACCAAGTTATGCTCGAAAATGGACTGTGGCAGTTCAGTTTGTTCAACAAAACAAGGCCATATTGAAGTCTTATGGCAGCCGTGGTGGCGAACTATTGGTCGTTAACAGCCTTTCTGCTGAACTTCTTGGCGATTTGGGTTAGTCTTTGGTTTATCTCTTCCGGAAGAGAGAGAAGAGGCAAAGACGTTTTCCGGCAGCCTCTCCAAGGCACTGTCCAAGAGAATGTTCACCAAAGTAAAGCACTGACGGTTCATAATAACATTGGGGGAGAGCAAGAAAGAGGCAAAAACAAAGAGAAAAAAGGAACAGGGTTGTATTGTACTATTAACTCGTCTTACACAACAACCGCAAAGATTAAAGCAATAAATTCTCGAGTAATTTGTATTGGCTAGTCTTTTATTACAAGAATCTCCCCAATGGACCCTTTCGAATATGGTGGCGAACCCCACATTATGTTACTTAATTCTTAAACTACCTCTGCACCTAACAAAAAAAAAATATTTTGAGCTTTTAAGTTTTTAGCTTTAAAAGTAAATTATCCACAGCAGAGACATGGAGCTGACCCCTCTAAGTGGATTAAGGTTCTGCAACCAAAGGTGTGGCTTACTTCTGGTACACTGCATCACTGTGGTTAAGAGCCAAACTGCAACCAAAACGGGCACTAACATTATCAGCAGCATCATTACTAGTTCATGGCTATATCTAAACACCATTATTACACAACCTTTTGATAATTTTAGTGCTACACTATCATCGGTCTGCTTACACCACGCATCAATGCATCTTAAAAGACATGTCCCTGTTCTAGCAACTTAAAAAGACCGATGCATATTAGAAGGCAGAGCAGAAGTTTTGTAATGCTGTAGCATTTGGAGTAAGAATGGCCTGATGAGGAGGAAGAAAATGGCAAGAGAGTTTATCAGTATCTCACATTTGCGGTAGAGGACACAAGGCAGCCAAATGAGGATTACATTGATATTAATGCCTGTTGCAAGAATTTTGAACAATTTTGAGGGGCTTTTGTGGTGGCTATGGTTCTGGGAAAGAGTATAGCATCAGTCTGCTATATATAGATCATTCTGGTATTAGTTGCCTGAAAAGAATACTATCTTTTTACAGAATTTAAATAAAAAATGCTAAGGACAACCACAGGTTTTTAATACAAGTAAGTCCACCCCACCATGAATGCTACATCTGAACCACATGAAATAGGTACATTTACACATAGAAATTCATACATGAATGATGGTCAATCCTGTTTCGAATACCACCAGCAGTATTCATCTAAGAACAATGAGTCAACACCATCAATACATAATCTTCCTAAAGAATCTGAAAACACATTTTGAAACCACTGCAATGCCATCTTCTAGTTCAAGACAGTCAGCCTCTACGTAAAGGATGAATGGAATTCTGCCTCCCTTCACTCTATAGCCCTCCATCATTCAATGGGGCTGTTTCGTGGGGCGGTGGGGAGGCTCCTCACGGCATTGAGCCTGGTTTTCCTCCAGAGGGGTTTTGCTAGCAAAACTCTATTGAGAAATAGGGGTACAGCAAAATGAGGACCCCACTGCACTGCCCTGCCTCACCAAACGGACCCTCAGTCCAGAGGTGAATGGCTATATATTAGGGAGTAAATTCGAGAGTTGGAATAGATAGGGAGTGCATTTAAAAGGAACTTAAAGCATGACGCATATAATGCTCAAGTCACAATAACAGAGAGTAGGAATTGGAAGAATCTGTGATCTAACAATTGCCAAATAAAGGATATTTAAGGTTGATAACATCCAAAAATGATTTAATTAGTATAATAAACAAGTTACAACTTCCAACTTATCCCATTTGCAGAACCTCAAAAAGTAACAGAACAGAGATTAGATCATTAATCAAACATCTAATATCACCTAGCTGGCTAGCTTAAAAAATTAACAGAGTATGAATCAACCAAAAGGCATAAACAATATTAGAATCTTGGCACATCATGTTAGCACTCAAAAATGACACAAAGAAATGGATAGACAGAAGCAAAGGGTCGAGGACGGAGGAAACAAAGCATAAGAGTCAGAAACTTAGCTAGAAGAGAACCATGTGTGGCTGCTGCCTGCTGCTAATCTGCTAGCATTTCACTGCCTCCGCACCCAAACTTGCAATAACCCGAAAAACTTTGTGGCAGTTCAGAGCTTTAAATACAGAAAGGATGTTATGGAAGTCAATGCCATTTGCTCGTGTGAGCCACTGACTCCCCACGTGAGAAGAATCACCTCCGTTCCATGCACACTCCATAACCCAAAAAACAAAAATGGAAACTGCTCATTGACATAGCGGCAAGGCAAAGCGTGGGACCCGCGAGATGATATCATTACAAACTCTATCTTTTTAATAACTAGGACCCATCTCGAGCTCACTTAAATCTAAAGACAAACGCAAGTCTAAGCGCGTGAACTCAAACCACAAGAAAACCTTGGTAAAATAAGCCTCCTCGTCTCCCAAAGCTAAAAGCCCAAGGGACCATCACTCTCCAAAAATTTGTAATAGAAATTCCTTCCTTTGATTTCCCGGCAAAGAGTCCCCCAAAACCCTAATCTTCTCCCACCTCAACCACCTACCGAGTCCTTCCTTCCCTTTCTCTCTCTTCATTACTCAATTTCCCACGCAAAGTTTCCGTTTTTATCTTTACTATATTTTCGTAAAATTCCTTTCTTTTTTTTTTCCTTGATGGAGCTTTGAACTTTTTTGGTTGTTATAAAAGCTGGGTTTTTAAGATTGAACCTAAAAACTCACTTGTATTCATTCAAAATCTGTAAATTTAATACCAATTCTTCTTTTTTTTTCTTTTTCATTTTTTGGGGTTGGAGATGGCTGAGGATAAAAATGGAGATCGAAGTGAAGCCAGTGATTACTCATCAGAAGATGAAGGGACTGAAGATTACAGAAGAGGAGGGTACCATGCGGTGCGTATAGGGGACACTTTCAAGAACGGTTGCTATGTGGTTCAAAGCAAGCTTGGCTGGGGTCATTTCTCCACCGTTTGGCTCGCTTGGGACACTCAAAGATCGGTATTTTCCTCTCTTTTTCTTATTGCTATTGAGTTTTTCTTTTCTCGGTCTTTTTAGTAGGCTTATTGTAAAGTTGATTTCCCTTTCGGTAGAAATAGGGATAGAGTTTTGAGAGTAAGTTGTTTGAAATTTTCATGTAGGACAAAACTTGTATATTTAGTTAGTGAAATAACCCAAAAAAAAGGGATACTTATTAAAAAAGAGCAAAGAAGGTTTTGGATTATTCGCCATGGTAGCGAAACAGGTCTTGGAGACTTGGACCTTGATTTATTGTTTCTTTGTTGAGAAAAGAGAGATATTTTCTTTGTTCTTATGGAATATTTTAGTTTGCATATATTAAGAACAATGAAAGGAGTCAAATGTAAGAGATGCTGGAATGTGCGGTGCTTTTGGTTGATTGAAGGGTCTTATTTCTGCAGCTAAATTTGTGAAGAGTCCAAGATTTGCCTCCTCGCAATTGAGCTTCAGATGCCCTTCTTTTCCCAATCAGAGATAATTTTCTCTACATTGTATATCGATTTCTTTTTAAGAATTGTTATAATGGTTCTGATCAATGCATTTAAACACTGTTCTGTTTCTTTTTTAGGTATGAGATGCTTTGTTGGTTGAATTTTGTCTTTTCTTATGTAGAAAACTGGATCAGCCATTGCAATTTAACTTTCATGGTTCAACTCTTTAACCACACAAGAATTTATTGTTTGTAGCGTTATGTAGCTCTGAAGATTCAAAAGAGCGCTCAGCACTACACTGAGGCTGCAATGGATGAGATAAAGATCCTCAAACAGATAGCTGAGGGAGATCCAGATGATAAAAAGTGTGTTGTGAAGCTCTTGGATCATTTTAAGCATTCGGGCCCAAATGGGCAGCATATGTGTATGGTTTTTGAGTACTTGGGGGATAACCTTTTGACCCTTATTAAGTATAGCGATTATCGAGGGCTTCCTCTTCACATGGTTAAAGCGATTTGTCATCATATCCTAGTGGGTCTTGATTATTTGCACCGTGAACTTTCAATCATTCATACTGATTTGAAGCCAGAGAATGTGTTGCTATTGTCAATGATTGATCCCTCAAGAGATCATAGGAAATCTGGTGCTCCTCTCATCCTTCCAACCAGGAAGGATAAGGTTATGTCGGAGACTGTTGCTTCAAAAGAAATTAAGAATTACAATGGAGATCTGACCAGGAATCAGAAAAAGAAGATTAGGAAGAAGGCTAAGAAGGCAGCTCAAGGTCGTGGTGGAAAAGAAGCTTCTGAGGAAAATGAGAAAGATTCCAAGACTGGTGACAGAGAAGACACTAATGGTGTTGCAAAACCAATTGAAGTTTCTGGTGAAGAACAGCCAAATAGTTCTGTGATTAAAGATGAGGCAAAAGCTGATGGAATTAGCAATGGTGATGAAGGAATGCAACGCCATAAGAGGGGGAGCTGTGCAACAAGGAAAAAACTGTTATCGGAAGTTGATCTTCAGTGTAAATTGGTTGATTTTGGCAATGCTTGCTGGACGTATAAACAATTTACAAATGATATTCAAACCAGGCAGTATAGATGTCCTGAGGTTATCCTGGGATCCAAATACTCAACATCGGCAGACTTATGGTCTTTTGCTTGTATTTGTTTTGAGCTGGGTACCGGTGATGTTCTTTTTGATCCTCACAGTGGTGAAAACTATGAGCGAGATGAGGTATGTCCAAACCATTTTGGCTGTCTGGTTCACATTTTTATTTTCCTTCATTTGATACGTTTGATTCTTCGTAATTTTATTTGCCTCTTAATGTCAGTGGTTCACTGTGATTATCATGTATTTGAATTATGTTTACTATCTTTTGTTCAATTTACACCCTAGTAAACGTTAGACCTGGTGCTGCTTGTTTCCTTGTAAGATTTTATGTATCGTACTTATTCTAATTTCATGCAGTTGCATATAAATAACTATATAGTAATTCATACACCTGTGCCACCCTTATAGCAAATAAGGACAAAAAGAGGAGCCCGTAAGATGAGATGAAATTCTATTTGTACTGCTGGTGTAAGGATAAAATTCTTAGAAATAGAAAGACCACCAGAAAATGAGATGAGCCCCACCTTCCCTTCATGGTGTTTATTTTGTTTGTTTTTTTCTTAATACTTTATTTAAGTTCTGTGGAGATCTAGACATTTCTTTGCGCTTTTTCTCTTGACTTATAATTCTCATTTCCAGGACCACTTGGCCTTGATGATGGAGCTTCTTGGGATGATGCCACGGAAGGTAAGACTGATACACTGGCCTCTCTGAAAGGAACAAGTTTGACATCCTTCCCACTACTGTTTTCCTTTTTGTTAATAGATACAAGTATTGGTTCATGGGTACAAGGTTGATCTTGACTGCTTCACAACAAACCTTATAATATGAGGTATTCTGTGCTTAATTCTCACTGTTGGATGTGTGCCAACTTTTTTCAGATTGCATTAGGTGGGCGCTATTCTCGGGATTTCTTCAACAGATATGGAGACTTGAGGCATATCCGTCGGTTACGTTTTTGGCCTCTTAATAAGGTGCTTATGGAGAAGTATGATTTCAGCGAGCAAGATGCTACTGAAATGGCTGACTTCCTCATCCCTATACTTGATTTTGTCCCTGAAAAGAGACCTACAGCAGCTCAGTGCCTCAGCCATCCGTGGCTAAGTGCAGGCCCTCGATTACTTGAACCTTCCACAGATGCTAGTGAAAAGGATACAGCACACTGCACATCCGAGAAGGAAAGGACAGAGAAGGATGATAGGGAGGCCATGGAGGCTGGAGTAAGTAATATAGCAATCGAGGAGGAGCTATAAACCCATTGGGAGAAATCATCCAATGTTGAAATAACCCTTTTTCTGAGCATTTTAATCCAATGAAATTTTTTCGTCACATGTATTAATTTTGCATTATTCACTGGCAAGAACCGGCAATATTGCTCTTCCTTGTTCGGTTGACATCTATATAACATTTCTTTTGGTTCTGTGAAGGGCTATGTAGTTAGCTCCAGTTTTGAAAGAACCTCTTTTGAGCATGTGCTCAAATTTCAGAGTACACGTTGCGATCAAAGGCTCCCGATGATGGATGGATCTATTGTTTTTTCCCCTTAATTTACAATTTACATTGTTTCCCTATAGGATTTGTGCATCGAACTTCTAAGATCATATTGTTTTCTTGAGATGCATTGTTTGAATTTAAAACGTACATGGATTGGAAATGTTTCTTGCTAATTCTGTGTTGCGACAATTTGTTGACATTGAAAGAAGAGCTTATATTACTAAACGTATTTGATACTACAAGAAATGGCAACTTAACATCATGAAATAACTCGATAATATTGGAAAACAAGGTCTCATAATTGATAGATGTTACTATCCATTTAACTCATAATTTGAAAACAAAAATGAAAAATTTAGTTCTACAATTGCCGGGGCACCTCCATTGAGAAGAAAATTGAGCACGTAGCGCCAGGGGGAACACACAGAACATTGGTCCTCTGTTTGTTTTGGAAGGAGAATTAAAAGCATTTCATTTCATGATTTGAAGGGACTAATGAAACAATTTCTCCCAGGTTTGAGAGACCTAAAGACCGTCGCAGTCTTAATTAACCTAAAACAATCTATACATCCAGATATCCACCTTTCGCTCTCATTTATAACAATCAAAGCACATGGCCTGATGCACTTCGGAAACATTATGGGTGAGAGCTTTGATACAGCCGCCCAATTAGTTTGGGTAATCTTTGCTGTCGGTTTCACCTGTCAAACACAAGAAATATCAGCTTCAAAGAACTACAATACAATTCTATATCATCATGAACTAAAGTTTAACTAATGAATGCAATCATAAATTCCTGAAATAACAAATATTCCTTGACTAAATGACCTATGATAGGTTTTTCTTTTCTAATCTGAGAGAGAAGGGTGTCTGTGTGTGCAGACCAGACGAGTTCAAATAAGCAGTTCAAAGCATGATTTTATAAGGATCAGTCATTCCTGAGTCCTTTCACTAGAATCGACTTTTCTCTACTATTCGAGGGGCACTTATTTCCACTGCATGTTTGGCTATGTTTAAGATTTTTCCCCTTCCTATTTTAAGTTCCACAAGGGCTTGTAGGAAAACTAGTTTAGGGTAATATACAACTTACCTGAACTCATAAATTACAGTATTCTCCTAGCCTTGAGGTACCTGTACATGAGAAAAAATGCAACAACGGCACCAACGATAATCCCTGCTGTAGTTAGCCAGAACGCAAACTGCACGAGATAAAGATTAGAGTAAGCTAAGAAGGCGAAGTGAAAATCACCCCAATGATAATGAACTGCGCAGTAAAACTACTGAAATTGCAAAGTCTTATGACAACCATACCACATGTTCTTCGAGATAGGACTTCAAGTTCATACCAAATATGCCTGCAAAAGGGAAATAAAAGTCTTGAGTCTCTTGACATCGGTACTCATGATTCCCACTCTAAAATTCTTGAACCTTTTACTGTCCAATGGAATACAATCATCCCAACAATGAATAGGAACAAATTCATGACATAACTGATTCCAAACTTCTGCAGTTTCTCTAGGTCACAATTCCCATCCCCCTCCCACAAAACTGAATAGACAAACAAAAATGTCCCTATATTTCAGAGACAAAGATTATAAATGTTACTATCCACGATAGAGCATCCCATAAATCATGATTTGTGGTATCTAAGATTTATGGTTTCTACTCCTGGATAAGTCATAGAGATTCTAACAACCAAGTATCAAACCATAGTTATATTTTTGCTTTAGCTGCCATTCAGCAAGTCATTAATACTATGAACTGAACCACAAATATCTAAGCAAGGTAAGCAACAATACCATGTTTACTAAACCAAGATTATGTACAGCATGTAACCAATACAGGTGTGGGTTCTATTTTCTTGCAAGAGGATGGAATACAAACCTGCAACTAGAGCACCAACTCCCACACAAAATGCCCCAACCTGAAGAAGAAGTTCCACTCTGCTTACCTCAAGCCTCCGAGCGCTGATAAAAGTAGAAAAAGGACCCCATTTCATTAATTAAATGGAGTGTGGATTCAGTCACCAGAAAAAGATATCCTAAAAATGATTCAGAAAACTCAAATCACCATAATCACAGATAAGAGTGACCATGGGCTTTGAGAGTAATAGTATTTATATACACCAAATCAAATGGCAATGATGACAACAAATTAAAGTAAATCAAAGTTCATCAAGACCTTAAATTGACAGCAATGGAATCTTCCATTTCTTTTGCAGAGTCAAGAAGCCTCTCTGCCTGACCATAACAAGATTCACATCTGCAAGTGCAACAAGACACAATCAGTTATGGGCCTTATGGCCATTGAAAGTATAACATGACCACTGACAAATAATGGAACAGTTTTTGCAAGACATAACCCTTTCTCCCTGGCCATTGAAAATGCAACCAACGGTCAGCCATTTCAAAGAAATCATACTTGTTAATGTGAAATCAAACCTCAAAATGCACCTACTAATCTAGCTTATGTGTTCCCAAGGGGACAACCTGTGGTTAGAGGTTGAGACTTCGTCTCAGAGGTCCATAGTTCAGGTCCTGGAAGGGGAGGGATGGAAATATGGGATTATGCACCATAAATAGAACAAAGAAGACAAACCTTTGAAGATAGTTCTCTAAAAGCATCTCAATTTCTTCTTCCTCCTCTGCAATATTACCAAATCAAAGCAAATTAGAACTCTTAAAAAGAGACAGAAGAAAAACAAAGTAGAACAGAGATTAATGAATTTTATGCAGATTTGGAATATCTATCACTGCAATATCATTAAGAAAGAAACCTCTCCGCAGCCTACCTTCAGCAATCTGTTTTTCTAAGGGTGCGGAACATTCCATGTCATTGCTTCCCCTTTTAAGAGTACAATTTCGTCCCATAATACATATACGACGTATTTCATGGGGATCCTCCAAAAGATCAAGCAGCATTTGTCTAAGAGACCCTGCTCTTGAACCCAACTCAACCTTACATGATAAAATAGGAAGAAAAGGGTAATAACTGGCAGACAAGATACTTAAGTATTTACTCTACGAAAGTAAAACAAGAGGTAAGTTGGATATACCAGAGTCTGCTTGCTAATACGAAGTTGCTCCAATATGTCACCGGTTAATTTGTTAGGCAACACCTCAAGCAGAGCTTGAACCTAGGCAAATGGAAGAGTGCAATCATGATTGAACAGGTTCATAATATCACAATGTATCACATAAGTATGCTATAAAACACACCTAAGGCACTCAGCGAACAAATTAGTAAGCTCAAAAAATTAAATTGATAGTGAGGGATTTTGCATCACAGACATGTATGAAACGGAAATTAAAAGGAAAAAACATAATCTAGAATTGCTCATTGAAAGGTGTCTAACTTCTAGGTTAAAACATATGTTCTAATTCTATTTCAGGCATGCTTAGGATACATGGTGATTGGTGATGTTCAGCTTCAATAGGATTTTGCCAATTCAACATGAAGCCTATCAAAACCCAAAAAAGGAAACAAGCAAAAATATACATATACTCACTATGTTTCCTTACTCACACGAGGTTCTAAATCCATTAGTCTCTGCTCCAAATGCTGTATTCGTGAAAGCAATGCTGCTTCAACAACCTAAAAGTTCCATAGCAAAATTCTCTCAGAAAGCTTAGATGTCTAAGACTATGGCTTCAATTGGTCAACCCCACACGGATCACATTCATACATAAGCGTCCAAGAGCAAGATCTCGTGTAAGACACAAACCTCAAGCTCGAATGGCATACAATGCCCTCCATTCATGTTATTGAGTCGAGGGAGCAATGTGTCCATAAAAGCCCTTCCTCCTTTACTAGAAACAAGGAACACATGAAACAAGTTCATCAATGTCAGTTCACAGTAACCTAGATGAAACAATAAGATCATACTGGCATTGATGCAGAAGAAGAGATTACCAATTATAGTCAAATACAAAAACACAGTCTTGCATTGCGATTGCTCGTAGTGATCCTAAATTAAGCAGAATGGCATGGTCCCGTACCTAGATGGAACAAGACAAAAATGAATTTGCAAACTGAGGGAAACTAATACACAATTCTCAAATCCCAGAAGAGCATGAGGAATAAAACAATTAGCATGAGAAAGGAGACAAAAATATCTACTACCAGAAGAGATGGGGCTGAGTTTGTCAAAAACAATGATGGATCAACACTTCGGATATCTCTCGGACGAAGACCTAAGGAAGAATAAAATATAAATGAAAACTTTGCTCTTTTTTTTTTTCCTGCAAATAAGGCTAACAAACAAGCAACAATTAAAAAGCAAAGATTACCACTTGACTTCAGTAATTGACGTCGGTTTATCTTCTTTGTAGATACTACTCCATTTGACTTCACCTCTACTACCTTGAGAGACCAAGTAAAAACACAAAATTAAAAGCAGAAATAAAATTATCACCATTGCAGCTCCAAAAATCCGAAAAACTATAATAACAGATTAATAACAAGTAAATTGGTCAGAAACTAATAAATCCGTGAAACTAACATTAACTTTAGCAGAAAGAATCATACTACACAATTGCCAGCAACTGAAAATAAACAGTACTAGCGCTCCAATTCTTAGCTTTTTTTGTTTTTGTGATCAAGACATTATTTTTCATTTTATCTGAGAGAGAGAGAGAGAGAGAGAGGGAAAAGGTAAAAACCTCATAGACAGGCTCACGAATTCCAAGCAAGAGAGAATCACCGGAAGAGGAAGTGATCCTCTGCGTTGCAGCCGCAGAGCTCTGGCTTTGTTGCAACTTCGAATCTTCCCTCCCTCCATCGTCTACATCATCACCGGCATTCTCAGAGGCCAATGTTTCCGACTCGTTCAAACAGTCCTCCTCCGTTGACGATCTAGCGCACTTGATCTTTTTATAAGACGGAGGTTTCACGACGACCGGAAGTAGAGGGAGTCCGCTCTTTTGAAGCAGAATCGGAGAAGCGTTAGGCCATGAAGAACCTAAGAGAAGATAATGCACGGGGGGAGATGGCGAATTAGCAGAGACTTTGAGAAGATGCCGATAAGAAGAAGAAGAAGGAGGAGGAGAGGGAGTTAGCGCCATGAATGTTCTGTTTTTCTTCTCATATATGAAACGAAAGAATATGGTTTCTGCTTTGAAACGAGGCGATAAAGTAAAGGCAGTTAAAAAATGTAGTACGTGAAATTTGGTTTAAGTTGTTTATTTAAGGAAAACGACCGTTAATTTTTGTGGCTTAGGGTTAGTGTCGCTGCCTCTTTTCATTTTTTTGTTTTGGGTAAGAGCTCTTTTCATTTTTAAGATGAATAATTTTTCATCTAGAGTATATTTTCGTTAGAAAATTAATTAAGAAAAATAAAAAGTTGAAAACAGACTTTGGAACTGCCACCTGGCTCGTTCCGGTCGTTGTGGTTAAGCGTCCTTTTCCTTTTGTTTAGACGTGTAAACGGGAAAAAGACTTTTCTAATTCTTTGTTCCATTTAATATAGTTTTCGAATTTTACAAACCAAAATTAGATAATTAATATATATATATATATTTATAAATTCTTTCTAAAAATATTTCACATTATTTTTGAAGACTTTAATATAGTTATTATTACTATACTATTAAGGTGGTGCCTGAAATAGACTAATTTTTTTCTTATAAAATTAGACTAATGTTTTAGATTTAATGCAAAACTAACTTGATTTTAATTTGTGATAGTACATATTTTCACTCCCCCCAAAAATCAGAAATTGAATAATAAGGAGGGGTAAAATTGAGAAAACATTATAAACAAGGGACAACTTGGGAAAGACAACGAAAATTAAGGGTCTAGAATAAAATATATTACTAATTGGCCTCTTTTAATTGGGCTTCTCTGGACCAGTTGTATCAGTTAACTGCCCACCTTGGGCTTCATCTAATGGGGTCCCCGCCAGGCTCATTAAATATCTTCCAACGGATATTACGTGTTTTACGTTAATTGTTACTTGGGCTTCTCTAGACTAGTTCGGCTAGTAAGTAAAGAGAGGGAAATCGAGAATACGCATTGTAGAAGCAAAGTAAATGGCGCCATCAGCATCAGAGCCAACGGTAGAAGAAGAGGAAGAAGAAGAGCAACAACAACAACTCGAAGAAGAACGTTTTATCCCTTCACATCATCCTTCCGCACCGCCCGATGAGGTCGCAAATCGACGGTTCTTTTTTTTTTTCCTTTTTGGTGTACAGTCGACGGTTCTTAGTTTACTTCACTCATTTTTTCGCACTCCCTTTTTTTTTTCCTTTTTTGGTTCTTTAATATTAAAATTTAGAAGCTAGGGTTTTGAGTAATTTCGAATTAGCTTAAATTCGGCTTATTTTGATTTAATTTTGAATTTATTCTGTTAAGGACTCCTTTCTTTTTTCAATGTAGTTGTTTGATATTTCGACGACCGTTGATCCGAGTTGCGTGATTTCATTGATAAGGAAACTTCTCCCAGCTGATGCAAAAAATGGTGATAATATTGAAATTCGAGGGTCGAATTGTAAGGATGAAGTTGAAAGTTCATCAAATGGTAAATCTAGTAGCATGGAGATTGTTGATGATTTTAGTAAGCCTGGCTTTCGAGGAGAAGATGAAGAAGATTCAAGTCGTGGAGGAGGTAATGCTCGCCTGTTAGCGGGGGAAGAGGTCTGGGAGGAGTGTGGATGTGTTCTGTGGGATCTTGCTGCTAATCAAACTCATGCTGAGCTCATGGTACTTCTGCTTGCCACTTGATTTATTTTGTATTTATAGCATTTTAGGTCAAACTAACAGTGTTTTAATTTAGTTGCTAAGGTTATTATAGATTAAGCAAATATGAAAAGGACTGATTATTTATTGTTTTAATATTTTTTGTTTTACCGATGGTCTTTGTTCTGTAGGATGTTGTTGTAAGTTAGCCAGTTACCTTACTTTGCTGGTAGCCCACAAAACCATATACTATAAAGAAGTGATGTATTAAAATATATGGTCTTTAGCTTGGAACATTTCAAAAGCTTTTAGTCTTAATCAGAATATTGTCTGTTTGGGACTCACTCAATGATATTTACGCAGGTTCAAAACTTGGTGCTTGAAGTTCTTTTAGGGAACCTTATGGTTACCCAATCTGTTCGTGTCACGGTAGGTTATAAATTTGCTCCTCTTTTGATATCTTACTTTGCTTATCTAGTAGGTCAGTGGGTAGTTCTTAGGGACTTTGATGCATCGTGCATGATGCTTTCTATCTTCTTTTCTTTGTATCAGGAGATTTCTCTTGGAATCATGGGAAATTTAGCCTGTCATGAAGTTCCTATGAAGCATATAGTTTCTACCAATGGACTAATTCCTGTGATAGTAGATCAATTGTTTTTGGATGACACCCAATGTCTATGTGAAGCTTTCCGGTAAATTTTTTCAATCATGTATTATTTCTAACTTTAGATTTTATGCCTTAATATTATCATTTATCTTTCTCTCTTTTTTTCTGTATTTATAAATATTTTTATTGTTTTTGCTATGCAGTCCTGACTTTTGTGCCTAAGTTCATTATAGGTCTTGGAGATTGTAGTTATTCTAACGCTGTTTTTATGGCACTCTTTGTTTCGTTTAACTATATGTACAGTCACTACTCATTAGGAATGTTCTTGACGGACATTAAATTTTGCTCGTCCAACTCTTTGAATTTTCTTTTTCTCAATTTTTTTGTACAAGTGATTAGCATATTTGATTCCCAGAGAAGGTAATATGACCCTTTAAGTGGTGTTCTGAAATGAAAGTTCGAAAAGCACTTCTTGCATATATATCCAGAAACAAGTTGAAGATTTAAAAATGTTCCTTAAAGAAAAAAAAAAATTGATGGATAGTAAAGCGAATTTGATTTTCTGAAATTGTTTCTTCAAGAAATAGTAATTCCTTCCAGAATCAAGAAGCTAGATAAAGCTATATGTATCTTTATTCCTTTTCACTTTCTCTTTCATGTTAGTGGCATGGTTTTCTTCCTATATGTTGCATCCTTTTCTATTTGTAGTGGCACAGATATGCCTCAATCCTTAACAAAACCACATAATGTTAGGCAGTGGCTTATGTTAATCACAAGCTTATCTGGTTATATAACCCGTGCTGTTTTATCGCTGCATACTTTTCTAATGGATCATACATTCATATCTGACACAGGCTTTTAAGTTCCGGTCTTCGAGGTGGTGACTGCATAATATGGGCAGAGGCATTGGAGTCTGAACATATTTTAAGCCGCATTTTATGGGTCACTGAGAATGCATTAAATCCACAGCTTATTGAAAAGGTGATACCAACATCTACAATGCATTCCTTATGTGAAATTCCAGTAAACCTTTACGACATGCATATGCGCAGGGTACAATTTTGTCGTAACATTTAACATAAATCTTTATCACTTTTGTCATAATTCTTCTGCATAATTTAGGTTTAGCACCTCGTAGAGTCATAAACTCATATATAAAGCCCTTATGTTTGAAAATGAGTAGAGTCAAGTTTGCAAAGTGTATACATTAATTGTAAGCTAATATGTTATTTCAGGCTCTCTTTCTTTTTATTTTTATGGGATCTGAAGAGGGTTTAATTTTATAACAGAGTGTTGGATTATTGTTAGCCATGCTAGAAAGTCAGGAGAAAGTTGTGCATATTCTTCTCTCGCCTTTGGTGAAACTTGGTTTAGCAACCGTGTTGGTTAATCTTTTGGCTTTTGAGATGAGCAAATTGGCGAAAGAAAGAATACCTGAAAGGTAAAATTCTATGTTATCTGCATCTTATGTCTAAAGGGTTGGAAGTTGGCGTGAGTTTGATACTAGTAATTTTAGGAGAGTAGAAAGCTGTTCTTATTGTTCTGTTTTTCCTCTGCTTTATGTTCAGGAAAGATTTCTCTTGTTGTCCCACATGGTTTTGAGTTTCAAATGGTTAGAATTATCCATCATATCCAATTGAAACTTTTGGGGCAAAATATTTGGTGAGCATCTATTTTCGAACAATTGAGTATAGCATGCTGACAATCAAATTGACTCGTGTATGTTGTTGTGGTTAGCGGCTAGAAGTCATGTAATAAACACCGAAAAAACAGTCAGATACAACATGGCTTAGATACACCGTAAATTTACTCTGTGCTTGAAGTTTTCTTTCTTTCAGTAGTGTGATTGTAGCATGTCTTGTCCCTCTCACTTAAAATTCTGGTCTGCATTTTGCCTTGTGATGCTATAGAAAATTTTCTTCAGTATAAGGTTGCATTGCATTTAGGATTAGCTGACAGCCAGCAAATGCTTGAGTGGATGGACATGAGATTGTTATATTGGATATCAAGTTGCAACCTCTTGTAGGTTGCTCCTGTTTGTATATATTTTAATGCATGTGCCTTGATATTTGGTTTATATTCAATATCAGGTACTCTGTTCTTGATATTATTCTTCGTGCACTTGAAGCTCTCTCTGTTATAGATGGATTTTCTCACGAAATCTGCTCAAATAAAGAACTCTTCGGACTAGCATGTGACTTGATCAAATTCCCTGATAAAGTTGAGGTAATTTGCAGCTCTCCTACAACTATAAAAACTGATATATGATTCAATCTCTGGGTTTATGACATTGGTTCTCTCGTTCCTTCTCCATTTCTGAATGCTTGAATGTTTCATGTATTTAAATTTCTGCTTGAATCTAGGAGCCATATACCCTTTCTTTTTATTTTTCCTACAGACAACAAGGACTACCAATCATAGGTTTGCTAAAGTTTTAATCTATGGTCTTCATCAACTCACTTTTTACATAGAAGTCCTGTATTTGAGTCTCACATTAAGGCTTACATTTATTGATAATTTGATATTTTCTGGAGTCCTAGCTCGGAAGTAAAATATATTGAACTATTCTTACCTTTTCCAAGTTTAAGGGTTTTTGTCTTTCTTCGTGGTAAACAAGTGTATTATATGAGGAACATAATTTGGTGGCTTGAGTTTTATGCATCAAAGATGCTTGGATGATTGTTGACTTTTTATTAATCTTTCAGGTATCCAATTCCTGTGTGACTGCTGGAGTTCTAATTGCAAATATTTTGTCTGATGTATCTGATCTAGCTTCAGAAATATCACATGGTATATTTTTTATGTTCATTATCAGCACAAGCTGCTCTTTCTGTTATTTGTTTTCCATAAATCTGGACTACTTACCAAATTTTTATGGGCACTGACATCTTGGAGCTCCCCAGATTTGCCTTTCTTACAGGGACTGTTTGATACTTTCCCATTTACTTCGGATGATTTAGAAGCACGGTGTGCACTCTGGAGCACTGTTGCAAGATTACTAGATCAAGTCTGGGAAGATGAGATGAATGCTTCTAGTCTGAATCAATATGTGTCCATTCTATTGAGCAAATCTGATCTGATAGAAGATGATTTTTTCGATCACCAATTCGATGAGAACAAGAAAAATGAGAGCTTGACCACCTGTGACAGAAGATCGAATGCCAGATCTTTAGCTGTATCCTTTTTGGTTTGATTCTCAAATAACTACTTGTTATTCTGCCGGTAAAACATTAAAGAACTATCAATGTATTGTGCTAGTATGGTTTCTTATATTTGGGTGCTCTTGCAATATCTTTGTTGCCCCTGACCTTTGCAACAGCTTAAAAGGATAATCAGCATACTGAACAAGTGGAATGCTTTGAAGGAATCTGTTGAGGAAAGGCAGGTGATGGAGGAAGAAGCAAATGATGAGGATATTCGTAGACTTCTGGATTTATGTCACAAATACATTGCTTAAGCAAATAATAGGCTCCTTATCAGCTTATATATTTGTTGTTATTACTTCTAGGTTCTAGCAATGCTGCAAATGCTGGTGCTAGACTTTGGGCCGCTGGATACCCTGTCAGTTTACTTTCTTATTTACGTCCAATAAACTTAATCTTGTCATAGTTCTGCATAATTTTGACGCCCAATGTCTTATTAGACGAAGAAAGGGCACGTTTGTTACACTAGATTGTATTTAATAGGATGAGGAGGGAAATTACATGTAGTTTGTAATGTGGTTTTATAGTATCGATATAGATGATATAGATTTGTATTGTAAGAATGATTATTCATAAGATAACTTAATCCTCTAACAATGTAGATGAGTGACTCATCCTGTTGATAATCCTTCTTACAATGCAAATATTTGTAAAACCACATTATAAATTACGTGTAATTTTTTTTCTCATTCTATCCAATCTAATCAAGTGTAACAAGCATGTCCTAAGTTTAGCCAAAACTAGACTGGAAGCCAAAGTAAAAGTTAAGCTTTCAACATAAATGAATGAAACAGAGTACTTGTTTTCCTCCCAGAAATTGCAAATAGGAGGTTTAAAACGAGAGCCTTGAACATGGTTTGTACATTAGCGAATGATCTAATCTCATATTAAATCCTAGTGTTATACTAAAGGTATAAATTTAATGGTTTGCATTTTGGGTTCGTTTATTTGGTGACATAAACAAACGGGGCAAGGGGCACCATACTTACAATATTTCTAAATATTCATCCCAATTGGCACAGAGACAGAGAGACAGAGAGACAGAGATTTGAGTTTCTTTTTTGTGTTTGCTCATGTAGCTTATTTGAAAGGCGGAATTAGATTATTATTTAACAAGACTACTCATAATTTATGAAAAAAAGATGAAAAATCATACTAGAGTTCAAGAAATAGACAGGAATGTAGTCTAAATTATACATAGCAAGAAAAAGTAGAACCAAACTGTCCAGGCATCTTAAGTAGATTTCATGCAACTATTAACCCAACCCTTTTCGGATTAGAAAATGAGAGAGATTCCACTGGCCAGGAGATCATCAGATAAAATCTTGTTTGCAGCTTCTGACGGATGGAAACCATCCCAGAAAACATACTCAGTTGCATTTGCACATGTTCCAACAGAGTCAGGATTGCACAATATTGATGTTTCAAGCAGCCCAGTTCCGCAACAAGCCTTTCTTGCCTCAGCAAAACCTGTCAAGACATTACTTAAACTATCAGTGTGCCTTGCCTGGAACTTAAACATTAATTAGATCAATAAGAAGCTAACTTGGACGTCAAGAAATGATAATGTACCATTCTCAGCAGGCTTTGTGACAAGCTTGTAGAGAGATTGGTAGATGTCGAAAACAACCAAATTGAAGCCAGAAAGCTTCTGCTGCAAACTCTGAGATGTGGCATTAAGTTTGTTGTTGAACGAAACTGCATTTCTATTTAACTTAGCCACGCACTCGTTGCTATCAGAACCAAAAATTGTAATGGCTGCCGGTAAGCACCCCAACGGTGGCATTGTTGTCACTCCAATTTTCCTTGCTCCAAGCGCATACAATTTCTGTCACAAAAGCTTTAACAGAGATAAAGGCATATAATTTGGTTTTATCAAATTATTTATATGAAGAAAGAAAGTAATTTTTGAGGGGATAGATTTTCTAGATTTTTATGTTTCTGATACTTCTTAACATGAAAATATATGAACTTTTAGTTTAGGAGAAAGGGGCTAGGGGGAGACCTGAATGAAATCAGCATATGATTGAATGAGAATATCTGAGAATTGGTCAGGTGTATAGGCCTTGTATAATAGAGGATTAATGTAATAATTCTGAAGAAAGTCACTGCTCCCGGAACTAATAAGGTAGAGTCCACCAGATATTATGGAAGAAGCATTGGATTTCCCTGCAATTGCAACTAGTTTATTCTGGTATTCCTTGTAATACTCCAATTGCTTACTCAATGAGAGCGTATGCTGCAACGACAAAGCAAAATGTTTAACAGTCTAAAGGGAAATAAAAAGAGTTTTATGTGTCACTTCTTTTGCTTACATATAACTTTGCTGTCGTCTCATAGTAACCAGAAGAAGCTGATGCAAAGTTGGCTCCAATCAGCAGGTGCTTTCCTTTAGCTTGTTTGCTGAGATAAGCGGGTGGATAAGAAGTGAAGCCAATGTTCTCGGCTGTGTTTTAAAAACCAAAAGAAATATACACTCTGTTAGAGAGAAATATTTAAGATGAGATAGAATCAAAGTAGAAAAGGAAATTGAAAATGGGGTCAAGGAGTTAAGGCGTGGCATCAGGACCAGTAAAGTCTGAGGCTAATTTTCCATTGCAGAATCTTCCAGTTGGTTTGTGATGAACAAAGTCTCTTCCATAAGGAGGGAAGTTTGCTTTTATAATGGTGTAAATCTTGTTGTTGTTGCCTACATCAACGACAGAATCTCCAAATATGAACATTGCAGGAACAAGAGGCTGTCCATTAGCCTTAGGAAGCACAAAGGCAAAGAGAATAAACGGAGCCAAGAAATAACAAGAAAACTTCATTTGCTTCATATGTTGGAGGCTATGATAATTGTTATGAAGAAGAGAGGGAAAATGGGATATAAGCAGAGCTGCTTGGCTAGAGTTCCAAGAAGTCCTTTACTTCTCAGCTGAGGTGCTATGCATTTATGAATTACGATGAAAAGTTCAATATATAGAATTTGTCACTTCAACCCTTTATGATTGGAGGCTATGGTTTACGTTAAAATAATCAAATGTATTGTAAGTGAATAATTCATTAAACAAATAAGTTCAGTTACCATCTGAATGTCTTCATGGTACAGGCGTGTTTAACATGTCCAAATCTCAGGATAATTTGAGCTTGGGATTTGCCGAGATGGGTTTCTTCATCATGTTTGATTTTGACCATACTTCGCTTTGCTGTCAAATCCTTTTTAAGTTGCCAATGAGGTTACACGATTAATGGTTCATTCGGAAGATACGAGTGAGGACAGTCTGGATGGTTAAAGGGGTAATCAAAATTTCTTTAACAAATGGATCAAAGGTAATGAAAAACCCAAATTTCACCTTCCTTTTCTTTTGCTGACACTGCAAGCGATTATGGGTGAAGAGTCATTTGACCCTTGAAAGAGGTTTTCCATAGCTAAATCTGGGAATTGCCCCAATCAAATAATAATAATAACAAAAGAAATGGGCAGTAGTTCCAACTAAAGCTCTGTGGCGTGTCTTGATGAAAAACAATTTCAGGCTGTCCTAGCTTCTCCTCTATGCTTTTGCATCTTTTGCCCAAAATAGAAAAAGGGATCAAGCAAATAATGGCACTTAGCAAATAGAAAAAAGTAGCTGAAATCTTCAGTCACTGACCGACCTTCCTTATATTGTGTGCCCTTATTTACTTCTCTAGCAGTTCCTCAATCACTTTCAAATCCTTTATCTACGTACAATTTTCTCCCTTCTTATTAGGGCTAGCATGAACGTGATCTTTTTGCTGACACGGTTTTGTTATGTTATAGGCAATTAATTATAGTGGTTTCTTTCAATGAATAAAAAACCGGATCGGACAAGCAGATTGAACCGAAAATTAATCATAAGTTCGGTCTGATAAGGGTTGTTAAATCGATTTTTTATGAACCGTTTTGAACAGTCGAATTGGTTGAACCGGTTGGACCGGTTGAGCCGAAAATTTAATATTTTTTAATTTTTTAAACTATTTTTAATTGACTAATCTAAGTTCAAAAGAAGTCCAAGTTAATAAAAGCCCAAATTTTAATTTTTTTTTATTATGTTTAGATTTTTTATTTTAAAATTTTGAGTTTAAATTTTTTATTTTATTTATTCTAATGTATTCTCATAATAAAAATTTGACTTATGATGTAATTTGTAATATTTATTTACATTATGCAATGTATTAATATTTTATACTTGTTCTTATTTTTAGGAATTAAAAAAAAATTGAATTGAAAATTGAAAGTTTAAATATTTTAAGATATTAATAAAATTAAAATATTTATTATACCGGTCCAAAAGATTCAACTAATCAGACAGATTAAATCATTTAACCGATAACCTCGTCGGTTTCACTAACCGATCCGATTTTTTATTCATTGGTTTCTTTCTTCTTGAGCTTTTAATCAGTGGGAATTTGCGTTTTGTCGGTTTTGGATGTGGCAATTTTCATATTCAAAGCACTTAGAATATCTTAGTAGACATATGGACCTATTTCACGCGAGGATTAGCTGAAATGGTAGAGCGCTCGCTTTGCATGCGAGAGGTACTGGGGTTCGATCCCCGACATGTCCAATGTTTTTCATATTTTTTTGTTCTAGGCCCATGGGAAGCCCAAGAGTAAATTGGAGCTGACCTTAATTAGACAGCCCAAGAGGCTAGACTACGACCTCATCCCAGTCCATCAGGGATGAATGCGGATGCTTCGACAAGGCCGAGGGAGAAAATGTGCGTGACTGTTCTCAAAACAGGCTGCTCAATTTTCGATGAATCCGAGAACAGAAAGGCAACAAATCCAAAATACTATATGAAGTAAAAACTTATTTCCCTTATTATTTGATTACAAAAAAGAGTGAGAAAAATTACAACATTTAGAAGATACAAGAAAATCGAGTACCCTACTTTCTGCCACCTTTCACTCTAGCGCAAGGGCCAAAATGTAATGAATGATTTCCAGCAAGGTATTCTTCGTCACCACAAGAAGAAAAGCTAATTTTTCTACCGGATCAGGCACCCTTAATTGCTTCATTCTGAGGGTCTTTTCAGCTAATCACATCTCAACAGGCTTCCACCACCGCCGCCATATGTTTACAAGTTAGTTCCTCCAATCTGTTGTTAGCGCTTCTCTGTTTTCCTTTCTGCCTGGCATGTCATTTGACAATGTAAAGGTCACCAAGCTCATCAAAAACTGTCATAGCCGAAGATTTATTCTCTCAGACATTCTCAAGATATCTGAGTAAATCTTATCACCTCCCATCTCCTTCCCCGTGGCTCCGGCCGCAACGCGCAATATGTCTTCAATGAGTGCAACATTTCCCATGATGTCAACATGTGCCCCACTCTCAATGCCCCTTCCTTCAAGCAGGCTAGAGGGTGGCTTGTGCCGGTACTCCCTTATGTATGTGGCAATGCCAGATGGATTGAACCGGGTTCTTCCTTTCCAACCTTTAGCACACATGAATCCAGCACTTAGAACTGGTACACTCTCGTCTCCGTCTGCAAAGTACACTCCACCTCTCAAGCAGCTATCATCATCTCCATGGACTGAGCTGTCAATTTGGTATGGAATGCTTTTGCACCTATTGGTAGGTGATAGCTTGTAAAC
Source organism: Microcos paniculata (assembly GCA_030664755.1). Taxonomy (NCBI): domain Eukaryota; kingdom Viridiplantae; phylum Streptophyta; class Magnoliopsida; order Malvales; family Malvaceae; genus Microcos; species Microcos paniculata. The sequence continues at coordinate 40,895,752 of CP131459.1, read as the reverse complement.
GTATGATCTTTCGGTGGGAATTCCAACACCATACAAGCAGTATATCTCCATGTCCGGAGCATCGGGTAGTCTGAAAAATATGTTCAGTATTTCCATCATTACGTAATAATGAATGAACAAAGAAGGATATTTTTGGATGTATGCGTCTAGGGGATGGATGTCAACAGGTATGTTGCAATATGGTTTGTGCTTGACTTGGTTAACGAGTTGACAAGTTTCAAGCCTGTTTAGAAGTCAAAATTTGATAATCACAAGATCAAATGGGAAGAGTTCATTGAGGATTGAATAATTCAAGAGAAGTTGATAGTTCTATGTTCAAATTTTCCAATATATGCATGACAAAAATGTATCTGAGAGTCATTATACTTACTTCATTTCAAGAGGATTAGACCAGTACTTGTAATGGTTGTACTTAGGGTCGTCAAGATTGTCTGCTATTCCATGTGAAAAATGAGCTTCAGCCCGTTGCATCATTTTCGGTGCCACAAAGCGGAGCAGATCCAGAAGAGTTCTAGTTGTATAAGCTTTATTGGCTGCAACTTTTTGGATGCTTTCCCTACTCATGTCATCATATTCAGTCCGGCCCTCTCCACAGGGAAGGTTGAAATTTTGGGAAGCACTTATGCGCAAAAGTTCCTGGTAACGAAATTCCCTCCACATAAGCAAGATCTTTGACAAAAATGGACTCAAAACAGAGCAGTTTTTTATTGTGAGGAGATCTACTGCTATGTCAAGTACTCAGAAAATCTTAGTTGTCTGAACAAGACAATCCTTTAAAAATATGAATGTTATCCATCAGAGGTAGCTTGTTTCTGTCATTTTATACACGGTAAATGCTTATAAAGAAAAAGAAGACTACTCATTATAGAAAGTTTCTTTTCCATTTGGAAGCACTCTGTTTATAAGTTGTCTCCAGTTAGCTGAAGCATAATATCATACCTTTGAATCAACAGTAGGAAGCTGTGAAGAATGTAATGTCGATGCTGCCTTGCCAAAAGAGATTATCCTTCCATACTTAATGGGATCTTTGACTCGGAAACCTCTTTTCACATCGCTGTTGTTGACATTATGGTCACTTGGAGAAGGCTGGGAGTTCCTTTTCTTAGAGAAGCCACAAGTATGCCCTTCTTCAGGAGACCAGTCAATGTTGCCCCAAATAGTCTCTCCCCCTTTAGGCACCAATGAGACAATGGAGTCCCATGTCCGACTCACCCGCATGACGTGTTCTAATGTTTGAAGCCTTAAAATCTCAGAATCCAGAACTCCCGGTGCCATAGCTCTAAAAAGGCCATACAAAAGAGTAAATTATGGCACACATTTCAAGCTAATCCTTTTGCTAATCATTCACTAACATCAAGAAACCATGTTGACCTTTAGCATTATTTCTTGCTGTCACAATTATTTGGGATGTTTTCTGTTTCAGTCATGGTTTTACATGTCCAAATTAGTGAGATAACCAGGCAAGGGATTGGGATAAAATCAATAATGACATTTTGTGATCAAATGCTCCAATGCAGTAATTTCATCTCAACTAAGTTTCCACAGCAGTATAAGGAAGAGAGTGCAACGCTAACCTGATATAAGCAATGTCTTTGCCCTCGGCAGAAAATATATTACTAACTGCCTTTGGAACACCCAGAAATGCTGGACCAATGTTCATGATTGCCTTGATGTATTTGGCACACCAACCTGGACCACCACCGCCCCCCATGGGAGGAGGTGTTTCAACCCATTTAAGGAAGTGAAGAAAATAGATAACCCCCATGGAATGGGGCACCACAACCACTTTCTTATAACCATTGGTTACATACATTAGCTCAATTTTACTCTTCAGTCTACTAAGAGCATGGTCCCGAATCTGCTTATTCCCGAATCGAAAAATATATCAGTAAAAACTCAATTTAATATGTTATCTGTCTTGTGCTGCAAATTGGCCATGAAAGGAGTAACATGTACATATGCAGATTAGGAAGGGTTGTTTTCAGCCAAATCATATTGTTTTCTATAACATTTAGAAGCAGAGGGAAGAACAGGAATAGCAAGTACACGCATACACACTCAACAAAAGGACTCATCACGGTAATTGAAATTAGGGTTTTGAAATTTTACAAAGTACTATTTATTACAGTATATGCTCAGAAAAGGCACTGCATTTTAGTATTTTGCTGATTATATCAAATAAGCCATTGTCACAAGCTTATTGCCTTGTTCTGTTTCAAAGTTAATGAGCTCCGAATTGCTTTAGATGATAAACTTTATTATTTGAGGTAGAAGTAGAACTTCTAGCCTTAAAGTCTCATAATCTAGTTAAAAAACTGTGAAGTGTTTATTAATCATTTCTGATGAGCAGCAGTCTTTAACTGATAAAATGCAATAATGCAATAATGCAATGTAAGGATGGACAAAGAAAGGAAGAAGCAATATACCTCTGTATTCTGAAAAGCGAGCCTCCAATCATAAGCGGCCATGTGCAAATTCTTCCCCTCATAACCCATTTTTGCCAAATTTTCAATGAGAACAGCCCACACAAAATACCCTGGAGCAAAATAGTCGGCTGCAACTAGTCCTGGAACAGCACGAACCCTGATTCCTGGTGGGTCAAGGCCGGTTTCATTGTGCAAAGACAAATGCTCCAACCAACACAACGGCCTAGATACCAACAGAATTCCCATGTATTTCCTCAAAATTTCTTCCAAATTTAAACTAAAAGATACAATTAATACATGAAAAGAAGAATTGCTTCTAAGTATACCTCCTGAAGATTTCAGTGAAGCTGCCGCCCCAGAGTCGTTTACGAAACAAACCATCAGCACAAGGCCGGCCTTCCCATAGCTCCAGGCCACCGGTGACAATGCCGGGGACTAAAACTACCGGATGAAGAGCTGACAATCCTTCACGTTTTAGCCTGATTCCTGGTGGCTCAGGAACCTGAAGCAATGTGGCCGGCAAGCAGTGGTACAAGAACAAAAGGAGCCACCATGTTGTGCAAAGGTACCCAATCATCCAACAACAAGAATCTAGGCATCTCCATTCCTTTGGCTGCCTCGTCGGTTGTTTTCTCTTCTTGTTGATTTGCAAGGCAAAATTGTTAGCGGAAATGACATCTTCTTCTTTCTTGTCAAGCTTTTGATCAATCTTTGGAGACTGGTCATCAAAAGATTCAAACCCCACTGAAGAGCAGCACTTAACTGCTGATTCTACATAGCAGAATTTTCTAAACCGGAGAATAGAAGCCATTTCCCAATTCCCACTTCCAGCCAGAAAAAAAAAATGAACTTAGAATTCACCGAAAAGAACAACAACACGAACTAGCCATCAAGGGGAACCATGAAAAGCTTAGGGAAAAAGTCATATAGAAAGAAAAACAGTGTAAGAACAAGAACATGCATCACAGTATACTAATATATAAGAAAGCCGAATAATTAGTATAAGGCTGACGAGAAGTGATCAGTTTTAAGATTAGCCGTTACAGAAAAGAGAAGAATAAAAGAACCACGTGGTGAAGAAGACGAAGATATGGGTGTCTAAGAGCGCGCACTAAGAAACAAACACATAGATAGGAAACAAGAAGAGAAATTAGCTTCTTCTTCTTCTTCTCTCCCTCTCTCTTCTTTTTCTTTTTCTGCTTTGAAGTATGGTCAGTGAAAGTGAAGCTGTTTTGGAAGTAAACTGTTGATGGTCAGGAGATGAAACCGAGGGAAGAATTGTTCGTGTATATATCTGTAGGTGGAAAAGGTCGGAAAAACAAGGAGAAAAATTTTGGTTTTTTTTTTTTTTAATGACGCTTGTCTTGGTCTTTACATGCAGGAACCGATGAGCAGCTGATCCTTTATCAGCTGTCACCTTCTTTATCGAGACGTTTCTAAATTAATATTCACTTCTTTGTTTGTTCTTTGCCTTTCACGTGTAGGTTTGCTCCTTTTAGCCTTCTGATCATTTTAGTTTTAGCCTTGAGTTTTACAAACAAAATTCCCCACCAACAACAACCATGCCCATGCCCATGCCTCTCCAATATTTGTCTTTGTTCTGTAAAGTGTGCGCTTGAGAATACACATGTGAAAGGGGAACAAATTGGATTGAGAGGCTATGTTATGTTAATTAATGTCAAAATGTTTTAAGTTTAGATATAGGTAACTTGAATTCCACATTTTCTAGTACTATTAATTAAATTTGTTTCGCAATAATTTTGCCCCATAATTTAGTTTTATATATGATGGGATCCGGTTAACCAGTGGCTCTAGGTACTGGTTAAGCTCATTTAATAGAGCAAAAAAGTAACATTAAATTCTGAAATAGTAATAATTGTTATGAGAAAAAAAGCTATATGACAAAATTATCATTAGATACAGAAAATTTCTTATTTGGGGTTAAATTTTGAAAAATTTATTGAAATTTTCTTTTCTAAAACCCTATAATAATATATTTTAAATATTAAAACTTACCCTTACAATTTATTTTTTTTGCGTTTTGCTAACGGGTGCCTATGGGCACCCGTTAACAATTCTTAAATTGTCTTATAATTAACATTAAATACAGGTTTATGGAGTAATTATAGCAAAAATCAACTTTTGTCCATTTATTATTGTACAGATATTGGTAACTTAGCTTTTTAACTTTCTATTAATGTCAAAAATACCCTTTGATGGTTTAAAATTTATTTTATTTTAAAAAAAAATAAAAATAGAATAATAAAATTTATTTTACTATGAAAAGTTTAACCACAAATATATAAAGTTTAGCCCCAAGTAAAAATATTTTGATTTGAGGGTAAGTCTTTAATTTAAAAAAATTATTATGGTAGGGTTTTAGAAAAAAAATGGTTTAACCACAAATATATAAAATTTAGCCCCAAATAAAAATATTTTGATTTGAGGGTAAGTCTTTAATTAAAAAAATTATTGTGGTAGGGTTTTAGAAAAAAAAAAGTTTAATCAAATATATATAAAATTTAGCCCCAAATAAAAATATTTTGATTTGAGGGTAAGTCTTTAATTTAAAAATTTTATTGTGGTAGGGTTTTAGAAAAAAGCTTAGTCACAAAAATATAAAAGTTTAGCCCCAAATAAAAACATTTTGATTTGAGGGTAAATCTTTAATTTAAAAAAAATTATTGTAGTAGAGTTTTAGAAAAAATTAAATAATTAATAAAATTACTATTATATTATCTAAAAATATTGTAAAGGGGTAACATTGTCTCAAAATATAATCTTAACTACATTTATTATAAATTGTGTCATGGAGCTTTTTAATCTCATTTAAAGCTAATTATTACTTTTTCTAAAACAAAACTATCACATGTTTAAGTTAATGATTACTGCTTAACGGGTGCCTATGGGCACCCGTTAGCAGCACCCATGTTTTTTTATTTGAGTCTAAATTTTATAAATTTGAGGTTAAACTTATTTAATAACTATAAGCACCCGTTAGCAATTTCCTAAATAATAACATAATTTATTAGTGTAGGATTATTAACTCATGAAATTTGTTGCACTTATTAATAATTAATTTATAATTAGTTGCAAACTGGCTAGTAATTATTATTGGACACGACTCTGATATATTATAATTGAATATATTGGTCCCTCCAAGAACCATAGAGACCTTAAACCCAAAAATGGGAAAAATCTTTATCTTTATCAATATCTTTTTTGTCAATATAAATCCATCTCTGGTAATTATATTGGATCTCGATTAATTTAAAATTGAGTATGTTGAACTTCAAATAAGAGAAAACTCTTCCGAATCTATTTACTCTTTTTTCTCTTTTTTGAACAAGTATTTTCTCTATTCGTAAAATTTATTCTACTTGATCTAACAAATGTTGATAAAAATCTTTATCTCTTTCTTTTTGTATAACCACATACTCCCTCAGTCCCTATTTATCTGTCTCTTTTTAAAATTTTTTTGTCCCTTTTTATCTGTCCCTAACTAACATTAATTATTAATTTTTCAAACTTATCATTTCAAACTCATTTCTCTCTCTCTCTTAAATGAATAGTTTCTTAAATAGGAGTGAGAATTAAAGAGAGAGAGAGGTAGGGATAAAATAGAAAAATTAAGATAAATGTTTATGGAATTTTGTGTCTTAACTATTTTTCTTGCTCTGTATGAAACATTTGATGGGGATAAATAAATAGGGACAGAGGGAGTATATCCATATACATTTTGACAGTATATGACTAGGGGTGAGCAAATGGTTGGTTCGATCGAAAATGTCTTAAAACCGAATCAACAAAATTCCTTAAAAATTTCGACCGAAACCGACCGAAAAATACTCCAAACCGAACAACCGAACTATATTGGTCGGTTCGGTCGGTTTTTATCGATTTTAATGTATTTTTTTGTTTTTCTTTTTCCAATTTTTCCACAAAAAATCTAATTAAAACTAATAAAACATCTCAATACAAATTCATATAAGTTTATTTAGATTCAAAGTATTAACAACTTCAAAGTATTAAAGTAGGGAAAAACTTAAAACTTGCCAAAAAAATAAAACCAAACATACATAATGCTAGTATTTTTAAGTTTTTAGGAAAGAATAATAATTTTTTATTTTCATTTTATTTAAATTTTAGTATTAACAAATTATATTAATATATATATTCAAATAAAAATGAATTATATTATATACATTATATTAAAAATTATAATAAAAATATTGTTATATATTATCGGTTGTTCGGTCGATTTGGTTGGAGAATCTTAAAAACCGAAAACCGACCGAACTAACCGAATTAACCGAAAATTTTAACTGACTAAAACCGAAAACCGATTTGATCGAACCATTTGGACCAAATTTGACCGATTCGGTCGGTTAAATCGGTCTGAGCCGATTAATGCTCACCCCTATATATGACTAATTTTATTTGAATCATGTCAGATTCCAAATAAGAGAAGCTCTCCCAATATATTTTCTTCATTCGCAAGATGCCTATATCTTTATGTCATTTGATCTCAACATATAGTTTTTATAAATTAAAACGGTTGAAGTGATTAGGAATGCTCTTTGTAATTATATAATAAATCAAATTTATAACAGATTCTAGTTCAAGCAATCGAACATGTTAGTTATATGTTTAAAACAAATAGATACGTGTAATACTGTTGGATCCCGAGGTGTAGCCTATGCATACGGTTGGCAACTTGGCATCGAGATAGAGAGAATCCAAAGAGGGACAGGGAATAGGGTCATGGGGGCCAAGGGTAAGCCCTCGACCCTTAATCATAGGAAAAGCACACACTACGAAAAACACAGAAACCAAAATTGTCTGAAGGGGTCAATGGGGGGACACGAGCACCATATGGCTATGGTGCTTCCCAGTGGACCGGTATGGAATCAGAATTTTGCCCCAAGAGATCAGAAGACCCTTCCCCTCTCCCGTCTCCACATTATGCACCCGTTGTTGAAAGGGAAAGTTATACACTACTACTACGCTAGTCCTAGTGTGTGGAACTGTGTATACAAATTGAGAGAGAGAGAGGCACAACGTTTAAGGAGATGGGATATAGAATGAGGCGAGTGGTGGGTTGAGATGATGATGATGATGGTATTTCTCCCTTGCTTCTCTCGTCGGTTTTCAAAGCCAAGCCAAAAGGAGATTTCAGAGTTTTGCAGCTGCTCTGTGCATTGCAGCGTTGTTTTTGCTGATCAGACAATTTGTTTTATTCAAAATCCATACAGTAAGAGAACTTGGTCTAATCATAATGTGCATAACGGAATTGATCAGAAATAGCCTATTTTCTTAGCTTCTCATGACAAGTCATTAGAGTCTATACATACAGACATGGCCCATTTTCCATTCTTTTCATATGCGTGAATGCTTAATATAATGTTATTTTCATCGAAAATACTACTTATAATTCTTATCTCTTTTTCATTTGAGAAGTTAAACACTTAAACGATGAGTCTCTAACATTGTTCAATGTTCGTTGAAGTGTCCATCAAATCAACAAATGGCCAAAATTTTATGACAAAGCCTGTTTTGTTCTCTAGCTTGGTTGCCTTACTTGTTACTCTTTCTTTCTTATTGAGGCCTTTTGCCCTTTTCTGGCAATTAAAATTCGGCGTGAATCAATACATGAGGGAGAGAACATTTATGCACAAGAGTCCAGAATGGGGATAGTCCAGATAGGGAACGACGTCGACGTGGCTCACCAATTATTCAACGGCTAGCACATCAGTTGCCATTCTTGTGTGGTCCTCTATTTCTCTTGGGTATATTCTGTATTTTCTGTTCGATAGTAATGAATTTTGCTCTTTAATTCTTGGGGTCTAAACGGCCAAAAATAAATACTCTAACAGAAATTAAATCATCCACGTAACAAACTGGTAGTTCCTTCATAGTAAGTTCATCCGATGAATGGCTAATTTGCCAAACGCTGGATAATGGATATATATAGAGCGAGAAGAAGAACCAACCGATCCAGTCGATTTCAATAAAATGCTTCCTTTTTTGCTTGGATAGATGAATGATTTCGATTGCCGATTGGAATCTTTCTATAAGTTTCTTTTTGGTCTTAAATGTTGCTTTTGCCGAAATTTTGTATAGCTAGTGGGATTGAAAGAAAGATTATATATCTTTCTTAATATTTCTTTAGATAATAATGGAGTGATTTATGCAGTAATCTTTTGATTCAGGAATATAATTGTCGACTATAAACTTAAATTATCCATCAGGTGGAACAATGTACACTTCCAAATATAGTAATCTTTCATTATCTTCTAGAATTTTTATGAGTCTACAAAAAAAAGGTATTTTACAAGAGAAAATGTTTGATCAGGACTGCCTCTAAAAGAAAGTTTTACATCCTTCAATAATAATGCATCATCTCAGATTTTCTTAAGTTTTCACATAATTTCATAATAGACCTTGTTATACATAAATATTTTAGAAATAAGTTTATATTTGCTTAAAGTTTACAAAAAAAAAAAAGAGTTGTAGGATACGTCGTCTTAAAATCTAGAGTATGATTAGCATAGGGTTTTATTAATTGTAGAAAATTTTCGAGTTTGTTAAAAAAAAAGGTAAAAAGAGTTTTTTTACTTAAATAGTTGTGCATGTTGTAGTGTATTGTAAGATTTTGATTTTGTAAAAATTTAAAAAATCTGAGGTAGCGAGTTATTATTATTAGGTGTAAAACTCCTTTTTTTAAGGAAAATATAATTATATATTTACTCATTTTACAATGAAATCAATTTGAAAAACATCAAATTGTAATCATTAATTAAAAATATATTATAAAAACAGTAAAACTTACGGGCCCATCGAGAGAAACTTCATTTAAGAAACGGGTCAGCAAGGCTACCCCGTAGAGGCAGATGCCCATGTAGCCCATTAAGAGATTTGAGCCCAATCCTGAAAAGGGGCACTCGGGCCATAAGCTGAGAAAGAAAACAGGTTCCTAAGGGTGCCAACAGTCCAAATTCCAAAACACTCTTCCCAAATTGAAGGGAAACAACTTTTTTTTTTTTCTTCTCTGCATTGAAAATGAAAATTTTGCATGCAAATCCAATGCTTGTCGTAATTCATCAGCATTATAAGGCCTGATTTGAATGCAAAAGGCCAAAAGTCATGAAAGGCGATTATCAAGACCTCGAGAATCGTGATGAAAAGAAACTAATAATAATTTGCCAAGATTTTCTCTGAAATCTTCTATATGAAGTGTAGGAGATGCAAATTGAACTAAACTATTGACTGGTTAAATGCTCATGAAATACAGACAGGAAAGCCCTCGGCAATTTCATTTCCGTTAATCGAAGGTTGTTACTTGTCGTCCTTTAAGATATTTTTCCTAATTGGTCATAAAATAGAAATTGGCCCACCATGTAACTAGCTGGACAGTGGACATAACAATTGACGCCTGAATATTATACTATACATATATTTGCTTTTGATATATTATAGGGTCCAAAAGTTTCTGCTTTGGCCCTTTTTTGCATCAAATATCTCATATCCGACTGGTCCAGGGTGCGTTTTAAAATATTCTTGTCATGGGTTTCCGCGTTAATTAAGGTTCTACTCTCTTTCTTTACTCTACGGTACTATTTACATCTATTTGTTTACCTACTTTGACAGAATTTGAACCATGAAACTGGCGGTGAGATGCCATCTTAATTAGGGGGCTGCTCGAAATAATTTTCTTTTGCTTTTACAATTTTACTAAAAGGAATTAATTAAAGGATAGTTAAAGCGTAAAAATACTATGATCTGATATTATGATATGATTAGCTTAGTATATCGAATTAGAATTAGATTGAATAGAATAAAAAGAAACTATGAAAATTGAATTAGTTAATATATATACAATAAAAATAAGAGAATAAGATTAAAGTTTAATTATAGTCAAATTCTTTCTAACATTGTTGGTTTAGTGAGATTTAATTATTGGTTTTATATTTTAATTATTGTTTAGAGATTTAAATCATAGAACGTAGTATGCTCCGATCCCCTATTACCCAAAGAATGGACAGAAATTTCAACCAAAAAAGAATGGACGCAAAGAAAATTCCTAACGTATCTCAGCAGTCAGCAATAAAATTTCAGTTCACATTGACTCCAATAAATATCATAACAAACAAGCAGAAGCTATCTATCATCAATTGTCTTTATCACTGTCACACGACTCAGGGGTGCAAGTCAATACAAGTTTTCGACCATTGCACGAACAGGAGTCGAAGCTCCGTAGGAGTTATTGCAATGGAATCCTTGCCTGGTTCTAACTTTTAGTACAATTTCTTATTGGGGTTTCACATCATAAACTACACATGAATGTTTTTTCTTCCCTTTTTTTTTTTATGGAAAACTACACATGAAAGTTGATTGAAGTCAAATTGACTAAATTAAGTCAATTAAGGATATAATTTCAAATCCATAACTATATTATTCGTTGAATATCCAAATTGATCTTTAAACTATATTGAAAAGGATAAATTGACCCATAAACTTTTATTTGGGACAATTAATTCTTTATACTATTATTTTTGGACATTTAACCTCCTAAAGGGTTATATTGTATGGAATTTTAAGGGTCATATATTGTTCAAACTATTAAATTTGAGGAGTTAATTGTCTCAAAATAATAATTTAAGTGATCAATTATCCTAGATAAAAGTTTAAGGATCAATTTAGGTATTCAGCGTAATATTATTATATTCCACTTATCTCATCAAGACACTTTGAGAAAAATCCAACAAAATACATTTATAAAAGTGAAAATGTTGTCAACTTGGGGTTGGCTCTAATAATAAGAGTTTAAATTTATGATAAAAGACATTCGGATTAGAGATCCTACAATCCTTTACTAGTGAATAATTTATAAATTTGATAAGTTTCATAAAATAGAAGTTTATAAATCTGTATCAGGAACGATGATTTACTTATATCTTAAAAATTGGATAATCCCTACAAAATAAGGTAGAAAAAGATGTTTCCCAACAAATTATGTTGCGAAATGAAGGAATCGACAAGGTCGAATATATCCAAAAAGTGGGAGATCCAACCCAATCAGCTAACTATAATAGGTCACCTGAATTTAATCTCATATATATTTAGTAAACACACAAGAAAAAAGTATCCACGTTTGGGTGAATAGGACTTCAAAAAGGTCGCCTACGTGTCTGGTCATGTCATGTGGAAGTTTGTGTGCCTTTAGTTGGCAGAGTGTGTCTTGCGGCAATTGTCTAAATTAAAGGACATCGAAACCGGATTATCCGATATCTGAAAACTTGCAAATGTTTGTGAAATTTTGACTAGAAGTAGAGCCTACCTTGAGCTTTCCCTAATCTTATTTTTCTTCTTTTTCTATTTCCAAAGGCCCACTATATAAATAAATACATACATATATATATATATATATATATATATGTCTTGGCTTCTTGCTTGCGTATCACAACCGATAACATGGACCTCCTGCAAAAGCTTATGATATTTCTTTCTTCAATACCATTTTTACACAGATTCTGTCCTGAATTATTCCAGCCAAGATCAGAACAAGAACAGCCGCCAGCAACTTCTAGTACCATCATTGAAATGTCTCAGCCACAAACACTGACATCGCCGTCATCACCTTCTCGTTCTAATGGCTATGAATCCTCAGAACACCAGTCTCCCTCGCCAATCTCAGGGGCAGCCTCAACTTCATCTGCTCCCAACTTGAACCTGCAGCTAGAGTCTATTCTTGCTGCCCAGCTGCATCAACAGTGGCAAAATGGAGTTTTAGCATTTTGCTTTTCGTACGCACTCAGTGTATCCCTCCAATCCGTGGCACCTGATCAGTCCAATCATGACCAGCTCCCTTTGCCCTTGGTTTTGCTTTCGTTTCTAGTCCTACTTACATTCATTTTTATCTTGGTTGCTTTCTTTATCCACCGAAGTTGCAAAAGAACTTCACAAGCATTGGAGAAAGTTGCCTTTCTGCTCGCGGCAACAGCATTCTGCCATACTCTATCAATTCCCTTATCATTTGAGCTCCAATGCGCCGTCTGGGCCGTGTTTCTCCTCTCCTTGCTCGTCGTCATGATCTTCATGTGGTTGAATCCTAACACAGACTGGTGGTAATTTGCAATCTACCTGTTACTTCTTGTGAGCATACAGAGTGGTTTAGCAGCCAATGAAGGTAATAGTTCACTCAAAGTTTAGGTCCAGAGAAAACTTCAAAATCTATCCTGGAAGTTGCATTATCTGTCAATAGGTCGCTAATCGCTTAGAGTACATATAAAATTTTAGGGGGCATATTGGAATTGTGTCATGGCCCTCATGGATTGAATTCTTGTATTGTACTTTCTCTATTTTTTTTTTTTGGTCAGAATACTTTTCTCTATTTGAAACAAAAGAGTTCTCTGTTTCTTTTCTCCTTGTTGAAGAGTATTTTCTTTTATCTCCCTTTCCTGTCTTCCTTTTTCTTTTGGATAAGTAAAATTTTTCATTTATCCAAGTAAGCAGTAAAAACTGCTACTCTCCAACCAAAATATAAAGTCTTCATTCTGCTAAAATAATAGCAGAGTTATACAAGACAACAAAACAGAGAATATACAGGTATAGAAATAATGAAATCTGTATATAAAGTCAAAATGGTTGCAACAAATTTCCAATCTACTCTCCAGCAAATTTCACATCTAGCTCCCATTGTGTACGCAGCATCATATTAATTGGATCCCTTGCAATAACTGTCATGCCTTTCAATATAAACCGAATAGAATCTTTAATGCAGTCAAATAACTCATCTGATGTTTTATTCTTTCCTCCGTACATTATGGAATTTCTCTCTATCCACAAGTTGTAGATGTATGAATTCCAAGCCAGCTGCAATATAACAGTGATAGGAGCTTTTCCCTTAAGTCTCCTTATTGCCCAGTTAACTTCAAAGCTCCATGTCCTTGCTTGCCTTGTGAATCCACTTGTTTGTAAAACTTTGCTCCACAACTATTGAGCAAATTCACAAGTAAAGAAGAGATGATCTCTTGTTTCTTGTTGTTGACCACAAAGTATACAGTTAATATCTTCCAAATCCATTCCCCAATCTGTCATTCGTCGCTTTGTTGGCAATCTATCCAACAAACTCATCCATGCTATTATTGAATGCTTGGGAATGTGGCTCTTGAACCAAATCAGTCTTTGCCATGGTACTTTCTCCTTCCTGCTCCTTAACTCTTCATACACTTCCCTAGCTCTATAGTTAAGGCTTGCTGTTCTCCAGGTACCGTCAGATTGTATAAAATTCCCTGTTGTCTCCCTAAGCTTTAGCAGCTTCTTAAAACACCAGCTAAACCTTTGCAACCAGCGTTTACTAAGCATTTAAGTGGCATATGCAAACCTCAAACTCAAACACATAACCAACCATTATAGGTTTTGCTTTTGATTATTAACTCGCTTGTGTTAGTTGGAGGAATTCAAATTTTTAATAGTAGTAGATATGGATAATGCTTTCCCTGGAAACCAATTGTTGCTGATCTGACCCATAATAGAAGACGAGAATTACATGTGATTGATTAGACACCTACTGATTTAAAGTAGAGAACTCTGCAGAAAATTATAGGGAATAAAGACATGTGGTGCCTTCTTTCTTTCTGGAAAACAAAAATCACATTGCTTTAGTTGAACAAAGCAATTACCAAGGTAAACAGAGTGATTCCAGAATTCTTCCATATATTTTCTCCACAAAGAAAGTGCACTGATCGAGTAGAGTTTTGGAATAAATGAAAAGGCGTTGATAAGAGTCAAGGCTCAGCAGTAGCGAGCTGTTTATGTTTGAGGCTAAATATGAACAATATCGATTGTAAACTATAAAGAGTCCCAATCAAATTAAGAAGACACAGTGAACAGAGGACCATGTTAGTTAGCTAACCTAACCATTCAACTTGTAAACAAACCAAGAGGACAATCCTTTCCTGGAAAAGGTTCGATGAAACAATCAAAAACTATCAAAAGAATTGGACCCCTTGCAAGTAATCATATTGATATCAACTTTTATACATAGGAAGATAATATGTTTCTTGTTTGTTCACCCTTGCGACAGGAGGTTATTTTCCTGATATATAGGTAGCTAAAAAATCCAGCACGCTTGCCAACGTCCATGAACTTGAAGTTGTTTCCCTTGCTAGTTTCAGTAATTGTAATCATTCTTCTCTGTTGTGTCTTCAAATCATAGACAAAAAAGCTTGAGACCAAAGATGACTTCTTGTATTTTATCAGCATAATCTCCCCGGTTTTGCTATTGTTAATAGGAATAGGGCGTCAAAGCATAGAAGTGCTGAATGGAAAATCAACCTCCTCCTTCATCCAAAACTCATTGTTGTATTGTAACCTTTCAATGTCCAAAGCCTTATTTTGCATTTCATCCTGAAGTTATCACAGTCTAGAACAGCCAAGTGGTCTCCAATTTGAACCAAATCTTGGCGTTGACTCCCTCTGGAAGTAGCCCTGAAGTTTTCATCCTTCAAATGGAATGCTCCCAAAGCTGTCTTCCCATTATTTGCACGCATCCAATGTAGAGTTCCATTGATACACACACTTGGCCATAGGGTCGAACTCTGAAATCTGGGGCATCAACTCTTCTCCAAGAAACATCACAACCTAAACTCAAAATCTCACACTTGACTTCCGCATGGTTTAAATCCAAATTCTTTCGGGACAGGGAGTTACCAGCGTAGATGTGACATACATTCAAGACTTTGTAGCCTTTCAAGCAAAGTTCAAACCCCAGGAAATATTCAGGGCAATACTTTTTAGAGGAATATTTGTGACAAGATGGCAAGCAACTAGGTGTTTGAAGGGGGATGATTTCTTAAGTTGACAGATTACAAACAGAAACACTCGAATTTCCATAGTAAAAGCAGACGATCTCGTTAAGGATTTGGGCTACCGAATGGGGCTGATCAGCCTGATCTTGATCAGGCATGGAGAGAGTGAAGCGGTGAAGAGCTGTCAACTCTTCATCCTTGGCAGTGGAGAAGCACCTCTCGGAGGAGGAGTTATTGGAACAAGAGATCAAAAAGCAGGCCTCAGGCATGCCAGTCAAAGTGGCGTAATATTCTGTTGGAAGCATTACGACTTGATCTTTCGTTAAATCATGCGACTCTTCCTGCTCTTTCGACCTCCGTTGTTCTTTTAGGTCTTTAAAGAAACTTTCCTTCTGTTATATATATGCAAAATCATGCATGAAATGTAAATATTTGGAAATAGTTTGATCTCCAAGTTGCTTAGTCGTCAAGGGATCATCTCATAAATTTGTCTATAACTAGCAGGAAAGTATCATAATACTTAGATTTTATTTAATCTAGTTTCTTCTTGTGTTTAAATGTAAAATTTAATGCCGCATTTACAAGCTACTTTGTACTAGCTCCCTTTTTTCAAAATATTTTGATTTAAATTCATATGATAAAACATCAGAGGAACAAAACATCAACGGTTTGGGCTGGAGGACTGCTTGTCCACATTTGTTACAAACCAAGGCCCATGCAACTTCAAGAATATAAACATTGCCCCAAATATGCCGAGCCTAGCCAAGGTACATAGTGGCCAGTGGGCTTACGTATATCCCTGAAAATCCAGGAGCAATAATCTTATTTTGTTGTCAGCACTCGTCTAAATTCTACTTTCTTTTGGCCTTTTTCTTTTAACCACTTGTGTTCTATGATTTATATGATGTTATTGACGTTGATTTGCCAAATTCACCAGTCAATCATATATCGAGTCAATAAGTTTATATACATTATTATTGATTTTAATTTAATTATTTGAAATAAAATGGCCCAAAGAAGTTTTATATTGATTTTTATTTTACAAAAAGTGGGGAAAACCGAAATGTGATAAGAGCCAGCCAACAATGCCATAACTGGCAATAATTGAACACATTTTCCATTTATCCTTAATAATTGAACACATTGACTATTAGAGACAGAGAGTGTACTATTCTATTTTGGAATTTACTTAAAATTTAAAAATTCATATGATAAGCCTCTAATGACCATATCCAAGGAAGTTTTAGCCGTATAATTTCCCAAGGGACCAGTCAAATGGCATTGGAGTTGTTTTGTTCTTACAACATGAAATGTATTTTTAATGTCACAAATTTCTAGTAATGAATTAGAGGTCATGGATAATTGGATTCATCATTCCAACAGGAATATAGGCTGGCTATGAGATCAACCCACATGACATGACCAATTGGTCATCAAACAAAACCGACTGGATTTTGAATTAGAAAAATAAAATAAAGGCATGTCACCTCTTAAGAAGCATATGGAACATGGGTGGGTTACTGGGTTTCCATTGGATTTACCCATATTAGCAGTATTATTTGCTCTTTTTCCCAATTTCCAATTTCCATCGGCCAACAGTTCCCTCTATGTGGTTCACCAAATTTTAGCTGTTTGAGAGACCTACCTTGTAGTACAAGGTACAATTTCAAAATTGTGGCCTAAAATATCATGCACTATTGCATTTATTTAGCTGTATTTCACTACTTGTCCAATATCTACATGGAAATTACTGGTAATTTTTGTTGCCTTCGCCATTTTTGGTGACTTTTAATTTGTTTCTGCATCTTTCTCTAATTTTTAGCAGGTCTTTTATACTCTACAGGGCATGAACAAAGTTGCTGGTGGAATGTAGATTTCTATTTGCAGCGCCAAACACTGCTTAAGGCTAATTCTCTAATTTTAAGTCAATCTTTTCCACTCCTTGTATTATTAATCATTTAATTAAGAATAAAGATTAAGACTTCTAAATACATACCAAATCCAGCTAATTAATTCCAGGCAGTAGCGATCCTTTCCCTCTTGTCGGTTCGATTTAACTATGATTAAAAATGATTTACGTATCTAAACAAAATTTTATACAAAACTGTACATTACTGTTTTTACTTGCGACATTTATTCTTCCACGCGTTTGAGTAACGCGTGAGGTTGTGTGTCGATCTGTCGGTGATATGACTGGTATCTAGACTATGTTAGTAGTACATAATTTCACTTATAAGCTTTGCTTCGCTTGTGATACTCGTGTAAAATTATTGACACGAAATAGTGCACTTGGCACTGTACTTCTCGACACCTAGGACAACCGCTTTTTAGATTTAGTAAAAATATTTTTTTTGTGAACAAAATATTTTAAATTTTTCTGGTATGTGATATGAACATGAGAATTTTGAACACAACACGTTGATACGATATAGATAGGATATGAAATTAATTGTATTCATATTTAATCTTAGAGTGTTTCACGTTTTAATTAAGTCAACAGTACAAGGTGAGGATTAACGTGTTTCATATCTTAAGCATATCAAATAGGATTAAAACATGTGAAATACGACTAATTAATCAAGTTTATCTGTTACACGTTTAACTATTCGTACGATATATTAAACATAATAAATTAAATATTAAAATATCTTTTTGATTTTTAATATTATTAAAAATATATTAAATTTTAACTAATTTTTTAGATATTATAAGGATAATATAATAATATTTTATAATAATATTTTTAAATTGATTTTAAAAGTAATATTAAATCGTACAATTATATCTTATCGTGTTGTATCTTAATACATTAGTCGTGTCACATCATATTATACATTTATTAAATAATTTCGTGTTCATATTTTATATCTTTGACCCGATTAATTTTGTATTGTGTTTGTCTTTGAATAAATAATTATTAATAACACCTATTTATATGACACGAACATGATATACAAATACGAATTACCTAGGTCATCGAGATGTCGGTTATGTTACTGTACTTGATTTTATTTCTTCATTCAAAGAAAAACGTGTCTAATTAAATGGACGAAATAATATTATATAAACTCAATTATACTATTCTCAAAAAAAAAAAAAACTCAATTATGCTGGCCGAAAAATTTTATGTTATAATTTATTGGCCCTCTTATTATTTCTGTTATGAATTTTCTTCTTAACTTGAAAAGATTACTCTGATACTCTCCTCTTGCACTATTTTCTTTTTTTTTTTTTGGGCCAATCCTCTTGCACTATTTTCTTTTATCATTCAAGAATTAGTTTTTCTTTCCTTTGTTGACCATTATAGTGTTTATTTTTATTTCTTTATCGCCTTAAAGACCATGTGAAAGTGAGAGTGTGAGACCAATAACTTATAGCACATATTTCAGTTGGCACTTTCAAAGTTTTTGATAAAATTTGAAGAGGTAGAAAACAAGGAAGAATCACCAATAAATTTAATAATTGGTTTTCTTTCACTATACATTCAATTTTGCTCTGAATACCTTGTGCTGTTAATGGCTTTGCCCGAAAATAAATCAAAACATAATTTTTTTTTCTCGGTACATTACATTGATTAAACCAGAGTATATAAGGTGATGAGCGATGACACGTTTTACTCTTTTAGAGGCAAGTTGATTCAATCACGCAAGCGAGTGGCCTTTAATTATCGATGATGAAATATATTTATATATATATATATAATAAATAAACAAAACAAAGGCATGATTGTGTAGGGGGATTATAATAGGAATAAAATAAATGATTGATAAATGTAACTGTTTTTAGGTAATGTGTCAAAATTATGGTAACATTATGGATTTAACTATGAAATTAGACTAGTCCCATTCAATTGTCAATTTCAATAGCTTTCATTCAATAACTAATTGCCAGCGATTTCCTCTTTTGCCTTTGTGAACAACAGAGAGCAGAGGACACCGATCACTTCTTTCTTATCGACACTATCCTTCTTATACTAACTTTAATCTCAATAAATATATTGAGAAAATTCTGGTTGAGAAACAAAAATAGTGCATAAGATAGGAAAAAGACTTTTGACTTGAGTCGTGACTCGTGAGCTATGACCAAAGATCCTAGCTGGCTCGACGCTACCATCGGGGCATGTGCGTGAGAATTAACGGAGACAAAACAATGGTTGCGACTGATTGCAATTTGCAAGGGTAACCATCCTCTCAAATAATTGTCCACAACGAAGTTGCATATGTAACCCAAAAACCATCCACCCTGATCTCAAATCAAAACTTCATTAGCGTATATTTACAAGTTAATCAATGTATTGTTAAATTATAAGTATGTTGCATCCAATTAAATACAGTATTTGGGATATTTTTATGTTTTAATTTCGGATTCAGCTCAAGCATAATGGGCTAATTTGTCATCGGCTAGTAGTTTATCTAGTCTAGAAAAGATTAACCAAACTAGAGTCAATATAATCACTTACGATTTCCTTTGGTTGATAAAAGATAGACGTTATTTGATTTTATTTGGCAATTATCGAAATTAATTAACCTTAGACTGGTACAATGAAGTGCCATTCTCTTAAATTAGGAAGAAAAAGATACAAGAGATTAATGGTTTATATTTTATTTATAATTTTAATCCCTTAGTATAAAGTTCGAGAGTGCTAGTCGTATATAAAACTATATATTCATAGTGTTAATTAATTAATAGAATTATTATAGTAGTAACTTGTAGTCAAAAAAATTAATAGAATTATTAGTATTACTAATTGTTTAAATTAAAACTACTTCCAGAAAAGAAAAAGAGAAAATAAAATAATCTCGATATATCTCATGAGTCATGAGTCATAAGAAGACAAGTAACCCTCCCCCCACCAGAAAGGAAGGCACAATAGAGATTCCTTCGGGATTGGAGCGTAGCCAGAAAGGCCCGTGGAAAATATGCAAAACCCAAAAAAGAAAAAAAAAGAAAAAACTAGGCAATTGATTTTGGAGTTTTTGTTCCAAGAAAAAGAAAAATATATAAACCCACGTGAGCATCGCAATAGACAGCTCATCGGTGAGCTAACCCCCTCACATGAACGATCAATTCATCCCTCAAACGTCATGGCTCCGCTAATGAAAGCACAATTTTTTCAATTAATTAATTATTATATTATTATTATTTGTTTGTATTTTTATTAATGAATTTATATTATTCCGGCAAAAAAAGAAAAGAAAAGAATTTATATACTATGATTTTATTTTCACAAATATTTAAATTAATTAATCACTTTTACCAATATAATAATAGTATATATATATCTCAATTAAGTCGAGTTATATAAGTAATCGATCATAATACTAACCAGTAGGACGATAGCTAAACATATATCGAACCAAACCAGTCGACGTTGGGTGTTTTTGTATTCCAGTTGGTCTATAATCTCCTACCCACCGTTGGAAACTTCCTTCATGGAAGTGACTGACGCAATTTTGCATATTGGGGGTGCGGGGCGTGGGGCGGGGGCGGGGGCGGGCTTGTCTTTAAGTTTTAGCAGCTTTGAAGGCATTGTTTGGCTCTTCCCACACCATTTGTAGGACTGTGGGACGATGGGATTGGGACCATATGTTTCTGCATAACACGTTGTCTTATCAAATTTGGTACATCCAATAATACTACTACTAGTGCGAGAGCATTACAAAACAATCGTTGTTGTGCTATTTACTACTATTATTGTTGTTTTCAATCGTGATTCATAAGGATGGCAGGAAGTACGTGTCCGGCCGAAGAAAGGACATCTGGACATGAATAGATGGAAAGTTATTACAAAGTAATCTCTTTCCCACCGCCGTTGTGTGAATATATATACATTTTTTGGTGAGAACTGCCGGAGTACATTGTCTTTGATCTTCGACTCTTCTTTGTTGGCAAAGTTGTAAAAGTACAATTTAGAATTAATTAGAGAAGTAAACCAGTATATGGTCAGATAAACAACTTTGGATCCATTTTTTTATCCGTTGGACTTTGGAGATTTGTTTTACTAGCATATATATATATATATATATATATATATTCAAATCCTAAGTTTTACCGACCCCTTTTGAGAAAAAGGATATGCATTCTGTCACTAACCCGGCTTGATCATATTGCTATTTTGGGTTATCAATAAACAACAATATGTTAAAATCACGTGTACATGAGTTTCTTTTTTTATTTTCTTTATAAAAAATTGGTATAGTTTTCTTTTTTTTTTGGATAAATCAGTTTTTTCATATATCTAAGTAAGCACTAAAAATTGTTACAATCCAACTGAGATAGATTATTTTTTAAGTCGATTAAACAGATAACAGAACCATATAAGAAAACAAGTATAGAAACTATATAGGGAAACAAGTGATAAACCTATATAGAAAGACAAAGCTATTTCAGTATACTGGTAAATTCTAAACTAATTTCCTATAAATTCCATATTCAGCTCTTAGTTTGTACTCGCAGCATCCTATTTATTAGATATCTTACCATACCTTTCATGCTAGCCAATCTAAATCCAATAGGACCCTTAATACAGCCAAACAAATTATCTAGTGTTCTAGTCTTCCCTCCATACATTCCAGTATTTCTTTTTATCTACAAGTTGTAGATGTATGCACTCCAAACCAACCTCAAAATAATAGTAGGTATAGTTTTCATTATAAGGAAAAATTTACTATTTAAAATAGGAAGATATAATTTATAAGAATGCATTTTTTTCTAAAAGATAATTAATTGGAACCGTATAGTACTAATTTGCTTAATTTTATCCAAACTATAAGGTTTTAATTTAACATAAACATAAATATTTTCTTCATTTTTGTATAAAAAGTTTTGGATATTACTCCTCAAAAACCAGATCCAATCTAAATTGGGTTGATGGGTTCGGCTCATTGGAAATTTGGAAGTAATCCCCTGCTCCAAACACCACACCCATTCCCTTCAAGCCGCCCACGTGTCCGTATCTTTAGTCGAGTACGAGAAGTGGCTACACCCGCGAGTACGCTTTAATCCCGCTCCCTCATTTAATGTAGCTCTGTAAAAGAGTCGCGTTTTCTCTCTCTCTTCCCTCACTCTCATTTCCCTCCTTTCTCCACATATATACACCACATACCCCCCATGCCCTCTTCCCTTCTGTCCATCTCCAGCTCTCTCTTCCTCTCACTGTTAACTTTCTGTGTCACCTTCGGCGTACATTAGCAAACACCGCCGTCTAAAATCCGTCAAATGGCGACGAGAATGGATCTGGATGGCAGGCCGATAAAGCCGATAACGATATGCATGATTGGAGCTGGGGGCTTCATTGGCTCTCACCTTTGCGAGAAACTGATGGCGGAGACGCCGCACAAGGTGCTCGCCGTGGACGTTTACCACGACAAGATCAAGCACCTTCTTGAGCCTGACTCTCTCCCTTGGGCTGGCCGTATCCAGGTCCACCGACTTAACATCAAGCACGATTCTAGGCTCGAAGGCCTAATCAAGATGGCAGATCTTGTAATTTCTTGCTTTTCTTGCTATCCCTTTTGCTACCATTGCTATTTGTTTCTTTTGTTGTGAAAGTCTGCAGGAGATTTCGGATTCATTTGATTTTTCTATTTGTTCCTCGTCAAAATGCTTTTGCTCTTCGTTTGTTTTATTGTTGTTTTGGCTTTAATATGTTAGATCTGGTTTAATTCTGTGTATGTTAACTTTTCTGTTGAGCTAATTTTCTCTCATTGTTATTTTGCAAAAGTTCTTGCTGGATTTATACCAATTGATTTGGTTTTTATTCTATTTCTGGTAATGCAGACTATAAATCTTGCGGCGATCTGTACTCCGGCAGATTATAATACGCGTCCACTCGACACTATTTATAGCAACTTTATTGATGCACTTCCTGTGGTAAGCATTTCTTTTTTCTTTTTTTTTTTGGGTACAATACGGGGTGCTAGGATCCGGGGGTGGGGGATGGCAGGGTCGAACCCTGCCTTGTGACCTCCCAAGCCTCTTTAGCCACTAGGCCAAGAGGTAGAGGTCGTGGTAAGCATTTCTGTTATAACGGTTTTCTTTTCGGTGTCACTTTTTTTTTTGGTTTCTATTTTAGTTAAGTGATTTGTATGTTGAGTGAGAAGGGATTTGGTTGTTACTGATGTTTTCGAGATCATTTCTGAAATCGATGTTGTGGTGGTCTTTGACGTGGATTTGTGGATTGATAGGTGAAGTACTGTTCAGAAAACAACAAGCGTCTCATTCACTTCTCCACTTGTGAAGTGTATGGCAAAACTATTGGAAGCTTTCTTCCTAAAGATTCTCCTCTCCGTCAGGTGACCTTTCACTTTCTCTTTCTCTAATAACTTATTTGAGTTCTTTTTTGAAAGAGCGAATTTATAACTGTGCCTTGATTCTATGGGGTAGCATATGTATGATTTAGTAAAGATCTCTTGGTGTATCACAATATTCAATATTTTATGGTTATTGTTTGATAATTATATTTACCATTTAAAATTTTTTTAAAAAAAATTGGCATTATTTGACAGTGGTTAGATGGTTTGTATCATTCTAGACCACCCATCGTTGAGTTTTTACAACTTTCTGGTTTAGTCAAATCTCCTCCACCGATGATAACAATCTACTGTGGTTATTCAATTTGTTTGTTTAGTCTTATATGTGAGTGGCTTATTCTTTTCCATTTTGGAAGGATCACAAGTTTAAGTGGGATTTTACTTGTTGAAGAAATTTAAGTTTACCTTATTCTTGGGGGGTCTTGTTGGTGAACCTGTTGATTGATGAATAATAGGTTGAACCTGTTCATGATTAATTATAGGTTGATTAAGACACTGACATACTTTGCTGTTTTACGTAGTTTTAAATCTAACTCATTCTATGATTCATGCGATAGGATCCTGCCTACTATGTTCTTAAGGAAGATGACTCACCCTGCATTTTTGGTTCAATCGAGAAGCAGAGGTGGTCATATGCATGTGCTAAGCAATTGATTGAGAGGCTCATTTATGGTCAGCATCTTCTCAAATTGTTTTGGTTCCTATGGGTATGTTTCAAACATACTTATTAACTTTTTGTATTTATGCAGCTGAGGGGGCAGAGAATGGCCTTGAGTTCACCATCGTGAGGCCTTTTAACTGGATTGGACCTAGGATGGATTTCATCCCTGGCATCGATGGTCCAAGTGAGGGTGTTCCAAGAGTTCTGGCATGCTTTAGTAATGTAAGTTGAACTTATTTTCACAGTTCTTGGGAATGGTCTATGGTGCCTTCTATGGTTTCGCTTTCCAATTGTCTGATAGTCGTAGTTCTAATGATTATTTTTCATTTTCCTGACATCAGAACCTCCTACGTCGTGAGCCACTTAAGCTTGTGGATGGTGGCCAATCTCAGAGAACTTTTGTTTACATAAAGGATGCTATTGAAGCTGTCCACTTGATGATTGTACGTATCAACTCTCCTCTCTCGTCAGCTACCACCTACCCCTTCCTCCCTCCTCCATGAAATCTAGCCAAGCACACCAAGTCACTAAACAGTGCTTCTTTCATACAGGAAAACCCAGAGAGGGCCAATGGTCAGATTTTTAATGTGGGCAACCCAAACAATGAAGTCACAGTTAGGCAACTTGCTGAAATGATGACTGAGGTGAAGAACATGATTGATGACACAGTTTTCATTACACACACATATGCGTGTGTGTGTGTCTCAATGTATTTGATCATTTGTAATTTATGACTGGTTTTGCTTGGATTCTTCCAGGTTTATGTCAAGGTTAGTGGAGAACCTGCTTTGGAGGTGCCAACAGTTGACGTCAGCTCCAAGGAATTTTATGGGGAGGGATATGATGATAGTGACAAGAGAATTCCAGACATGACCATAATAAATAGACAACTTGGTATTATCTTACTTCCTCAGTTGTTCTCTTGATCTCTAGTCCTCTCCATGTGAGAATCTGAGCATCTGATTATTGTGGTTTTAAATACTGCATTAGGTTGGAACCCCAAGACATCCCTTTGGGACTTGCTTGAATCGACCCTTACCTACCAACACAGGACTTATGCAGAAGCTATTAAGAAGTCCATTGCCAAACCTGTTGCTTCCTAAGGGGACCGAGTTGTTGAGACCATGCGTAAGAAAGGATCATATAAAATGTGCTTTGTTAGCAAATGTTTCAATTCTTTTTTTTTTTTTAAGGCAGTGTTAAATATATCTTAATTGTTGATTTTCCTTAATACGCTAAATTTTTTGTCTTCCCTATGTCGGTAGTCAATTGCTCAATGTAGCTCAGGATGCTGTGTTTTCAGTATGGTAAATGGTTATTATTTGGTGACAATTATAGATTCTACTTAGGGAACAGTATTGGTGTTAGTATTATAAATATTCTAATGGAGCTTTGGAAAGCAAGGATGTTATTTGTTTCATTGGGGGTTTGCTTTCAGTTTCTCCATTTTACCTCTCCTGGGTTGTGCTGTATTAATTTCTTTGACCTTCTCAGGCTCAGGTTTCATAA
The DNA here is from genome assembly GCA_030664755.1 of Microcos paniculata. Classification (NCBI taxonomy): domain Eukaryota; kingdom Viridiplantae; phylum Streptophyta; class Magnoliopsida; order Malvales; family Malvaceae; genus Microcos; species Microcos paniculata. Next base: position 40,870,032 of record CP131459.1, on the reverse strand, counting down.
ATTATTATTATTTTATTAATTTCATTCATGTAAGTTAAAAGTTGAGCTACTGAAGAGCTATTTGTCTCTTTCTTTTTCTGAGCCTAAATTGTGAATTTGATCGAGCAAGTGGTAAAAGTTAATACTACTATTCTAAATCCAAATATATTTGTGGTTTCTTCTGTCATTACCTTTGAGTGAGAGGACGAAAAATGAGGGGATTTTCTGACGCAATCTTTCAGGTTTCAGCTTCGATTTCTAAATTTTTGGAAGTGAGAAAAAAGCATTCAAGTCTGTTTGAATTTGATAATCTCGCAGAATTTTTCATCTAACTTCTTATTTTGCCTTCATTATTTTAGTTTGCCTATTAAAAAGGATAAAAAATTTCTTTTCCTTTTCACCTCTTCAGTTTTCTTTCTTTTTATGAATAATGAAGTGCCCATTCCCACTTCTAACTTTCCGCAAAGTGGAAATAGAATGATGGGGTCTTTAACGGCTTTGCTTGATTCTTAACGAGACGAATGTTCACGGAATACGTTAATAGGTAGTATTTCAATTTTCTATGACATTCAAAATTTCGACAAAAAAAAGTTTTTGTACCGAAAAAAAAAAATCGAAAAAGTGATTGTATAACATGGCCAACTTCCAAATGACTTTGAAATCCAAAGATTCCAATTCGGTTTAGCCCCTAAATTGAGTAGCGACTGGTTAATAAGTATATCATAGTTCTTAAATAAAACTAGTTTATAATAATTATATAAATAAAAATGTTTAATATGATGTTTTAGAAATATGATAAGCAAATTCAATTCTGAGCTAAGTAAACTATTTTTCAATGATATTGTAGGGATTTTAAGGGTTGTAAGATTGGGAGTTGTTTACATTATTGTTAATTATTTTCAACCGTCAATTTTCTAAAATTACTGTGGCATTTTTGTTCTTATGAAATTAATTTTTGTTGCAAAAAAACAAATGACATCTTCTTTATCAATATCATCACCTCATTGACTTCATTGATGAGTGGTCAGTAGATTGACTGGAAATTTCGCCTTTAGCAAGCCTTGCTCAGATAGAACTTTGCACTGGGGTAGGATTTGGTGGCAGTTTACATCTAGGTTAAGAAAGAGACCCATTAATATGGAGTTGGATTGCAACTTTGCGGCGATCATAGCAAATTCACGGTCCATTCTTAGGCCCGTCTATTGTTTGATTTTAGTCTTGGGGATAATCCCAACGTTTAGCCCAAACTACCTCATCAGTTAAAAGCCCACTTCCCCCAAATGAGCTACTTTAGCCCAAAAACAGATGAAATGGCAAAACATTTGATTTGTTTTGATGAGTTGTTTGTTCGTATGCAGAAAGCAATTTTCACAACCGTTTAACTAAAGTCTCTAACTTTAATGAGGCAAAAGATTTCTTCATACTGCATGCCAATCATTTATGAAAAGAGTGATGATTCCATGGAACCGGTTCAGTGGGAGTTATCTTAGAACTAAAACGTGGCGCAATTATTGTCACGTATTTAAATTAAACCCCACCACAATGTCATTAATTTTGAAATTTATCTTGAAAGTTTGTTAAAAATTTAATTTAGGATTAAATTATTTTGAACTAGCGACTAAGCTTAATGTCATGTCTTGGTTCTGTGGTAACTTCCACGAAACCGATTTCATATGATCATTTCTATTATGAAAAAAGAAGCAGTTCGTATATAAATTGTTCATGTCTATCCTCAAGGTTAGTAGTATATCATTTATCAACATTTGTTAAAAAGAAACTTTCATCATTAACCCTTGCCCTCCAAAATCTCCATTTATAGATAACTAAATGAAAATTGAAAAGTAGATGTTCAAGCTTAAAAGTGTGATTCTTGGATTACGTTTATTTGAAGAAATTGCTTGAAATTGACAGATAAAGACTGGTGTCTGTTGCTGCTTATATTACATTTTCACGTTTTCTGGAGATGGCCTACTGAATCATGAAAACTGTCCCTCCTTGCATGTGGATGTGGTCATTCACCTCTTCTTGATTCTTTTAAAAAACCAAAATAAAAGAGGAACCCTTTTTTGGGTCTAATCAGGGCCAGGTTTACAATCAAAAAACAACTGAGATTGAGAGTGTTGATGTGAAAGGAATTCAAGGGAAAGAAGCCTTCAACTTGAGAATTCTACCCATTATATATGTGTCTTAGATAGGTTTAAGCCTCTTTACTTTTAACCTTTAGATCGGTAACTTTTGCCTTTGATTGTGGGCTGTGAATTAGAATGCTTTTACTCAGTCTGTGGTAGAAATTAAAAGAAGGGAAAGCAAGACAACATGTTTGAAATGAAACAATTAATTCTCGGTTAAAGACAAAAGAGAAACAAACAAGCAATGAACACAATCAACTTAAAGCAGCTGTTGAACTTGGACATAAGTGTCAAGTGTGGCCCATGCCTTTTTGTTAGTTTGAAAGCAATTTCTTCTCCATTGGAACATTTCAGTCACTATCACTGTCTTCTGCTGCGTGCATGATTAATTTTCTACATTATGGAAATACTATTCCTTTGATTATATATATACTATGATTTATGTAAGTTGAACCATGCAGCCTCTTTGACATATGTATTCATATTAACAGAAAGATTATGCAACTTGAAGAAAGTTGAATTGAATATATAAAAGTTGTAACAAAATTTCGTCATTCATTGTCATGAGAGTTACATTTTGTACAGAGTATTACCATTTTTAGTCAACAGCCCAAGTTAGCATCCTTTGAAATTGATTTGTTTGGATGTACTGCGCAGTTTAGCATCAAGAGCCATATCACCATCTCTGATGAAATTTATTAAGAATTTAGAGGTAGGTGACTTAATGGTTTTTGTTTAATTCTGCTTTTGTCACTAATCAAAAAAGGAGCAGAAAAAGGTTGAATAAAGCAGTTTTCCCTTGGTTGACACTACTTCTCAAAAGATTCTACTTCTATGCTTCCTTTTCCATCAAAAAGAGATTAGCTGCCCCATTAGAATATTGAAACAAGAAACTTCTTCATGCGTTTAATCAGTCTTCCAAATTGACCATGCATTAACCACTTTCTGATGTTCATTGCATCATCATCATCTGCAAGTTTGGTTGTTGAAATATCAAATAATATTTGGGGGCCTGCTGTCTCCATGCATAGTTCAATTTGCTTTGACTATAGAGCAGCAGAATATGCTGCTTTTTGTGTGATGAATAGCTCCAATAATCAGGAAAAACTTGCTGATATAATATCTTTTTGAACATGTCCAAAAAACTAGTTCAGTTTCTGAAATTTTCTGCAAAACTGAGATTGTGTTTCAGGTCCTCAGGAAGAGTCCGATGTGAGGGAGAAACATTTTTGGTCACCAAGGACAGTTCACCTTTTAAGTTTTGCCATGTTTTGGCTATATATGTCACAGAGTTTCAAAGAGGACCACTTCTGCTCCTATATATGTTCAGTTGAAGACAAATTAATCAACATGTTTACCAATTTTTTCCTGTTAGAAAAGGTCCAAAAGCACAAAGATAGGGATATTTCATGTCTTCTTGTGGGCATTGAAAGAAAAATCTCATACGATAGTATTAGCTTATTATATTTATCAACTAAAAATTTGATGAGTGAAAATCTGAGCTGGAAGGAAAAGGACTTGGATTGCACTGTTGGACCCTTCTGCTTGCAGGGAATATATTGAGTTGGAGCTGATTCTAATTTTGGTTCAATAATGATCTAAAACAGCTATAATATATTAAGCACTGTACAACAAAAGCAACATTTATACAGAAACATTTGGAACTATAAATACTTTTAAAAAGAAAAACATCTTGCAATATTTTGAGACCAACTAGTCTAAAAACAAATAAATAAATTTAAAAAAAAAAAAACTAACCAAACATACTCATGTACCAGAAAGATTCAACTAAAGCTTTAAGTTATCATTTTGGATGCCTGGTGCATCAGTCAATGCTTCAAATTAAATTAATCACATGGTTTGTTTTTGAACAACAAAAGGGAAGAGAAAATACTCCATCATGCTTCATGCATCATTAAGCCTATCCTAAACAGTACTGCATTCATGTGGGGAGATCTGCAGAGTACTTCATCACATGTACTTCATTAGCTAGAAGCTTTAATGAGATTTGTTGGAGAAAACAATTGTCTTGTCTTTGCCAATGTTACTTTTGATTTTTGAACAAAGGCAAAATAAATGTAGTAGTACTATATATGCAAAGAAAAATAACCAGTAAATGCCATCTTCTTTGTTTATCTATTCTTCAACCCATGTTATAAGACTAGAGCTCAGGATTTGAGAGTCACCATAGAAATGAAATCAACACACCCTCATGTTAATTACATTATTTTAATCATGTATTTTTTTCTTTTACAAAAATATAAATATTATTTAATATTATTTCGGTTCAGCCATCTTTTCCTTGCTTCTGTCTCATGACCTCTTGTGTTGCAGACATGCCCCCACTCATAAATGATTATAGAACCTACAATGGCAAGAAATCAAGGCTTTTATGCAAAGAGATTACTGATATATAATAATTAGATAAAGACCTTAATCCTTGTGCTTGTGTGTCTTTTTTTAAGATTTTTTTCTTAATTTCTTTCTTTTTTGAGGTGGGGAAGGTTGAGACTTTTAAATATTTTCTGATTTCACAAGAGCATGTGAGTTATGATTAATATTTATAGCTAGGCTTCCAGCTCTCTTAGCCAACCCCCCTCTCATCATTTTGGACAACCAGCTAGCTAGCAATCACAACACAACCACTATATTTGGTTATGAACAAAAAAATATTGTTACTCACCTCACCTAATTTACTACCAAAAGTCACGGTGTGAGTCTTCTTTTCTCCCCTTTTCCCTTTTTCATTTTGAATTCCAAAACAAAGGAGGAAGAGGAAGAAAAATTGAATATGTGATAGTATTTAATTATATTATTTTTCATTAATTATACTTATACATTGTTAAAGGCAAAAAGTCAATCCATATATGAATGGTTTAATATATTCACAAAGGTCCATTTTTGTATTTAGTGGATATTAATGCTGACTACTCTTAACAAGTTTCTAGGGTTGGATGGCATTTTTTTGGCGATGCATTTTCTTAATCCAATTTAATTAGTTTAAATCATTAAATTTCTTTGGCAAAAATTATAAATTTAGTACAAAAATATGTAAATAGAAGCAGTTTTTACTAGACCTGTTAAAATAAATCTTTGACTTACTCCCAACTTCCAAGTCCAACGTAGGATGCTCCGTCCCGCGGCCGTCCTTGCCGTTATTAACAGTTAAACTGCAACTTCTTTTAAAACAAATCTTAAAACACTTCCGAGCTTAGGGAAAAAAAAAAAACCTACGAGAAAGAAAGAAAGAAAGTAAGGAAAAGAAGTCCCAACTCACCACGCGTTTTCCATTATGATGATTTGCAGTTGCGGGCAAAGTTTTCAACAAAAAAGCCTGACAGATACAAAATAATAGTATCATATATTTTCTGATCTTTTTAATTTTTAATATTTACTTTTCTCTCTTATCATTTGCATTGTCCCGCTGCCCCCCTCGATCTCTCCTTCTTGGCCGGCTAAAGCCAGACCCTTCTCATCTTCCCACATCACTTCGCTTTTGTTTCCCGCTTTTTGTTTTTTCACTTTGACCCGCTTTTTTTTTTTTTTCTCACATTACTAATATTATTTATTAAAACACTACTACTACTACTAGTACTGTATATTGTTAGTTTATAATCTAAAACAAAAAAAAAAGAAAAGGGGCGACATGGATTCTGTTACATTTACCCCCTGCTTGGTTGGTTTCTCTGTCGTCATCTGTGCATACTTTTCTGTACCATTGAACATGTTTATTCTCTTTTTCTCAACAAAAGAAAGCTTAGGTATTTTTTTATCAAGTCTTTAGGTACTGCGTTTAGTAGTGCTAATATTCTATGGATCATGAGGCATGAAGAGATAGGCATGGGAATGGAGTTCCGGTTTTTGTCGAAGGAAGGCAAGGCGTTTGGGTGTTTTTTTTCTTAGCTGTAAAGTTCCACTGTTGCCCACACGCCCCCCATTTGACCTCTGTCTGTGTGTGGTTCTCTTTTTCTTTATCCTCCCTTTTTTTTGCCTTAAAAAAAAGGAAAGTTTAAAATTTTATATTTATGAAGAATTATAATATGTGCTATTCTTTTTAAAAATTTGATTTTGTGGGATTTTTCCTTTTGTGGGGGAGGGCATTTATTATAAGACCCCAATTCAAAGTTGGGGTCTTTCCCTTTCTCTCTCAGTCATGGCACCTGCCAAGGTTTCTGGGTTCTATAGACAAGGAAATGACTGGTAAGCTCTAATAAGTAACACTTACTCCCCTATCTCTGTTAAGCCACTAGTAATTTGAAGTCTGTTTATAGTTCTTTGCTCTTTTCCCCCTTCCTGGGTTGTCTTATTTTTGTTCAATTTTGAGCCTAAGTTTGTATATAACTGCTTTTTTTTTTTTCCAGTAATTTCATGAATGAATAAAAAGTTACAAGCTTTATGTGGTTTGATCAGGTTATGCTTGTTTTGAAAGAAAGAGAGAAAAAAAGGAAGTATTTTTGGGGCTATAAGTAAGATTATTAATTACCAATGGAGTGAAAGAATTATGCTTATAATGTAGTTTTTATGGGTTTTGCAGGTTTTGCAATGCAGGGTTGCCAAGTGATATAACCATTATCGTGGATGATATAAACTTTCATCTTCATAAGGTAAGCCGATTTTCACTTTTCAACACTTCTATGAGGGCACTTGGATTAACCTTAATGGGATATTTCGTATTGAGGCTTTTAGCTCTTCCCTTGTAAACAGTTTGACCTAACTATTTCATATCTATGACGAACTTATTCTATTTTATGTTTGACTGGACGATTTGATGAAAAACTAGCCTTTTTCTTGATGTGATCATATAATTGAGCTCTCCTAGAGCTGTGGACTATCTGCAGACAATGGAGCAGCGATTTGTAAGGAATGAAAAAGAAGAACACTGAAAGTATATTTAGGTTAACTCTTTGCTAGACAGTCTTCTGTAGTGTATTGCTTAGGATGTGGATATATGGAAACAAAGAGTCCTTGTGGCTTTCCCAATAAGTAAGATAAATATATTAAGATAGAGGCCTCTATTTTTCTTTGTATAAGCTTACTTCTGCTCATTTTCTTTTCCTTTTTCCTGCTGCTTAATTTGTCATCATTGTTTGTGATCATTTCTGTGGTTTAAGGCAACTTCTGTTGTTGTAGATGGCAGAGAGTAGCTTCATCTTGTTATTGATTGATGTTGTTAAATTTCATGGTATATTTCTGTGACAGCCTGGTATTTTCTTGTTGTTTGGGTTGATGCAATTGTCATAGTCTTGTTTTTTCCTCTTTATATTTTATCCTATGTCTAAGACCAACATGTTGATGTTATATAATAAAATGTAAAAGCTTTATGGTCATATATGACTGCAGTTTCCCCTCATATCAAAATGTGGGAAGATTGCTTCCGTCTTTGAAGAACTTCAGAGTACCCAAGGCAAGACTATTACCACAAAGCTTGAAGATTTCCCTGGTGGCCCAGACACTTTCTTGTTAGCAGCTAAATTCTGCTATGGCATTCGTGTAGAATTTGCAGCAAGAAATATAATAATGGTGTACTGCACAGCAGACTACCTTGAGATGACAGATGATTATGGGGAAGATAACCTACTTTCCAAGGCGGAAAGTTTCTTCCACAAAAATGTACTTCGTAACTGGAAGGATTGTATATTGGCTTTACAAAGTTCTGAATCTTGCATGCCAAGGGCAGAAAAGCTCAACGTATTACAGAAATGTTTGAATGCTGTATCTATGATGGTTTGTACAGATCCTAGTTTGTTTGGTTGGCCCATGATGATGTATGGTAGCCTACAGAGCCCTGGTGGAAGCATTCTATGGAATGGAATAAACACTGGGGCACGGATACGAAGTGCAGAATCTGACTGGTGGTTTGAAGATATCTCATATTTCAGTGTAGGTTTATTTGAAAGACTTATCAAAACAATGGAAGCAAGGGGTATAAGACCTGAACATCTAGCAGGTGCTATAATGTACTATGCAAGAAAGTATCTACCAGGTCTGGGCCGATGGCAGAGCACACAGCCTGGCAAAGCCAGGACGGTTGCAAGTTTTAGCTTGACCCCTGCCACTGTTGATCAGAAGGTTTTACTGGAAACCATTGAAAGGCTTCTCCCCAAAAAGAAGGGCAAGTCATTCTGCCGTTTTTTGATTGGACTTCTTCGTGTTGCTTTGATACTAGGTGTAAGTCAAACATGCCAGAATTCATTGGAGAGAAGAATTGGCATGCAACTGGAACTGGCTAGCCTGGATGGTCTTCTTATTCCTTCTTATTCAGATTCTGATACTCTATATAATACTGATTGTGTTGAACGGATCATCCATCATTTTGTCTCCTCAGAATCAGGGTTGACATTGTTTTCTCCACCATCATTAGACCTAGAAACATCACCATCATCTGAGCCCTTACGAAAAGTTGCTAGATTAATAGATAGTTATCTTGCAGAAGTTGCTTCTGATGTAAATTTGAAACCAGGAAAGATACGTTCTCTTGCAGGGGTTCTTCCTGAATCTTCAAGACCTTTGCATGACGGGCTATATAGAGCATTGGACATTTATTTCAAGGTTCGAATTCACTAAACCAACTTTTGATGTAAATGGAGTGTATTCTTTTCAAAGTTTGTAATTATTATTGCCATTCTGCAGGCACACCCTTGGCTTTCTGACAGAGAGAAGGAAGAGCTTTGCAACATCATTGACTACCAGAAACTCTCTGTTGATGCCTGTACCCATGCTTCCCAAAATGAAAGACTGCCACTTAGAGTCATTCTGCAGGTCTTATTCTTTGAGCAGATGCATTTGAGAACAGCGCTAGCGGGCTGTCTCAATGTCTTGGAAGCTGAAAGTGCTCCTACAGGTCAGGGGGCTGCTCCAGCAGAGATGGCTGGTCATGTGACTGGGACAAGTGAGACAGCCGGCCAGATTGTGCAAAGAGATGGATGGGTGACAGTTGTACGTGAAAACCGAGTATTAAAGGTGGATATGGAAAAGATGAGGTCTAGAGTTGGGGAACTTGAAGAAGAATTTAGTAAAATAAAGCAAGAAATGAAAAGGGTGACGAAATCACATAGCTCACTGAGTTCCCCTCGCATAGTTGCTAGGAAATTTGGATGCAAGCTTCTTCAACGATCCTCCGATGCCCAAACAGACGTTGTTGGAAGCACAGGACCAACTCCAAGACCATCAGTCGAGCAAGCACGTTCTTCCCGTCATTCCAGGCATCGAAAAAGTTTCTCATTGTTTTGAGAGTTGACATGTGGAAACTAACATCCATGTTGGACATATAAATACTGAGTGGGTATTACAGGAAAAATCAGTCCAAAGAAAAGGATTTTCTTGTGTTGTATAGGAAAAATAGTTTTGCAATGTGTGAAAAATAGAAAAAGATTCATATCACCTACAATTTTGGTGTTACACTGTTCTAATATGAAATCTTTGCCATTCATGATTTGGGGTTTGCTAAGGTTTCATCGGGTGGCATATTTTCATGAATGGTCAAGATTTCATGTGATGGAAAATTATGGGAAATAAGATTGCAGGTGATATGAACCTTTCTACAACTCTTCTTGAGTTCATTAATTGGAGGGGGTGCATACATTAAGGATACTGAATATGTGAGGCTGAGCCCTCCCTGTTGTGGGGCTTAATAGTTATAGTTGTGTGCCCTATATGTTCTCGGGTTGGAGCCATCATAGTAGCAAATAGAAATAGGTCTTTTTCTTTTTCCCTGTTACAGGAATCATATAATTCTTGTTCAGTCTTCATCTTTTCTTTACTATTCCATTGGTTCACACATGTATAGCTTTGTAAATCAAGTTGTAAGCTTGTTTAAACATTCAGTAAATATCAAGAAATTCAAGTTACTGTTTTTGTCCAAAATTTTGCATCATTTCATTTCTCTGTCCAAATATGTTAAATAATTCAGGCAATTATAGTAAAAAGGAAGATCCTGAAATGCACTTAAAAAGGTCAAAGTCAATAAGGTGCCGCGCTTAATCTCAATAAGAGTTATTTCCCTTGTTATGATTGATTTAGCTTAGCATTCTGTTGTTACCATCGACCGTCGCTTTGGCCGAGTGGTTAAGGCGTGTGCCTGCTAAGTACATGGGTTTCACCCGCGAGAGTTCGAATCTCTCAGGCGACGATTGTTTTTCAGTCCCTCAGCATAGTCAATGGCCGTTGTCAGCAGATGACCTCTGACTACGAAACGCTTCGAAGTTTCAACATCCAACATTGTCGCATTTGCCACGTTAGTACCTTTTTCCATCCGCGTTCCACTCGATCATAACTCACTCACTCCCCGTCTCCCCCTTCTCGGGAGGAACCCTGTCTCACTTCAAAGTTCAGGACAAACAAACAAACAAAAATTACAAACCTTTTGTTTTTCTTTGATTTCTTCCACTTCCAATTTTAGTTTAGCGCCGCCCTTTGAACACTTTCTCTCCGTTCGCCGTTGCAAAGATGTCAATTTCAGTACCGTCAAGCTTCAAACCCTCAACCTTTTCCGGCGGCAATGGTTCAACGACAATCAAGGTTATCGGAACTAGAAATTTCGCCTCTTCCAAAGAGATTGCCACTATTGAATTTCCGTTCAAATTAACTTCATCAGGGTCAGTTTCCTTGCACCGTTCAGTGTTCACCAACCGCGTCTTCATGCTTCACTGCGTTAAGCCGGATTCTACGGGGAACGCTGTTAGCGGTTCGTTGGGCGGAGAAAGAGGTGGTTTTGATGGTGAATCTATGCTTTTAGATATTGGAATTGGTGATCCACCGAATATTGACGACGGCGGCGGTAGCGGAGAAGATAGCGGAGGCGGTGGTGATTCATTTGGTGGCGGAGGTAGTGGTGAAGGTGACGATGAGGAGGAGAGAGAGTTTGGACCGATATTGAAGTTTGAGGAGGTGATGAAGGAAGCGGAAGCTAGAGGAGTGAAGCTGCCTTCAGATATGATGGAGGCTGCGAAAAGCGACGGCATTAGGAAATTATTCCTTTTTCGTTACTTGGATTTGCAGGTTGGATTTAAAAACTTGAACTTTTGCCTTGTGTTAGAAGGTTCTAGTATGAGAAAATGGAGGAAAAATTGAGCTGAAAGGAAAGCGGGAATCTTTGTCTTCCAGGAATATAGATAAACTGGGTCAAATAGTATGCATATAATTTTTTTTTTTATTTTTGGTGAGAAAGAGAAAGCTTCATTAAAACAAAAGAAGGCCAGACGGCCTATAACAAAGTTAGTTACAAGGATCTGGGAAATGTAATTCCCATTTCATCAGCTAACAATATATTATTCACACAAGCTAATGGCTGATCAAAAACAGCAGAATCAGAGTCTAATAATATGCATATAAAATAATTGCTTATACACAAGCAGCTAAATAATTCATTTTGATACTGGATGGTATAATTACATAATATAGTTTTTTCTCAAGAATGAAATTATTCTTAGGGGGAACAAAATACTATATAAAGTTTGGGTTAATTAAAGCAAGAATGCAATTTGTAATAAGCTATGGTTTGAATCTTCTTCCTCTTATTATTATGAGTAGGATTTTTAACGCTTATTTTCATTGTTGATTGGCAGGGATCATTTTGGCCACTTGGCTTTTTAATGAAATACTGCTCTATGCTCCGGAATCGAATGCTAGCAGATCCTTCATTTCTTTTCAAAGTTGGAACAGAGGTTTGTTGAGGGTAATTTTTATATTTATTAACAGGATTACATAAATGTTAATGCTTTCTCAAATTTATAAGAATCCATGTTATCCTACACCCGATGTGCTTGCCCTTAACATCAACCATTTGCCTTCGTGGCTGTCTCCTCATTGTTCTGTAAAAGCCTGCTAAGCTTAAACATAATGTATTGACTTGCGGTTGTCCGTTGATTGCGGTTTATGTTGAGTGTTTTGGGTGCTTAATTTCTACTTTTTATTTATTTATTTCTTTTCTTTGTTTGATTTGGCATGAGGCAGATAGTAATTGATTCTTGCTGTGCAACATTTGCGGAAATGAAGAAAAGGGGAAAGGATTTCTGGTCTGAGTTTGAGTTGTACCTTGCTGATCTTTTGGTTGGTATAGTGGTAGACATTGCTTTGGTTGGCATGTTAGCACCTTATGCTCGTTTTGGTCAACCATCTGCATCCAGAGGTTTATATGGTCACTTGCAACATGCTTCTGCTGCTCTTCCTAGCAGGTCATCATTACATATAAACAGTTTATATCCTGTAGAATTCTGAACTCTTAGTTTGATAGTAAACTTGGAATTTCTATAAGCTTGGAATTTATTCCCTGCTAGATGTTTTTCTTCTTCTACTAGAGTAGATTTCTAGATTTCACACTGGAAATTTTGTTGTTTAAAGAAATGTAAAATTTCACTTTGACTTTCTCCAGTTTCATGTGCTTTAAATGTATCAACTTGACCTTTATGCTTTGCACAATGGGTTTGTTCGTCACAAAAATAAACTCACCATAAACTCTTTGGCTTTTGCAGTGTTTTTGAAGCAGAAAGACCAGGGTGTAAATTTTCAGTGAAACAACGGATAGCAACATATTTTTACAAGGTACGTATTGCAGCTTTATCAATGTCAAGGCAGGGAGGAGGTGTTGCCTGCATTTCATCTGAAATTGTGATGTTGCATTGAATTTAACCCTCAGGAACTTGGTTGCATGGTATCATTTCTTGCGTCATTAAAGCTCTTTCCATTTCCTCATCTGGGTCTACTAGCAGGATGTTCTGCTGTTACTAGTGCATCCCTTCCCTCATCAAACTAGAAGAAAACAAGGGGCATTTTTATGCTGTTTATTTGACTTGTTGGCTTATTCTGGTTCCAGGGTGTATTGTATGGCTCAGTAGGGTTCGGCTGTGGTCTTATCGGCCAAGGGATTGCAAATCTGATAATGACTGCCAAAAGGTACAATTTTGTCTAAATACCTCTTGTATCTGTTCACGATTCTTTTTTTCAGTTCTTTTTGTTTCTTTTTCCTTTTTAATCAAATGAACATCTTGAAACAGTGGAATGGTTAAGATGTTTAATCTCAAAACTTTAATAGTATTAATTGTTTTCTTCATTACTTTTTTGAAGTATTTACTCACTTGTATAATCGTCCAAATCATCAGGAGCATAAGGAAATCAGATGAGGATATCCCTGTGCCACCTCTTGTGCAAAGTGCTGCTCTGTGGGGTATGTCTAAACCAATTTAGGTTACAACTTTTAGCTTCAATCTCATAAGATTTAGTAATCCTGAAGACTATTTAAATTAGATTCATGTGGTCACTCACAGGTCATAAAAGAAAGACCAATAGAGGTATTTGGAGGAATCAGTATAAAGGCAGTTGCCTTCCTTTCAATTCTATTCAAATTATTAACTGACAATTGTTCATTTCTTCATATTTCTGTAACTTTTAATGTTAAAATTGCTTTTGAAAATGAAAATCTTAAACTTCATTGAGGAAAACTAGCTAAGAGTTGGCTTAATCATTACTAGTATATTGATTCAAGAACTTTGTTAGTATTTATTTTCTTCTTCCTGCTTAATGGTTTGCCATCTTAATCAGGTGTTTTCCTTGCTGTATCTTCCAATACTCGTTATCAAATTATTAATGGGCTAGAACGTCTGGTAGAAGCGTCACCTGTTGCCAAGCAGGTTCCACCAGTTGCAATGGCTTTCACAGTGGGTGTGAGGTTTGCCAACAATATTTATGGCGGTATGCAATTTGTTGATTGGGCAAAATGGAGTGGAGTGCAATAGAAGCACAAACCCAATCTCTGGGAGAGTGCTTGTTGAATGAGGAGACCCGCGGTGGTACCCTCAACCAGCAAAAAGGGAAACAGCGAATGATAGGAATTATAGTTGAAAAGAGAGTAGACGGTATAGATTTTTTGTTGAGAAGGCTCTTTTATTATTATTATTATTATTTTTTTCATTTGACTTCTATCAAGACAAGCCAATTGCATCATTTACATGGAATGGATGGCAAAGGTGTAAATTAGGATTCCATTTTTTTGGGTCAGCATTGCTGTTCACTTTGAAGGTTGGTTTTCTTCTCTCAATTAATGCTCTGCACCAACCGTCAGAGATGAGTCCCCTTTAAATTCTTCTCAGCTTATCCCAGCAGTTATCTCTGAAAAAGGGGAAAGACTACTACCACTGTTTAGTAGAGGAAAAACAAAGGATTGAACCTTGTCATCTGGATCTGGTTTGTCATGTCAAACAAAAGTATCCCGTTCCGACTGAACTCCCGTGCTCCTCGGAAGTCAGAGATTGGCGGCCTGGGTAGAGTAAGCAACTAAGCAAGCAGTTTTCAATGAACCCCTTTGTTTCTTTTTGCTGCTATTGGGTCTGGCCTGTGAATTCCAGCTCCAGGAAGAATACTTTTTGAATATGAATAGTACTATTAGCACTTGCAATTCTAAGGCAAGCATTTCCTAGTGGCTCTTCCTTTACGCTTGCTGTCTCTTGATGGAAGCAAACACCTGGAGTCAGGTGCAGATCCTTTGGTAAATGCATTATGAGGACAATTTATAAATTTTCTTCGTCGCACTTGATGCTATTGCCTGAATTCAACTTTATTCAAATACACCTTTCCCCACCCTTTCTTTTTCTGAAAAAAAGTTATTTCATTGGTAATTACATTGCAAAAGATTTACCAGTACTTAATTTAACCTTAATCAAGCTGTTAAGGTTTTCTAATAAAGTTTTTCTCTTTTCTATGATTAAGATTTAAGATTGACACCCCTAATTCTGATTATTGCATGTACTAATTTGTTCCTATACTAATGGAATCAGCATCTATATTTCATCTTGTCTTTTCATTTATAATGAAAAAACAAAGAAAAAAATCCTAACCAAATAAACCCCAATAAATAATGTTGGAAGTCTACTAGGCCTTGGAAAGGTGAAAAACCCATTTAGAAATTTTTAGCAGAAAAGGAGAACTGTGGGCCCAAATTCCAGCTTAATTCCCATAACATGTGGAAAAATAAATACCCAAGAGATCCGACCCGGACAAACCAAACCTGGACCATATCTTCATTTATTCATCTATATTTAATTTAATGCATTTAAATAATTTCAAATCAATTAAAGAAACATATGAAAAGAAAACAAATTGGAGAAAAAGGTAAATGAAAAATTAAATTAATGAGTGAGTAAAATAAAAGTCGTCTCCAGCTCTTCCCGACGGCTATTCCAAATTTTGTTACTCAGTCCACCTTCTCTCTCTTCCTTAGATCAAAACTCGATATTTTTTCCTCCTTCTGTTCTTTTAGAATACCATTTCGAAATTTCCTTCTTTTTTCCCCACGCCTTATTTTTCCTTCAATTGTTTTAGTTTTTTAGTTTTCTTTATGCCGGATCGATTTCTCCGTTGCCGTTGAACGAAAAGGAGGGAAAGATCTGGGAAATTGAGTGGCAGATCCAAAAGGAAGACGAGGTGGATCTGATCGGTGAAGTGGAATGGCAATGCACGGAATGAGAGGGCTCTCTGTTTTCATAAGCGACATTCGAAATTGCCAGAACAAAGAGCAAGAACGCTTACGTGTCGATAAAGAGCTCGGCAACGTCCGTACTCGCTTCAAAAATGAAAAGGTTAGGGTTTTGAAGCTTATTTGGATAATGCTTTTCTGAATTTAAATGCCATGTTGAAAGAAAATGGACTTGCTTATAAGTTTTAAGTGCTTCGGGTAGAAATTTTTTAATATGGAAAACCGTGAACTTTACTTTTTCAATTAATTTGATTTTGTTGAAATTTTGATTTTTTTATAGCACAAATTGTGAGCTTAGCTAAGCTATATAGTCAATTTTCAGTTTGTTGTGTTTTTCATCTCCAATTTTTGATCTTTTGTTAGTAGAAACTAGCTTGATGTGCCTATAATAACTTCTTCTTATTGAAAATCTATGTACACGTAAATGCATAAAGTGTATAAATTTTTTCGATGCTCTAGACAGAGACTTACAAGAAGTAAGTTTCTCATGATTTCATTGGGAAAGAGTGTTCCTCATCGTTTCAAAATAGTAATATAGCTGTTTCATTGAGTAAATTGCTTCTCTTTATAAGCTTTTACTATCCTATGTGCTAGCCCCGTTGAAATGTTATCTAGTTTGCAGTAGGATTGAATCCCATATTCTCAACGCTAAAAATCTAACAGTTTTTTTGAATGCTACCTTAAGTAAAAGTCTGTTTAGTTTTATGTTGGATACTTTTCTGCTTGCTATTCCTGTGGAACTCTGGTAACCGGGTTTACAGTTGTAGACCATTAGCTGAAGTACCGAACCTTCCAAATATGTATGCTCTATAATGTCATAGTAGATGCTGTTGGTCTAAGCCTTTTTTACTCTAATCAAATACTTATTGGCTACAACAAATATTAGAAGCATAGACTATAATTGCAAATTAGAAAGGTTTCATGCAATGAGTTTCTACGGTCTGACTGCTGAATAAGGTCTTGGATTTCTTTTTGAAGAGTTAGTGCTCGTTGGTCCAGCTGTGAAGGCCAGGAAGATGAAATCTGAGTGTATGGTCAAGCTGAACCATGTCTAACTAGCCAAACGCTTGAACTATATGTTTAAAATTTTAAATTATATGGGATAGTGAGGATCTAATATCCAAAGACGTGTTTCGATTAAATTGTTGAACTTATATATTCCGTGGAATATTTGAATTGCGAATATTCCTTTTAAATTGGATTTTCAAATATGGCTTTTTATTGATAGATAGAAAAGGTCGTTGGAGTCTTGGATTTGATTTGGTTTTCTCACTTGTAGCATAGTGTCTCTGTCTCTCCTCCATGTTTGCTACTGTCCCTGTGGTCACAGTTATATGTAGTCCTTATTTGAGCTTTTCTCATTTGCAGTTCCCTAGCGTGTTCTATGTTTAAGGTAAAACCACAAATGCTCCCAATTAATGAACATTTTCTTTTCCCTCTTCCTCACTGCCATATTAATTAAATTTTACCATATTTTCTGTTTGTCCCTCGCAAAGAGTTGCATACTGCCAAAATATTTAGAGCTTTTGCCTTATTGGGAAGTTTTATTTCCATATCCGTCAAATCAGCATCTTCTTGGAAGTTTTATTGGGAAGTCTTTGATTCTTTTAAATGTTCATATGAATAAACTGTTGTCTCAGTTATAAATCTAAATCGCATTTCTTTTCGCTTACATAGAGTGTTTGCTCCAGCTTCAAGTACGCTAGAATGATAGGTTGTACACTCTTCTATAGGATTCCCTAATTCCATACATTTATTTATTTAAGTGCTGTTGGGTGAATTTCAGATGGGACTCCACCTGCAAGGAAGTAGCCTTGTTCTTATTATTTTAATTTCTCTTTGTTTTCTTAGCTGCTTTCATAGTTGATGTATTAGGGAGGAGTTCAGCTATTCTTTCATGTGAAAGGTAAATCCCAGAGCCAAATTTTTCCAAACACAGCTCTGGAACTCTAGAAACTTTTAAAAGGACCTCGATTAATGCCTTGTTTAGGTCTTTTTAGTGTATTCCTGAGATGAGTGAGCAGCTTCTTATTGAAAGTTCTTGTTCTTCTGACAGGGATTGACACCATATGAGAAGAAGAAATATGTTTGGAAAATGCTTTATATTTACATGCTTGGTTATGACGTTGATTTTGGGCACATGGAAGCTGTTTCATTGATATCTGCACCGAAGTATCCAGAAAAGCAGGTAATGTCCATTATGTTATCCTTTTATTATGAGTAGTAGAGGGCACAACCTTGTGGTTTAGTGCTCTACAAAGGGCATCCTATTCAAGAGCCTCAAAGAAGAGGAAACCTGAAAAGTTGTATAACAAAGGCCTAAAGTTATTGTAAGTGTTCCCTCTAAAGTTTTGAATGAGGCTGTGTGATATCAAATAAATTATCTGGTATGTAAGCCCGGATAATATATGGATCAGGTACTCTAGCAAACGAGCTTATTTGGTTTATCATGGCTAATAAAATCCATAACTCTGATGCTGTGAATGGTTGATATCGAAATCTACATTTTTTATTTTCTCTGCATTTTCTCCTTGGTTCATTAAACCTCCTATAATTGGCTGCAGGTTGGATACATTGTGACGTCATGTTTGCTCAATGAAAATCATGATTTTCTGAGACTAGCAATTAATACTGTACGCAATGATATAATTGGTCGAAATGAGACTTTCCAGTGCCTAGCATTAACCATGGTAAGGTGTAGACACTGCTTGAGGTTTTATGAGTCATCTGTAATCCAAGTGATTAGAAAAGGAGAGAGTTTTTTCTGATATATGACATCAAAGAGTTATCCTACTCCTTAATTGATATGTGAATGCAAAGTAGGATTTAATCCTTTACATTTGATTGATAATCTTCTTTTTCATTTCCTTTTTCCTCTTTTCTCAAGAGGATATGTTGTTCATCACTTTATAATTATGTTTTATCTTGTTGTTTGTGAATCTGTGATAGCTGGTTATTTTCTTGTTTATCTCATGCCATGCCGTAACTCAGTGTTTTATTACTTCATAGTCTGTTATGTGTTTAGTTACTGATGTTCTGGTCACTCCTCTGCTACCTTCTTTAGCGCTGATTTATTTACATCTAAGGCTTTCCACATTGTTATACTTATCTATAGCTTAGGGTATCATGTCATTTACCTTATATCTGTAGCATCATTCCCTTTCAACCTTACATCTAGCTTCTTCTTGAATTGATTCTTGTAGGTTGGGAATATTGGTGGGAGAGAATTTGCCGAATCTTTGGCACCTGACGTTCAAAAGTTGCTTGTAAGATCAATTAGAAACTTGTTAAGTTCAACCGCTTCTTTTAGAAAATAATTCACACCAATAAAATTTGTTATCCAGCTTTCTAGCAGCTGCAGACCGCTTGTACGGAAAAAGGCTGCATTATGTTTGCTGCGGTTGTATAGGAAAAATCCTGATGTTGTCAATGTTGATGGATGGTATGCTAAAAAGTTCAAAATTTTATCTGGCCCGGCTTGTTTATGATGTTGTGCATATTTTGAACTGCCTTTTTTGCCTATGTTTTAGGGCGGATCGGATGGCGCAACTTTTAGATGAGCGTGATCTTGGTGTTTTGACATCTTCAATGAGTCTTCTTGTTGCTTTGGTATCAAATAATCATGAGGAATATTGGACTTGCCTTCCAAAGTGTGTTAAAATATTGGAGCGCCTTGCAAGGAACCAAGATGTTCCACAGGAATATACTTACTATGGCATCCCATCTCCTTGGCTTCAGGTTTGTACTTCTGTACACTTACAATTCCTATGAATTTGATACCAACTTCCAGCTTGGAAAAGAATTATCTGCTTGGTCAAATTAGTTTGTATATGTTCTAAGTGAATAATACCTTTATTTCCCTCTTGGATATGTTTTCCATTAGGCTTCTAGTGATTGTATCCTACTGTTTTCCTATCTCATGTTTTGGGATGGATGACTTTGGTTTTTAGCAATTATCATCGACTCATTTTTTGGTAAAGTTTGTCTTGAACTTTGTTATTTTTTTGTTGTAACAGGTTAAGACAATGAGGGCACTCCAATATTTTCCTACCATTGAAGATCCGAATACCAGAAGAATATTGTTTGAGGTTTAAACTTTCACATACAAATCACTTTTCTTCTTTGAGATTAGTTTGATATTTATAGAACTTGAAAGCTGATTTCAGGTTTTACAACGGATATTGATGGGAACTGATGTTGTGAAAAATGTCAATAAGAACAATGCGTCGCATGCTGTCCTCTTTGAAGCCCTTGCTCTCGTGAGTTTATTACTGAGTTCTTGTTATTGTGAATATATTTTTTGGATGGGTTTTTTCTTTTATTATAGGACAATAGACATTCTGTACAGTTTTTTCATAAGTTGTGTTGTGCATTTGCTCTCCTCCTTACAGGTCATGCATCTTGACGCTGAAAAGGAGATGATGTCTCAGTGTGTTGCCCTTCTTGGGAAATTCATTGCTGTTCGTGAACCAAACATTAGATACCTTGGTTTGGTAAGTTATGGCAACATAATTACTTAGCTCTCTTTCCAATTGATCTTGTTTCTAACAGTAGCGAATATGTTCACATGTACCAAATAAGGGTGGTACCTATAACTCAGTGATTCACCCTTTTTTTTTTTTTGACATTTTATTGCAGGAAAATATGACTAGGATGCTAATGGTTACCGATGTGCAAGACATTATCAAAAGACATCAGGCCCAGATTATCACATCATTGAAGGATCCTGATATCAGGTTGAGTTACTGGGTCTCATAGTTTTATGAATAATTGAGGCCACTTAAATTGTTATTGCTATTGTTAATCGTTAATATAACACTTAAATCTGGGTAAAATCTATTTGTTGGCCACATGTAAAACATTCCAAAGTGACATGTTGGTTCTTTAACTGCAAAAGCGTTTAAGAATACAAGTGTTTATATACACCCCTGCTTATGCGGTTGAAAAGTTTTTTAATCACCTAATTATGGTGTCTGTTCATGAGTCTAATCTGACTAATGGACCTGACAAGTTTGTCACCTTATTCAAGTCAGAAACCTCCATCTATGCCTAAAGCCTTTGATTCATGACATATTTACAGTAATGGCTTTTCTTTTATAGTTTAAGTGGTAATGCCTGCCACATTTATTATCTAAATTTCATTATGTGTGCTTCAATTGTATTTTCCTAGCTAACACCAGTTTGGGATTTCAGTATCCGTAGGCGTGCTCTTGATTTGCTTTATGGTATGTGTGATGTAACAAATGCAAAGGACATTGTTGAAGAACTATTGCAGGTACTAAAGTCATGAATGTGGAAATGTTATACTTTGTATGATTCTTTGGATATTTTATTTTCACAAATATAAATATTGAAATTCTTAGGCACTAGAAAAGAATGTCCCTGACGCTCTTCTGTTTTATCAGTATCTGAGTGCAGCTGATTTTGCAATGCGTGAGGAATTGTCACTTAAGGCTGCCATTCTAGCAGAGAAGTTTGCTCCTGATCTGTCATGGTAAGCATGTTGGTGAAAGTAGGATTTTGACGGATATCTACGGCAGAGTGAAAATTTTGTACCTCAGCATTTTCTTTTTGTAGTATGTATGTTAACTTCATCAAGATTAGTTTTTATTCCCTGTCAAAATAAATGCTTGCCTAAATCTTGCAGGTATGTGGATGTAATCCTTCAGTTGATTGACAAGGCGGGAGATTTTATTAGCGATGACATATGGTTCCGTGTTGTGCAGTTTGTTACTAACAATGAGGACCTACAGGTAATCAAAAAGTCATTAACACATCTAGTCATGGTCTTTTATAACATAAAAAATATTCTTCTTTTGGTGGTTTTTGAGCTGAAATTTTATGTTTATGACCAGCCTTATGCTGCTTCAAAGGTGAAAGAGTATCTTGACAAGCCTGCTGTACATGAGACAATGGTCAAGGTTCGTCGTGTAGTTTTTTTGCCAGATGAGTTGTGGGAGTGCAAGGGTAGTGTATGAATATATATAGGTTAACCTTTTATACTATTTTTTTTATAAACAGCGGTAAAATTTTAACTCTGGCTTGGTTTGTCTATTATTCGATAATGAGGCTCAGCATATTTGGATTTGCATTATAGGCCTCTACCTGTTAAGAATGATGGTTACGTCACTGCTTGCTGCATTGGAAGCCAAATTTTGTAATTTTGACAAAAAGGCATAGTTGCTTAATTATTATCACGCAGTCAGTTTATCCTCAAATATATCAGGCACTGGCAATTTTTGTCTGATTCTTTGGCTGTACACCTGCTGCATTAAATTTTACTGCTCCTTCCTCTTGTTTGTTCTTTAACCAAATTTAATCAAATTCCATTATTCGTTTTAATCTCTTCTAAAGTTCTGATGTTGTTTAGCACTAAATTTCACTCTATATATATATATATATATATCAGATTTAGAGATATAATAGTTAATTTTGGAATTTGTATGTATCATATAGGTCAGTGCTTACATTCTTGGAGAATACAGTCACCTTTTGAGCAGACGGCCTGGGTGTAGTCCTAAAGAAATCTTTAGCATCTTACATGAGAAGCTTCCTACAGTATCGTAAGAGCCTTGAACATTGATTCTCTCTGTTAGGTTAATATCTACTTTTCTACTATTTGAGTAGCTTATAATGGGTATCATGTTTCAGGACTACTACCATTCCGATTCTCTTATCGGCTTACGCTAAGATTTTGATGCACACTCAGCCACCAGATCAAGAACTGCAAAATCAGATTTGGGCAATATTCAACAAGTGAGATTTACTTTTGCATGTTTTTCTCTCTGATTAGTCAAAACCTCACATATATTCCATTTGAAATATGAAAATATTTGGGTGTTCTTTTTGTCATTAAAAAAACATCATTTGTTTAACACGCTATTTTAATTGTTAACTCAGATATGAGAGTTGCATTGATGCGGAGATACAACAACGAGCTGTTGAATATTTTGCATTGAGTCGGAAAGGTGCTGCTCTAATGGATATATTAGCTGAAATGCCTAAATTTCCTGAGCGTCAGGTTTGTGTACTTAGCAATTAATATTTGTTTAGAAGCTGCCTGCTCCAGCATGTAGTTACTGCCTGTTATGTAGTCTTGATTCAAGCAACAGTTAACCGTCCCTTCTCCTCAATTTACAGTCAGCATTGATAAAAAAGGCAGAAGACGCTGACGTCGACGCTGCAGAGCAAAGTGCTATCAAGTTGCGTGCTCAACAGCATACATCAAATGCTCTGGTTGTAACTGACGTACGCCCTGCCAATGGGGCACCACCACCAGTTCCTGTTGGCCAGCTTAGTCTTGTAAAAGTGCCCAGCATGATCAGTAGTGAGGTTAGTTTGTTTTTAATTATACTGGCTATGTTTGTCTACATTTTTAAGACACATATATATAGCTTTTCCAAGTCTAGTTGGACTAACAAATATCTGATTATATTGGCAGGATCATAATTCAACAGACCAATATTTGTCTCATGAAAATGGTACTTTAAGCAAAGTAGATCCTCAACCTCCAGCTGATTTCCTTGGTGATCTTTTGGGCCCACTGGCTATTGAAGGCCCTCCTGGTGCTACAGTCCAATCTGAGCTCAATACAACATCTGGATTGGAAGGTGGTCAACATGCAGTGGATGCTTCAGCCATAGTGCCTATAGAGGAGCAGACAAATACAGTTCAGGTATTGGTTTCTGATACTATAATGACCCATGGTCAAACGTCTCCTTCCAAGTTCAAAAATCAAGATGGAACCTTCACATGGTTTCTTTTCAATATCTAAGTAATTTGTTTTTGGTCTTGTGTTCTATCCATGGTGGGGAATTAACTAGGAAAATTTATTTGTGATTCATCCTTGTTAGACAGACCTCTAACCCACTGCTTCATTTTACCACATGTATCTGCAGCCAATAGGAAATATTGCTGAAAGATTTCATGCTTTATGCCTGAAAGATAGCGGTGTTTTATATGAAGATCCTTACATTCAGGTATGAACGCTTTGCTTTTCATGTTGTCTAGTTTCCTATTTCCTCAGGCCTTACTCTAGGATACAATAAGTTGGTATTATGACTCTTTCGAAGCTTCCTGAAAGTTGATGTTGATTTTCTCACTAAAATTACTGCAGATTGGCATTAAAGCAGAGTGGCGAGCACATCATGGACGTCTTGTTCTTTTTTTGGGAAACAAAAATACAGCTCCTCTTGTTTCTGTTCAAGCTCTCATATTGCCTCCTGCCCATCTGAAGATGGAGCTTTCATTAGTGCCTGACACTATACCTCCTCGTGCACAGGTGTAAAAAGGACTTATTGTTCTCGTAATTCTAGCTGATTGATTGATGTATTTTTGGTTCATCCATTCATTTTCTCTGTAATATGATTTTTATGGTTTATTTCATGGTACTCTTAGGTGCAATGCCCACTTGAGGTTGCAAATCTCCGGCCAAGCAGGGATGTAGCTGTTCTTGACTTCTCCTATATGTTTGGAGCCAATGTGGTACTTGCAGATGATTAATATGATATATTATATACTGCTAACACATTGGAGCTGGTTACGTTTTACTAGGCCAGATATCTAACTGTTACCTTTTACAGGTTAATGTCAAGCTTCGCCTTCCTGCTGTATTGAACAAATTTCTTCAGCCAATAACATTATCTGCTGAGGAGTTTTTCTCCCAATGGAGATCACTTTCAGGACCACCGTTAAAGCTTCAGGAAGTTGTATGTATATTGATGCCTGCCGTTTTGTGTGTGTGTGTGTGCTTTTTTTTTTCCTTTTAGGGATTGCCTGCAATTTGTCATATTAATATCAAAAGCTATCCTCTGGCTCAAGTATATTTTGCTATTAGTACGTTAGCACTGGCCCATCTTTACATTTTTCTTTCCATAGTCACTACTTCCAAAGGTGTATGTAAGTGTTTAAACCAATTGTATGAGTCTTCTTCTGTGCATTCTAGTTCATAGTATTACTTATAAAATATTAGCTCATTTTAACTCATCCCTGGCTAATCTGTATGACCATTTTCTCCAAATTGTGCAGGTTAGAGGTGTAAGACCAATGCCTCTTCCAGAAATGGCTAATCTGCTCAACAGTTACCGGCTAATGATTAGTCCAGGGCTTGTAAGTCCGTTCATTTGAATATCCCTTCTGCCACTTATTTAAGCATTATTAACTGTTCAAATTTCTGTTTCAGGATCCAAATCCTAATAATCTAGTGGCAAGCGCAACATTCTCCTCAGAGACTACACGGGCCATGCTCTGTTTGGTAAGAAATATATTCTCTTTAAAATTAAATGGCTATTTTATTGTAATGAGAACGGTAAATTTTCTTTGTTTGGTTGGGCCTTCCACAACAGACAGACAGACACACACATGTATTCTAGGGAAGGTCACTGCTAACAGCCTAATTTTCTGCAATATTCAGATTAGAATTGAAACAGATCCAGCAGACAGAACCCAGTTGCGTGTGACACTTGCTTCAGGCGATCCTACACTAACATTTGAGTATGTGGCTTACTTCACACTGATCAAGTTAGTTTAAATCTTCTGGACTGGGAACTTTTGCTTATATTTCACCTGCAGGTTGAAGGAGTTCATCAAGGAACAATTGGTTAGCATTCCTATGGCTCCTCGGGCACCAGCACCAGCACCACCAGCGACTCCTGCAGCTCCACCACCCCCACAAATACAGGCAAATGATCCAGCTGCTTTACTAGCTGGTTTGCTGGGATGAAATGAAGATAACTGAATATGAAGATTTGTTCAATATACACTTGTAAACGTTGATTTATACAGCCGGCCCACCCCTTTGCCCCTCAGATTAAGAGGTGTATATGGGAAAAAATTGATGGATGCAAGGGCTGGCGGGATCACAGATGTGCTAAATACGTTGTCAGCTTAGTGAAGAAGGGTTGGTCGGGATTTTGTGATTCTTTCTGCACAATATTGTGCTTTGGTGAGGGTTTTTTTTTTTTTTTTTTTTTTTTTTTTTTTTTTTTTTAATTTTAAAGTCTTTTTCTTTTGCCCTTTTCAGTTTCTTATGGGGGTGAGGGTTTCATTTTTCATTTTTGTTTCTCCTTTTCTTATTATTTCATCCAAGTTTTACCAGATTGGTCTTTCTAATACGATGTCGTAGCATGTAAGATATATGGCATGAAGTAGGATCGGTCGTAACAATGTATTCGTTTGTCAATCCAATATATAATTTTTTTAATTAATAAGATAAGAAATTATAGTTGAGAAAAAGAGTGTGAAATCTTCCAATTTGTAGCTTTAATTTTTACATAATATGCTATCATTTTCAGATTTTATTTTTTTACCGATGTTAAACTCAATGGGCATAAATTGAAAGGAAGTTTATTATATTGATGTGTCAACGGGCATGGTACAAATCAAGAAGTTTTATTTCTTGAAAACAAGATTTTGGGTCGTTGTTGGGCCTCGGTTATTATGCCAAACAATGATCTGTCATCAGCTACAAAAGACATTCATATGCGCTATTAGTAAAACATTTGGGAAGGTTGCTTTTTAAGGGAAAAAAAAAAGGTCATTCTGGGAATGATAAAATTCATTATAATGTAGGGGGGGGAAAGAAAAACCTTCAGACTTCATTTAACGTAGAAGAAGCCTTCAACCTTCATAGCCATTATGAAAATGAAATTAAAAAAATTCAACATCAGAATGTCTTAAAAACAGTCCTAAAATAGACGGTTGGAGGGTACATTGAAAATTCAGAGAAAATGCAGTTATCGAAATATGCCAAAGTGCTCCACCCTCGAGTCCTTGACCTGGATTTTATATACAAAGAGCTACAGTACATTGTTGCCTTTTGAATTCGGTCGAAGAAGTTAAAAAGTAGGGCCATAGGGGTATAAATGATTCGGTTCAATTCGATTCGGATTCGGTTCGGATATTTTTACGGGTTTTTGGATAGTTGAAATCCATTAAATTTTGGATTTTTTTCTTTTACAAAAATCCAAATAAGATTATAAAAATTTTGGATCATTTAATTTTGGGCCAATAAAAATCAAGTATTTTTTTAAAATTTTAGCTCATTCGGATTCTATTCGGTTAATTCAATTTTCATATGAATAATTAAAAATATTAATCGAGTTATCGATTCGGTTCGGTTATCGATTTTTTCGATTTTCTTGAATAGCCTTACAAGGTGGTTTGCATGGATACAAACACAAAGATCTTGTCAAGTGATTCATGTGACAAGCTTTTCCTCCATAAGGTAGCTTAGTGTTGAGAGCATGTTTACAGAGTAGGAAGCAACCGTTTCTCCTTTCTTTTGGCTAATGTACGCTAAAGTAGATAGGTAGTAAGAATTAGCAAAATTGTTAACACTTTGGGCAAGAAATGAAAATAAGAGATACAAGCAGGAGTGCTGACTTTTCTGCAAATATTGGTTGTACCATACAGCATGATATTGTTGTTTTTAAAAGTCTTACCTCCTGAACTTAATTTGCTTTTACTTGCAGATATTGTAGGGATGTTTGGCCGGAAACTTTTATTTCTGTTTAATATAAGGTTTTTTCTCTGTTTCTCACCAAAAAATATACTTAAATCTAATATATAGTCCTGAACACCACAAAATAGACAGACTAGGGTCTGATTTTTCATCCAATTTCCGCCAAATTCTAGTTAAAGAGTGCTTGTTTGGGTACATTTTCATTAAACAGATAAAATAAAACCGAAAACGTGTTGTAAAACTTCAAAAAAAGTGTTAAGACTTACCTTAGACCAAAATTCGATAAAATGATACCAATGCCAAAATAATTATTCTAGTTTAAGTGGGTAAAATGTCAATAGGCTTGGGAACAACAAAAAAATTTGTCAATATGCCAACATGACCAAAATCATTAAGCATAACAAAGTTGATAAAAAACTAAAATTTTTTTTAAAAATGCCATAAAACACTTGCCAAAAAATAGAAAAC
Organism: Microcos paniculata; assembly: GCA_030664755.1. Classification (NCBI taxonomy): domain Eukaryota; kingdom Viridiplantae; phylum Streptophyta; class Magnoliopsida; order Malvales; family Malvaceae; genus Microcos; species Microcos paniculata. The sequence continues at coordinate 40,842,530 of CP131459.1, read as the reverse complement.
CTAATAATTCTTTATTGAAAGCGGTCAAGGGACTTATTTGATTAAAAACAAAAGTTTAGAGCCTTAATTGATTTTTTTTAAATAAGTTCGGGGGTATTTTTTATATTTGAGAAAAAAGAACATTCAAAATACCTGCTCGCCATCTATAGGATTTTTATAGACAACAAAAAGATCTAATGATCTTTATATAAAAAATTTAGGTTTTTGACTTGGTTTTATGGTAGATGGAATCCCAATGAAAATGGGAAAAATGGAACAAATGAAAAAATGTATTTACAACAACTTTCAATTGAAGAAAAAAAACATTAAAAAAAAAAGAGTACATTTGGTACATATATAGAATGGACAAGATTCAATGCGCACATCGCAATCCAACTCCAAAAATAGTTACTGAGAAAATTTATTTTTAGACAAATTCATAACAATCACAGCTAATGAACAACTGATTCATAACAAAATTAGTAACGTTAATTCCTACAAATTGGAAATAAAAAGATGTAAAACCAAATCTTGCATGTTAACATTATTATTTTATAATAAGAGAACATTTTAACATTCCAACATTTTGCATGTTTAAGCATCCAACAAAATACAAAATAAAAGGAAGATAATGAGCATACTATTGAAAAGACAATGCAATAAAAGATTAAACTGAATTATAAATAAATGGACTAAACAAAGGGTATTAAGAGAGATGAGGAACCGAATAAAAGGAAGCACAAATAGCGAAAATAGCTAATTAAAATTTTTTTTTTCAGGTTCACTTAAAATGCAAGAACTATATGTAAGAATTCAAAAGATAAATTGCTCTCATAATCACAAGTTTGAAATAATAGATTATGTAGCTTGAAAAAAAAAAGTGTACATTGCTTTAAATAGATTAAATGCCACAAAAAGGTGTTTACATTATTAATTTTTTTGTCTCTTTTTTTCATTTTTTAAAATCATAGAACAAAACGAAGTTTATCAAAAGGTTCCATCATACAAAAACATACAACTAAACAAATAAAAATCCAAAACCTCGTAGCTGTTCACGTTAACCAATCATCAACAAAATAAAAGGGAAAAAGATTTAAACTATATATGTATGTAGTGAAAAATCAAAAACTAAAAATGTATACCAATTTTGTTAGTTGAAACTATTTTTCCCTTAACCAAATATAGAGTACCATATCTTTAATCCGCCCATGTTTTGCTTTGGATGGGCTACGAAAATCGAAATTTAAACTTCGAATCTAATTTAATTGGACGTTAAGTAGATCTCCAAATCGTCAAATTGGCCTTCAATTGGCAGTTATATCAAATACAGCGTCTTACTTTTCTATATAAGCCGTGAAATTAGGCTTAAATTGGCTAAGTATCTTTAATCTTATCGATAATGGACTTATGACAATTTTTAGTTGGGCCAAAAATGGATTTCGAATGGACTCAAATTTTATTTCAGCTAAAATGTAATTTTGGTTGGGTCGAAAACAAAACAATTTGAAAAAACTTCGTTTAGAACCAAAATATGGAAAAAGAGAGAAAAAAAATTAAATTATATGCTTATAGTAAAGTTAAATTTCAACTGGCTCCCATGCCTTGTAGATAACATAAAAGCCCAATTAAGACCCAAACAAATCAAATTCGAGACCCACTTGTACCTAATTACGATTTTATAAAAATTTACGGTCCATTTGAGGCCCAAATTATTTAAACGAAAAGCACAAATCAAGTTCTAAATTCAGATAATAAAGGCATACTTCAAGTTCAACTAAGTTAAAAATATGACGAAGAGTAAACAAAAAGAGATAGAAAAATTAACTAAAAATTAAATGTCCCAATAAGGTAGAATTTTACGCTTCAAATTAACGAAAAAAAAAGAAAGGAATATAAAAATACAGAGGATTAATATTAGTACAAGTCTTCGACCAAAATTTTACTTTGCAACAATAAATAAACACATGTTAAAAAGCTATGAAGCAGAAATTTACTTTGAGATAGACAACATAAATTAAATAATATGTGTTATTAACTAAAAGATTGATGTATAATCAATCAACAAATAAATTAAGAACAAACTAGATGAGATGATGACACCAAAAAAGACTAGATTCCGTGAATGATGAATGATATTAAAGAAATTTAATTATCAAAACTTAAAGTAAAGGAAAAACTATCCAAAAAGTTAACAAAAGCGACAAATGTTTACCAAATATTACAACATTTTTAAAATTAGTTAAATATGTTACAGCTTAATTAAGAGCATCAGTATTTTAGAGTAAAATCTAGAATGAAGGTCTAACCGAAAAATAAGATACATACTAGCATTGCTGATTCATACCACAATAAATGGAAAAACCAAACAAACAACACAGTTAATTCCTTCATCAAAAGAATACAACAGCATTATCAAACAGCAAAGCCACGCAATCAAACATTCAAACCCAAATCCTCAACAATAATACAAATAACATCGCAAAACCCACAATATTATGCAATAATAATAATAATAATAATAAATAACAGCAAAAAATTAATCAAATTAGAGACAATCAAATCAAACACATTAGAAAACTAACACATTCTACCATACCATATCAGCCTGCCCTATTCCGTATTAGGTTTCGGGCCTATCTTGCCTCAATTCTAAAAGTCAAGACGAGTTTTAAGAATTTTAAATTACAAATTTACAATAATAGCTTAAAGACCAATTTTGGGCATAAATGGGCCCAATTTCAAAAGGCAAGGGTGAAGTTAAAAAACTTCAAACAATGACAACTTAAATGGATCAGTTTTGTACCTATTTGGTGTTAATAATTATTGAGCTGACTCGACCTAATTTATGCCTCAATGGGACTGTTTTGGGCCTAGAAAAGTGAAGAAAGCAGCTTTCGCAACTAAATTGGGGCTCACTAATTTTAGAAAATTACTAAATTGAGGCTAAGATAGATAGATAGATAGATAGATATAGCAAGTCCACAATAAAGAATGCCATACAACATACATAAAATATGGCCAAAACATTTGCCAAAAAAGTTACAGAAAAAAATTGACAGAAAAACTAATACTCCTTAAACATATTTACATTGAATTATTAAGATATTAATTCCTTATTAAGAGCATAATCATTTGACCCCATATAAATCCATAGAGCCATAACACTCCTATATAAATCCATAAAGCTATAAGACAACAAATAGCATAAAGCCACCACAAAAAACTAATTTCACACGAAAAGAAAAATGACATTAATAAAAACAGTTTGACAGATAATAAAAAAAACTTTACAGCAAACAATTGATCACAAAAAGTATAAGGAAAAGACGTTTTAAAGAATAACAAATTGCATCAAGAACATAGATTAATGAAAAATTAAATGACACATAAAAAAATGAAACACAACATATAATTCTACATATATAACAAAAACAAAACTTACCCTTATTAGGAGATTCAGAGGAGACCAGCCATGCCTTTAAGAAACTCTTCTTGAGCATTTAGTCTAATTTTCACATATTTTGGCTCATCATGGCTGTTTTCACCTATTCACGATATGGATAGTTTAAATCTTCACTGAAAAACCTAAAATTAGAACATCACAGCCATTTAATTATTTATTTTAATTCTCTGTGATCCTTTTTCTTTCAATGTTGGATTCTCTGTGATTTTGCTTGCCACAGATTTTGGCTTCTTGGGCTGGATTTTGTTTTCTCACTTGGGGTCACTATCATCAACCTCACTCAGGTGGGTCACTATCATCAACCTCACACAAGGGCACTATCATCAACCTCACTCAGGGTCACTATCATCAACCTCACTCAAGGTCATTTTCCACGGCAAGCAAAATCACATAGAATTAAGCATCAAAAATAAAAAATGAACACAGAAAAATAGAAGAAACCAGTATGCCGCTGTCATGTTCTAATTTTAGGGCTTTTGGGGAAGATTTGAACAAACCGAACAGTGGAGAGGTAAAAGCATCCACAGAGCCAACATATGTGAAAACAAGGCTCATCAAATGGAGTATGTTGACATTAAATGCTCAAAAAGAGGTTCTAATAGTAACACCCTCCCTATCATTGTTGAATGCTCTAAATTCTCAGTGGTTTGAAATAACGATCTACACAACACAAAGCTCAAACTGCATAAGATCCCATGTTCAAGGTCTGAACAAAGCTGAATGTATCAGAAGAAATGCAGAACTAACCAGGCATAGCTAGACAAGACAATATCTAATGAAAACTAAATGACACATAATAAAATGAAACACACAAACATAGAACTATGCATATACAACAAAAACAAAACTTACCCTTATTAGTAGATTCAAAGGAGACCAGTCATGCCTTCAATACTTCAATTTTAAGAAGCTTTCTCTTCTTGAACATTTAGTCCAATTTTCACATATGCTGACTCTTCAGAGCTGCTTTCACCTATCCATGGTTTGGCTAGTAAATCTTCACCGAAAAACCTAAAATTAGAACATCACAGCCACCTAACCATTTCTTTTAATTTTCTGTGATCTTTTTTCTTTTAATGCTGGATTCTCTGTGATTTGCTTGCCACAGATTTTGGCTTCTTGGGCTGGATTTTGTTTTCTCACTTGGGATCACTATCATCAACCTCACTCAGGTGGGTCACTATCATCAACCTCACTCAGGGTCACTATCATCAACCTCACTCAAAGGTCATTTTCCATGGCAAGAAAAACCACAAAGAATTAAGCACAAAAAAAAAAGAACGCAGAAAAATAAAAGAAACAAATATGTTGCTGCCATGTTCTAATTTCGGGGCTTTCAGGGAAGATTTGGACGAACCGAACAGTCGCGAGATGAAAGCATCCACAGAGAGCCAACATATGTGAAAACTGGCCTCATCCAATGGCATAAATTGGCACGAAAATGCTCAAAAAAAGGTCCTAACAGTAGCACCTTATCACTGTTATATGCACCAGGTTCTCATGGGTTTGAAATAATGATCTACACTGCACAAAGCTCAAACCATATAAGATCCCATGTTCAAGGTCTGAACAAAACTGAATGCATCAGAAGATATAAAGAATTAACCAGGCATAATTAGACAAGACACAATATCTGAATACATCTGTGGTTGCGTAATCTAATCAAATCTGAATATGCACACATCTTCAAGAAGTAATCAAAAGAGTCAGTGCAAGTGAGATAAGAAACAATATATATAGACAGAAATCAACAAGGCATATACTTGCCTCTACTGAAGCCCTGAACAGAATATGGAAGACAACTCCAACCAACTTCAATTGCAGATCCTCCAAGAGAAACCGGTCCAGAAAACAGGTTGCTTCAAAGTTATTGAACCAATTCTTGGGTCACAAACTTGCTAAACCTACAGTAAATTATGAAAAAACCATTACTATCACATATCATAAACTCATAAATCAGTAAAAAGCCAAGAAAAGACCAAACAGGATGAATAATTGGAATAAAGTACAATATTTAAGGTATTGAATGGCCAATGTCCTAGATTTTCTGCGGTCAAACAAAATGCTTTACCAAACCTCCAAAACTAAAGCTAAACATACTGCATAAATTTAAAGCCAAAATATGCAAAGTGACCTGATCATAAGTTTTAATAGCTCACTTGGAACATTTTACTTTCCTAATTATTCTCTTTAACAAATACCTAATTATCTATTAATTTTCCCAACGAGACAAGAGAGATAATTTAATAGAGAGCTAGAACACAACAAGTAGTGCAAAGCCGCAAAATACAATCAAATTAACACAAAAAATAGAAATAAAAAGCTATTTGCCAGTAAGGAAAATTTCAAAAACATTACCAACTTCACAGCAAACATGGCAGCAGACAATTCATACGTATCAAAGCACACAATTCAACAGCAGCCATCAAAGAATCGCCAACGGAACACAACTAAGACTCAGTGAATGCACAGCCACTGCAAGAGAGAGGAAACATAAAGATGAGCCACCAGAAGTTGTAATCATTTCATTGAATAGTAATAGTTACTATTAGATGAACTACTAACATAGAATAATAATAATAAGAGTGTTAGCGAATCAAGCAGGAATGCAGCAAACTTTAAATCAACCTCAAGACAGAAATTAACTGACAACATTCAATAAGATATTGTCATCATTTACCTCGATGCACAACTGTTCATAAAAAGGTTATCTTGCAATTACAGCCTTCTCACTTCCCACTTGGCGGCCTTTCTCTATCACCTATGAAATAATTATTTGAGTCATTCAACTAGCTCTTCCATGTCTATTGATAATTCTTTTGTATAATTACATACACTGTCACAGTGAAAATACAAGAAAAAGCCAGAAACCAAGAAAAAGAAACCAAACAGGATGAATAGTTGGAATAAAGATACTTGAAGGATCTAATGGGTAGTATCCTAGTTTTTTTGTAAAAAACAAAAAGCATATCTACAATGCAAAACTAAAACTAAAACTAAATATATTGCATAAAATTCAAAAAACCAAAATTATGCAAACAGACCAGACCACAAGTTTTAGTAGTTTATTTGGACCATTTTGTTATCCCAATTAGCCTTTAAAAAATAGTCAGATATTATCAAAGCTTCCTAAAAAGCGTAAATAAACCTTCAAAAAAAGGAAAATGTGTGCGAATGTACCGAAAGAACATATGTTGGTCACCTCCATAAAAAAAGTCCATAACTCTGAAGCACAGCTCCATCAGAGATGACAAAAAAGACTCAAACGCCGGTGACTGCACATTAAAATTAAAATTTCATCACCTACTCAATGGTTCTAAAGCATTGCAAAATATGAAGTGCAAAATTTCAAAAGCAAGCATTGAAAGAAAAAACAAATAGCCCATTCCATGGTTGATCACATCAACCAACTCCATAAAAAGATAAGGAAAGAGGATTGTATATCACCCAATGCAATTGAAATAGCAAAAAAGTGTAGAAAGTACCATGAGAAACTTCAGTGAAAAGCAATTTCAAAATTTTAATACCTCAATGTGACATCACAAAAGGGTTGGTCCTATGTTGCTGAGCATGCCACTAAAGAACTCAACGATTCAGAATGTTGACCCCCTCGTCAAAAACCTATCAAATCAAACACTTAGCATAAGAAAAAGGGAAGTACACCAAATAAAAAAAAAACATTACAAAAGACTCAAATATTGAATGAAAATGGCAAAACACATCATAAAAGCCAAAAAGAACACAAATACACAGGAAAACAATCACGAGAAGATTACAATGCAATGCAAAAAAGTATAGTAACAAAAAATTAATAATTTACATAAATGCATTCATGGATCAAAGACAGAATTTATATAAGAAAGATAATTCAATAGTACTATAAAACACCAGTTAGATAAATAAACTCACAACAAAAAGGCAGTTTGGTAGGAAGGAAAACTTATAAAAATTTACCATCACAGCAAACTGTTTCATAATAGATAATTCACTTAAGTCAAAGCATAGAATTCAAGAGCAGGCATCAAAGCATCAAAGCAACAAAAAGGAACAAACAGTCGCTTGTCAAATGATGCACAAGTGAAAAGACAACCACTTCAAAAGAGAAAAAACATAAACTACTAGCGACCAGTAGCAAAAAAAGGAAAAGTTTAGAGAAATTACCATCATTACGGTGAACAGTTTGGCAGCAGATAATTCACAGGGACCAAAGCACAGAACTCGACACTAAAGTAGCAATCAAACCGCCAAAGTAGCACCAAACGAACAAACAGCCACAAGACAAAGGGGGTACACATGTGAGAAGACAGTTCCTGCAAAAGCGAAGATTCATAAACAAGCAGCCAGCAAAAGCATAAAATAAAAATCAGCAAAACCAAGCAAATCAACGCAACCAAAACATAATTCATAACAATCAACAAATCCACAAGAAGCAAAACCACATAGCCTATCACAAAAAAGAAATAAAAAACAGCATAGAAAAATTAAAGAAATGATCGAGTTGCTGTGATTCTCTGATTTGATGGCTTTTGTGGAAGAGTCGGATGATCCTAGCGGTTAAAAAATGAAATAGAGACCAAAAAGAGCATCATATGTTAAAATTGGCTTCATCCAACAGCAGAAGTTGGCACCAAATGCACAAAAAGAGATCCAAACACCCTCTGTATCATAGTAGAATGCCCCAAGTTTTCATGGGTTTGGAATAATTCTTTACCCTGCACTGAATTCAAATGGTGTAAGATCCCATGTTCTGGGTCTCAAAGAAATTGAATGAATGTGCGTGTGAAGAAATGATGCGCATGTGAAGAAATGAAGGACTGACAGTGCATAGTATGCAATATCTGCCACAACTTTTGGTGCACTAATCGAACCAATTCCAACTCTGCCCACAGCTGCAAGAAGTAAGCAAAAGAGTCTTAAGCAACACAAAGAAAGTACACCATGTCTAGAAATTCTATCTAGAATGCTAAAAACCTAAAACTGAAACCAATAAAGTTTAGCCCCTCAATCTAATAGCAAAGCAGTGAAAAAGAGCCTAAACTGAAACCAATAAAGTTTAGCCCCCTGATCTAATAGCAAAGTGGTAAAAAAGCCTTGATCAATCAATCTAGTTGTATTCATTGGGAGATTAAATTACTTAGAAGATTCAGCTTTGCTTTACTGGTGCCAAGAGGACGGCATTGCTGCAAATAAAGAAACATTATATCAAACTTAACCCATCTTCATCACGCACTTTTTAAAGCTTTGGATTGGAAGCGGTATAATTCTCCAAGTGCTTCAACATTGCTTGACCATAATCCTGGAAAGATCTGCACAGTTTCTATCAGCAACATTAACGAAAAATAGACAAACAAAGCACAGGGCCCATATAAAACATCATACCTTCCTTCAAGGTGAGGATGACTCAGATTAACTTCCAATATCAGCTTAATCTTTTCTGAACATGGGCCTTCAGCACAAAAACTTTAGTATATCTCTGCAACACGTTCCATATGTCATCCATTTCAGTCGCCCCAAGTGGTCCAGCAGGAGTGGAGAATTTTAACTCGAACAAGTCAAGACTAGCTATTAACCAGATAAAAACTTTTCAGTTAAAAAAAAAAGAAAAAGAATATAGGAGAAGATATACTAATCTAAACAAAAGAAAGAGAAGAACATATAAGCCACCTTCTATGGTAATGTTTCTGTGAATGGGATGAAAAGATGCCTCATCTTCGGTAGTCATAACATTAGATGATAACCTGTATGAAGGAAAACGCATCCATTACACTAGCCACTTATATGTATATTGACAAGGAAAATCTCAATTGTAAATGCATAAACTAAACATTTTTTAAACTAGTAAATTGAAAGACAATAAATTTCAAGGAATGCAGACATCAACCAACCAAACTGCTAGCATGTATTCAAAAAGCAAACAAGTACCTTAAAATTCGGGTGACGATAATACACAATGCTTACAGTACTATCACTACTGGCTACAGCTACTACCATAGTCACATAGACATAGTAAGAATGCTATACTTGCAATTTACAATCTTAAGTGGGTCATAGTTATGAGAGATTGCACAGTCAACAAAAAGGTAATCTTGAGTGTTCGCCAGCCTAAAACAAACAACTTTGAAGAACTACTATTTGTTAGTCAGAAAAGACTTAAACCAAGAGCAGAAAACCTGCCTGTCTATTACCAGATATCAAGAACTCAAGATAATATCAGTATGTGGTCAACGGCCAACCCAAAAACAGTACACTAGTACACAAGCTTGGGGCCATTACCATTTCATGACAAACCATTAAATTAGTAATGTCTCACAGTTATTATTAGATCAAGATTATAAGTGAAAAGACCAGGATAAAAGTAGAAAATCATCACTGATTTGTACTGAGATTGTAGCCCCTTGCCTGCAATGCCTCAAAGAATGGCATCCTATGAGATCACCAAACACTAATAAGCAAAGAAATCTATTTGTAGTAATTTTCTTGCAGATCATTGCTCTATCAGGATCAATGCTGGTCAAGTAATTCAAATAGAAAGCATTCATTTCAGTCATATTTTCTGAATACAACCAACCCAAAAGAAAGGTTCTTTTTAACTAGTCAAACAGAAATTTGCAGAAAGTACAAGTATCATGGTTTTTAATTAGGCTTATATGTTTGTCCCAACACTGCAACTATGACTCAAAACCAAAACATGTGTATTCTTGGCATAAATGATAGATGATAATAAATGTAACCATACAAGACTCTAAGGACTTAAAGGATACTTCAAAATAGGGAAAACTTTAAATCTACTAATAGCATGGGAATCAGAATAAGTCACACCAAAGAAATACCTGATAAATTGGTGAAGAAGTTTTGGATTCAGTCAAAATTAAAACTCTTAGAAGTTCAGAAACATTCTCTTTCTTTGTCAACAAAAATTGCAGATACTGCTGCTTCAATGACATCCTCAGTATAGTTTTGAGCATCAGACACAATCCTTATATCACTGAATTTACAAAGGAATGAAAGCAAACTCAGACCATGACAGGAAATTGCAGTGAGCAATCAACAGGTACATATTACAACTAGATGTAGATAGAACATATAGCTTTCGAATTAAAGAATAAACCTCAATCCATGCTACAAGTTTAGGCTTGCCTGCTATGAATATGATGTCATAGGAAAACACCTCAGATAAAAAGATCTGGAATCTTTCAACAATTGGAATATAGGCCATGTCTGCCTGAAAAGGAAAAAATTTCATTAAAATATCTTAGCAAGAAACTCAAATGATGCAAAACGAAATGCCCTTAGCTATATTTTTTTTATTACAATAATGCAATTAACCTATGATGTTTTGAGAGAATATCATTACTTTTAAGTTTTTAAATTTTGGAATACATTGCACCTACGTTAACAAGTAGACAATGACATGAAATTCAGCATAATCTTACTCTAACTAATATTAAATCATTTATCATAAATTAAAAAGGATAATGGTACATGCAGATCACCTAGTTATTCCTGATTGAATTTGAAACTTGAAAGATTAATTAAAGGGAAAAAAAACATGTTTTGGGTCTTGTCCTATATTTAATCTCAAGGGCCTAAAGTTGATTCAATGGCCCAACATTGATGTCAGACACATGATAAGCCCAATATCTAGAGCTAATTTGAATATTAAGTAAGAAATAGGAATAATTAGTACATACCATAATCATTTCATTGGTGATGGCCCACTAGATAAAGAAACCAAGAGTATGTGCAAGAAAAAGGATGTTGAAGAGGTGTCCAAGCCATATATGACACTTGATGCTCGACTCTGAGGTCAGACCAACCAGAGGCAAAAGCAAAGATCCTCTTGTTACTGGGAAGAAGAGAAATGTGCAACATATGTTTCCCACGTATCCAAGTCTTAACAATACACTTTGGAATTTAGTTTCCCATCTGCATGTTTGCCAAAGCTATACTTAATACAAAGAAGTTAAAAGAGAATTTAGATTGAAATGATAGGTGTGTGTATATATACGCAATATGGAAACTGCTATTGTCAAAGAGAATTGGTTAAGAGATGGAGACATGAAAAGGGTTCCATCAATCTTGAATGTGGATACCTTATACAACATATATATTTAAGCTTAAAATGAAGAGAAAATGGATATTCAAAATACGTACATTTTAACCCTGCTTTATCCATGTAGAGGTTACTGAAGCTGACATACAAGTAGTTTGACGAGGGACCAGATCAAGAGAGCAACAAACATGGCAGCAAAAGTGAGCTCCAACAAACATGGCAGCAAGGGGAGCCATGACTATTATCGGATGTTTCAAGAACGCAGTAGCACTGTAACGAGGCCTAATAGAGATCAAGTTAATTCTACTTCATGATTATAGCTACTACAAAGACAAAAAAGTTGTGAATGATTAGATAGAAAAACAGTGATCCTCTAAAGAAAATCCAACCTTTTGAAGTACGAATCTCTCGATTTTTTCTGAAAATGGATATAAGCACACCCAAAAGAAGCTATGAACATCATAGGGAATGAAAATGGAAAAAGATTTGTCCCTGTTAAATCTCATGATAAAGTCATCAAGAGATGAACGAAGTTAATAAGGGTATGTAATACATATATGGAAATCATGTCTCAAAGTAAGCAATTAACTATAGAAGAAGACTGAGAAAACAACTTTGTTCTGAAAAATAAGCGGAAGTAAGCTTGCTGTCTAGCTTGGGTGTCCATGTATTTTTGTACAGTTCTGTTGGCAACATAACCCAGATCATCAACCACCCTAGCAAAACCAAAAGGAAGATCATCCGCAACATTGCTTGGTTGCTCAAATTCCTTTGATGTTACTTCAGTGCACAGTATGGTAGAACTGAATCTCCAGTCACAAAAACCCTAACTCTAACAGAACACAATCTAAAACAAATCGAATCAAGAATCTAAACACGTGACAAATTCTAAATTTGAAGGGGAAAACCACAATAAAAGTTAAAATTTAAAAGCAAAATTAAATCAAATAGGAAAAAGGTGAATTTCTCTTTGATTTTCAAGGATTTTCTCGGCGTTTCCTTCTTGCAAATTTTGTTTGAGAAGAAAATCTATAGGGGGCGAGAAAGTGAGAAAGCGAGGTCGACGTGGGACAGAGAAACGAAGAGAGAGATTGAAAAGCATTTCTCGCATGCAAAATTAAAAATCGAAGCAATACATATAAACAAAAAAAGAAAAAGAAAATGAGAAATCAGTTACAGGGAGGCGAAGCCATATTCGGATCATTCGAAGCTTGTTTGGTCTTTGCAGTAGTCGATATATGGGAGACGATCAGAAGATGAACAGATTGAGACGTTAGGGTTTGGAAGGAAGAGAGAGTCCGAGAGAGAGGGAGCCTCGTGAATTTGGGGGGAAGCCTGGAAGTTGAATTAGGAATTCGTCCAAATTAGACCTGATGGCAGCATTTACCATAGTCTGGGCTTAATTGGGTCGGGTTCTTTAGCCCATTAATCATAACCCGCTGTATCCAATTTGGAAATTTCTCTTCTTAGAGGATTTTGCTTTGCTTTTTCACATAGCCCATTTTATATTCACAATACATGCAATTACCTTTTATGAACTTACATTTTTAGCCAATATTTGCTTTTCGAGGATTTATCCGCTAATTATTTAATTAATATGATTTTTTTGCTATAAACCCTTGTATTGGGTAGCTACATCGTATCCTATTAATCCTGAATCGAGTCACATTGAACTTCAGGTAAGGTATTGATAATATTAATTAAAAATAAACATTAACCTTCTTGCCTTAATAAATATTTCTAAGATGTACCATTTAAGATCCCATATTAATACATTAATATGTATTTTCCTAAACTTAAATTATTATTCCTTTTATTTAATCGTATTATGTTAATTAACCTAAAAAAGAGGAGAAAAAGTCAAGTGCGCTAATGGAAAATAAAATATGGGAGATTGTCGGATATTTTCAGAAGGTAAGAAGAATTTATTTAGCTGATGAAAAATAATAGATAGGAGATTATCGGGTACTTCGATAACTTAAGAAGAATTTAAAAAGAATATCTAAGCTACATTTTCGCCAAGGCCTGAGACTTAAAAACAAAGAGAGAGTTATATACTGACACCAATCAATTTTCTTTGCCCAGATTGTTGCAATTTTTTATTGTATACTTCATATACAATCTATTGTTCTATTGTAGATTAATTAATGGTTTATATATAATTATATATGATAAGGAATTGCATATTATTAAATATTAAAACTTGTTAATATTGAAGAAGATGATATATGAGGAAGCCTATAATAAGAAGAAAAAATAATTATATGTTAATTAATTAAATGGTGAAACACATTACAATCTAATTTGTGTAATTTCAATATATTCACTGCGAATTACGAATTAGAATACTTACTAATAGAAGTTGTAATTTCAATATACATTCTCAATATTCATAAACTGGGTCATCAAGCAAATATAATGATAATAGAGGCATTGAATTAAACACAAAACTTTGATCCATAGACTATAAGTGCAAATCACAATCGATTTACCACAACACCATCCAATATTCATGAATGAAGAGTTCGCTACATTCTACAATATTGATAAATTATCATTTAAGTCATATATATATATATATATATATATATTCCTAACAGAAACCTCAAAAATGCAAAATGTACCAAAAACTTCAACAATGCAAATCTTTGTCATCCACAATTAATCTTATGAACTTCCCGGTTCGACATGTAAGGCTTCTATCTCTAACAGATGTGAATGAGTTTATAATATCAGTTAGTGCCAATACAAACTTTGAACACCTTGTCACCTCTTCCTTTCTGATCGCCACTTGTAGACTCGCTTTGAGGTTGGAGAATTTAGCTCGTCTTCCCGGACTTTGCGCTTCTGACCTTTTTTCTGTCCATTAAATTGAATGTCATGTTTCACTTCAAAACTAAAGTGCATTGCCCATAATATAGTAGGAAATCCACTTAAATATGCAAATACCTGTAATTCCTTCTTCAATGACATATCCATATATATTTTCTCCAGCTCATTCGCTCTACTCCTCCTGGCCTCTAATTCCCTGTACGAAGCAGCTATCTTCCTACATGTGAAGGAAGAAGAAAAAGTTTAAAGATACAATGTGTGTATGTGTATAGACTACAAGTAATCATGGGTTTCATGATGAAGTATTGACTAACCTTTTAATATGATCGGGAATATCATCAGAAGGGGTTGAAACCCTGTTTTCTGAAGATTGTAATTGTAATTCTCTAGCCTCTTGCCTGCAAAAACGAATTAATACACACTTTTATTTCAAAACAACAGATAGTCTCAATAGATATAGATTTGAACACAATTAGTCTGGAATTTTTTTTCCCTTCTTTTTAGAGAGTTAACAGAAACCATCATATACTAAAGTGCTCTACAAGTAGGGCACAAACACCATACTTCAACTAGTTTTCAGCTTTCCTAGAACATGGCAACTTGGCAAGATGTAGCAAACAAAAATGAAAAGTCAGAGCATTGCTAATAAGAAAAATCAAGAGCAAGAACTTTAAGCTGGCGGTAACAAATATTGACAGAATGTAAGAGTAGACTATAGAAACAAATTGGTAATTTTTACTTTCTTGGCAAAAAGAAAGATAAGAAGGATTTTGAAGGGGAAAAGTAAGAGTAGGGATATCATACAGAGAAAGAAAAAGATGGGAACAATTTAGCCAAGGGTTGAGTTTTGATTTAAACATGGTTTTCAGTTTTTGAATAATGGTGACATGAATGGTTAATCCTGCATGCCTCGACTAGGTTTCAGGATGATTAAATACCATTTTTGTCTAGCTCATTCCCAACATTCACCTCTACTATTTTAGCACATTGCCAGCAGCACATCAATTTTTATGGGTATTAAATACATGATGCACAATTTGAAGAATGAAAAAGGAAAAAGAAATTACAAAAAAATTCAATGCCATATTCCTGTTGTCAATAAACATACTAGTTTCTAGAATATCTAAGGTAATACATTCACATTTAAAAATTCATATATGAAATAGAAAAACACCTAATGTTTTATTTTCAAATAATCTTTCTCACATAACAACAATCTTAAGTAGCGAACAAGTAAGACAGTCCATGTTGTACCAAAAAAGAACTATGTTGTACACCTTATACTCCAACACATACCACAAGCAGCACGTGCCATATAACTAGTATATATGATGTATTATGCATCTATCTACATTCCTGTCTATCCAACCAACCAACACACAACCATACACATGCATATAAAACCATTTATTTTTCTGTCTACATATATTAGTGAATTTCCACAAAAATTTTGGTAAAATTCTATTTCTAACAGCAAAAAAAAAAAAAGTTGATATCTACATAGATCATAACTATGCCCTTAAGATCATATTCTTAGTTTTCTTAGTAAAAGGGGTATTCTTATAGTTTCCACCATTCTCCTCCTTAAGTTGTCCTTCCTTTCTCAAATCATCGAATCCTTCACCACTCACATCTCTGTGAAGGAATATTTGTAGGTCTCCTCTTTAGTTCCCCAAAGTATCTTAAACCTATTTCCCATATCCTGTCCCAGTCCATGCTAGCCTTGTACCCTTATTAATTACACCTCCTCATATGCAAAGACATCCACTGTAACATTCTCATCTCGGCCTTAATTATTTTTCACAATCTTATTCTTGTCTTCATTAACCTGCATTAGAAAAGAACTTGCAAGATAAACCTAATGCATGTACCATGGATGACATTCTTTTCTTCTAGGAGTTGATTGTTGGGGTGGGGGGTGCAGTACAGAGACGACTAGGGAGGAGGTGAATCATTGATGCACATTTTCTACTCTACAAGTACATACCTAAAACAAATTAATATAATAATTACTACTACAATTCAAAGAGATTAAATGTTCAAGTTTATCTCTCAACAATACATTTCAATGTTTATACATACTTCATATAAAATGATTTGAGAGAGAACAACCAAAGTAAGATAAGTAGGCAATGTTTTGGGTTGAAACACAAAGGGGCCAAAGCCAAACTACAGCAAATTATTCATCTACTTAAGAAAGGTCATCACTCAAAGTCTGATCATATAAGGCAATACTGGTATGATAATTATACATAAAATAAAACGGCTCAAAGAAAACAAAAAATTAGCACTAAGCAAGAATAATAAACAAGCCAACATTAACCAATAGTTATTGACTCTTAGTACAGCAACAGCTTAAAATATTCAATGCAGCCAACAACCAAAGACAAGAAAAAAAAAAGGTGATAGTATTGAGAAATCAAAACCTGTCCTCCGCATAGTAAATATGTTTGTTAGATGGATGATTATCAATAGAATGCAAAACTGCATTTAGCTTCTCAATTTTCTGCAACAGAATGAAAGAATATTCATAACTAGTTGCACTAAGTTCATTACCAAAACCATGTTGGAAATATTACCCCTTCAAATACCGAAAATCATCAGAAAATTATCCAAGCTACCTTTTTTTCAATTTGCAACTTTTGTAGTATATATCCTATGTCCTGGGTCTTCATTAGCATGAGTTCTTCTTGAGTGTATTTATTTGCCTGAGTCCTATAAGCAAAGAATTTGGCAGAAGAAAAGAGCTCTAAATAAGCATTCTCGATTGCAAGCCCAAAAATAAATGATAAAAACATGAGAGTGATCTGTTACTCAGGTTTATGCACTCCACCAACAGTTCTTGTTTTTATCATCTGAAAATAAAATTCATCCGGGTTCCTGAATGCAGCTTTCTCCTTGAGTTTCTGTTAAAGTCCCATTGACAAAAAGAGTATTAGAGAACAAGAGCAAGGAAAATTATATTACATAATTATCATGAAACTATAGCAGGAAAATGAATGCAACAACAAATAAAAATAACAGGACGAAACGAAGCACAAACTTACCTGTAAAGTCTCCTCCTTCTTGTGGAATGCTTTCGCACGGACAAGATAATCCTTGTGCTTTTCAAGAAGCCCAAACTTTTTCCTCGAGGACCTAACATAGCAACAAACCATCAATATGAAAGCAGTTACAGTTAGGGAGTATCTATCAAAATGAAAGCACAAAAACTATTTAGAATGGGTGGCATAATGAAGAGAGAAGTTGTCACTCACGGTTGAGCTCGTTCCTTGTGAGCCCGTCTGCTAATGGCATTCCTCAATGATGACATCTTTAGGGCAAAGGAAAGCAAGCAATCGCCCAAATTTCACCGTTCGTGTGGTTGAGGTTTGTGGCTTGGTTGTGGACAGAGCACTAAGAGATAACCTGTAAAAATTCAGAAATCTACAAAATTAAAATAGCCCCAAAAATAAAGCTAAGTTTATAACAACTTCAGAACTTGAACCCTCAAATTTTCCATTATTACAGAACTTACAGAACTTGAACCCTCAAATTTTCCATTATTATCTATTAAGTTGAATGGCTAAGTCAAGCATGTGCAACATATTGCACATGGTGGGTGCAGTGGATATATCTAAATACTCAAAAACTTTTCGCTATTTGTAATCGGTATATGCAGCAGCTATATCATGCCATAATTTGCCAGATAACATATCTAAAAGGCAGAATTGTATGAGTAATAAAAACATGCCGGATATCTGGACAACAATCTCCACCAGTATAATCAAGTTAAGCTATAATCTAGAAATAGGAAACTCAAAAAAAGTTAAATCTCCAAAGCAAAAGAGCAACTGCAGCAGATTTTGAGCATGATATGAAGTAAAGTAGTATGAATAGGAACCCAAATACTGAGTATGAGTCAAACTAAAGCAGAAAAAGCTGCAACCTTGAAAGCATGAATATAAAGCAATTATAAGTGTTATAATTTCCCATAATCTATTAAAGAAGTTTTCATCTTAATTCACCTGTGTAGAAAAGACCTGTAGCAGAGCAAGCCTGAAAGAAAAAAATAAAAAACAAACCAGCAAGTACACAATTGATGTGAGGATTAGTGATATCAAAAGCAGAAAAGAAACAGGAAAAATGAAATTTTTTAAAAATCAGGCGAACCAAAAACCCCAAAAATCTACCTCACTGGATAATGGCGCGAAGAATCCAATCCCTGCAAAACAGAAATGGAAACAAAAGGATTGAGCAGAGACAAAAGCAAAAAGTGAAAGGGGCCACAGAACATAAGAAAATGACAGAAAGGACGAAGAAAATAAAAAAGGAGAAAGAAGAGAGAACCGGCCAAACGAAAAAGAAAGCAAACATCCATTTCGTGTTCTTCCCTCCCTCTCTCTCTTTCTCCCCTTTTCTTACTTCCCTTCTCTGCTCTCCCTCTCAATCTCTCTCTTTTTCCAATAATGTGAAACCCCTAAAATACTCAGCAATGAAAAACGGGACTGATTGTTCTTTCTTTCCTATTGCTCACTTTTATTTCTCTCATCTGAATACCTTAAAAAATCACAACAAAACAAACAAACACAGAATAATCAATTTATACATGAAAAAGAAAACTCACAAAGTAACAAAAGAATTGAATAGCCAAAGCAATCTATCGTCGTAAAATAAAAGGGAGAGGTTTAGGAGAACAGGAAACGGATGTGTAGAAGGCTAAAGGAAGAAAGAGAAAAGGAATTAGAGAAGAGGAGAAAAGAGGGAAAGGCTTGCAATGGTAAAGAATATGGAACCTTCCCCAGCTACTCTTAAAACAACATCGTTTTTAGCCTTTAGAAAAAAAATAAAGGAGCCAATCAGCACATGACACATGCCAAGAAACTTGAGAAACATATGGCAACTTTCCTATATTTAGTTATAGATAGATAGATTTCCTATGTATAGTAATAGATAAAAGATAATAGATGTCTTTATTTGTCATTTTTTTAATTTATTTTTTTCCTAAACATCAAATTTACTACTATATTTATATTTCTTTTTTAAAAAATTAAAAAAATTGAGTTAGATTAATTGAATTATATTTTTTTTTCTTATCCCAAAAATTCTCCATGTCCAATATTAAAATCCTAATACTACATCTCATTATTTTTTTATTATCTCCATAATAATTTATATATTTATAAAAAATTATTTAAAAAAAAAGCCAAATGAAGATTATTTTTTTAAGTATTGATATTATGTTTCTGTTTTAAAAAAATTGAGTTAGATTAATTTGAATTTTACTTTTTCCTTATCCCAAAAATTCACCGTCTCCAATATTAAAATCCTAATGCATCTCATTATTTTTTACAATCTCTATAATAATTTATGTATTTATAAAAAATTATATAAAAAAAGTCAAATGAAGATTGATGTTTTTTATATATTATATGTTTTTTGAATTTTTATTTATTTTTTTCCTAAACAAACAGATGCATAGCCATTGAATATACCAAGAGGAATGAACTTGCCATTGACCATTTTATAGGCCATGGATTATGTATTAAGGAGTAAGCCACAACACACTCATAGAGAGTAACCATGGATTATGTTCTCCCTCCTTGTACAATCTCTTCTCAACTAGGATTGGCAGCGGGTAGGGTACCCGCTTATTTTCAACTACCCGAACCCGAACCCTATAAAGATCTAGATACCCGAACCCTTTAACTACCCCATTAAAACCCTAAACTCTCTACCCGAACCCTATCCTATTAAAATTATAACCAGCTAACTACCCGAACCCTATAATACCCGTTTTAAAAATATTTGAAAGAAAGAGCGACTTAATTTTCGATTCAATGCTGCTAATAGTAGTATAGGTCTCCGTATTTGCGAAAGGATTTAACAAAAACAAAAGAAAAAAAAAAAGGGAAAAAATGGGAATTGTATTTACACGGATGAAAAAATCCCATGAAAAATGAGTGAGCTAGCAAAGTTGATACCTCACCTCACTATAGCAGAATCTGTTTGATGCTTTGGCAGAGGCCGAGATGGTGCGCAACTGCAGTGAAATGGTGAGCAGCGGCAGTGGCAACAGCAACCGCAAGAGCAGGAGCAGTCGAGCAGAGCAGGAGCAGTCGAGCAGAGCAGCAAGGTTGGTCCGGTTTGGGCAACGGGGTTTAGGTTCAGTGGAGAGGAAGAGGAAAGGGGGTGAAGTTAGTTGACTAGTGAGGTTATGCGGCGCTGATGATCTGTGATGATCTGAAGGAGACAAGTAAATGCAAACAAAGTTTTATGTTTTAGGTTTAGGTTATAAGTACCTATGACATTTTAACTAATAAATAGAATTTACGTGAAATATATATCAGAAACTATCACAAGCCACGGTAGAAGCACCATGTTTTATTTTCCTACTATTCTATATTATATATCTAATCGGGTTACCCGAACCCTATATAATCGGATAGGGTACCCGCGGGTACCCTAATTTTTAATACCCATTGCCATCCCTGAACTGCTTTCAGCCTTTCCATTTTTAATACAAGCTGCTAACCATAGATAGTGTGGAAATTATCGTGCCAATGCGCATCCTTTGTAGGATACATGCCTCTTTTGTTGGCGGGAACTTTCCTTAAAAATTGGAACAAGAATCTTCGCGTACATGGTGGCTGAAACCATAATTCCAATAGCACCAAGAGAATAAACAGATGCTGGTGGGATGTCCAAGCTTTTGCTGATGTGGGTTCAGCTATGATGACCGTTTAATCTACAGAAACACAAACTTTTACTTCTGTGTAGTGTGGAGTATGACAGTAAGAGCATATCCAATAGACTATCATCAGCATGCTCTATGTTTCAGCTTGATTAAATCCCTGATCAGTTCTAAGCTCTCTTGATAAGTATTATTCTTATTTTAAGTTGTCCTGAATCTTAGACCCTGACAAATGAGAGCAGGCTTGATGAATGTAGTTACTGCCATCCATTTTGGTCCAAAATCGTGTTCTGTCAAATGAGCTTGACAACACATCTTGGTGTTGCGGCTGTGAGAGTTTGGATGTATGGACCTCAGCCCTTGCAATCAACTGTCTAATTTGATACTGGCATCTTCTTCTTGGTATCAGATAAAACGACAACTAGAATGCGGTTGAAAGTTCAACTACAGCATTACGAATTAATGTTTTCTAAGGTTTATTGCTCATTTTCCTTCCCCCTGGGTATAAATTTCCCTAACAAAGCATAGGAATGCAAGACTATTTGTTGGAAGATAGCAGATCTCATGGTTAGAGCGAGTGGAATCTGTTGTTAATGGACGCCTGGTGTTTGCCGAGCTCATTTGAGGGACAATATCACTCATTTAGTGAGACCAGGTGCTTATGATATGCCTTTCTAAGGAGCAGGACTGTAACCGGTTTATGTGAGCTGTGAACTGTACTCATTGGTTTGGCTTGGTTGATTTGGATAAGGTTAATTGGATTAGGAATGTTATTTTCCTTGTGAAATATGGGTAATTCGTTTATGTCTGATACTAAGGATGACAGATATTGGAGGATGCTGACTTGGAATGACATGCCAAAAGCTGACTACAAATTTGAGTATCAGCAATTCTTGCTCCTTGAGGCCTTCCAGGGTAAATCCCTGGATTAATGGGAAGCTTAAAAGGACCATTGTCTCACTTATCCATTTGAAGCAAATTTTCAGATTTAATTACATAGAAATGACAAAGCTAGCACGGGCTTTTCTGAAAAGAATGACTACTCTAAGTCTATGGAAATTTATTCTGATTCAGTGTTTGCCAGGATCTTCAGCTGCTTCTCCATCTTCTTTCCTCTGTCATCTTCAATTTATATCGCCCTTTCCCTGAATTGGAAAATTCCCACACAGAAGCTACAAGCCTACAATGGCTTATTAGGCTTCCCCCTACCACCATAGCTCCCTTTGGCCCTTGTGGCTGTAAATTTCTTGCTCCATTTTTGGCACCAGAACTGCCAAAGATAGATTTTAGAAATGCTTCCAGGTTCATTAATGTCTACTTGTGGCTGTCGCTGGAGCAGCTTGTTTTACAAATAAGGTTGAAGCTAGTGCACTACCTACTCCAAACATCATGCTTAAAATAAAAGCTTCGTTTCCTCCAGCTTTGTAACTGTTGCAGGTCTCAAGGATTATGAGATTTCTCAGTTGAAATGCTTTCCCTGTCTTCAACAATTGCAGCTTTGTCTAGAAACCTGCTGATCAGATTAAATAGATTAAATATGCTATTTTAGTTTCATCAACTACAATATGAAAATTCTAATGAAACTTAATTATGGCAAACATCTCAAATTACCTAAGCCTACTTTTTGTATTAGAAGCCTTCCTTGGGACATTTAAGACCTTGTTACTTCATACAGCAGACAAGGATTGGAAGGATAAGTACTTCATACAGTAGACAAGGATTGGAAGGATAAGGCAATTTTCCCTTCCTTATAGCTGCAACCAACACTTGCAACCTAGCTGTGTGTTTTGTTGTTTTGGCTTTAGCCAATTTGTAATGACTGAGTAAGCAGTTTTCTGCTTCTTTTTGGGTAATAAAATCAATTAATTATCCAAAAAAAAAAAAAAACTTGCAGCAAGGAAGTTAATGGACTCCGGAATGGACTTCCTTCCGGTATCCGGTATCGAAAATAAATTTTCCCCATGTAAAAGGTTAAGATTGTAACAGCCATAACTATAGTGAGGATAAGATCAGCAACCCCCCAGGTCACCTGGTCTTGAACATAAACAATGACTGTTACACCAAGCAAAAGGCCACAACAAAGTGCAAAGTTCCATCAGTTGAAGTTAGACATTTTCTCCTTCTTTTCTTCCAAGTGCCAAATGCCAACCAAGCAAGCATTAAATTACATTTCAGGAAAAGAAATTAAATCCCACCCAACCAACTTACGTGCATCAAATAAGTAAACTTACGCATCTGCTGTCAAGACGATATAGATGATGTAGATGATGATGATGATGATGATGATGATGAGAGGCAAGACTGTGGCACAACATTAGCCAAGTCTGTAATGATCAAAATGAAAACCTCAACCCTTGGGATCCCTCAACGTTTGCTGCACTGGTACCAAGATGATTACTCGCATCAGGTGCAGAAGTAGCCGGTAACCTTCTCCGTCTACTGATAACGAGAAAAATAAGCAAGAATCTAAAACTACTGTATAGAATCGTAGGAAAACAAGACTGAGAAATTGAAAGTTTGTGCGAAGGTTTTAGTCTTTTTCAAAGATGTCAAAATCCATACTTTGGGCTGTCATGTAGGTAGGTCCCGTGCGATGTCATCAATGTCCATCCATATTTTCTTGCTTTCTTATTCTTCTTTATCTTCTTCTCAGAGAAAGTCGAAGAAATGCGGGAAATCATCCAAAATTCTTAAAAAAAAAAAAAGGACCAACGACGACCAGTTATCACTCCGCTGTACCTCCGTCTTCGGTTTGCCCAAGCTGAGACACAAATATATATAACAAATAAAAAGAAAAAACAAATGGAAAAGTGATGGGTGGCAGCATTGACCACAGTTCAATTGTTTTCTTCTCTCGATCAAAATGCAGAATTGTGTTTTTCCTAGTCAATGGGTTATCATTTATTCGAGCCTTGATTGAGTTAATTAATCAAATTAATACCGTTCCCATAAACATTTCGTATAGAAGAACAAAAGAGCGTTGGGAAGGAAAGAAGGATCCATTGAACAGTCAAATCTTAATTCCTTTTTTAATCTTTCAATAAAATTGGGACAATATTTTGATTTTGATTTATACAAAAATAATGCCGATGAGATAAGCATAACGAAAAAAAAAATTATTGCCCACCCTTCGACTTTAAGACCTACGTAAATATCCTAACCCTTTAATTAACCTTTCCCTAGAATTAAAATTATGTAGAAAGCAAAGCAAACTCATCCAAAATTAGCTTGCTCCTCAATGCATTTTACTAAACCATACCAGCCAGCCATGGTTTAGCCTTTCCCTTTCTCTTTCTTTTTCCCTAGACTAGAAGAGCACACTCTCTCCTCTAATTAGAGGAAATAGATCTCTGGAAGCGTCAACCATTTAATCAACAAAACGCTACCGCAAGAACTGCCAGAAGCTTCTTTGCCTCGAGAAACCACAGTAATGGGACATTGGGACTTTTGTTTCCTCCAATGCCACAATCCCAATAACCGGTAATGATGGTAAAAGTTTGTCACCTCTGGTTCACTTTGCCTCTCTCTAACAATCAAACCAACAGATGCAGAAGACAAACTCAAAACTTACGACCCAATTAACGCCATTCTCGGCATCGGCCACACCTCCAGCTGGCTTCTGAAGATGAAGACTCATCCCAAGGAGAACAATAACTATGCATCAGAAACCCACATATGTCACAATAAAGTTCAGGGGCAGGGTCATTCTGTAGACACACATGACAATGGAGTGCACTGACATCTGGGTTATCGGAAATTGTGGGTTCCGCTTGATTACTAAAGGCATCAATTCCATATTGCTCAGGTGCTCCATCCTGTGAAACTGAAGCAGATGCATTCTCAAAGTTTCCCGACCCATCCCCCATTGTATCATTTGCATCAACTACACCACCATCATCAGTTGCCAGCAGCTCATTAAAAGAGAAATAGGTCTGAGGTTCAAATTCCATATCCTCATAGTTAAGACTATCATAATCAAATAGCAGCTCGCCTTCAAGGGCATTGCCAGAAACATTCCACTCTGCAAAAGGAACAGATGAATCCTTTTGCTCCATATAATCATTAGGTTCAGGACATGTGGATAATTCAACATGTCCAAGATCACCCCCAGCAAAGCCATCCATCTCCCCTTCCCGCTTCACTTGCCTCCTGACCGGTAACTTCTGCAGAGAAGGGCATGAAGCAGAATTCCACTCAGCATCCACTTCTGAATTGTTCTCTGTTATTTGCTCAACTTTTGAAAGGGAGAAAAGAAAAGGATCATTATCTGGTACAAGCTCATCCTCTGTAGAAACAATGGGAGTGATGGGTTTCCACTCTTTAAAGTCGGAAGTAGTACCAAAACCAGAATCCAATACCACACTTCCTTGTCCCTGTTTCTGAGGCTTTCCAAATTGTTTCTTGCGCTTTTGCTCTTTAAGTTCAGGGTCCATGAAAGGACACTCAGGTCCTCTTATCCTTCGACACTTGCAACATTTGAATCCAACTACATCGCAAAGCCTTGACTCCTCAAGTTCAACAGCTTCAGCATGGTACCACTCTGCAAAGGAGCACCGAAATCCATCATTATCAGAAGACCAAAAGAATATGTCTTGAGATAAAATACTTTAAAAGAAAATGACACTAATCATCTACAACATACTTCTGCAAGTTTCACAGTGAATATACATCAGATCAGAATTATAGGGTTGTTCACACAGCTGACAAATTGGCTTCAAAGAGTGGTTATCTGAACCACCTCTTCTGAGAATGTTTGTGCGTCTGAAGTCAATTCCACTTTCATCACTGTTCTTCTTCCTCCATATGACGCCCCAATTACACAACTTACTTCTCTTCGTTGCCAAACCAGAAAGGGAGGCAGTTTGCTTAGTATTAGAACTTCTTTCCTGAGTTCTGACAGAATTCTCCTTACTTCTGATAGAGGCCAGTGGTTTTATGGATTGTGTAGAATTTTTAACCTGCATGCCTCTGCTGATTGCTGGCGCACTGTGACAGTCTTGTCCTCGCAAGGGCAATGGAGTGGTAGGAGACCTGGTACTTATTTCATTTTGAGCAATAATTTTGGCATGGTAACACTGCTTGCAAATGATCAAGCACTCAACTTTCCCATTCATATGCATTGAGCTTAAAGTACAGTCCTGGTGACAATAACCTGATCACAAAATGACAATAAGCTTGTTCAGACAGAGTATTCAAACATAAATCACTCTAGGCCAATAAACATAATGGCCCCCACAAAGAAAAAGAAAATTGCACCTATTCCTGGTGGGTGCTGATTTCTATTGCAAAATTTTGATATTTCACTATGTTCCTTTATCTCTCATATTTTCTTCTTTTCAAAAAACTGAATGGATATAAACAGGCTTAAAATCCCAAACAATTAAAAAAACGATTACAAACTATTGAATTATCAATAGCAACTGTCCGTCAATGATCATCAAAACTATCCTTTCTCCTGAATCCCATTTTTGCAAGGAACAAATTTACTTTCCAATAGGAACTATAGGATTAAATATCCCCTGGCCCAAAGCTGCTCATAATCAATCAATTGCTAGCAAGGTTGCAAGAAACTTTTAAGACAGTTTCAGATTTCAGATTCTCTAGTTCCACCCATAAAGCTTTAGTTACTGCCTTTTAGATTCATTTGTCACGCAGTTCTTGAAAAAATTATATATTTCAGTGCCACCAATACTATTAAAAAGGGTGATCACTTTTATACTGCAACATTAGCAGGAAGTAGCACACAAACATGCAAAGTGCAAACTTCCTCTAATTTGAGAATCTCAAAAGTCAATACCCAAAGAAACGAAGACCTATAAACAATGGGAAACTCTCATGATGCCTGGCTTGACAATTCTCCTAGACTACCTATAACAGGAAGGCTTGTCGTTTCAAGTTTCCAAGTTAATTGCAAAAATAAGAAGTTGTACAACTTGGATTCACAGAAGGTAATTGTAGGCAGGCAGGTTAGCAGGCTACATGAATATGAACTTAATTTTCGTATATCAATGCTGAAAGATACTAGAAGAGATTATGCCATGAAACCCCATGAAAAATTGCGAAAAAAGTCAATAGAGTGGTAAGCATACCTTGGCATGTGCCACACTTGACAGTATTCCTGATAACATTGCATAACAGAAAAGATAAATAAGCTTTAAAGCAAGCAGGAGAAACAGGAGTTTCAATATCAACAAAAATAATAGATAACAGCATAAGATTAATTACCTCAGTAAAACATCCATTTGACATGAAGCACAAGAGCACTTCTCCAACTTATCCCTCTTAGATGTCAGATAAGCAAAAATATTCCTACGGGAAGCTTTCAACTGCCTTCTTTGTAACTCAGACAACTGACTCGCAGGCTTCTTAACTGATGGCAAAACCACATTGCTCATTCTTTCTTCATATTCTTTGATCAAATATAAAGGGATGTGTGATGTGAGAAACCAATATTTCTCCTTTCTATCTTCAGTTTGCTCAATGTCAATTATATTCTTCATCACACGTGATGGAAGATGCTTTTGATTTCCAAAAGCAACTCCATATTGGATCTTGTCTTTGACAGTTTTCTTGTCACGGATAGTTGCATTTCTAAAGACCGATGCTTCTGTCTCTGCACCTTTTCCGTCTGACATGTTATGCTCCGGACGAACAAGATCATTCCATCTCAAATGGAGATCTAGGTGTCTAACCTGATCCAAGTCCAATTAAATTTTGTTAAACTTCCCGGGAATGCAGTACGCTGTCATACATGGACTATAGCAAAGGTTCATTCAAGACATAGTAATTTAGTGACAAACCTGAAGTGCAAGCTGCGATGCGTTCTTACTCCTCTCAACAGCAGCTCTCCAAATTAATTGTCTGCTTCTTTTAGGAATCTCATAATCGTCAACATAACTAATACCAGAAATCTTTCTCACACCACCTAATAAGTCACAAAACAATACTCCATTATTATCTTCACTTTTAACAATTTTACAAATATAAAGTTGCAAATTAGAACTTTCTGTATTTGATAGACACCAAATATACCTTGTCGTGCTGCTTTTCTAACCATTGAACCAGGCAAAATAGCTTTCTGGAATACATGGGTTGATAACTTCCCACCACGCCACCAATCAAAACTTTTATCATCGTCATCAGCTGTAACATCAGAAGCAACAGACTGTTTCTTACGTCGCCTTCCACCAGGACCACGTTTCTGCGGCAATCCCATGATGGATGAATTGCTTTGAACGGTAGAAGGTTCTACTAACCAATCATCCATCAGCTTGATCCAGTCCACAGAAAGAGCAATAATGGAAATGTTCTCCTCAAGCTGAAAATCAAAACCAGAAACCACATCAACCAAAAATATAGCAAATATATGCATGATATGAACCCAAATTGATAACTGATATATATTACATCAGGAATCATCAGAGTAAAGAATGCAGAAAATGGCTTCTTAAATTCATGCATTAGCCTGAACTGGTCAAAAGGACACAAACATTGCAATAAAGTCCATATTAATCAGCAGGAAATGTTAAGAAAACAAAATATGTGACATATCCAAGGCTTTTTACAACTATTAGGTGTGAGACAAGCATATGCAGCAAAGAAGAAACGAATGATAATTATTAGAAACAACTATCATAATTCAGATATCCTATTAAGCTAGAGTTAGCAACAAACCAACTATAATATTGTTAAAAGTGCATAACAAAACTAACAATCTGCGAAGATAAATAACCTCCCATCTTCTTTAAAATAAAAATCGAAGTTTAAGCACATTCTAAACAAAATTGGACAAAATAAAATTTAGGTGAAGGTAAAAAATCTAGACTGACAATATCCAAGGAAATCTAGACACAATAAGAGGATAAATAAGGATAACATGCTTCAAAGATAGGTAAGGAAATTTATAAATATTATTTGTAACTCACTTCAAGCAAGAGCCTTTTTATTGCACAACATGTTGAAGCCTCTTCCATTTTTCTGCGCCATTGTTTCCTAAAATTGGGGCATAAGAAAGGGCCAGCCACAAGCCCACGTAGACTCTCCTCCATGCATAAGATATACATCACAATGCTAGGAAGACCACCTTCTCCATTCTTTAAAAAAGGAAGCGCATTGAGGATTTTATTTGCATTTTTAGCGGCAGTGGAGACAGCAGAGTTTAACATGCATCCTCTCCTGCTTGAAGATGGGGACTTGCAAGAATGACACCAGCCACACCTTTCCCTAGGAACATCGAACATTTTCCTTTCAGGATTTGGCCAGAAAAAGCGTGAAGCTGCTGATGAGAAAGCTTTTACTTGCAGGAAAATATTATTTGTAGATGCAACTTTTCTGGCACTGCCTGATTTATTTGCCTCAGAAACCTGACTTTCTTCTGATAAAAGAAGAGCCAGCTTCACAGCTGCAGTAGCAGCAAAATGGCCATTGATAAAATGATTTACATAAGTATGTGGTTTAAAAGATGTACCCATGTATGCATAATTAATTGTTGAATTTCCTGCATCCCTTCCAAAACCCACATGATTGCTTGCTTTGCTCTGGGAAAACATATTTGCTTGAAAATAGATGCCATTTGCTGGTCCAACATAACTGTCACTACTGTTTCCTGACGCACATGAATTATGATCTATCACAGTGGATCTGTCAACTAAGCTTTGGTTGGTTACATCTGATGCGGCTTGCTGGGAAACCAAAGCAGCAGAAATGGCAGACTCGACATAAATCTGCTCGGATAGCTTCCTTTCTGTTGGAAGATGATCCTTCACTCCCACTGTCCCGCCATTGCATAGAGGGCCAAGAAGATAAGTTTGGTTCATTGCATCCAAAGAAGTATCTGGACATGAAACTCCCACATTGCTTCCACTGAAACTACTTGCATTCTCAGCATCAACTGAATCCAAAAACTTATGACTTCCATTTGCAGACGGCAAAGGTGATCTAGTAAAAACTTTTGCATCTTCCTTCATATTTGCTACATTTCCACCCATTTCAAGTGGAGGGAAAATATTTTCTGGAATGTTCCAATAGTGTGTAATAGCTTTGCATATCTCTAAATATAATGTTCTATGTTGAATGGATAAAGAAAGCACCTGGAGGACTTTTGGAATGTCATTCAGATTGTAGTATCTGAGATATGATTCATTGTCAAGGGAAGCCCTGAGCCTGCAATTATCAATTTCAAAATTCCAAAATAGGATTTTAGAGGACAGTGAATAATTAATCCTAATAGATAAAAGGTAGAACCAAAGTTATGCATACAAGCATCACTGAGAAACTCAAGTCAAAGGAAGAACATGAACAGGCAACCGAACGAAACACTTTTCGCATGAGACAGTTAGATAATAGAACAGAAAATAATAAGAGAAATTTCAAGTCAGAGACAAAAGTGCATTTCACAAACACATACAAATCAGCAAAGATGTGGGGCTGACAAACTTTAAATGTTACTAGTGCAGAAAAGTTGGAATAAGAAATAGATTTAAAGTTCCCTTACACTAGCAAGTAATTACAAGTACCCAAGAAGACTCTGCCATATAAATCAACGCCAAAAAGTTCCGCTCCCCTCAGTGATGTGTTTACAGTAATTGCTGGTCCCATTTTATCAACTGCACATTCCGGACAATACCAGGGACCTTCGGGTATATACATTTTCATGACACCTATACATCTTGAATGATATGCAGATGGACACCCGTCACAACAAAGCAGTGTCCCATCCATGCCACAAAGACGGCACTCATCACTATTTCCATCCACATCAACACCA
Source organism: Microcos paniculata (assembly GCA_030664755.1). Lineage (NCBI taxonomy): Eukaryota > Viridiplantae > Streptophyta > Magnoliopsida > Malvales > Malvaceae > Microcos > Microcos paniculata. The sequence goes on along the minus strand of CP131459.1, from coordinate 40,811,764 downwards.
ACACTAGCCTTCCCTTCAGCACTTCTGAAACCCAAAGAATATGTTCTAGAAGACGACTTGACTTCGTGGCTCTCACCAATAATCTCCATTGCCTCTCTCTCCTTGCATGCTGAGGTTTTAGAGTATCTAGGATGAACCCTTCTAGGCCCTTTTTCAGGAGGATTGATCACAACTGCATCAGGATCTGTTCCCACTTCTGTTGCCTCACGCATATCAATTTCAGCTCTCAGTTCTGCATATTCCAATACATCATCACATAGAAGTTGTAGAATCATCAACTTTCTGCTCACAGGTAAGGAATAGTACTCTCTCTGAGTGACATCTTCATAAAATCTTTGCCACTCAGGTCCTCTTGCATATCCCATTACCATAAAATACTGGACTAAATAAACAGGCCAGGTCATTGTATCAAGCAAGCTCCAGTCAAGGCACCTGCAAATAAAGAATGTAACAATTACTTCATCACAATTTCTATTGATGAATAAGCAGGCATATTACTTCCTTTCTTTTCTTTCTCTTTTCCTTTTTCCCCTTTTTGGTTTGGAATTAGGGCTGAAAAGAGATATTCTGAAGGCTTGAAATCCAAACATTGGTTCTGATTTAAAGAGAGATGAAAATGACTTTGATTGCTTTCAAATGGGAGAAAAAGTGTAGCAATGATTTGGCAGCTTTTAGTCACCGAAAAGTACACACTTATGGAGGATGGAGAAAAATGGTAATTTTCTTTCAGTTTTTAAGGGCTAATGGTACGCCTCACATGTTTAGCAAGAAAAAATAATAGTATAGTAGATTGTGGAGGTTAACATTTTGCCATAAAGCATCCTTACCCCAAAACCATCAAATAAAATATAATAATGATCCTAAAACCTAATCACCAATCATATGTGAAAATGTATATACATACCTCAAACATTTTGATGCAGACTCGGAGCCTTCTGAAGAGACTGTTTCAAGATGACAACTCAATGCCCGCATCAAAGCAACATGAATAGCATCCAATAACGGGTTTGGACCAGAGTAATTTAACGAACCGACAAAATCATCCAATCCAAACGGGCTCAGGAACAGAATAATGCTAAAAGACCTAAGAAAACCATACACAGAAAACAGATACGAAATGCACTCCTCTGGCACACCAATTGTTCCCGAAGAAGGAGGCAACACTGGGGGAGGAATAAGAGGAACCTCAGCCTCCAAAGACAAATCCCTATCACGTGCATGCTCACAGGAATCACTTGAAGAATCTGCATCACCTTCAAGTTCATTCTCCGCTGTCATTCCACCACTCAACTCACTTAAAGCAGAAGTTTCCACACGCTCAACCTCATTTTTCAAAACTCCCAGTTTCTTCTGTTCCTCCTCCGCCTCACTCTCCTTTCTAATCCTGCTTAACACTAATTCATCTAATCTAACTTTTCTTCTACTCAAATCATCATCGAAATAGGATTCTTCTAAAATCAATTCACGAAGCTCCCCACTTTCCAGATCCTCGAAATCACCATCCTCATAATCTACTCTATACAATCCAGTATCATAGGAAACAATCTTCCCTAGGAAAACACTTTCCCCAAATTCTTTCAACACGTATCGACCTACAAGGGCCGTGGATCTTATTAAGAAGGCCCGCTTTTTAGTTTTTGAATTATTGGATTTCAAATCATCATCGGCACTTTGATTTTCTTCTTCTGGTCTCCTACGTTTCCTCGGCCTACCTCTTGGCCTCGGTACCTTAGGCTCCATTGACCGATCGACCTGATTACAGATCGAATCGAGACCTGCGCTTGATTAAATGCGTTTCCAAAGAGCCCCTAGGGTTTCCAGAAAACCGCTTTTTTTATCCGTAATAAAGAACTGATTCGGCTTCGTTTATTGAGTTTCCAGGGATCTAGGGCTCGTGTGGATCCTTTAAAAAAAGTTACAAATGAAGATTAAATTGGTAGATGATTTTAAAAAGAATAAAATTTCTTGATAATGAATTGTACCCAAAAAAAAAAGTTCGATAATCAAAGGTAATTATGAGAAAGAATGATCGAGAACGATACCTGGTTAGGGTTCGATAACCGCCATTAAAATGTTCTTCTGAGATTTTTGAGGTTTGAGAGAGAAAGAGAGCCCTAATAGGAGTGAACAACGGCCTCTTTTATCTCGCGTCAGAAAGTAGGACTAACTCGGGACTTGCTTTGTGAGAACTCGTCCGAGTTAGCGAGTGAAAATTAGGATCTTTCTTGTACGGACTTTGCCCTTTTGTGGAAAAGAGGGGTGATATTCTGAGGACATGGACATCCCATGATGTATGAGGACAAATTTGTTGTCATTTTTTACAAATTACTATTATTTATTTATAAAAATCAAAATTAAAATATTTGTATTATTTTAAGAGAAAAATAAAAGGTGAAATATATTATAACTTATCAAATAGTTACTCAATTTAATCAAACAAACTACAAGAATTTTACTTTCAATACCAAATGAAATAAAATAAAGTAAATTTCAAATTTATTTTTTTATTATTTTTTCCTAAAAATATTATTTAACTCATCACTTTTACCTCATTATTTTATAACTATCTAACGTGATAAAATTTAGTCACAAATTTTGAAAATAACTAATTTATATAGTAAGTCCTAGATATTAAAATATTTGTTATTATATATTTGTTATTATATGTTTTAGTGAATATAGCTACAAGTTAAAAATGAGAAGTCAGGCATATAACTCTTTTTTATGTATACAAATATTAAAAATAATATTTTCATATATAAATTTAAGGTGAATCGTATATGAATGACATATAATATACATAAATTCTTTAGAATGAAAAAAAAAATTGCTTCTTTTATACCCTATATTTGGCTCAAAAGGGGGAGGGGAGGGGGAGTTAAGTGAAGGTAAGGGGAGAGAGGCGAATGGGGGATTTTAAGAGGGGGATGGAAATGTTAATTTTATCTTCTTCTTTTTTTGAAGAATAATTTTATCTTTTTTTATTTGATTGAAGAGGGATAGGGAGGAATTTAATGTGACTTTTTATTAATTTACCTTTATATATAAAATCTTTTATAATGAATAATTTTTATTTTTTATATATTTTAATTTATCTATTGTCATGTAAAATTTAATCTTTGTAAAAATAAAGTTAATTTTACTCAACTATAAAAAAAATTATACGAAATATGTTTTTCTTGTCTTTTTTATATTAAATATAGAACTTACAACTACTAGGGATAAAAAATTAGTTTATTGTTTAAATATATTTTTAAGTAAAAAAATACTAAAAATAAGATAAAACATGGATTGAGAAAAGTTATTGAAATTAATTAAAGATAATTTTGAAAGTTAATTAGTTTTATAAGGACAAAATGGACACCCCTCCAAAAAAACCCAATTTAAGGGGTTAGAATTTGAGGGGTTTAATGCATTTCTCCCCGTCCATCTACTCCTAACGAAACACAACATAAACTTCCTAATCCCTCCATTAACGTCCATCCAAACAGGGGCTAAATGGTAAAATTATGAACTTGATTTAGTATACATTCCTTGTAATTTTTTGTCAATTTTCCTTCCAATTACTCTTACACAAATTTGATGAAGTGAAATGTACACGTCAAAGTGCTTTTTAACTTACTACATGTTTTTGTTAAAAATTAACTTCCATTTAGTTGATTTTTTAACTATTTGCCTTTGACTCTAATTTTTGTATTATTCTTAATAACAAAACAATTGTCAAGTGCCTTATAATAAATTTATCAAACGGACAATAACAAAAGTCAAACCAGATCGCGGAGTATGCCAGATGCCTCATGTTCATACGGGATCAGCCCCTCCGCAGCACACGAGTGACACGACTGCAAAAATAATGTACTTTAGTTAAAATCTTTCCACGCACAGAAAAGGGGAATTAAACACAAATTACAAATGATGGAAATTGACTCGGCATCTCAGCGAGCCGACTCAGAGAGCTAATGCCGATCCATGAATATTCATATTGCTGACGATAATTTTAAAAAAACTTTGGATTGCGCACGCTTACGCTTTGGTTCATGTACAGAATGGGCGATACGAAATTATTATTATTATTAGTATTAGTAGCAAAGAATGGCGGGAAATTTTCTCCACTTTTTAGTGGCATTACCCGCCAAATGTTTTTTTTCTTTTTAAAATCTTTGAAGCTCGGGAGCTGAATTGATATGTTATTGGCAACGGTCACTATCCCTACCCCATGAATTACGTTGGAATTTTGGGTTAACGTTTATAATCTTTGGTAAGTTTTGCTAAAATGGGAAAATAATTTATAAATATGTCCGGAACCTTTTGTTGACCAAATAAAGTTATTCATTTATGTAACAAAGCAATTTTTTCATATGCTCTGGGACATGGACCATATCTTTTTTTTTTATATATATATGTTGTTGTGGATAAGGATAAATAAAATTAAGAAAGACAATCATTGAATTCACACCTGATTGAAAAAGGAAAATCAATTTACAAATATGTTGGATTGCTTGTGAATTGTGATACTATTTTTGAACGAAGTACCAAAACTTTGGAGACTCCATGGATTACTCCAACTCGTGTTGTTGATATTGACCAACTAAACTTTATAGAGGTAGATCTAATATTGACCTCATTTAACTTCATAATGAATTAGAATTACATAGTAAGGGATTTAAACTAAGTAACCCAATGATCATCCTCAAGTCGATAAACTAACTCTGCATTATTGAACCTGTGGATATACTTATGGCTTAAAAGATATCCCTGCCTTTCTTAAATGAATAGTCAAACAGAATTTTAAATAACCTAATGATCAAACACACTAATGACTAAAAACCACTTTCCAATTAAAAAATAAGGACCATAAATTTTAAGTTGAATAGTACTCGAACAACTTGAAAACATTGAATTAGTAGACACTTGAGTGATGATGATCATTTTTTGTTGTTGTTACACATAAACTCGGGCAATTGGAAGGAAGTTTCGGGCCAAGTATTTAGTAATTGTTTAAGTTTAAACCTTGTCAACCTTATTAGAAAGAAATGTTATATTTTTGAACAAGAAAAAAAAAAGCTAGAAATGTTATTATTTTATTTTATGTAAATGTAATTAATAGTGCATATGATTTCATTTTTTTCATTTTGTTGGTGGCCATAGTTTCATTCACATTGAAAGATTACAATGCAAAGCCAAACATAATCACCGTTACTTCAATGGAGTTCAAGCCAATGGCCTAAACTAGAAGATGAGGTTCAAGCCTATTGGCTAGTTTGGGGCTTTGGGCTTACTCTTTATAGACACCAACTTAAATCAAGCCCAATTCTTTTATTGGTTACAAAAATTCAGCCCAATTCAACCCTATTTAAACTCAGACCAGTAAATTTTTGTTTTCCAAATTGAAAATCGGTAACTCTTTTCTTAACATCTACGCAAGACAAAAGCACAAAATGAAGTCTCTTCTCTGAAGGTCGAAAAAGAAAAGAAAAAGAAAGGCAAAGCAGCGTTGCACTAATATAAAAGTGGCGGGAGAAAAATGTTTAAAATTGAATAAACTTTAATTATTTGAAAACCCACAAAATCTCTCAAACTGAACCGAATTAAAGCATTAAGATATTAAAATTGTAATGTTCAAATCGAACCGAACCGTTTACACTTCACATGCTACAAGTAATATAACCCCCTTTTAAAACTATCCCCAAAAGGAGTTATCTGAGATTATCCACGTCGTTTTTATATTTTTCTTATTTTTCTTATCATTTCTCTCTCTCTCGATTCTTCCTTCCCCTCCATTCGGCATAGCCTTTCAGCTCTATTTTTTTTTTCTTTCGTTATCCTAGATCCCAAATAACTGCAGCTCTATTTTCCTGCACTTATTTCAGCCCTTCTACCGTTTGTTAGTAGCCCCGACCGGCAGCCATAAGAACTGCAGCCACATGGATTCGAGAACAGGTGTTCATCTCTCTTTCTCTACTCCAAAAATGGTTTGTTGTTGCTAGGCGGAAGACAAATGAAAACCACCTCAAGGGAAATTGGAGACTAACTTGGGGAATTGCTCTTTCAATTTTATCATCCCAACATGTATTTTTTATAGAGAAAGAGATCCATCAGCTTGGCGTATCTAATCAGCCTTGAAACCAGTATCAATTGAGGATTCTTAAGCCTTATTCAAGTAGTGTGCTCGCTTCGCTGGTGAGTTATTGAAACTGGACTACTTAATCAACATTTTAATTTCCATAATATGCTAATATTTATACCTCTTTGCTCGCCTATAGACTATACCTCTTTGCTCGCTCGGCACACCAAGGAAGAGAATTGGCCGGAACCAACATCGAAAGCAACTCCAATAGGAAGAGTCTTAAAATGTTTGAATCTCCCGAATAGCTGAGAGCCCGATGATATGGTTTCAGGCAAGGCTAAGTGTGATGTGATTGCCTATCACTATTCCAATTGCAGCACTGCCAAACAAAGCGGAGATCTTGGTAAGTTTGTTCCCCTGCTTTGACTTGGTTGATGTGCAAAAAGTTAAAGCTTTTAAGGGTTTGCAGATTTGTTTGAGATATAGGATTGGTGGACTTACGTTTGGGATTCTATTTGTTATTGAACTGAATTGAATTTTGTGTTTGGTTTCTTAGAAAATTGTTGGGAATTAAAGTTTGGGAGGAAAATATGAAGCTTTGACAATACAAAATTTGAAAATATAATCTCAATTGAATAATTCGTTCAATGCGAAATTTTGTTCCCTAAGTATATTGAGTTTCCTTAGTTTTAAGATGAAGTTGAAGGGTCCTAAAAGTAGGTCAGACGCTGATTTTTTTATATGAAAAACAACAATCCATGCCATGAGTAGGAAACACACAATCTCAGTAATTTTAAGGAAGATTCAGTTTCAGTACCTTTAATGGGATGGCATGTTACGGACAATGCTAAGACAAAAGATTGTAGTAGTGGTAATTTTTGTCAGGATAGAAAGCAACCCCCTTGGATAATAAAGATAAACTAGGCTCCACAATTTCAAGTAATCCTATGAGCATATTCCCTTTGGTTGGTGGAGAGGTCTGCAAAACTGTTGCTTAAAGAAGATATACTGTTTTCACAGCCTTGCCATGATTAATTTGTTATCTGTTTAGTATGGTAACCATCCATTTTATCTTTTGAAAGAGAGTTTTGTCATTTAAATGTTGACGTATTAGCCAATTGAGTCAGTTTTTTTAATTAGTTGATCGTTAAATAATTAATCAACCAGGAATTGAGTTACATGATTCAGTTTAAGAGGCAAGTGAGAGATGCTTAATAGATAGAACCAGGTTTTTTTAAAAGAAGCATAGCATTGAGATACTAAAATCATAAATTAATTGTGTTTTCTATGAATTACAACCATCCTTGATAGGGCAATGCTATCCATGTACAAATCAAAGAACGTGATGCTCAAGCATGTTGCCTTATACTCATCAGCAGCTAGAGGAACACAATCATTAGAAGAGGAAACATAAGTAGATAGGGCACAAGTTAAGACTGAACCTCCAAGCCCAGGTCTTTCCGAGAGAAATCACCTACAAAGGTTGTTAGGATATGTTCATGGCCTCTCATTAGTCGTTACTAATAATGGTATTAGGTTTGTACTGATCATTTTCGACCAGCAGTTTAAGCTATTGCTGTACAAAGATGGCTATCTAGGAAGCAAAACAAGATGGCACATTTTTAGTCACTTTTCAAGTCAACTAATGAGGGTGATTTGGTTTCTAAACATTATGCTTAGAAATTAGTTGGTGTAGCTGTTGGCACCCAATCAAGGCTTAGGAAGCGTTTGTTTTCTAATTCTGATGGCGGGGCTGTGATTTAATTTGAAATTTGCTACAATTTCTTTTAGACTCATTCCTTTTATTGGTAACCTTTGCTAAAGCCAGTCACCTTTCAGATTTAACTCCATTTCTGGGAAGTAGGCCTTTTCTTTCCTTTCTGTTTTAACAGAAAATAAGATTTTCCAACTCCTACAATTTGAATTGGATGGTCATTTTTTTCTTTTTGCATTTTCTTAAACTAGAACGGGGCCTTATGACAATATAACTCTGTGAGAAAATTCGGTTCCACAACTTTGATTACTGAATGTTCTTTCTCCCTCTAAGTAAAGAAAAGTCCCTAGGAAACCTTTTTATTATTACCATATACTACTAATAATAAAATTACTCTGTCCTTTTTATGGGAGATTTGAAGGATAAGATTTCTCAGTTCTTTTCGGAAAATAAAATTATTCCATATATTAGTCGAAACAAAATGCATTGTCATGTTTTATTATTTTATTCAAAAGTAGTAAGCAAAAAAAGCATAAATAATATGCGATTCCAATGAGTGTAATTACATATTAGATTAAGGTGGACTCCATTGTTTGGTAGCGAACAATGATAATTTTTTATTGATTAATTCCCATACTAATATCAGGGCTAGACATGCATGGCCAATTGGCCATACAAAAGGCTAAAGCCTATTACAATCAACTCATTTTTCTAGCTGAATTACTGTTTTCATTATCTGAGATAAGAATTTTATTTGTAATAAGGAGAAAAAATAAATTAATGGAAGAGTGAATCTTAAATATTGAATCATATCTTATAGCAAGAAACAGCAACAATACAAATTAAAGGAACAAGGTTTTGCAAATAAAAAGTAATTTAATGAAGGAAAAAGGAAAGTATGAAGAAAAAGTATAAGTGTGCTACTTATATATGGTATACATCTTTCTTTGGTTTCTTTTTTTATCTAATTTCTTAAATTTCTTCTTCCTTAATTCTTCCTTTCTAACTTTTTTGTTACTCTTTTGAAAACCTAACTTGCAGATGTTAAATCTCATCATGCATAAAGCTAGAAGACTCGCAGATGTAAGCAACATCCCAGTTAAATCTTTGATCTCATTGATAAACTAGAGGAGACGATTATATTCACCCAACATCCCATACAGTAGAACCCAATATAGCCTATGACAACAAGGTTTGGTTCTCACTTAACCATTTTCTGTAATCAAGTTTTTTTTTTTTTTTTGCACTTAGTCTAAGTGGTATTTACATCTAATTTTTACAACAAGGTGAGGGGTTCAAGTAGAACCCAAACCATCAGGTAACCAGCCCTACAACTTTGGCCATAAGACCAAAGGGGACGGTTAAATCTACAAGTATTGTCCCAAAAAATTATTAGGATATATGTGTACTGAATGAGATAATATTGAGATTATATAAAAAGAAAATTTATATGTAATTTGTAGTATAATTTATATTAGTTGTATAAGATTAATTAAATTGTAAAAAAAGTTAATTATCCTACTCAATCCTCTAAAAAGAGTAATGTTGCATAACATGTCTATATTCATCATGCCTCTCATCTTATTGTTTATTGCTGATTAAATGGGTTGGAGTGAAATTCGATTGAGATTTTTGTTGATGCTAGAGGGTATTTGGGTTTTTAAGGATTTTTATTTGTATGACTTTGGTTTATATTTTTACTTATTGTATTTACTAAGTTTTTGAGTCAGATTAATTTTAAGATAAGCGTTAAATTAAGCATGTTTTGCTACAAGTTAGGTTATGCTAACGATGATGTCCTGTCTTCTTCCCTCCTGACCAGCAGCCATAATAACTACAGCCACATGGATTCGGGAACATATCTTCATCTCTCTTTCTGTACTCCAGCAATGGTTTGGGGTTGCTAGGCGGAAGACAAATCAAAACCACCTCTAGGGAAATTGGACACTGACTAGCCACAGTAAGCCGCCGCCTTGCTCACCAATGAAGATGTTGACGATAATTCTACTTCCAGGCAACATTGTAAGTTCAATATTCGTTTTTTTTCTACTGCTGCCTTCTTTTAAGTTTTCTGTGTTCTTTTTAGTTTGCATATTGTTTTTGATTCAAATACATATAGAAAAAATGAATATACATGTCAGGGCATTTTTAGCTTTAAGAATGCGATATATTTTTAGTTTTCTTAAAGTGTTTTTTAAAAAAAGATCAAAATATGATTGGCTAAGACCAATTTCTAAGAAAATTATGGGTTCTATAAAATTATGAAATATAGGTTCTATAAAATTATTGTACTCAAGTAATTTTTAATTGGTTCTTAAGTTATGGAATTCATGTTGATTTATAGATTCCTATTTTTTGACATGTTTATCCTCTTCCTTTTGTCTGTTTCATTGTTTAGAAATAGTTTGCTGTGTACCAGATTGCTTCGAAATGAGCAGGCGTATAGGCCATTCTAAATCTTTCTGCTTTTTTTGAATGGATATTCGTAAGATAAAGAAATAGTTAGTAACTAAGTAATCCATATTCAAGAGTTGGAAACCTTCCTTTTTTGGGAGACGTGGATTATGATTTGTGTAGTGCTTTTTTCCTTAGTTTGCCTGCTTTGGATACAATTTTATTTTCCTCTTAGTTTCTATATTTTTGCAAAGAATAAAACTAATAATAGCTATTAAAAAATAGAAAACAAAAAAAAATAATTTTTATTATAGCTAATGGAAAAAGATAAGATTATTGCTAATCTTTAGTATACATGAAAGCATTTATGTTATTTTTATTCGCATGTTAGTGTAATTTATATCATGCATCATTTATAGTATGATTTTTCTTGGTTTTGGACTAGATTTCCAGCATTTATCTTTGGCATTTGTTTTTATGACTTGCAATCTGTTACTTCTTATCTCTTCTTATGCCATATTTTTTTTAAAGGAATTCAGGTGTGGTTAAGAATCCTCTTTGATGCTGTGTATCATATGTTGTAAGGAGTGACTATATAAGCTGCAATGGTCCGACGTAGAAAAAATTGTGTGCGGCCATTACCTATCATCAATAGGTCTCAAGCTAGAATTAATAGACTGCACAGAGCAGGCGTAATAAAGTTTAAACGTTTTCGTAGAGGATATAATGTCATTTGTCAAAACTCTCATGATGATGCTTCTTCTCCGGTGGTTGACTATGCAGAAAGTGATTCTTCTGTTCGTATTCAGGATGGTATGCTTAACTTTCGTTGGTCATTACAAATAAAAAAAAAATCACTATGTTCAGAATTCTCTTAATTTTTTGTTTTTTTAATTAATTTATGGCTTTTTACAGATGAGCATGCTGGAATTTCCAGTCTTGGCAATTACACTTATCATAATAGTAAGTTACATAAAGAAGTAATGTATACAGAATGGATTATGATAAGTCGAGTATAACTATATTTTTCTTATATACCTATTGCTTTTAAACTTTGTAGGGACAGTTTTTGCACCGTCTTATTTTGGAGGACCTCAATTCCTGTGCATATTTTGCAATGCTGAAATGTGGTATGGTGAAAGGGCTGATATCTCAAAGAGTCCTGTAGTACCAATTTTTACTCTTTGTTGTAAGCAAGGTACTGTTAAATTACCTTCTCAAAGATCTACTCCATTATTCCTGCATGATTTGTTAGATGTAGATAATGGTCAGAGAAGCAAAAATTTTAGAGAGAAGATTAGGATGTACAATGCAATGTTTCAATTTACGTCATTAGGAGCTAGAATTGATAGAACAGTGAATATAGGATCAGGACCTTATGTCTTTAAAATGAGTGGACAGAATTATCACAGGCTAGGATCGTTATTGCCTATTGAGGGACAAAGACCAAAATATGCTCAACTTTATATATATGATACAGAGAATGAGTTAGACAACAGAATGTCAGTTGTAGACAACTCTAATGGCAGTGCTTCTGTTGATAGAGAAGTTGTCCAAGGTTTGACATCTATGCTTGATGAGACTAATGTCATTGTTAAAGTATTCAGGGGTGTGAGAGAATTTTGTAGACAGTTCACATATTTCCCAATGAGGCTTAGATTAATTGCAAATAGAAATGTGAGGGAACATAATTATTGTCCTCCTTCTTGCACGAAAATTGCTGGACTGATTGTAGGTGATTTAGGAGATGCTGAGATTGGGAGAGACATTATTGTTGAGCATCGACAGGAAGGGCTAATGAGGATTGATGATTTACACCCTTTGTTTATGTCAATGCAATATCCAATACTTTTCCCTTATGGAGATGATGGATTCCATCTAAAAATTCCATACGTTGACTCTCCTGTGAAGGAGGCTTCGAATAGGCAATTTGTTACAATGAGAGAGTACTATTCATTTCTTATTCAGCAACGTTCTATGCCCTCTAATACGCTTCTTCGAGGAGGTCGTCTATTCCAGCAATTTTTGGTTGATGCTTATTCCATAATAGAAGAAACAAGATTGAGATTTTTGAAGAAAAATCAGAAGATATTAAGAAGTGAAATGTATAAAAATGTACGTGATGCAATGTTTAATGGAGATATTTGTGCCCGTTCAGTAGGAAAACGGATTATTTTGCCAGCTAGCTTTACAGGAAGTCCTCGATACATGTTCCAAAATTATCAGGATGCGATAGCTATATGCAGGTATATTTTACATAATAAGTTCTATAATTTCATTGAGCCAATGCACTAAGATTTTACCACTAATTGTATACATATTAAAAGATAATTTTACTTGCAGTATTAAAAGGATATAGCTATCATAACATTATTCTTATGCTGTAGGTATTATGGGTATCCAACATTGTTCTTGACATTTACCTGTAATGCAAAGTGGGCTGAGATAAAGGAGGCTTTGAAAGACATTAAGGGGCAACGCGCAGAGGACCGACCTGATATTGTTTCCCGAGTCTTTAGGTTAAAGTTGCGTGATTTGATGGATGATCTTATGAACAATGACCATTTTGGAAAGGCTGTTACAGGTTATGATTGTTGGTGTTTTAATTGTCTTTTTACTTTGTTTGATTTTATGCAATATAATTTGGTTGTTTCTGATATGTAGAAATGAAATCAGATTTTACATGAGGACATATCTATTTATCATGCAGAATTGATATCTTAGAATTATTGTAGTTCTGTATGATTGTTTCTTATTTTAGAGTGATTTGAGTATGAGAAATATATGTCTACTTTTACTGATTTCAAACACAGTGCTACCATTTGCTGTATTCATTTTGCTATCTTTTAGTTATTTTAGTATACTTTTGCATTGTAGTTTAAGGAATTAAGTAAAATAGATTTACTATCTTATTTGCTTGCATTTAGTATATAATCATAACACTTCTTAAGAGTTTTGAACTTCTTACCCATTTTTAACTGAGAATAAAGATATTGAAATATTAAAATTGATGCAAAAAATAAAGGAGATCTTTAAATTAAGAGGTTGACATCATTGTCCTGCTCTCTCAGAATAAACACACATTTTTGTGATGGTTCTAGAAGAATTTTTTTTTAAGCATTTGTAATCATTGGTTGAGATAGATTTGCATCTTCCTAATGTTAATATTTTTAAAATCGAACTAAGGAAACTCAATATTAACTTATGAATGAGAGCTACATAAAATTTTTCATGATTTTTTCTATTAAGGAAAATTTGCAGGTATCTTTTCTATTAAAAAGGTTTTCCTTTTTAATTTTTTTTCATGATTCAGCTTAATTAATTTAAACCTTATTCTATGGCAGTTTTGTATACGGTAGAATTTCAAAAAAGAGGACTTCCTCATGTACATATTTTGCTTTGGCTTGAAAACGGAGACGCTTACAGAACAGGATCTGAAATCGACAAAATAATTTCTGCAGAGATCCCCGACAAAGAAAGAGATCCTATTGGGTTTAAGGCAGTGACATCATATATGTTCCATGGACCGTGCGGTGTAGCTAATAGTAGAGCTCCATGTATGTCTGACGGACGATGTACAAAATACTACCCTAAGCGATATAAGAATATCACGACTTTTGATGAAGATGGCTTTCCAATTTATCGAAGAAGAGAATCATCATCAACAGTCTTCCACCGTGGGGTTCATTTGGATAATAGGTATGTTGTTCCACATAACGTTGATTTAATAGTTCGTTATGATGCTCACATTAATGTAGAGGTTTGTACCCATACGAGAGCTGTAAAATATTTGTTTAAATATATTAACAAGGGGCCTGACAGAATAAGAGCAGTTGTTGAGCGAAGTCATGAATGTCAAATTGATGAGATAAAGACTTATTTAGATTGTCGATATCTATCTCCTTATGAAGCGAGTTGGAGAATATTTCAGTTTAAAATTCATCATAGAGAACCTTCTGTTCAGAGATTGCTGATCCATCTTCCGTTAGAACATAATTTGTTTTTCAATGACAGAGAAAATATTGAGGAAATTATTGATAGGCCTGATGCAGATGTGACCATGTTTACTGAATGGATGGCTATGAATAGTTCAAACGAAACTGCAAGGCAGCTATTATATGCGGATTTTCCTACAAAGTTCACTTGGATCAAGTCAGCATCAAAATGGAAAGAAAGACAAGGGAGCAACTCCATTGGCAGAATTATATATGTACACCCAGCTGCTGGAGAAGTGTATTATATGCGATTGCTGCTGAATATAGTTAGAGGACCACGAAGCTATGAAGAAATCCGAACTGTAAACGGAATTGTCTATCCGACATTCAAAGATGCTTGCCGTGTACTTGGTATCTTGGGTGATGACAACGAATGGACAACGGCAATGGCTCAAGCTTCATCATGGGCTACTGGTTATGAATTACGACAGTTATTTGTCACAATCATCTTATTTTGTCAAGTCACAGATCACGAGAATTTTTTTGAAAGCTGTTGGAAAATGATGAGTGAAGATATAGAGCATAGGCTGAAAAGAGCTTTTAATTCGAGTACATTTCGCATTCCTGAATCAGATCTAAGAAATTACACTCTTATTGCTTTGGAAGAGGTATTTAATAAACATTGCAGTTCTTTAGAAGAACAGAGGTTACCGAGACCACAATCAGGTATGGCAGGATATATTTCTGATAGGCTTATTCAAGAGGAGTTGAATTATAATCTGCATTCACTAAAGGAGCAACATATACAATTTGTTTCAAATCTTAATACAGAGCAGTTAAACGTGTATAAAATCATTAGAGAAGCCATAGACACGAACAAAGGTGGCTTATTCTTTGTATATGGTTTTGGAGGTACAGGTAAGACTTACTTATGGAATACACTAATATCAGGTATTCGGTCAACAGGAAAGATTGTTCTTGCTGTTGCATCATCGGGAATAGCGTCACTACTTTTGCCGGGTGGTAGAACAGCGCATTCAAGATTTAAGATTCCGTTGGCAGTGGATGATTGTTCGACATGCGCAATTTCAAAAGGTACTCAATTAGCAAGATTAATTGAAAATACCAGTTTGATTGTGTGGGATGAAGCTCCAATGGTACACAGGAACTGCATTGAAGCTCTAAACAAAACATTGAATGATTTGTTGACACCTATTGGCGGTATTAATTCAGAGCAGCCTTTCGGAGGTAAAACAGTAGTGTTAGGAGGTGATTTCCGTCAAATATTGCCAGTTGTGCCCTCGGGTACAAAGACAGATATAATTAATGCAACGATATGCAGCTCTGAGTTATGGAAATTTTGTCAAATTCACACCCTTAGCATAAATATGCGTTTAAAGCAGTCAAACCTTGACGAATCATCTAGAGATGAATTACAGAATTTCAGTAGATGGCTTTTAGATGTTGGAGATGGAAAATTACCTACATCACATCATGAGGATGATGATGAATATAGCTGGATCGAGATTCCGCAGGATATGTTACTAGAAACGACACAAGATCCATTGTCATTGATGGTCAAAGTAATATATCCCAACTTTATGGAAAATTTTGCAGAACTCGAGTACTTGAGACAGCGAGCAGTGATTACACCATTCAACGAAACAGTTAACGAACTTAATAGTATATTTCTTGAAGCTTTACCAACAGAAGAAAAAACATATTATAGTGATGATACGATATCAAAAGCTTCGAACTGTGCTATTGATGATGATCTCTATCCACCTGAGTACCTTAACGGTCTAAATTTTCCAGGTATTCCTAACCATATACTAAAGTTAAAAATAGGATGTGTTATAATGCTTTTACGTAATATCAGCCAGACAAGTGGACTTTGTAATGGTACTAGGCTAATAATCACTTAATTGTGCCCTTATGTGATAGAGGCCAAAATCATAGCAGGTTCGCATGTTGGACAAAAGTTTTTCATACCGCGAATAATTATGTCTACAAAAGATACTAAGTTGCCTTTTGTGCTGAATAGAAAACAATTTCCTGTCAAAGTTTCCTATGCCATGACTATTAATAAAAGTCAAGGACAAACATTTGACTTTGTTGGTCTATTTTTGCCGAAACCCGTATTCACTCATGGTCAGCTTTACGTTGCTTTGTCTAGAGTCACATCACGACAAGGTCTAAAAATTTATATTCATAAGGATAATACAAACAGAAAAGATAAAACTAGAAATGTAGTCTACAAGGAAATCTTCGAAAAAATTTCAACTCTGGCTTAATTTCCCTATTGCATTCATCTCTGTCGCTATTTTTATTATAACTATATCAATAAGTTTTTATATGAAAATAAAGAGAAAAATAGATAGTATAGCGTCTGAGGCAATTTTCTTTTTCTCAATAGCTTTTACTTTATTCACAATAAAGTATACGTATTGGGAAGAAAATGCATGATAATAGAACTCCATTTTATGCTTCTCTATCTCTCTTCCTTTTGTGATTAATCTGTTTTGTTTATTTCATTTTCTCTTTTCTCAACTCTACAGATTATTCTTATGCTTTTAATTTTTTTCGTGTTTTCTCTGAACTCTAAAAATCATTGCTCTTTTTCTCTCTTCATTCATTCGTGAGAAAATTTATTGTCTAGCATGTAACTGGCAACTATTCCTGTGCCGTGATTCTTGATGAAGCTAACAAATCGTTGAGATGCTTTGAGCAGTATAAAACTGCACTTATTTCTCATTACTCATAGATAGTTTTTTAGCAAAATCCTTCTCTGTTTCCTGGTAGATATAATTGATAGTACACCTAATTGTTATATTACCTAACAAGACACATACACTTGCATAAAAATGATGATCTTAACAGATGCATAGGATGATTTGAAATATTATAATTTGACCCTGATTTAGCTAATCTTTGGAATTTTTCTAACAAATATGCTTTTAGAACACATGTTAAAATCTTGACAAGAACACATAAGAATTACGGCATGCAAGTTATACCATTAAAATAATGAGCAAACTTTTCAAGAAATTTCATACGTTCGAAATGGAATTGTCGATCTAATGTCCCACAAAGTAAAGAGAAAATTATTTATCCAGTAAGACTCTTCTCTCTCCTTTTATGCTCCATTTTTAAAATTTTTTTATTTTCGATTTAATATAGTACTAAATTATATTTCAACTGTTGTTGCAGGTGATTCCCCTATCAAGTCAACTTCCATTTTCAAAGATAAAGATATAATTAGGTCAGTTTAGTTATTAGTAAATTCCTTTCTTTAAATGGTAAACAATTACCATTTACCAGAGTCAATGGTAATTGTTTTAACCTTTTGGCAATGGATGTCAGCCAGAATCTGTTGACAGATAATGTTCCTTCATGGATGTTTAAGCTGGGTGTGAAGGGTGCGCCAATTTTTCAGAATATGCTTATTGGGAGCATGGAAGGTCCATTGCTCGCTTCAAGAATGCCATCTTATCAAGGCCTACAGGTATTGGATTTTTCTTCAAATGCTTTATCTGGTGAAATTCCATCTAACCTCGGGGTTGTTAGCACCTTGCTCTTCTTTAATATGTCAAGGAACCATCTTTTTTGTTCAATCCCGACTAGCATAGGAGAATTGAAGACCACCGAAGTTATTGATTTAAGTGACAATATGCTGAATGGCATCATTCCTTCTGAAACCGGAGGAGCTGTCTCACTCAGGGAATTGAGGTTGCAGAGGAACTTTCTATCTAGAAAAATTCCAACTCAGACAGTGCATTTTTCATCATTAACCACTTTGTAAGTTCTTCCATATTCATGTATCTATATTGAGTCGTATACACTGTTGTTTAAATCTTAAGGGTTTCTTAATACTTAAAAAGTTTGCATAAAAGGGAAGCATAGGAGAATTGAAGACCACCGAAGTTATTGATTTAAGTGACAATATGCTGAATGGCATCATTCCTTCTGAAACTGGAGGAGCTGTCTCACTCAGGGAATTAAGGTTGAAGAGGAATTTTCTATCTGGAAAAATTCCAACTCAGACAGTGCATTGTTCATCATTAACCACTTTGTAAGTTCTTCCATATTCATGTATCTATATTGAGTCGTATACACTGTTATTTAAATCTTAAGGGTTTCTTAATACTGAAAAAGACTGCATGGCCGCATTAACTCTGTACCATTAGGTGCTAATCTATGTAATTGGTGACTGTTTGTGTTGCACTTACCTTTGATGCATTTATTGCTCTTGAGGTTGTTAGGATTCTTTTATGGATGATTAAATGTTCACAATGACCTAGGTTAAATGTTTCATGGCTATTTTGATTGGCACTGATCAAGCTAACTTAGGTAGTTAAACAAAATGTTACTAGGTTGATTAACGGTTTAAAATATTCCTTTCTTTTATAATAACATGCAATGATAGAAATTTCAATTTAACACATTTATATGTGTTTGAATATTTTTCAGGCTTTGGATAAGTATTATCTCATGAAAAAATTTTGAAAGAAATAAGAGAAGCTAGATTGTACAGATTTTACTTTTTCTCATAATACATTAATTATTGAAACCAACTGTGTAGAAGTCAGATATTACTATTATTTTCATTGTATATTTATTATTGTATTTATGAATACATGTACTAACTTAAAAAAAAATTCACAAAACGTTGTACTCATTTTTATATCCTGTTAAATACATGCACTGAATATTTAACATTTGTAAATTTAATTGTATTCACCTTTAATAATAGTGTCTTTATGCATTTTGAACATGAAAAAGTTTTTTAAAATTCCGCGCAATTTAATTTTTTTCTGTTTCTCAAAAAATCAATGCATTTAATGAGGGAAGATATCTCATAAGTCAGGGTAATTTACATTATATATATAGCAATTCTAATGTGACTCTTTGGCCATTTATAACAGCTTTTGGTATTATATACACATCAAAAAGAAAGACCAAATATTCTTTGAAGATGTCTGCCAAGAACTTTCCTTTTGAAGAATTGCCTATGGACATGCAGATAGAGATAATAGAACGTGCTGCAAAACAAGGGCCTGAAGAATTTGCAAAGCTGTTGTTATGGTCAGGCTTCTGTAATATATTTTGTGATATCCTTTTTCACTCTATACCATTAACACATTTTATTTGAAATAATTTATTCCTTATTTTTTTTCCTTCATCAACAGCTCAAAGAAATTGCTGCACCATTCAGAAATTCAAAAGATTGTGCGCACTGTCAATCTCAATACTTATATAATGAGCATGGATGATCTCACAACAAAACAAAGAGCCATCATAGATACTTATTACCGCCTCAATCATCCGGTTGCCTTATTGCTATATGGTCTGTATCATTTTGGCAGTGAAGGTCTAATACTTACTGGTATCAAAGACCTGGAGAAAGGATTTGAAGTGGGTGATGATTTGTGCCAATATGCGCTTGGGATATGCCTGCTATCGTTAGACAACTTACAAGGTGCTGTGTATCTACGGAGGTTGTTCAACACCAAGGGTCGTTCAATCATCAAGCAGTATAGAGAATGTGTAAGGAAAGTTTCTCTACAGCAGTACATGCCTTTTAATTACCCAACAAGCATTCTCTGCTTTGAAATTGGCAATAATCACTGGAACTATGACCAAGAATTTCCTGTTGGAGTGGATGAACAAAATATCAGCTGCTGTGATTGCGCCATGAGATTGGAATTATTCAAGTTAATTAATCACATAATATAGCTGGTTGTTCTACAGTACAAATAGTCAACAAATCCAGTGAAGACAATTTCAACTTTAGTGTCATCTTGGTTTTCTACATGAGATCCTATGATATATTCTACTTAAAAGTTTATAATCAGTATTTTTAATATAATATATCCTATAGATTGTGTAATTGAAGTGCAGATCATAGCACTTCATTTGAAAGTTATTGTTTTAGACGATATTGTAATGTGAATGATGTTTTTAATGTAAATTTACTGCATAATATATTTGCAGACATTTTGAATTTTCTAATATATGAGAATATTTTTCATAATTCAACCTTCCCCACATTTATTTACTTTTCGAGAATTTTATTGTTGCTTGCCTTAACACTCATTGTACCAAATCTTCAAAAGTTAACCTTAGGAACAATACTGCCACAACGGTATAGCATTGTTTTTCTCTTTAAGGCCTCCAAATTATGCTAATTATTAGTTGCTATTAATTTCTTACGATTCCTGCTTGCAAAATAATCATCCGAAGTTTCACATTATTATTTTAAATAAGAAATTATTGATGAATCAATATCTACAGAAAATTAGTAAGCTTTTATTTTTAATTATTTTTTAAAAAAATTTAAAATTTTAAATAAATTGTCTCAAAAAAGGAGTAAAATTAAATTCTTCAAAGAACTAGGTTATTAAACTCCCAATAATAAATATTTGGCCAAAAAAAAATACTCTCCAAAACAAAATCTTTTTCTGGCTATGTATCATATTAAGTCTAATATACATATATATTTAATATATTTAGCAGTTTTCATTCAGTTATTTACCTCAATTTTTCGCCAAAATTATTTACGTATTTAGTCGAAATTAGGAGGAATGATCATGTCATTAGAAAATAAAATATTTATCTAAACTAAAAATATTTATATTTCAAAATAAAATAATATAGTACTTATGTAAATAAATAAATACCACTGCAATTAATTTTGGATTTTTCTCTAATTTGAGCTTTAACTTGAAGGCCCCAACGAGTAAGCAACCAAAAGACCAGCCTTAGCCCACAAAATCCTCTCAACAGTTTAAGATAACCAAACACAATAAATTTGCGCCCCCTCCCTTATGGTTTCAGCTTTCAATTAGGGTTCCTCCCCTCTATCCTGAGTACAGTTAACTGTTTCAATTATGATTCCTTCCCTTTTCCCACGAAAAAAATTCATCTTATCCGATAGTTAAACTTCTCATAAAAAACGCTTCGATACAAACAATCACTAATACATGGCTTTCGACGATCAAGTTTCAAACAACAGCGCCATACAAGAACCTATACGGCTGCTGGTATTATTTAAAGGCAGCAGTACATATGCCTTTTCCATTCTATTCTTCACAAATCTGGGTATTTCTTTTTTTCAGTTAGCTCTTCTGTTGCTTTGACTTTTGCTATCATCATTACTCAAAAATCTTCCTCCCTCCTGCTTCAACCTTTGAAAAAAAGAAGGTTTCACAAATTTTTCTTATGATAATAATTTGCTTTTATCTCTTTTTTCTTTTCAAGTATTTTGTCTAACGATTTTGTTTATGAATTTTTGCAGGTATTCAATAATGAGTTTCAAGTTCATCTCCGAGCTCAGCCCTCCAGGACAAAATCAGGCAATGAAGATAAGAGTGGCACGTTTTTGGGATTGTACCATTCCAACAACTGGAAAATCTTTGGGAATAGCTTTTGTCGCTACAGATGCAAAGGTAAGGAAATTGATTTTCACATAAATGTCCTAATATGCTATAAGAGTATGATTTAAAAAAAAATAGATTTATGCATAATTAACTGATGTGAAATTATATCTACTGAATTTTGCGTCATATTTCCTCAAATATACTAGGGAGAAGCAATCCATGTGCAAATAAAGGAATCAAATGCTGAAAAATTCAAGGCATTACTGATCGAGGGAGCAATGTACAAAATTTCAAGATTCCAAGTCATTAAGGCTACAATGAGAAACCTTGCAGTTGACAGAGAACTTGCTATTGTTTTGAACAAGCTGACTGAGATGAAACCAATTCAAGACAATCCATCAATGTGTCCGAGGCATTTTTTCAATTTTCAGAACACAGAAGAGCTGTCACAAATGGCAAATTCAGACAAAAAACTTGCAGGTAACAAATACGACCAATTTTTCATTAAACACCACAAGCTACAGTACTTGAAGTGATATTAGCACGGTTTGATATAACCACATAAAAAAAATCTTAATGTCTTGCAGATACAATTGGAGTTCTCATATCAATAGGCCCTATAATGCCAGTTCGATTGACAAGGAACGAAAGAACAGTACTTAAGAGAGATCTCTGGATTAGGAACCACAGGTAAAACCCAATAGTACCTAACAATGAAAAATTTTTAAAAAAATTTATTAATTATTATAAAGTATTACTCTAACAAAAAACCTTCATCACAACTACTGTAGCGGAACTGCCTTGCGTATTACCATTTGGGAACCATGCCTTGAGCAAATTAATGAGGATGACCTCTTACAAATTAAACCAAAACCAGTGATTATATTTGCAGGAATGGTCGTCAAAACATACCAAGGTTTGAATTAGAATAGAATATATTAAAAGTCTTTCTTTTACAATATATTGTATGTATACCTAATGATTATTCAAATTCCTCTTTATTTCACAGGCTCGGTATACTTATCGTCATGTTCAGCAACGAAAGTCTATATAAACTTAGACATTCCTCAAGCTGAAGAATTCATTGAAATGTAAGTTTAATGACCTAAAAAATTGGGGGGAGGGGGGGGGTTGGTTGTGGGGGTTTCTCTCATTGTTAGTTTTATGGATGGATTATGCTTAGTGCCAATGATTTGGGACACTTTTGGATTAGAAATGCCAGATTTGTTATTTCAAATGGAAAAGTGATCACCTTTGCTCTAGGCATTGCAGGCTTGAAAACTTTGGTTCTTGCCTCTTTTAGGTAGTCAACCCGTAGTCTGAATCGTGATGGTAATTATCTATGGTTTGCAAAGCATCTTCCAATAAAACTTTGGCTTTGGTTGCATGACATTAATGAACTTTTTTTTAGTACTTGCTTTTGATGTGGATTGTGATATAACATGGTCAATGACCTTTTTAGATTACTTCCCAAAATGAATGCAATCTTTGCATGTGCATAGTAAATAGCAGAGTTTAATATATCAATCCAGTACATGTCACGTCATACATTATTGCCATTTAGAACATGTCATAATGACTTATTTTAAGAATGTTTTAAACCAAAAAAAGGATGAAACAGAATAACATATAGAAGGAATTGCGTTTAGAAAAATAACAGATTTAGAAGGATTGAGTAAGGAGCAAATGTGTTTATGGAGATCCCTGACTCTGTTATCTATCAACAGGACCCTGTCGTGTAGTATGAACTTAGGAATTTGAAGCTTGGGTCTACTTCCTTCCAGAAACTTCCTATTGATATCTGTGATTTTTAATTTTTTTTTTTACACACCCAAAATCCACGACTGTGCCGAACTTAAAAAGAAAAATGTAGAGACAAATTTGTCAGTCTCTATTATAGGTAGAAAATTTGTGCCTGTCTCTGTCATAGGAGGTAGCTGGAATAGTATATGATTCTTACACATGGATGTAGGCATTTTTCGATCAACCTTTAATCTCTATTCTCCTTCAAAAGGAATTATTGATTTTTGTTAACCTAAAAAGATAAGCGTAGTATGCCTTTATTCCTATGAGATGCATTCTGTGCTATTAGCTTTTCATGGTATGCTTGCTGTTCATGCTTGACATTATATATATACCAATTCTGATGTGACTCTTAGCCATTTATAACAGCTTTTGGTATTATAAGTTGAAATATATAATTCAATGTAAAATTACATTGACAAATGAAAAAGATAATACAATTTACAGAATAAAGTGTACAGTTCTTATGAAGATTACTCATTGTTGTTTTCTAGGCCAGCAGCAGAAGAAGAAAATGTAGCACTTCTAGGTCCAAATGACAATAACATTCAACCACAGCCTTTGAATGTAGAACCTTTGAAGGTGACGATCAAACAATTGCTGAGCTTCAATCCTGAAGAAATAAAGGTAAATCTTATTCATATTACATAAATCATAAGATAAGCTATTACCACAACAAGATGCATCTATTTATAAGCATTACTAACAATAACTTACTGCAGCAAACATTATTCAAAACAACAATCACAATTCAAGACATCGAAACTTCAGATGGATGGTTTTATTACGCATGCAATGAATGTCAGAGAGGCTTGAACCAATTTTTTTCTTGCACCACACATGGACCGAAGACACCCCGAATGACGTATCATTATTTTACAAAATTTTTTTTCTTATTATATAGAAATGAATTTTTTCTTTACAAAAAAATACTATAACAATATAAAACAAATGTACTTGCAGAATGCGGCTGCCTTTGCTTATCAAAGATGAAACCGGTGAAATGGATATAACCGCTTTTGATAGACATGCAGAAGATATGACTGGCATGAGTATATCAACAATGTCAGCTACAGAGGACATCTCAAAGAACGACATTCCAGCAAAAGTAACAGAACTGATAGGTAGAAAATACCAGCTGATTGTTGCCTTGCCAAAGAAAGCTGTAGAAAAGGGTGATTTGACATACATAATAACAGGAACAAAAAGAATTTTTTCAGAAGAAGGAACACCAAAATGCCAATCAGCCACAGACAAAGAAAGTCAATGTGAAAGCCACACCGAGATAAACTTAGAAGAGCCCCTGGCAAAAAAGGCAAAAGCAAAGTAAGTCAATTCAAAGTCACAAACACTAACATATTATATGAACCCCACATCTGATGATCTATACATCTACTTCTCCCTTCAAAAAAAATTTATTATTTTCATCGTTGTTTTCTTAAAAGATACTATTTAATTACTATTGTTGAAATTAGAAAAATTACAATTGTCAACATGTTAAAAAAATTGCAATTTAATGATTGTAACTTTAATGTGCAGGAAATGACAAGGATTAAACGAAGTAGAAAATAAAATGGACCCGCCAAAGGAATCAGACAGAGATCATAAACAAAGCAATAAAATAACTGTTGGGATTTATTGGTTGTAGTGGGTATATCTATTTGGTTTTGTTGTTTGCGAGTATTCTGTTTAGTTGTTATTACTATAGATCATACTAAGACTATAGTGAAAATATATTTGTATTGCACAGTTATATGTTTGATTATATAAAAGACAATTTGCTATTAGTTTTATTATATTTTCTATATACCCGCGGCGTTAGCGCGGGCATTTCCCCTAATTATGAGAAAAAGTCATACCTAAAAAGAAAAAGAAAGAAAGGCAATGGCAGCCTTGCACTAACATAAAAGTGGCGGGAACCGTGACGCGTCAATTGTACATTACGCGATTACTTGAATCTCGCGGTCGGCCCTGCCCTTTAATTTTTTCCGCTCAACACTCTCCCGCCATCCGTCGGCCTTTTCGCCTGCCAATTATCGATACTATGTACCGCTGTGCAATTTAGCATTTAGCCCTCAAAATTAAAAAATCCCCTCCCTCGCTCCCCTGGACCGAGCGATCTCCTCCGTACGACCGGCATAAAAACCGCATAACGTCGGATTAATTCGGGGATAGGGATAGGGTTAGGGTTTTCAGGAATAACCGGATGGGAGGAAACAAGGTGACGGAGGAGCTAATTTCCACCATCCGATCAATAGTGGGATCCGAACATTCCGAGATGGACATAATTAGGGCCCTGCACTTGGCAAAAAACGACGCCACTGCTGCCGTCAACATAATCTTTGACTCGCCTCCAAATTTCAAGCCCAGAGAGAAACAACTTGATAACAAGGCCCGAAATTCGAGCTCCCCTACGGCTCCTGTTAGTGCGAAACCTACGAAAACGGGTAAAGAGAACAACAGTTCTGGTTTTAGTAGCAATGGAGATGTCGCTTGTGGTCTTAGTATTTTGGAAGATGAAGAGAATGTTACGGTTGAAAACAATTGGTGGCTTGTGGGGTCCAGCGAAGTGGCTGGACTTTCGACGAGTAAAGGGAGGAAAGTGAAGGCCGGGGAGGAAGTTTATTTCACGTTTCCATTGAAGAGTGGCAGCTTGAGTCCGGCGGGGCAGGTTGGGAAAGGATTTGGAAGAGGAAGGCAAGCGGCAGCAGCTTGTTCAGAGATTGTTAGGTTCTCTACCAAGAACTCTGGGGAGGTAATGGTTTGAATCAACTTTTTTGTACTTCTGGCTATTGTTTTTACTTCCTTGCTCTTTATTTACGAGAAGAAGATTTGAAATGCATTTGATTATTTTGGCAGATTGGTAGAATACCCAATGAGTGGGCACGTTGTCTGTTGCCCCTTGTGAGGGATAAGAAGGTTAAAGTTGAGGGGTGGTGTAAATCAGCTCCAGATGTGTTGGCTATTATGGATACTGTTGTTTTATCTTTAAGGTGTGGTTAGTTTGAATGTTTTCTCTTTGTTAGTTTGCTAAACGGTATTTGTTTTAATCAGTTATCATCTCTAAAACTGGTTTTAATGAGTTTGAATTTTGGTGGTCCAGTGTGTACATTAATAGTTCAATGTTGTATAAGTATCAGCAGACTTCACTCAAGGCAGCCAGCAATTCCACAGAGGAATCTGCTGTTCATCCTCTCCCTAATTTGTTCCGATTGCTTGGCTTAACACCCTTTAAGAAGGTAATCATTTGTCATAAGTTTAGATGTATTATTTTGGTGGTGGTTATCCTGGTGTTTAATTACAATGAACAAAGAATTGCAGACCGCAGTTGCTTTATATATGTATCGATGTATAGCTTTCTGTGTTAATTGTACTATTGTTTCCTCTCAAATACTCTAATGAGTAATACCATTATTGTTATTAATGATGATTAGGCAGAATTAGCTCCTGGGGATTTGTATACAAAGAAGCGACCGCTGGAGGCAAAGGTAGCAAAGAATATACAGTTAGGTTTGCTATCCCCACATTAGTGGCTTTTTTAGTGGTTGAATTTCCGAATTATAGTGTGGAAACAGGATGGTTCTGGTCTAAGTAGCCCATTGTTACCTACAAACAAGTTTAAGAATCAATCTCAAAGTGGAAATGAGGCTGAGAATGAGGAGTCCATCTCTGATGCTGATCTTGACAATATTGTTGGTGTTGGAGACAACTCTGAGTTAGAGGTATTGTCATTTTTGAGAAGTGTTTGTAGAGCATACCACTAGAAATGGTAGGTGAAATTGCTTGACAACTGTTGTGTTTTAGGAAATGGATCCCAGTAGCACCCTTCAGTGCGAACTTCGTCCTTACCAAAAGCAGGCCCTCTATTGGATGTTTCAGGTTGAGAAGGGACATTGCATTGATGAGGCAACAACAACCCTTCACCCTTGCTGGGAAGCATATCGCTTAGCAGATAAGTATGTCAGATGATCTTTTGAGCTGATTTCTTCCATTTATTTTGTTATGGATATTGATGGTGTATCCTTTTATAGGAGGGAGCCTGTTGTCTACTTGAATGCATTTACTGGTGATGCTACAATAGAATTCCCGAGTACACATCAAATGGCCAGAGGAGGAGTATACCCTTATCATTCCTGCTGTTAGTTTAACTTACTGCTCCTGTTATAGTATTACTGCATGTTAACTTGCTTTACTTTTGTAGATTCTGGCAGATGCTATGGGGCTTGGGAAGACAATCATGACAATAGCCCTCCTAGTAACCCATTCAGAAAGAGGTGGGCTATCAGATGGTAAATCCCTGGATCAGCCTTCTGATCAAGGGGGTGAAATCAGCGATTTTTTTGGCCAATCATCAAATTCCATGAAAACTGCAACAAAGTTTACAGGCTTTGATAAGTTGTCAAAGCAAAAGAACGAACTTGTGAAAGGTGGCAATCTGATTATATGTCCCATGACTCTTCTTGGTCAATGGAAGGTTTGGTTTTCAGTTTTGATTTATACTCACTTTGTAATTTTTTGTTATATAACATCTGCATATTCAGAACTCGGCACTTCTATTATTGTCTATGTACTATGTAGTTAGTTATTCTGTTTTTCTGTTACTGAGCGGGGCTCTAAATATTTTCGGTATCGTCAGGCAGAAATTGAAACTCATGTGCAATATGGGTCCTTGTCTTTGTACGTTCATTATGGACAAAGTAGGCCGAAGGATTCAAAACTTCTTGCTCAGAATGATGTTGTAATTACAACATACGGAGTTCTAGCTTCAGAATTTTCAGCAGAGGTGATTAAACTTCTTCTTCTTCTTTTTTTTGTTATTGTTAAAATTGCTACATATTTTTTACACATAAGTAAAAATTTATTTGTATTTTGGTTACCAGAATTCTGAAGATAATGGAGGATTATACTCAGTTCAGTGGTTCAGGATTGTTCTTGATGAAGCACATACCATAAAGTCCTCTAAAAGTCAAATTTCCATGGCTGCCACTGCTTTAGTTGCTGATCGTCGCTGGTGTCTCACTGGAACTCCTATTCAGGTAATAATATTTTAGAAAAGTTTGTTAAAGTCATTCTTAGGTTTAAATGTTTCTTTGAATGGGTACAGAAAGTTTTTGTAATTTAGCTTTCTTTTATCCCGCTTTCTATTGTATTTTGGAAGTGAAAGGAGAACGTTTCTGAGTATTTGTTGGTGCATTTGAAAATCCTTCCATTTCCTTCTATCTTGTTCCATTGGCTGAGAACCTACCTCACCTATTATAATAAAGTGCACATTTGGAGAGAAATGGAATAGGGAAAGAGAAAGAAAGGGGGTTGTGGGAGAAAAGACAGCAGAAAGGGAAAGAGAATGGAGAGAAGAACTGGGAAAAGGAAAAGAATATAGAGTAAGAAAGAGAAACTAAGATCTTTTCCTCATTGGAGATAGTGGTTTCCATTTGCTTAATATACCCTTGGTACAAATAATAAGTGATGTGTGACATGAAATACCATAAAACCATGCATTGTATGTCAAGGATCTATACAAATTTCGAAAGAATTTCTCTCTAATGCTTATGAAATCTTTGCATGATGGAGTCTGTTAATTTCTTTCAACTTTAGAGATTGAAAAATATTTGGTCCTTAACTACACAATTAAATCCAAAATTCTATAATTCAGACGTGTCCATTGGTTATGCTTGAAGCAGAGTTTTCTCTGCTCTGTGGTAAATGTTTTTTCAAGCTATTTTTTGAGGCTAAGATATTGGCAAAGTAGATTTCTGATACATGTTGAACATTGTGAAGGGTAATATCCTAATTGCATGTTCCATCAGTGTATGATATTTTCATGTTTACTCAGATTTCTTCTCTATACGTATATGTTATTTAATTTCCTTATGACTTTATATTCTGTGTTATTATAATTAGTTAGTTCTTATTTCGGGAAGGATCAATTTCAGGTTGGAGTTTGAATTTGCAATTCTCATTTGCTTTCCTAATCATTGATTTCCAAGATTTTATATGCTTTTCTAACATGAAAATTTACTGTCACAGAACAAGCTCGAGGATATATATAGCCTTCTCCGGTTTTTGAGGGTGGAACCCTGGGGGAACTGGCCCTGGTAAGTTTTCCATAACTTGGTTGATGGAAAATGAAGAATGATCTTAAGTATATCCTTTATAGGTTTACTGAAACACTAAAATCTGATATTATTGTTTCTTGAATATTATCAAAACAGAATGAGATTTACATTTTAAATGCTATTCTTGCCTTCAGCGCCTAGGCATTTTATTAGCTTTATAAGGTCACGCTTGTTTCTCTTTGGGTTGAAGAAGAACCATCTGCGTATCACAAGAATTCGAATTCAGTGTGATATATGAAAATGTTCTTGCAGGCCTTCAGTTATCTTTTGATAGGATACCAAATGCATTTTGTAGGCTATGGTGCAGCAGACTGTGAAATTTCTGTTGCAACAGGGATTCTCCCAATTTTATATATCTCACAGTGTCTACCTAACAATCTCTGGTATAGGTGGAACAAACTCATCCAAAAACCATTTGAGGAGGGTGATGAGAGAGGGCTAAAGTTGGTTCAGTCAATCTTAAAGCCAATCATGTTAAGGAGAAGAAAGTGTAGCACAGATCGAGACGGCAAGTAAGTGTACTGCCTAAGAGTTGTTAGTTTTCTTGTTTGAGCATTTTATAGTATGCTCCTAAATTTTCTGTTTGCTATAGGCCAATACTAGTTCTCCCTCCAGCTGATGTTCAAGTGATTTACTGTGAACTTACTGAAGCTGAAAAAGACTTTTACGAAGCCCTATTCAAAAGATCCAAGGTATGATCTACTTTATATTAGTTTGCTTTAAACTATCTCTTGCTTTCATTTTGATGCCTTTTACTTTATAACTGTTATGTGTTTGTGGGTATCTGTTCAGGTGAAGTTTGATCATTTTGTTGAACATGGACGTGTTCTTCATAATTATGCTTCTATTTTGGAGTTACTTCTACGTCTACGCCAATGTTGTGATCATCCATTCCTTGTGATGAGGTCTGTTGCTTATCTTTATTCCCTCCTAATTCCTATCTGGTTTTACTTAGTGTGATGATGATTATGGTGCTAGCGATGGTGGTTGTTTCGACGAGCTGGCAGGATGGCTGTCTATTTTAATCTTCAGTTAATAGCTTAAAGAATCTCCATTGGTCAAATTAAGTCTATACTGTTGATGGGATTGATTCAAAATATTTTTGCTCAAAATAATGCCTCACAACTACATAGAGAGTTTGACAGTCCTTCATTTCATTGCTGATATTTGCTATAACTTGTTAAAAGTGTTCTGTTTCGGTGTTGATTTGATTTTGTGATCATCCTTATTAACATTATTGTCTTCATTTAGGCAATACTTGAGAGATATCAGTGGCTTCTTGGATTGATTATTTTACAAATTTCTATATTGGCTAGAATATAACTTGCAGCTGTTTATTCATTCTCGTAACATATTGCATTTTCGTAAAAATGCAAACCCTGACCTTGACTTGTGATGGATAATTCTGATGCGCTAGCCGAGGAGATACGCAAGAATACTCAGATCTGAATAAGCTGGCTAAACGATTCCTTAGAGGTGGGCAGAACACTGTAGAAGGGGAAGTCAAAGATGTGCCTTCAAGGGCATATGTTGAGGAGGTGCTTGAGGAGTTGCGCAAGGGGGAACTAGGAGAATGTCCAATATGTCTTGAAGCATTTGAAGATGCTGTACTGACTCCATGTGCTCACCGCTTATGCCGTGAATGTCTCTTGGCAAGTTGGCGAAATCAAAATTCGGGTTTATGTCCCGTTTGTAGGTATCTTGAAGTCATTTATTATTATTAATATGGCCTCAGCTTAAGTTTAAGATGAATTTACAGAAGCTGTATTCTAAGAGTGTTATTTGTATTACCTTACAGGCAAACCATTACTAGGCAAGATCTCCTTACTGCCCCAGCTGAGAGTCGATTCCAGATTGATGTTGAGAAAAATTGGGTGGAGTCAACCAAGGTTGTCGTTCTATTGCGAGAGCTTGAAAATCTTCGTTCATCAGGCTCTAAGAGCATCCTCTTCAGCCAGTGGACTGCATTTTTGGACCTCTTGCAGATTCCTCTTTCTCGGTAATTATTTCTACCGATGTAACCTTTGTTGGTAATATCTACTTCAAGCTGTATCAGTTGGTCTTCAATTTGTATTTCTTTCATGGCATGGCATACTTTTATCAGCTCTTTTTCTTCCTCCTCTTCCACTTCTCTTCCTATGCCTTAGCAAGCATTTTAACCTTGTTCATCATTAATTAATACACAGTCACGGAGATGTCTTCTCTTTAAAGTTCTCCTTATCTTTTACATATGTTGCTGTAGTATAATACTTATTGACGTGCAGGAGTCATATTCCCTTTCTTCGACTGGATGGAACTTTGAATCACCAGCAGCGCGAAAAAGTAATAAAACAGTTTTCAGAAGATAGCAACATCATGGTATGGGGATTTTCTTGTTTTTTACTATTTTTTTCCCCTATGAAGATTGATTTAGCAATTTTACACTAGATGACTTGAGTCTTATCATTAGCTTGAATGTCGGATCAGGTTTTGCTGATGTCACTGAAGGCTGGTGGGGTTGGAATAAATCTAACTGCGGCTTCCAACGCCTTTGTCTTGGTATGCAGAACATAGATTTTGTGTATTTATTCAGTGATTGTTGGTATGTTTTGTGTTCCATTCGATATTTGACAAGGAGTCACCTATATTCATTCTGGAAATTTTAGTATGGTAATAACTGTCTGTACAGTTGACTTTTTTATTCTCTATGTCTTTTTGGGCAAATATTTAATTGCTTATTGACTTTTTTTTTTTTTGATAGCCTGAAGTGTTTATTGATGGTGACTGGTCAAGTTTTGCTTTTATTATGTAGGATCCATGGTGGAATCCAGCTGTAGAAGAACAAGCTGTAATGCGGATTCATCGCATTGGGCAGACTCAAAGGGTGGCAATCAAAAGGTTCATTGTCAAGGTATAATTTTCTCCTTCCAAAGAAACTATTAGTAGACTAGAGCTTATTCAACTGGAAGGATATTGCCATTGGCCTTGCAGCCTGCATATTTTGTGCTTTAGTAGCGTGACAGGTTAAATTAAAATTCAGTGGTAACTTTTTGGTTTAAAATCTGTCGTTCTGAAAATAGAAACTTCTTGTCATAAACATAAATACTGAAACCTAGAGTCTGCATTATTCTGAAATTTTTTATTTCAATCCTTCTTTTCTTTGACCGATTTGATAGCAGGGAACGGTGGAGGAAAGAATGGAGGCAGTGCAAGCACGTAAACAAAGGATGATTTCTGGTGCCTTAACTGATCAAGAAGTTCGAACAGCACGTATTGAGGAATTAAAAATGCTTTTTACTTAAGGGGAAAGATTTAAGACTTTTGTTTTCACTTGTTGAACATCCCCATAGCTTTTATTATCCTTAAAATCGGATATTTTGGGACCTCACAAACTTGGAAGGCACTATTGTGAAGTGGACTATGGAGCATGATGATTCAGGTGATTACAGTTTTGAGCCGACAGATTTGTACTTCTTTTACCTGAATAGTCTATAGATTGAGGGCTGATCAGAGCAGTTAAGCCATGGATGCGCTGACCATGACTAAGTCAGGGTCGCTAACTTTCGGGTAGTGTAGGAGTTACGATGTAGGAATTATTGGTCTATCGTTGGGCAAAGTCTCAACTCTATGCCCGTTGTCTTGTATATAGCAGAATAGGACATTTAGCAAGTTAAAGGACGAACATGAAAGGTACACCGTACATGATGCGATTGTGATTTTAGTTTCGGATTCGTTTTAATGTGTTTTTTTTTTTTGCCACCATTTTAATGTGATTTAATGCGACAAAATGTCTATTAGTTTATATTACAAACTTTTTGGTGATCATTCAAATACTTCTTCGCTTTATTTGCAGATCCATTTGCAAGTTAGAAAAACTAGCTTCACAGTTATGATATTTGGATTCCTGATCACAATTTTGAAGTGCAATAAAGCTGTTATTTTAAATTTTTAACAGAAAGTGTAAGCAATTTATCCTTTCGTTATTATCGTCATTAAAGCATCCTACAGCGTCATGGACACCTCGTTCATATCATTCGTCTCAAGTCTGTAAATTTAGGTTAGATTCTTTGGGATTCGCCTACAATTTAAATTGCCGTTCCATGAACAAAAAGGACAATCGCAAAGTATCGTTGCTTGGGATCTACTTCATCATCTACATCCGCCTTCTGCTATCTTCTTGTCTGTCAAACTCAAAGCCTGTGGTCTTTGGGTTTCGGGAATTTCAAGATGCCATGACCATGAGTCCTTGATAGTTTGACCTACGTCAGAACACGCAAGAACTCTGTAGAAAGCATTTTGACAGACAGACAATGTTTCAGATTTCAAAATCATTGTCTTCACTCTCAGCTAGGGTTGAGCACTAGTCGATTGAAATCGACTTGACCCGAAACCGATTAAATTTGGTCGAAATGATTCGGTTAAAACGGTTTCGGTTTTATTCGGTTCAAAAGCTCGGTTTGTTCGGTTGTCGGTTTCTAAAATTCTAAAACCGAACCGATCGAAAAATCAAATTATATAATAAAAATAATAATGATAATTTTTAAATATAACATATTATATAAAAATACCTTTAAATTTATAAAATATGTTAATTTTTTCATACATAATCTTTTCTATGTAATAATAATATTTGTTTGTATTGAAAATTTTAATTAAATTTAATTTGTTTTATCTTTTTGAAAAAAAAACTTTAAAAAAATAAAATTCTTTAAAACAGATCAAACCGACCGATGACCGATGTAGTTCGATTTTCGGTTTGTTCGGTTTGAGCTCTTATTCGGTCGGTTTCGGTCAATATTTTTGGGGAATTCGGTTAATTCGATTTGTTGATTTTTTCGACCTAACCGACCAAATGCTCACCCCTACGTCTCAGCTCCTTTGTATTTGGTGTTTGTAGCTGTAGGTTAAAATATAAAGCACTTACTTTCTCATGAGTCATGATAAATCCTTCTTCTTTTTTTTCCCTTTTATTTTTGAATTTAATAAGGCTTGAAAAATATAAAGCTTGTTTACCGCTCTGCTCTTAAAAAGCATTAAAGATATGAAATTAATTTCTTACTTCTGATCAGACGCCTTTGATAGATGAAAAATGAAAAAGAAAGAAAGAAAAGGGAATACCGGTATTATTACCAAACACACAAGCACATACATCACCCAGAATTACATATAGAACTTTTTATTCATTTTGTTTTCAGCCATGCATTTGCATGGTAATAATAATACATTTATTTTTAATGCGAATGAAGAACACGATGGACTTGGTCACTTGTTCATGTCTGCTGTGCTTGCAATCCATGTCCCTTCCATCCACCTTGAAGGAAAAGTAAATATTTTTAATCAGATAGTACAAACTATTCCATTTCCAGTTCCACTGAATTCGAAAAAAACCATATTCAATCTCAATGCAAGAAGAAAAATTAAGTATGAAAAAGTCATCAGTACTAACCTGTTGCTAACTAGACTGCCTGACTATGGGAGTCTTTCTTGATATTCCGCCATGAACAAAGATCTTTTCTTGGGACCTTCATTCCTCGAAATACAAAACTTCTTATGCCCAAACATCTTCTGAAAGATTGGGCAACCCATCACAAATACAAACAACTTGAATACATTGAGTTGCTCCATCTTTCTTGCACCCTCTTTTGCTTCTCAATATCAACTTCTAATTGCTATGGTATATGAATATGATCCAATGGCTGCAATACTTTGGGGTATAAATAGGCTTAAACATATTCATACAACCCATCAATTTCATATGAATATTAATTTTATCACGTGAGGTAATAGCATTACCGAAAGATTTCCTTCTAAACTTAGCCATTAGCATTTCTGAAAATTTCATGGCTTTTCCTTTCTTGGCCAACTTGAAGTACAAGCAATTACAATCCTTGAAGATGGCAGCAAAATCGAATGAAATTATTTGCATCGTACTCAATTTTCAAATGCATGCATTGTGCGAAGAAGGCAAGAAACTTGTCAAAATTTCAAAAGTTATTCTCCACAGATATTTTTCCTAAATTAATTTTGCGAAAAGAAAAAAAAAATCAATTTTCTTTCTTTATAGACCATTTTCCCAATTGAGACTGTTATATGGGTCTTGGGCCTGGTCATCATTAATGATGTCGGGTTTGAATCCAAACCCAACTCTGTTCAAAAATCAACTTCTATGGAGCCCGATTGATCGAAGATAGAAGCCCGATCCATAGCCGCCTCCGTTTCCTTTTGGGAAAATTTCCCATTTCCATTCAAAGCCGTAAAAGGGCGACGGCTAGGCGGAGGAATCGCAGATCGGGGGAGTGAGTTGGGTAAGTTTGGTAAGGACTGGGGAGATGAGTGTCGAGAAGGAATCCTCTGCTTCGCAGCAGCGGTTATCTTGCACCAAATGCTTCGACGCTCTCTGGTTCTGCTATTGTACGCCGCCCTCCTCCTTCTATCCTCCTTAATTTACAACATCATGAATCCCAATTTTCGTATCATATTTGTTTTTTTTTTTCGATTTATTTATGTAATTTATTGGGCAGCTCCGGTTCATCAAATGCAACAATATTACAGACTAGGAGTTGTTGACGATTGTTCTGGAAAATGGAATGCTCTTTGGGATTGTTTGTCTTTGAAGACCAAGCCTTCTGCTCAAGTCCAGGTACTTTTCTCTCTCTTTTTAATTTTTAAATATTAAAAAGAAATTAAGAGAAAGCTGTGATTTCAATCTTATGTGGAATTTTTAAGCTTTGAATTTTATTTTGTGAACTTAGTTGCATTATGCTTAAATTTGTGCTTCTTAAGTTACAAATGGATTAGAGGGCTATTGAAGATTAGCTATCAACAATTAAACATGTATTTTGAGTTTTTGAGACCAATTCACATAATAAGGAGTTAAAGTACTTAGTCTAGATCCTAAATTCGCGATATCTGTAAATTGGAAATGATGCCATAGAGCTCTGAAGCATCTTGAAGGAAGTGTCAAGTTTCAACTGTTGGTAACGTTAAAGGTTTCAAAATGTGGATTGAGTGGTCTGCAAAGGAAGTTATAAGAGTGAAGAGGATCATGATGGCTTCTTAGTATTTTGTAAAGACCAACTGAATTCTTTTCGATGTTGAAGTGGTTCAAGTAATTTCGCATGCAAAGAGTATGGAAAATCTAAAGCATATTTGTCTTTGAGAAATTAGAAAAGACAATCAATGGCAAGAACAAATTTGACTAAATACAATCAATTTGTAGGAGGAGAGGTGGGACATTAATATCTTGCCTTGATAAGTTCAAAAAGTGAAGCTGTTTATGAAGTGAATTCGTAATATGGTAAAAACATAAGATCCACTAGGTTTATCTGTTATATATAGTAGTACATGATAGTGTTTGTCCTATAGAATTTCTCTTTGGGGGAAGAAGAAATCCTAACAGTTCTGCTGTGAATGCAAGATATGAGGACATGCATGTAAATAGAACAAAGAATCAAGGTGCTGTAGAGAGGTTTACTTATTGCACAACTATTTAGTTTTTCCACCTAGAAAAAACTTTGCTTGCACTTGAATTTTACTTTGTGCTCTGTTAAAAAACTAATGAACCAGACCTGCTGATTGCAGGAAATTTTGGAAAGTAGGGAGAAAGCCAAGCCCCACATCTGGACATTTCGGACGCCTGAAGAATCACAATCTTACTGGAAGGAGTTATTCGGATATTTAGATGATAAGGATTGAAAAATGCGGAATGGGGTTCAGAGATCTCCTTGGAATGCCTGCTTATAGTATTTCCATCTTCATTACCCCATCTCAAATTCCTTTTTTTTTTGTTGGGATGAAATACCCCATCTCAGATTCTGTACACTCTAATTGATTTAAAATAAACTGGAATTAAGCCTGCAGTTGGCAACTGAATTTTCTGTTTTCTCCTTAAGCCTCCGTTGTTGCCTTAGTTAAGAATACATACATGAATTTATTTATGTTGGTAAAGAATGAGAAATATATGAATGCAGGCCGTTGGTATTTAAATT
Organism: Microcos paniculata; assembly: GCA_030664755.1. NCBI lineage: Eukaryota > Viridiplantae > Streptophyta > Magnoliopsida > Malvales > Malvaceae > Microcos > Microcos paniculata. The sequence continues at coordinate 40,774,389 of CP131459.1, read as the reverse complement.
TGTTTATTTTCTTGAATTTTCATTTCTCAATTTTTTAAATGATCGCGAACTCTACCGGTAACCCAAAAAAGGTCCAAATGCACAGCCCAACTTATGAAATTACATAAGCGGGAAGCCCAAAATCCAAAACGCTAAAATGACCGAGCATCCTCGTATCCATAATATCGGCAACAGCAATTTTCACAAACCTTAAGAAAAAGAATACATCTTTCTTACATTACATGGGAAATTTCAAATTTGTTTGTTGTTCTTGTATTATTTACGCATATTTTATGGTACTATTGTAGCGGTTTTCTTGAATTAAACATGCAAGGCTCTCCTATATATCTTATAGTTTCGAACTTAACCCTATGAAGCTGATCATCTTTTTCATTGAATCCTTGCATAAAAGTCATATTTCTATTAACTTGTCGTGGTAATTTAATTTTTTTAGTAGCTTCCCTGTAAAGTATCTTAATTATATACTCACAGCGAAGATCTGATAATATAAAACGTGGTTCTAATTTTGTGGTTGTTACAACGCTAATAGATCATTTGTTGGAATTCAAAATAAAATTCTAAAAAGAATTAACGCGGAATAATAATAATTAATTAATTTCCAATATCTATTTAATATTTTTGGAATGATATCTCAAGATTGCAATAAACAATCCATTATAATCACAAAAGTTGCTAAATAAATCAATAATTCTTTGAATTCATAAATCAAGAGATCCACTTTCCATTACTTATTAAAAAAAGAAAAAAATGCTATATTTCAACAATTTTATTTGTCTCTAAGAAAACCCTACAAATTATTACCAATAAAGAAAAAAAAAAAGAAAACCCTACAAATTATTACCAAAAATGAAAAAAAAAGAAGAAAACCCTACGAATTAATAAATCAAATATATAAATATATACAAATATATTACATTGTCTCCTACTCTTTAAGAGCTTCACAGAAATCTCTGCCTAAATACACAAAAATCTCTTTCTGGCGCCTGCAACGTTAGTTTTTCAAGCCTCTAGATAATCTCCTTTGCAATTATCATATCTTTGACGTTCTCTTTTAATGGTTTTTTTGTTACTTGTTTGTTCTTCAGGTTTTGCATAAGAAAAGGGTTGATGGAAGACAAAACTAGGATGTTTTTCCATGTCTCTGCTTTCGATAACGGGAAGTCTCAGGTTCAGACCGACAAAGTCAATTCCTCGGAAAGCCAGGAGGTTCAAAGAGAGTTTGAAGCTGCTGCTGATGAAACAACCGGCCCTATAGGGTCTGGAGAAGGGTCAGGTAGTGGTGCAACTAGTAACAAAAGCGTTAAAGAAAAGAAGAGAGGGAGGGGGAGGCCTAGGAAGCATGAGGGTGTTTCAAACGTTAGATCTTCGGGAGCTTTCCCACCGCCACCAACGGTCTCGTCTATGCCTTCGGCAAAACGGCCTCGGGGGAGGCCTAAGGGTACCGGCAAGTTACAGGCTTTGGCTTCTAATGGTGAGTTCTATATATATAATATTGTGTTCTTACAATGAAAATAGTTTAAAGTTTTTAAAAAGTTTATAATTTGATTCCGAATCCAATTTCTTTTATGGTTTTGCTTTTGTAACGTTGGATACATGTTTGGTATGTCATAATTATTTTTTTAATCGTACAAATATTCTGTTTTTAATTGAATAATTCCTTTGGTTCTTATTATGTTAAATAATTTTATAATTTAATTACTACATGTGATATTTTGAAAATTCCCTACGCACTTCGTATATATCCAAGGCAAAATAACTTTCTTACCATGGTTAATGTAAAACCAAGCATTAATTAATTAATTTGGAGTTCTATTTGTCTCTTCAAATTAGCAATAGATCTTTAAATTGTAAGCCATGTTCGTAGCTAGGCTAATATTCTTTTGGATTAATGTATGTAAGAAGTTGATCATAATGTGCATGTAATTGTTCTCCCTCGACAAACGTCTATAGCCACAGCCGAGAAACTCTGGTTAGTTTTCTACGGTATAAGTAGTAGGAGAAGAAAGCCAGAGTTCATTTGCCCCTTTATGGACATCTACTGCCTTCTGAAGTTCATGATTAAGGTAAATTATTAATGAAACAAAGAACAGAATGATTGCTCTCCCTCGACTAACCCATTACTGTATATTCGATCGAGGTTATAGAATAAATTAAATAAGCTTGCTTCATTTAAGCCACATTTTCAATCTAGAATTTACATCCTCTGGGGCTTGATGCATTTTAATTAACCAAATGTCTTTCTATTATACTTCAATTTCTTTTTACTCAGGTGGCTATCTGGAGACTGCCGGAGGGAGCTTTACCCCTCATATGCTGCAAGGGTTTCCCGGAGAGGTAATGTTTTGAAAATAAGCGAAAAAGAAAGCCGTTGTTTAGTTTTCATATTTCAAATTTGTAGTTAATCTGCCATGCACGAAGTTGTTCTGATGAGTTTTGTTTTACTTAAACAGGATATTATTAACAAGATAAAATCACTTTGCTTAATGGGAACTCGTTCAGTTTGTGTTCTTGCTGCTACTGGTCCAGTTTCCAGGGCTACTGTATTTCGGACTGGTACTGATGGAACTTTGACATATGAGGTATGATCATACAATGGTTCAAAGAGATTCCTCTATAATTTTTTTGGCCAAAATCCCTGTATTTTCAACAAGAATTTTCCTGTCTGCTGCTTAATCTTTTCTATAAATTTCTACCTTACTGTTTTGAGTGCAAAAACGTGCTGGTTCTTAACTAGCATTCCACAAGAAGCTGCACTTCAACACTAATTTTTGCCCTCTTATACTGCAGGGAAGGTTTGAAATTCTTACTCTCAACGGTTCTTTTGTTGTCTCTTATGATGATGTGGGTGCCCCTTGCTACAAAAACTGGAAGATGAGTGTTTCATTGGCTGACTGTAATGGACGAGTCTTTGGTGGAAAGATTGCAGGTCCACTAATAGCAGCTGGCCCTGGGCCTATCCAAGTAAGACCTTTCCTCCCTATTAGTTAAGTAAAATGCTTAATTCTCCCATCAATTTTCTCCCACAGGCTTATCCACGCCAACCAATCAAGATGGCGAGTAGATGCTTAGATGTGGTTCATACCTTCCAATGAATGTATTATTAGCTCAAATTGGTTCTTCTGGATTGACCAATTTTAGACAGATTTAACACTCGAATTCATTGTAACTTTTTATACTCATTTTGTGTTTCCTTCGGTCCATCAGCTTGTTGTTGGCAGTTTCAAGCAAAATATCGGCAGCGATATCAAGAGAAAGTATTCTGCAGGTCGTTCGACACCAACAGCCACTAACCATTTTGCCTGTTCATCAATGCTTCCTAGTCAAGTAGTTTCTGGGATGGCCTCACCCCCAACACCACATATTGTGATCAGAGCAGATCCGGGAAAATCAGTTCCCTCGAAATCAGATAATTTTGTTGCTGAAAACCATAACTTCAACTCTACTTTTCTAAAATGTGTTGGTCCAAACAACTTGCAGAAAGCAGATACCGTGATTGCTGAAAACCATGAGTTTAGCTCACTGAAAGGCGTCGGTCCAAGCAGCTTGCAGAAATCAGATCCTATGGAAGCCAATAATGTGATTACTGAGAGCAATGGCTTGAACTCCAGCTCTCTGAAAAGCGTTGGCCCAAACAACTTTCAGAACTTGCCACTCTCACAGCCCAAATCTGATGAGATGATTACTCCTGACACTAATGCCAGAGTACTTCAGATGCATATAAAGGACTAAAGGTGTACATCATCTCTAATTTTTCCTTCAGCCTCTTTTCCCCTCTGTTTACCTAATTGTAGGTAAAGGAACATTCTGTTTTCTTCATTTCTTAGGTGTTGCTTAGTGAGATACACAGGCTTATTCCAAAAGTAATAAGCAGCTTATTGGAGTTAGACAGAAGGCTAGCAGCAGTGCAAGATTTTATCAATTTACTATGACTCTTAATAAATTAAATTTTGGATTATTGTTTCTGTGATAGTTTTATTTGGATTAATCACAGGCTAAGGATATTCGTAAGATCTTGTTTCTCGGAACTTGATATATAAAGAGACGCCAAGCGGCTCTCCCTTCTTCAAGGAAGCATTATATTAATGCATTATACTAGATACAAGGCCAGCCAGTGATAAACTTGGCTTGATCATTATACATTAGCAAATAACCGATAAGTTTTGGCATCAAGAACTATTTGTCTTACTGCTGCAACTGCTGCTATGACTCCCAGTGCAGAGAAAACCACTGCAATTGTAATATTCAACCAAAAAATGGAACTGCGCTTTGATGGCTTAAATGTCAAGTTGTAGAAAACGACAGGTAAGATGAAGTCGAGGGGCATGAAACCAAAAGCTCCAATGACTGCATTGATGTCTCCGAAAAACGGAAGCATTGCTGCAATTATTGTTGCTATAACAACAGACAGTGATCTGGAAACTACCCTTGGGGTGACATTACGGGCAGAGAACTCTTTGCTATTTGGATCTGCAAAAGTTCTTTCGAGCACTTCATTTGTTGGCTGCAAGTAGACCTGTGACAGAAAACCAAATTATTCCTTGAATGCACCAAATATACGAATAATGAATAGGTGATGGGGAAAAAGGGCAGGTAAGGTCTTACCACACCAACTGCTGAGAGTTGGAGAATGGTGAAGATGTTTGTCATCAAGATGAACCATTTCGGTACCAAAGGTTTCCCTTCAACTAAGAAATTGCTGAGTAAAAGGCCTGCAGATTGGTTGCCAAATGCCCAATAACCAGAGATTGCAACAGTGAAGAAAGTAACTACAAGAACCGTGTAACAAACACATAATCCTTTGAACATCTTCCCTTTCACGGGTGGTGCAATAGTTGCCTGAAATCAAAATGCGGACACAATTTTTTACCTCCAAGCATCATCCAATTTCAGCATTTAACAATTTGGTGGTTCATAGAAATTGCAGATGAAACTGAATTGAGAGGGGAAAAAAAACGTTATGGGGAGCTGATCAAGTTCAAACCTGTATTTCTGGAATGATGCCATTGCCATAGGTTGTGGCTATAATCGCAATGGCATTGAACATGCCGAAAAGCCGGCTTTCTGTGTCACCTTGCACGCTATAATCTTTCTTTGGCCCCTTGGATGAATTCCCTGGAATCAATAGTAGTAAGTATTATGTATGTCTAATCATTTTATGGAACTGATAATGCAATGACTATGAGTTTGTTGTCTGCAGAAATAACCTATATATATGGAAGCAGCAGCAGCACAGGCGCTATAGGCGAGGCATAGAATTAAGGATATCAAGTTAATATGCCTCAGCGAGTGAAAAGAAGGGATTTGAGCTAAAATCAGCATCAGGAAACCAAATATGGTCACAAATTCATAAAGCTTCATGGTCCCATTTGGCTCAGATAGCAAGTAAATTGTCTGCCAGCAAATTGAAAAATGAAATTCAAAATCTTTGCAATTTAATTATAGTTCATAGTAGCAATCTAAATCAAAAAACAAAATGCGGGACTTAGGCTTAGGAGCAGGGCTGACCTTCATACATTGTCCACCTAGAAGAGTGCAGGCAATTACAGCACCATAACAGACCATGAATTGAATTGGCCCAACGAAGAAACGACCCCATCTTGGGCCTGCCCATTAATATAATGCATTAATCAATTAGAACCGAAATTGGCCATCAAAATTCTATGGTTTTCAAGTTTGCAAAATTATAGGTGTTTAGATCAAGTACTCTTGAGCTTGCAGACGTCAGGGGCATATGGTCTGCAAGTGCATATCTCTATTTTAAGTTCATTATGACAAGTGAAAGACTCCGGTTATTTGGTTATTTTTGTTTGAAGGATATATAAGTAGTCACATGCCTGAACCTACAAATAAAAAAATTTGTCAAGTTGACAAAGAGAAAGGAAAGTGGCTCCCTTCTCCTTTAATGTATTTAATTACCGTGAAATTTAACCAAATTGTAAAGAAAAGGTCAAAAGGTGGCCAGCCAGTGTTGAATGTTAGCTCAAGTCGTGTATTCCAGAAAGGTGCGAGATAATCAATCAAAAAGTCGACCCCATTTGGATTAAGGTTAGCGCTGAGATTTTCAATTATGTTCTTAAAGAGATAAAGGATCATTATTCATGCATTAATTTATTCCTTTTTCTTTATTCATTTCGAAAACCAACATTCCTTGCCATTAATTCATAACTATGTTATTATTCATCTAGTTAGCAATGAAAGGGTTTAGGGTTTAGCGGGGGAAAAGGTAATAATAGACATTACTAATAGACAGAAGCAATAAAGATTTAGATATGATTCAACAGACACCAAATTGTTTCTTATGGGGAAGATCTCTGGAGCTTAATCATAGCCACCTAATTCCACTCAAAAACAAACAAACAGTTCCACCCCACAATCATATACGTTTTGTGCCCATTATATTATATTATATACTATATAAGATGAGATAGGATAAAGGGCTTGCAAAATTGGTATTTAGCTTTAGGCGGTGCTACCTAGAGTTGGTGGGCGAGTCCAAGTGTCCAACACTTGCGGCATCACCTCGGTCAATTTTTTTGATTTTTGGTTACATCCTTGGTCAATTTTGATACACTGAGAAACTAGGAAATCTAGATATGATATCCTAATTATTATTATTAGGTTTAAAATGGATGCAAACTGAGAAAACTTCACACCATTCATCATTTCACTAAAGTTTAAATGGGTATTTAATTATCTCAAACAAAAAAATGGTATTTAATGGGTGTAGTACCACATGCAAATTTATGACAAGGGGAACAGAGGTCCGTGGCCAAGCTTGGGTATAGGGCTGTAGGCATTTAAGTTTTTGTTTATTGCATCATCCAATGTATATATAATTCTAAATGTTATTAATTAATCCAAGAATTTTAAACTTTTAACTCAGTTTAATTTCTAAAGTAAAATATATATATAGACACGGGGATGTCAATTTTGAGTGCTTACCCAAGATGTCATTGGCCATGTCCCGGAAACGAAGATGCCGACGACCCAATTGAGCATGGTGTTCTAGGACAAGAGACAGCAAGTTGTAGGAATAGAAAGTAACCAAAGCTGCAATCACCAGGCAGAGAATTCCGGCAGCCCATCCGAGAAAGGTGAAAGCAAACGGGAGACTCAGAAGCGGTGGTGCAACAATTGATGTTGACAAGTGGTAACCACAATGCCACCATGATCCTGTTCAATTTAATTTTTTAACACATCAAAAGTCAAACAACGTTTTTATCTACAGAAAAATCAGACTTTGTGGTGGTTTTGTTCATCTGTTCACAATTCTATATATATGCGTCATTTTTCGTTTTATGTACGTGTGTGTGGTTCTGAATTTATTTGAAAATGAAATTTAATTAAATGAAAGTGTGTTAATTAATCATGCTTAAGGGTATTGCCCGGAGGATTACGCTAAGTCGATTGCCAAACAGTCAAACAACCCGCGCCGCAAGAAAAATGGAAACATCATATCACGTTTTGAATCTTCCCTTCCCCAACTAATTACGAAAAAATTATTTTCAAGTTGCCCAAAAAATTGTAAATATAAAAATGTCCTACAACCGGAAGTGCATGTTCGTAGTGTATGTTTGGTCCATATCAGCCTACAAATGGATTTATAAATTATTACAAAATAATTATCACTCCCGATTAAAATACTAGTAGTATATGTTGCCGTTGCCAATGAGAAATGAGGATTCTTGGCACCTTGTGCCTTCGTAGTTGGATTCTCCGAATCAATAAATTACAAATTATTAAATTGCATTAATAAGGTATGACTTTTGAATTTGAAAAGGAAAACCCAGAAAAGGTCCTTATACAAAGACAAAAGGACAGAGTTGAATTTTTAAGAGAAAGCTTAAATGAAGAAGATGATGCATGCTGTGAACTTATCTTTACAAGGTACATATATAGAAGAAGAAGAAGAAGAAGAAGAAGAAGAAGAAGAAGAAGAAGAAGAAATTTGAAGAAGAATATAAGCAGAAGGAGAAAATAAAAGGCCAGAGAGAACAAGACGATCATGGAGTATATAAGTTGATCATATTTGAGGATGAGGAGTTTTTTTGTGCAAAAGCAATGAACATGTTTCGGAGGGAAATGGACAAAGAAGATAAATAATATAGTAGTTGCTAGGAGTTGTGAGTTATGACAGGATGTTGTTAATTAGTTGTTAATTACCTTTGGATTTAAGAACAAAGAGAGCACCAGCATCCAGCTCCTTGTGCTGTTGAGAAACCTGGACATGATGTTCTCCTTCATCCACCGCTTTGTAGTTTGGAGGCAAAGTACCCATCTGATCTCTTCCGGCTCTCTCCCTCTGCTCTACCTCTCAGAATAGCTAGCTGTATATGAAACAAAACAGAACAAAAAGATATATAGGTTGGAATTGGCAGACCCCAAATGAAGGAAATATATAGATAGTACTATGATTTATCTTCTATACAATATTGTGAAGTCAAACTAGCTGTCTTTGAGGAATGCTGTTAAATTCTATAGTTTATATTGTCGTCACTCTTTTTTCCACTTTGACACATATTGTTGTGAAAACTAAGGCTTACTTAACATTCAAAGTTCAAACCTTCCTATTCAACAAAAAGAAAAAGTTCAAACGTTCCTGTTGCGAGGTATGTCCGATCATCATGGAAACAAATCAAGTAGAGCCAGATAGACCATCCTGCCCTTATCCATATTATACCATGTGCAAGATTCTACATTAAATAATCCGCAAAGCGGGTTGGTTTCAGTCATTGATGATTTTTCATGGAAGATCATATCTTCATCTTGGTCCACTTGTATGTTGCACTGTCTTGCATTTAAATTTGCTGTAACCCTTGCAGTACTTGGATGAATATGTATAAATAATTTAAATTTGTTTTGAGTTAAAAGATTGGCAGAATGAAATATCTGAGTTATTGAAACTAAGAATCTAACATCCTCTTAATACTATATGGCATAGCAAGAGAAATACCAATTTGGCTTGGGAATTCGTCATGCCAGCTAATAATACATCAGCAATTCCGGGAGTGACAGATAAATATAGTGGCCGGGCAGCTGTCTGTCACTATGCAAAAACATCGCTAAAATGATAATCTGAACATATACTACTATAATTAAGGTTAATTTCTTGAAAAGAGAAAACGAAAACAAAAGCAAAAGCAAAACCGAATGAATCTTAATCGTTGGTTCGGCAGTACTATAAAGCAGAACGTGGAAGCGCCAGCAGATCAATGGTCACATCACATGGAAGAGACTTGGAATGGGAAATGAAAATTGGCGAAGAAGTTGGGATTCCACGTTACTGTTTTGCAATTTTCTTTTGGGAACCGTCGACTCTGTTTCCGTAATGGCTTTGGACTACGAAGTTTGCCAGCGGATATTAGAACAGTGAAGAATATTAATTAGTCGGCCACAAAACAAAATCACAAACAAGATTCATTGAGCCAACGCTAATCTCAAAGAAAATATATGCAAGGTTACGTGCTTATATTAAGACCTAAACATCACTTTACATATTGATTTCTAGCTAGTTTATGCTTCAAGCCAAAGGGATGATGATTCTGTTTTCCTTTTGTTGAATCGAGTAACGCAAACTTATATTAATGGAGCTGGAAATGGTGTGGTTTGAATTTGATCAGTCTCAAGTAACGATAGGGTTTTTGCTAGCTAAGACAAGTTTGTTCGGGTTTAAGTTTTCCTCGATCCAGGTCCTTGTTTTTCACTTCATCTTTTTCAGCGAAGAAAGGGATCCAAGAATGGTTCGGCTACGGGTTAATTTGATCCCGGATTTGCTTAGCTATAATCCAATGTCGCTGTATGAAACTATGAATTTTCTTTCAATTTCAGTACTCTCCAAAGCTTATGACATACCTGCTACGTGTTCGACATCTCCTTCGAAACAAGGACACAATTTCATGGTGTTAACATTATTCCTACGTGGTTGGTTTTCCGATGGAATTGCAAAATTATTACAAAAGTCAAAGATATATACGTACATAAAATTTATCACAACCACCAAAAATTTTAATGAACCCAATAAAATGAAGCGTCCACATCTATCCATCTATCTTCTATATATACTATTAAAGTAAAAAAAAAAGTCCTGTGAAGATCATAGAACAACATTAGGTAAGATATATAAGAGGAAAGAGAAAAATAAAATAATATAAGTAATTTAAAAATTATTTTTTATTTTTAAGTGTATTAAATATTTTCTATGAGTTATTTATTATATTTGTGAGATATAGAAAGAAAAATAGTTATATTTAATTTAAAAATAGTTTTTATTGTATTTCTTTACAAAGATAACTATTTCTTTTGATTAAAAAATTCAAAATATACATGGAGTAATTTTTTTAATAGTGGTGTGTTATTAATTGGAATACTTTAAAGTATTATAAATATTAAATTTCACAAGAAGTTAAATAGCACATTTTTTTTTGCTAGAAGTTATATAGTACATTTAAAAGTTATGATTTTTCATTTTTCACAAATTTTCTTTTTAAAAATTTCTTCGTTTATGATTATATTTAAACTTTTTACCAATATTTATCATACATTTAAATTTTTTATATAATATAGTCCAATTCCATCTATTTATTACATTTATTTTTATAACTCAAAGTGAAGTAAGTTCACTCTCACAATTACTATTTACGTATAATAAAAAAATAAGTTAATCAAAATTTGATTGTTATATTCTATTTTATTCTATAATCCGAAACAAAATAGAGATTCTCATCTAGTCAATATATATATATATATATATATATAAAATCCTACTTTTGCAATTAAATCATATAACTTATATTTTACCCTACTAATAATGAGGATGACTTTTGAGTTACCAATTTTAAATTGATAATTAAAAAAAACCTTTAAGCTACCAATCCCAATTATACAATTAAAAAAAAACTTTTGAGCTTCTAATCTTAATTTTGTAATAATGAAAAAAATAAAAAGTCATTTAAAAAAAATCTGAGTTATCAAAGCATTTCAATATTACTATAAATAGAGAGTTTGTGAACTAAATTTTTAATTTTCAGTTTTAATTTCTTTCATTTTTTATGTAATGGTGATTTTTTGTATTTTTTATTTGTTTTGTAGGTTTATTTCATTGGTGCATAATATTATCCATGAGGTTTGTTAGTTAATTTTTTACATTTGAATATTGATGTTTTCAAATCTCTCCACTTCTCTTTCAACTAAAGGATATGAATTATAGTATTTGTAATTTTTTTATTTTTTTAATTATATTGTAGTTCGATCATGCTAAATAACTAATTAGAATACGTAACAATTGATTAATTATCTTCTTAAATAGATGATTAGAGAATCAAAGTTTGTGAACTAAAAAAAAATTCACAAAATGTAAGTTTGAAAGCATTTTAATACCATTATAAGTAGAAGTTTTCAAATTGTACAAAAAAATAGCAAAAGAGTAAGTAATTTGAAAAATCTTAATTTTTAATTTTAATTTTTTTTCATTTTTCAAGTGATGGTGATTTTTTGTGCTTTTGATTTTCTTTTGTAGGTTTTTTTTTTTTTAGTGGGGCATAATATTAATCATGAGGTCTTTTAGTTAATTTTTTTACATTTGAATATTAATGTTTTAAATTTATCTCCTCTGTAGCTTTTGAATTTTTTTAAAAATTATATTACAATTTGATCATGCTAAATAAGTAATTAGACTATGTAACAATTAATAAATTATTTTCTCAAAGGGATAATTGGAGAATCAAGGTTCATGTTTATGGATTGTGCGATATTTATAATTATAAAACCAAGAAGAATCTTAGTACGAAAATGTTTATGATGGATGAAAAGGTAAATAATATTTTTAGAATTTTTTTATTTTGTCTTTCTATTTGTTCTTGTTTTTATTCATTTTGATTAATTAATTATGTTTTGTTTTGTTTTATAGGGATTTTATATTCATACGATACTATAGAGCAGTGATGCTTCTACTTCTCAACTAAAGAAGGCTATTTTTAAAAGAAGTTTATATTATATTAAAATTATTCTGTTCTAAAAAATAGAGATAATTATCGAGTAATTTTTTGATAATGGAAAAATGATCCATTTTAATCATAATACTATTATGAAGGAGATTTTTGTCGAAGAAATCAACATTCCAACACATATCTTTGAACTGATAGACTATGGTGATTTTAACGACTGTTCAACTAAATATTAACAGTTTTTTTCTTTATTTTTAGGTAATTAGCTATTAATTATGTTGCTTATTCCTTTTTAAAAAGAAAATTCCTATGATATAAAATATTGTAGTTATTGTAAAATAAAAATCTTATCATATTTGACAATATTGTTATTGTTATTTTTATAATTTAGATATTATCGATATTGTTGTTGGCTTATGTTTCTCTCGACGTCAAGATGTTGGTGAAGAATCCATAAATTGTATAGTACTATGCCTACAAGATTTAAGGTATGATTTTTAATCTAATATACTCATAAATATTTCAGATTTTTTTTTAATATAAATGTTATTGAGGGTTTCTTTGTTTTTTTTTTATTTTTTTTAAGTGAAACGTCAATGAATATTACTCTGTGAGACAAGTTCATTTTTGAATTTGAGCAAAAACGCTTAATTTTGGGCAATGAATCTCAAGTTATTATACTAACTTCCATGATTGCAAAGAATTATCGAGGTTGGTTATAATATACAAAATTATTTTCTTTCTTTTGTCTATTTAAAAAGAAATATTTAACTATAATGTTTAATGTATTATTGAGTTCCTCTCTTTTTTTAACTAATTTGATCTGTTTGTTAATTTTTTTTCTTTTTCAGAAAAAGAGAAATAATTAATTTGGGTATTTTGGAGGACTCTACAATATCGCTTAATATAGATTTAATAATGAATATAAAAGTGGTGTTAAATTTACTTTTATATTTTGCTTCTACTCTATTTAGGATTGTCAATTTTTTTTTCTTTTGAAATTTTTATTATTCTTCTACATTTTGGAACAAATATTATATTTTAATATGTTTCACTATTCTAAGTTTGTTCTTTTCATAATTCAATTAAGATTTGAGTTTTAAATTGAGCCGTTTTTAAATTAAATAAAACTTATTTTGATTTCTTCGAGGTTACTATTTTTGAGCTAATGATCATATTATTTTTCCTTCTCCGTAGTGGTTCTTAAATTAAACAAAATAAAAAAAATAAATAAATTAATTTAATTCAAACTTGACATAGATACTTTTGCAATTAAATCACATAAAGTTATAACAATAAAGATGACTTTTGATCTACTAATCTTAATTTTGCAAATAAAAGAAAACTTTTGAGCTACTAATACTAATTTTACAATTACAAAAAAACTTTGAGCCACTAATATTTCTAATTTTTTAATTAAAAAATAAACCTTTGAGTTACTAATCTTAATTTTGTAATTAAATTACATAAATTATTACATTTACCCAACTAATAATAAGGAAACCCAAAAGACATTAAAAAAACTTAAACATATACCTTTTCATATTCCTTATAATTAAACATCGAATATTATTTGAAATTACCTTTTTATTTGTCTAAGAATATTTAAGTTAATTTTATAATTTTATAAAAAAAATAAATATGGATAACAAAAAAGACACATTCATGATTTTTATATTCTAGATCCTCTTGATCATTATTTTTACAATTAATCACATAAAATTCTAACAATAAGGATGAATTTTGAGCTACTGATCTTAATTTTACAAATTAACAAAAAAATTGAGTTATTGATGCTAATTTTACAATTTAAAAAACCTTTGAGCCACTAATCCTAATTTTGCAATTAAAAAATAAACATTTGAGTTACTAATCTTAATTTTGTAGTTAAATTACATAAATTATTACTTTTACCCAACTAATAATAAGGAAAACTAAAAGCCATTAAAAAAACCAAAATATTCGCTTTTTCATATTCCTTATAATCAAACATTAAACGTAATATTAAAAGACCTTTTCGTTTGCCTAAGAATATTTGAGCTAATTTTGTAATTTTATAAAAAATAAATATGATAACAAAAAAGACATCTCTATAATTTTTAGTTTCTAGATCTTCTTGATCATTAGATTTTTTAAAGTTTTGCGTCAATTAAAATACAAAAAGCAAGTGAATAGGATTGCATTGCTCACGAAATTACAAAAGATATATGTAACAAGATTTTTACTTCTTTATCATATGAAACTTTCTTTTTTTTTTTTGTATATAAGAAGTCGGAAAAATGGACCTACTTTGAGAAATGTCAAAGGTTTATGAACTAAAATTCTTATCGAAATTTTTGATTTAGTAGAAAAAAAAAGTAATCATTTGTGGATGATTTAGTTACTTTCAATGAAAATTGTGCTAATAAAATGACAAAAAAGTATGTACAATAAGATTTTAATTACCCTATATATGATAGTTTTTCTAATTCTCACAAATCTCAAAAGAATTTGTTCTTTATGATTTAATAGGAAAAAGGAAAGTAACCTTTGTTGATGATTTAGTTACAGTAGGAGAAAATTGTTCTAATAAAATAACAAAAGGTTAATGTAACAAGATTTATTTCTACTATTTTATTTGATAGGCTTTTTACCAATTTTTAAAATCTTCCATAACAATTTGTTATTTTATACGAAAAAGAAAAGCCAACTTTCTTGATGATGATTTAGTTCATGTGAATGCGATCAATGTGGATGTGGGAACATTTACTTCTTTAGATAAAAAATAATATGTTGAACTACTTATTTGCTAAATGGTTGGTTTATTTCAATTTATCATTTAACATTTTTAAAACTCGGCATATTTTAATTTGTAAATTAATTTCTATAATAACAAGTCATTAATCGATTTTTGGAAATCAAATTTCAAATTACCACAATGCCACGCCTATGGAAACTATTAATTCAGGTTAGAAATCTTTGAACAAAGATGCTGTTGAAATTTTTTTTAATTTATCATAATAATTAAATTCATAATAATATTTTTAAAATGAATTATAAAGCGCAACGCGCGATCCAATTTGCTAGTGTTATATAAATGAATCATGAATCATGAACTATTAAACCACATTAACGATGGTTCTAAATTTAGATTCGAGCCCGTTAAGGGAGAGAAGAAATAATCAAAATTAGCGTTTTTTGGTATAAAATCCATTGATTTTTCTTGAATTTCTTCTATTTTCTTGCTTCTTTCTTTTCAATCAATGCAATTTTTAATTTCATTAAATTAAAGTCTATAGTTAATCACTTAGGGTATGTTTGGAAAGGCGGTGAGATTGGCTCTGATGCGATTGAAATGATGAGATTAGTTACTGTACATGTGAGATTGAAATTGTGACTGTGAGATTAAAACCAACGGTGAGAAAATATGTGTTTTGTGTAAATAACGGTGGCGGTGAGGTGAAAATGTAAAATGACCTTTAAGGTTATTAGCATAAAAGTATATAATATATTAATATTTTATATTTAATAAATTACTATTAACTTTACATATATACATATATTTAATAATTATTATTAATATTCAATTTAAATAATTACTTTTAATTTTAATAATTTATTAATGTTTATTACTTATTTAGAAACATTTATATATTTTTTATTCAAAATTTATAAATTTATAAAATTAAGATATTGAAAAATGTTAGTCTTACTAGATATTAAAATATTAATTAAAGAGTTTTATATCATGACACAATTATTTATTTATCATTAATAACGTAATAAAATAATTATATAAATAAAGAAAGTATAGTATAAATTAATTAAAGAAAGTGACGGACCTGAGCTGCACCTTTGGACCACCCGTTAAATGCTGAGGGAGAGGCCGTTGTTGCTATTGCTGCAGCTGGGAGAGGAGGAGGACGGCAAGAAGTTGGGTAGAAGGAAGAAGGTAGTCAAAAGAATGTAAATAGCAGTAAACAGAAGAATCTACAGAGAAAAAGGATCGGGGTAATTTTGAGTTTTGATAAAAATATTAAGGATTAAGGATAGAAATAAAATTTATGGCTTGAGTCCCGATTCCTACACTGGAGCTTTTATGTCTGCTGAAAATTGAGGCTTTGACTGGAGGTCCGATCTTCCACGTGGGACAACTGGTCCCAAACTGATATAACACTTAAAGGGACTTTTGACCAGTTCGGCGCATTTAGGCTCCCAAACGGCCCGGACTGGTCTCCCAAACATAGCCTTAATAGGTAGAGGTACTCATTAGCCAGTCTAATTAGCTTGGGCTTGGTTTGGCGGAAAGTACGGAGTACATATTTACTCATTACAGATGTTGTAGGCCGGGCTCTTTTTGGCTCATAAATTCTTAGATTATAGCTAGTTCAGCGTTTTAATGGACCAAATTTTATCTTAATCATGGGCCACAGTCCTGGTCCTTAATCTTATGTTGCAAACAGAAACAGGGTCATCTGATCTACAAAATACAAACTTTATATTAAGGTTCTCCTGTGGGGTTCCTAAAGAAGCTACAGGAGGGCTCCTTGCAGATATACTTATCTGCTAGGCCCAATCCAATTGTGTATTGAGCTTAAAAATCATCCAACCAGGCATAAAGAAGTATCAAACTTGTCAACCAATAATTCAATAGCATCCTGAAAATATGGAATTCTCATAATCTTCAGTAGGATTAAACCCACGTTCCATCATTATAATTTAATTATAAAATTTTAAACAAATAAAAAAAAGAAGTGATGAAATAATTACTATCAAATTTTATAATTCTTATAAAAAAAATTAGATGATAGAAGAATAAAGCATGACATTGAGAGGAAAAAAATAAATTATCATTAAAATCTTTTTAAGAAAAACAAAAATCTTTTAAGATATTATCATAATCTTTTTGTTTATTATCTCTTTAGGTATTTATCTGAAGAACTTAATTGTAAAAAAAATAATTTTTAAAATCATTTAATTCAACAAAATTTTTAAAAAGAATCAAAATTATCATTTGAAATTTTCTGGAGTTAGATTTTACAATTATATAAGATGTGATGAGATTCCAAATTCAAAAGAAGCACCTTTGGGGTTGCTTTCAATCTCTTTTATTGCTTGAGAACACCCTCTCCTGTTTCCTTTTCCAAATTAAGGAAACATGATGTGCACATTTTAGGAATTTTTTCTTTCTTGGGCCTCATGATAACGCATGTCAAGGAACTTAACATGTTAGTAATGTTTTTTCTTTTTCCCTCTCAAGAACAAGGGTGAAAAGGGACAACGAAACACGGAAAAGTCCTGTCTGATCATGAATCTGACAATAGGAACAGTAACTAAAATTACATAGGTTCTCACTTTACTGAGCCTTGGGTTATTGAATTGGCTAACCAATTTCTGTAATATTTCGATTCGATTAAAGTCGAAAATAAGAATTTTGGTTCGATTAACAATTCGAGGAATTAGACTTTTTATTAATTCAGTTCGAAATTAATCGAACCCATACTTTAGTTTGCAATCATAACAGGGGTTTTGATCATTAGGCTTCCCAATCTGTGAGGACAAGTTTATAATTACAAGTATCATTATCATTGGTATCATTTTTTGCTGTCTAGAGCTGATTCAGTAGTTGAACAAGTAAAAGACCTATAACGAAAATTGTGCCATTATTAACGCTAACTTATCCAAAAATTCTTCTTTTACTAAACAAGGCAACTATAGCATTTTACTCCAAATGAGCCAATGAGCAAAATGTTATCAAGGGGGACAATTTTTTCTCAAATATTGCCTGCGGCCCGCTAGGTATCATTTTCAGAAAATCAGAGTGGGTCATTTCGTGGTTGATTTCGATCATCTTTTTGCCTGTGCTAAGCCATCTCTGACATTATTATATTTGCTATGTTTCATGTATCTTAATAAACATTACACGTCACCCAAAATTTAATTAGTAAAAAAAAAAAAGAAATTACTGATGAAACTCTGTCGGCAAAATTGTGTTTAATTTCTTACAAATTGATTAATGTTGTCTGGTATATCACCAAGACAACAGAATTAAGTAGTCTTCTTTTTTTCACAAAGTTGTCCAGATTTGCTGGTGTTATAGTCCACTAAACCCCGGATTAAGAAAAAGCAAAAGAGGGAAAAGATGAAGAAAGTAAGAAAAAGGAAATTTAATTAAAAAATTGTATAAATAAAAACTTTTATTTCTTTCTTTCCTAGATTGATACGGTATCTACTGAATGTACATGCTAAGTGGGAGAAGATGGAAATTCTGAATTCCACTTTCGAATCAAATTTTATTTATTAGTACCTTATCTTATTAAATTTGGTAGAAAACCTTTTTTGAAAATTATTAGATAGGTCGGATGTACAACCTCATTTATAGGTTTAATCAATTAAATTGTGACAACTCAAAGATTTTGATATATTTACTAAAATCCTACCACAATTGTAGCCTAAATTTAAGGACTTACCCTTTAAATTCTCCTTCTTTATAACATGGGACTAAACCTTTGTCAAATTAATGCCTTAATTTTAAGAAACTTTTTGAGTTAACACAAATTTATTGATCGGACCTATGAATGACGTGGTACACCCGACATACTTAATAATTTCTCCCCTTTTTCGTGGGGTAATAAATTTCTCCTGAAATTGCCTCAGCTTTAATTAGGGCATCTCCAATCCATTACACCAAAATTTATACTATTTTGATGTAAAAAGAGAATATTCTTAGAATATTCTAACACCAAATTTTATTCTACTCCAATGTATTACACCATTTTTTACATCAATTATATTATAATATAACATCTATTATTTAACTTAATATAATTATCTAAATAATTATTTAAACAATTAAATTAATCTTTAGATAATACCAACAATATATTTTATTAATTAAAAAATAATATTATTGAATAATATTTAATATTTTTCTTATAAATTATTTAATCATATGTTATTAATAACTATTAACATTATGTCACAAATAATTAATAAAAATATTATTTCATATAATTTCTATGATTGTTTAATTTGTATTTTGATTATAATTGAAGTAAAATGATGTTTAATTGCTTTTATTATGTTTTAATTGAATTTTTACCTTATTTTTAAAATTTATATTTATAATTTTTTATAAAAATAATTTAAATATATATTCAATATTGGTCTTAATTTAAAGTTCTTAACAAAAGAACTAAATGACATAGAAATAATTAATAAAAAAGGATAAAGATAAAATGGGAAAAAAAATTATCCCACAAAAAATGATGGGATGAATAGTAACACACCAAATTTGGTGTGTTACTATTCATCTCACCATTTTGGTGAGATGAATTGGTGCTTCATTGGAGCACCATTCACATCATTTTTCACACCAAAATGATGTTTTGGTGTCTCATTGGAGTTGGTCTTAGCGAAACGGAGAAATTGTCGGCAGATATTATTATGTACAAAATATTAAAATAAAAACTGATATTTTGTTTGGTTGTACTTATAATACTTGATTTAATAGCTTATTATGAAAAATATTAGTATATCTGAGAAAAGGCTTGCCGATAAAAAAATTTCCCATGATAATAAATGTTTGGAAGCATTGGGAATTAATTAAGGTTCCTATCTCGTAGTTTTTTTTTTTTTTAAATTTGGTTACACATCTCGTAGTAGTATTTTTGTTGATTCAAAAGATGCGAAAGTACTTATTAGAAATGGGTAATTTGCATAAATCATGGACCCAATAATAGATTATTTTTAGGTAAGATATTAAACGTGAATGGGATCTGCTTTTTGCAGAAATTAAGAAAATTATAAAAAGCAGTAAACCAAGTCAATATTTGCTTTTAAAAACCAATTTAGAAACTGAAAAAGTGACATCTACATAACCAAAAGTGGCAGCAAATAGGGGCTCGATAGAAGAAAATACAAACTAGGATTGAAAGAAGGATCGATTATTGTATGCGTGAAGTCGTAGATACCATTTAAAGAGACTAAGAAAAGGAATAATAGGCAGCATAAATGAAGATTGAGCATGAAGAATTCAAAGAAAAGAAAACTTACTAGAATAGTATAAAGCAACAAAAGAAAAAGGTCTTTAGACTTTAAATATTCAAAGTTTGAGAGGAAAAAGTGGGATAACAGTAATCTTGCAAAAAGTTCGTCTATGATTTTTTTTTTTTAGTTGAGATGGTTAAAGGTTAAAATCTATATAACAAAATTTAAGTTTAAAAGCCTTCCACTCCTTTTTTCGTAGGCCATTTTCCTTACTTTAAGACAACAAAATTTTAAAAGAGAACAAGCGACTAAACACACACACATACACGCATTATTTTCTGAAAATTAAACAACCAATTAATTCTAGAATCTAGTCTAAACAAATTGCACAGGGTGAGATATAGTCACTGTGTTTATCATTTTTTGGAGGGAGATTGGAGTGGAACATTAATTCCAGCAAGATGATGGTTGTGAATTTGTTATTTATACCTCCTGTTTTTCAGTTTGTTGAACGAGCAAAAGTAAGAAGTAAGTTGTATGATAATTAAGGAAGCTTTGCTGCCCCAAATATATATAAAAAGGTCATTAATTACTCGAATTTAAACCTACGAAGTTGTCAAAATCAGACAGAGGGCATTAGGAATTAAGAGCATCTGCATCTCAGTAGTTCCATATGAATTATTACAATAATTTGCCACTAAATCCCTTTCAGCTGCCAACTGTGTCTCTGTCATGCCTTAAAATTATGGTCTAACGGTCTCAATATATATATATATATATATAATTGTAGTCCTTTCGATCGAATTTTTGTTTCAGTTTTTAATCTTTCTGTAAATGTGAAGATTCATTGGAATCGAAATCATCGGGTAAGGCTTTAAACTCGGAAATGAGACGAAGAAAAGGGAGTAGACTCTTTTCTCCAAGCTTCTGTACTTCATAGACTTCCATTGACAAACAATCCATATTTGTACGAAATAATAAGTTAAGAATATTGAGAACTATATATTGGAATGTGGACGGCACGTAAATTTGTTGGCATGGTAAAAGGAAAATAGAAAAAGGATGGAGCATATAGAACTCGAGAATGACACAACAGATCAAGTGTGAATTGTGAAGTACAACCCATGATTTATGGATGTTGTTCTTTGTCCTTCCACATGATTTAATTTGTTTGGTGTTTTTGTTCAGCTGCATGAATCTATTGTTTTAGTTTCTTCTCTTCTTTTCGAAAAGAGGGTAAAAGAAAACAAAAATACTACTAGTATATAAATTTCACGCTTTAGAATAATTAAAAGAAGAAATATATATTTGGGTCATACGATTATTTAACTTTTAATTAAAACATTAAAGTTATAAATCAATCAGCTCATTAATTCACTGACATGCAATTTAATGGAGATATAACATTATGAGGACAAAAAACTTCAAGAAATTATATTGGTGGACCGTATTTTTGGTCCCTTGCACAGTTGTACTATGAATTGATATAAAAAATGAAAGAAAATAAAATTGTAAATTGATAATTAGTCTAGTTGAATAGAAAAAATAAAAACAAAAAATCGGTTCCTCTGTTATTATCACGTAGGTAGGGTGGCGTTTTATAAAATTAAATCCTTAATCAAGTTATGGTTAGAGAGGTAGCTAGGTTAAGGTTTCTTCCCCACACGAAAGCGATTAGGAATTTTAATTTTAATTTTTTTTCAAAGAAGAAAAATGTGTTGTATTTATGGATTAATTATGCAATTGGAATTTTGGGAAAAATAAAACCATAACGAGGGGAGAATAAGTCAAGGGTGATACCTGCCGTTTCTTGGTTTAGAAACAAAAGATGAAGTCCATCACACATAATGGACAATAGTCTATCACATAACTTACTTTTAATTATTTTTAATTAAATTACACAAATTGATTATTTCTATTGGATTAGTTATTTTTTTCAAAGAAAAAATTATGGGTATACGTATAACACGAAAAATGTTCTGAAGGCTTAAACATAGCCCATGACTTAATTAAACATAGTTATACATATATAACCGCCTTAATTAATTATTCAGACTACCAAAATTAAAATATACTATTATTTATAAAAAGGAACAAAAAAAGAGAGCTTGTAAAGTACCTAGCTCAAGCTCACTAGTCCAGGCTTGGGCATTTTATTAATCAAACATGACAAAGTAAAAGAAGATAGCTAGCTAGGGTTGCTGTTGGCCGCATTATTAGTTATAGTTAGTCATCACCAAATTCTTCCTGCTTACTGTTCTGCCTTCCCTCCCTCACAAAGCAAAAACTTTTTGTTTGTGATTTGTGAACCATGCAAAACTCTATGTAGATGACAAAGAATGTGTTGGTGGCACTTCTTTATCACAAAAACAATTTCATTAAAATTGCTGCCTACTTTGACCAGCAAACTTTCTCTTTTTCCATTTTTCTCCCACTAAGAATTAATTGAGGAGATTATAATTTATTTTCTCAATACGGCTTTTATAATATTAGCAGATTAACTGAAAAAACCAACAGTGCTACATCCCAAAGAAAACAAAAGGAATCCAATGGTTGAGTAATCAAAATGTGGATAAAATTAAATATTTAGAGAATATATAGAAGCTTATTTAGAAGGAATTTGGGATAGGTCAGAGGCATATGGAAGACTACTTCTCCATAGAAGCTTCAGCAATATCTTTGTAATTTCTTAGCCAGTGATTAAGCTTCACCGGTATATATATCTCTCGCTTGTTTCCAGTGTAAAAGTGGAGGGCCTGTATCATGGACCAAGAAATTTTAATTACTTTGTACAAAAGAGAAATTTTCATTTTATAGCTAAGAAGAAAATATTAATATATATGGTAGTATTAAGAACAATGATTTATGGTCAAGACCAGAGCGGAAGAAAAGAGGGTAGAGACAAATAGGGCTCCAAACCATTTCCCATTCTGAGCAAGGTAGGTCACCCATGTCTAACTTTTTGGCACATTATTTTCGTGATTAGCCTCACCTTTCCACTGCTGTGAACGAAGATCTGGAGACCTTACCAGCCACAAAGATTTATATAAGATTAATTGGGGTTAGTCGGTTTGCCCTTAATTCTCATCCCAACTACTCTACCTCTATGTTTTTTTTTTTTGGTCAGACTCTACCACTATGTTTAGTATCTAACTCAATGATTTTTTGTCCTTAAAACTAATCTTTCTTCCCACCAAACCAACAGAAAAGAGATAAAAAAAAAAGACCCATTTTATTAGTTCTATATTCATTTTTCAATAAATTCAATAATTCGACTTAGAAGTATGTAATAATGTAATTCTGCTTCTTTTTTAAAAATCATATACGGCTAAAAAATTTAATATTCTGATTATTTCTGATATTAGTCATTATTTTAGGATTGACACTGCTTACTTTTTCACGAGAGATGTAACTTCGGAGAATGACAGTTTTAACAGTCATTAAGGACAAGACGGTAAGGTGGATATGTCATTAGAAAATGCTAAGAACAAGTCTGGCACATGGCTTGTTGAAACTTACAACATGGGTCTTTTTTTCTTTTGGTTCTTTAATTCCTTTTTAATCTTTGACTCGTTATATATAATATCCAGATGGTGAAAGTGATGAATTCTAGAATTAAGAGAACAAAATCCCAATTTGAAATATTAAAATGTCCCAAAATTTGACAAAATGACAAACAGAATGACCCCTGCTTCAAGTAAAAGCAGCCAATTTTTAATTAAGAAGAAAGCTGTTAATTTTTAATTAAGAAGCATTAGCCATTAATTTCCTTGTTGTCATTTAAAGATCCACATGATTATACCAATTCCTTAGCAAGAAAACCAGAGTGGACGAACAATGACACCTTTTCTTAGCTTTGATTTTGGGCTCCGGAAACTATTGTAGCTTCACATGGTTGTACATTTTTGGAATTCAGGAAACACAGCAGAAGTCAAAATTATTAATTGTGGGTGACAACAGAAGTGCAGAATTTGAGTAAAGAATGGAAGGTGAGGCCATCTTTTTCAGGCATTATCTTCGTGAGAGAGGAGACAAAAGCAAGGCTCACACACCGCTCTAGGCTCAAAACATGCGTCAGGCTTCGGTAGTGATCTGCTCTTAAAAAGCAACTGGCCGACTTCAGAATCAGATGCACTGCGCCTGCCAAATTTGTAATTTGCTCGCAACATAAAAGTCAATTTCTAAAGAACCAAAAGAAGAAGAAGAAGAAGAAGAAAGCCTAGACATAACGAGGGGCAAAATTAATACCCAATACTTAAAAAGTTCGTGATAGTCAAGACTCAAGACATAGTTTGCAGTCAATTGAACAGAGTTGCTAATTAACGCAATAGAAAGTGATGAAAAGGACAAAAAATACTACCAAAATTGTGTCTTACCTTTGCAAATTTGTGGACTTTAAATACCTGGTCGAGTGGCATTATGTGCGGAGCGATTTCGGTTTGAGAGGTTTATTATGTGCGGAGAGATTTGTGTATAAAAAAAATATAAACACAAGCATATGCTTTCACATTTTCTTTTCTTTCCTTTCTGATTATGATGGAAAACTAATCAAACTACACATGCTCATTTGGTGCACTGCGAACCAATCACGTAATCAGGGGAATTGAGAAGCTTGTTTATGACTTTCGTCTTTCCCTCCTTTACAACGGCGTATTTCTTTATTCTTTTGGCCAAGGAACAGGGTAATTTTAGTGCTCTGTTTTTTTGTTTTCGTCAGAGTCTTACAGAGTAATTGTAAAAAAAATTTAAGCGTAGAGGAAGTTATCCACCTCCAAAGTGAGGTTAAGCCGTTAAACCCCTTTTGAAATTTAAAGTTCATATATAGTTTCTTGAACAAGTCGAAGCTTGCTTGAGTGTAAATAGTGAAATAAATAAATATTGGGTTTCATTGTACTACTTATTTAGTCGTTTATATACGCATAATTTGTTTTTATTTTCCCGTTTTAATATTGGAACAATAATGCCAAATCGAAACAAGAGTGATTTCTTTTGCTTTGTCCGTCTTCGACTCTCCAGCTCAACTACCAGATTTAAACAACCATATTTAGTGTTTGATTCTGGTCCTTTTTCTTATATCTCATTCTTTAGATTTCAGGACTTGACCACCCCACCCCACAACCTCCCACAATCATGCATTCCACACAATCAAGTTGTTTCCATAATCTTTTTTTTTTTCGCAATAATATAAAACTATAGAATCAAAAATATATAATGATTAATGAGATTTCTTGATCTTCCCTAAAAGGGAAAATCTAATCCAATATACACCACCAAATAATTCCTGCTTGAAAAATTTAAACTGAAAGTATATAAATTTCCAGCTATCAATTATTGAGTCATCTCCTTGTGTCTCCTAGATTACGTTATCAGCTATACTCTATCATCAACATGAGCTAAAATAATGTTTAAATAATCTTCCCATTATCAATAATCCTTTTTTAAAGTTTTATGCCTTAATTGACCCACTGAGCTTAGTCCCAGCATTACACAATATATTAATTTCACACTACATGAAATGAGAGCTTCACAAGCTTTCTTCAAGACAAAGCCATTGAAGGCATATGACTATATATACTTTTTGAAGGAATAATAAGCATTAATGGTGTCTCAGAGAACCCCTAGCTAGTATACTAGTATCTCTTAGTAATTTCATTAATAATGCCAACAAATGCAGGTACTTGATACTTCTATGACAGGTACAGTTCACATCAAATGCTCTTTGCTTCTTCAACCATAGAGAGCAAAGGCAATGTTGGAGGAGGTAATTGCTAGACATTCCCCCCATCTTAATTAATTTCCTTTTTCTTTTCATCTTGGAGGGTCAAATCAATCAATGAACTAGTCTTTGGGAGATGGAACTTGGGTCCCAAATCAGACAAAACCAAACCTTTGGAAAATAGCTTATCATGGCTTTTTCTACATATTAATGCAATGCATTTGGAAATCCCCCTTAAAGGGTAATAAAACAATCAATAAGAG
Organism: Microcos paniculata; assembly: GCA_030664755.1. Lineage (NCBI taxonomy): Eukaryota > Viridiplantae > Streptophyta > Magnoliopsida > Malvales > Malvaceae > Microcos > Microcos paniculata. The sequence goes on along the minus strand of CP131459.1, from coordinate 40,748,500 downwards.
GAGAAGATTATCCTTATTAGATGTCTGGCTTTTGTTGTATTCTTCTTGACCATTAATGGGGCATCTAATTTCAGACCTTACAAGGTTGAAATTATTAAAGTAGATCCATTTTTATAGCAGGGTTTAGCTTTTGCAACTACCCTTCTCCTTGTATTTATAAAAAGAACAGAGCTTAACATATAGAAAAGAAACAAAAAAATTTGCTCTTTTTGTTTGTCTCATTCTAGTAAATGATTTATTTCTTATTTGGAATTGGAAGATACACATTTATGAATAATAAAATCTTCTTGTCATACATTTAAATGTAACTAAAGAAAGATCATGTTATAACCAAAAAAAAAAAAAGAGGAGAAAGATCATGTGATTTTTGGTAACCTCTCTTTCTTCTTCTGTTTTTTTGGCCAAGGTGACCTCTTTCTTTGAGGAAATGTTTTTATGTGATAATTTCTTCTTTTAAGAATAGTTAAGATTTGAGTTCAAGTCCATGTACCAAAAATAAGTTGACAAACGGTACTTAACAAGAAAAAACTAAATATCTTTCTAATCATCATAAGAAAACAGAGTGAACTGATAAATGAATCTTCGTGGCTCATTAAAGTGGTGTGGAGGTAACTATCATCTGAATGATAAGTTTTTAGGCTGCCAACAGTTTATTAATGGTGATAGGAGAATGGAATATGCTTTTTTCAGTCAACCAGGTCACTAATTTGTAATATTTTGAGTGGGAAAAATGGAAAATGAGAGATGGGAAGGGGAAAACTGTTTGTCCAGGTTTTGCCCTGTCTGCTGCAGGTTTTTTTTTTTTTTTTTATAACTAATAACCAGATTCCTGCCCTCCCGGGGAGTCCTCCTTATCTTTAGAGCCTTCTTCAATCCTCACCCAGATGTACTTTTTAACTTTTAGGTACAGGCAGTTAATGACAATTTCCTGAGAAAAGTGAAAGCGTTTAAGCTTTGGCTTTTGCCATTGAAGCAGCTTACAACAGGCAATCAGACAATGCCACAACATCATAAAAAGTGAAAAGAAGCTCATATTCTTGGGGCTATTTCAGTAACTCAATTTAATCTTTTTTTTTTCCATAATGACAAAAATGTCCTTACAAATAAGAAAAGAAAAAAATTCCTTGTAATCTTGCAAACTGAACTCATAAAAAGTCCACTCACTCCTCTAGTTGGAACAGTTAATGTTCTGAGGTTTTATGGTCACCAAAAGAAATATCACTCCAAAAGAAAATAAATAAGGGAAGGAGAGTAATTAAAGTCCAAATAGGACCAAATCTGACTATAAAATGACCTTTCTCTCTCTATCTATCTATTGGCCTCCTTTGTTTCTCAAAGTCTCTCTGCATCTCTCTCTCTTTCTCTCTCTTGCATTGCCTCACAACCATTCTGTTTCTTGTTCAATTTTGATAGAAAGAAACAGGCATTGGATGGCAGAGTTTGTGAGAGAGTAAGAGGAGGGCTGGCAAATAACTATTTTCTGTTCTTTCTATAGTCGGGGATAATAAAGAGGAGAGAGTGACAGATTTGAATTCTGGGCTGTTACCTTTCTTGTCTTAGTTTCCATATCATCAAAGGCTTCTTCCAAGTTATATAAGCCCCCAGTTTTAACTACATTGTAAACCACTTAGAAAGATTCATTCTTGGCTCCTTTTAATTTCTTATTATTCCCTGTTTTACTCTGTTTTCCTCTGCTCTGCTGAGAGGCAGAGATGGCTCAAATTTCACCGAAGCTGCTGATTCCAGAGTCTTTTCAAGTTTCCAGAGATGATATTACAGGTCAACTTAGTTTGATTTGGGAGCTTATCAAAGCACCATTAATAGTTCCCCTGCTTCAACTCGGTGTCTACATTTGCTTAGTCATGTCGCTCATGCTCTTCATGGAGCGTGTTTACATGGGAATAGTCATTATTCTTGTTAAGCTATTCTGGAAAAAGCCAGAAAAGCGTTACAATTATGAGACTATTCAAGATGATGTGGAACTTGGTAATTCAAATTTCCCTGTTGTTCTAGTGCAAATCCCGATGTTCAATGAAAAAGAGGTAAGTGTCTTTCTCTCACTCTCTCTGTTTTCTTCTCGTTCACTTGCTTCGTTTTGGTATTTTATTTCTGGGTTTCAGAGAAAAAGCTCAACCTCAAAAGTTCGCTGCTTAATTTTTTTCTTGTTTGTTGGTCCTTGGAACAGGTTTACAAGATCTCCATTGGAGCAGCTTGTGGACTTTCATGGCCATCTGATCGTCTCGTGATCCAAGTACTTGATGATTCAACTGACCCTGCAATCAAGGTGACAAATCTCACGAAAGTCAAAACCAGTCACTTTAAACATTCCCCAATACGTTTCTCTCTTCCTGCCTACTTATTTGTTTTTAAGAACTTTTATGATGCATTTGCTCACTTGTTTGACATTTCCTTTAATTCCCACTTCAGTTCCTTACCAAGATATGCAATTTAATTCTCTTAATACGAAAATAAATCTTTTTCCTCCATACCAGCTAGCTTTTTCAGGCTTTTTGGCCGGCTCCAGCATCATAGCATTATTATGCATCATTTTTTCATTCTTTAACAGTCAAAACATAATTACTCATTGAATTCTTCAAGTTTTTCAACTTCGTTTTCATTTTGATTAAATGGGGTCTGATTTTGAGCTGGTTTTGTTGGAAATCATGGCCAGCTAATGGTAGAACAAGAGTGCCAGAGATGGGCAAGCAAAGGCATAAACGTCACGTACCAAATCAGGGAAAACAGAACAGGTTACAAAGCTGGGGCCTTGAAAGAAGGGTTGAAGAGAAGCTATGTCAAACATTGTGAATATGTGGCCATTTTCGATGCTGATTTCAGGCCTGAGCCTGACTTCCTCAGAAGAAGTATCCCTTTCCTGGTCAACAACCCTGACATTGCTCTTGTTCAAGCTCGCTGGAGATTTGGTAAGCTAAACTCCTCTTCCTATTAAACCTCAATTAACTATAAAAAACCATTCTTTTAAATTCCATTTAATTATAATTTCCATCATTTAATGACCTTATTACTTCGCTGCTTAATTTTCTCAAAGTGTCGGTGGTCTAATTACTTGCTAGGTCTTCTTTTACTTGCATACATTTAAAAAAATTTTTGGGTGAATTTTTTTTAAAAAAATTTTACCCTCTAGTTGGGTTTGGGTTTTTGTCGGCGGAATTGGTTGCAGACTGCGTGGGGCTAAGGTGGGTCCACAAGAAAACCCACCAATCACGGGGTGGGGACCCTTGGCCAGCTTTGATTTTAATCGGCTGTACATAACTGTTCCATAGGACCCATCTTTGTTATTCATATTCATACGATAATAAGACCTAATCAATTTAATAGTAACATGAAAAATTTGATTAGTTGAAAGGAAATTACACATTCCTACTAATAAAAACTTGTACCTACCACTAATTCAGAATTTTGCCAAAATCTTAGTATCATTTATACGTTAGACAAAATGTTTCCGTTAGGAATTTGGAAAATTAATACTAATCTTTGATGGAAAAAATTGACAATTGAATACTAAGATTTTTGAATTTATGTTAACCCCTTGAAATTAAAATAATATAATGATAATGATATTTGCTGCTTATGAAGTAACCGTTTCATATGATCAGAAATTTACATGCCATGGGGGCCGCCTTTTAGTTTAAGTTTTTTGTTTTATTCGGAAAATTGTAAAATCTTTTTCCTTTTGTGAGTGAAATTTGTGCTAAAGCACTAGGGTTTAGCTTATAGCTGATCCAGAGGTTTTGTACTTTAGGAACTTGCCTGTGATTTGCGGGGTGGTTTTGTCATTTTAGAATGAAAGAACACAAAATGGTGAGATTTCATTTTGCGCATTTGATCAACGAACCAGGTTGTACGGATCACGTGGTCAATCAGCAATAACAAGGGGTCTCTTAAACCCTTGGAGGCTAAAATTGTCATTTCAGACGCAGCCGCCACCCCACTTTCCACGTGCCGTCTAACCTTTTTAAGTAAAAGAAAATGGGACCCATCTAAAGCAGGATGCGGGCAGTACTATATCCACAGTGGTGGATCTTGCTCCACTTTGCCGACACTTGGATTTTTCCTGTTACTGTTTCATTTTTTTTTCTTTTTACTAATAAATAATTGTTTAAGAATTATACTGTATACTACTGTATAATAATAGAAAATACTAGTATAATGCTAATACACTAAGACAGTCAGTTAGACAGTTACATGGAATTTAGAAGCAACCTCGTGCAGTTGTGACGTGGCAGATTATAATTTGAATCATGTGAGGACAAAAAAGTCTAAACGGCTTTCATTTTTGTTTGCTTCCTTTTACCTCACTAGGATTCCAACCAAGGGAATTAACTGCCAAAGATGACTTTAACGAATAACTAGTGTCTTCATCTCAACAATATTTATTTACATAAATAAAAATCATATGGTAAAAGTTTTGAGGATAATTTTTTGTACTGCTGTGACCCTCTTTTTTCATTTTTAATTTAATTTTACGAGCAAATATAATAATTTTATAAATTGTATGGGATTGAACATTTGAACATTCGTGACACTCGCGCTTATCTTGAACAATCTTTACTTAAAGAAATGGTGACTTTCTTTTTTGCAGTGAATGCGGATGAATGCTTGTTAACAAGAATGCAAGAGATGTCATTGGATTACCACTTCACAGTTGAGCAAGAAGTTGGATCAGCAACACATGCTTTCTTTGGTTTTAATGGTGAAAAATCTACTTTCCTCATAATCATTTTAGTTAGGTTAATTACATTTCTTTCTACATTCATTTTCCTAGCAATTTCTCTGACATGTGCTAAGAGCCTAAGACTCCCTCAAAGTTCTTAGTTTAACCAAAGTGATGGTGACTCTGCTATTACAAATAAAGGAGGAGTTGGTGACTGAGAGTGACTGGACCTGGGAACAATATTCTAGCAATTAAATTGACCAACTCAACAATATTCTAGAACTTCCATATTTTCATGATAAACAGTGCACCTAGTTTGAGCCTTTCAAATATAACTTAACTTGAAATTTTGTAAAATTTAAAGTTGTAACTTGTCAGTTAGAGTGCTGTTAAAAATCTGCTTTTCAATTAGGGTCTGACCTGATTCAGCCGATGCTGCTTGAGGTTAAACATTCATACAAAAACCTTAATATATTTAAATGCTTTAATTATCGAAGCAACCCTGCTGTTTTAACCCTTGCCAAACGTCATCAATTATTCCTAAATTATGGTTACTAATTAATCACCTAGTGCATTGATACCCCCCCATGTAATGGCTGTTGTCAATTACCGTAACTTAAACTTATACATCGACCGATGCAGGAACTGCTGGTATTTGGAGAATTGCTGCCATCAATGAGGCAGGTGGGTGGAAGGATAGAACCACTGTGGAGGACATGGATCTTGCCGTCCGAGCTAGTCTTAGGGGATGGAAATTTGTTTACCTTGGTGATCTTCAGGTATTCTTTTATTTATGTGATTCTCCTATGCATAGTCCCATTTGAGTAATGCAGTTGGCTTGATGCTTCCCTATGTCTGTCTTAGGCGAAAAGTGAACTTCCTAGTACTTTTAAGGCTTTCCGCTTCCAGCAGCATAGGTGGTCTTGTGGTCCTGCTAATCTGTTCAGGAAAATGGTGTGGGAGATCATTCAAAACAAGGTTAGATCAGTTTCAGGATTGCTGCAAAATATCTATTATAAGGTTGTAGTTTACCTCCTGAACTGTTTAACTGTATTGATTCATTTCAACACCTATTGCAGAAAGTGAAATTCTGGAAGAAAGTTTATGTCATCTACAGCTTCTTCTTTGTCCGAAAGATCATAGCTCACATGGTCACCTTCTTCTTTTACTGTGTTGTTCTTCCCCTTACAATTTTGGTTCCTGAAGTCAAAGTTCCTATCTGGGGAGCCGTTTATATTCCTTCCGTTATCACCATTCTGAACTCAGTAGGAACTCCAAGGTATAGTGGAAACCCTACATGGCTCTTTAATGTTTATCTTCTTTAACATAATTTGCAATGGCAAAGATTAATTTTTCTTTGAATTTTGCAGATCCATCCACCTATTGTTTTACTGGATTCTTTTCGAGAATGTGATGTCATTGCACCGGACTAAGGCGACCTTTATCGGTCTCCTGGGGGCAGGCAGAGCCAATGAGTGGGTTGTCACCGAGAAGCTAGGAGATGCTGTCAAGAAAGCAGCAGATGCTGCTAAGAACAAGACAAATGTCAAAGCACCAAGGAAATTTAGATTCAAATTCACTGATAGGTAAGAACTCATTATCACTCTCAATCCAATTGGGAATAAAGAATTTAGATTCTTTAAAGAATTTAGATTCTTCCTGAGGTCATCTTTCCTGTTTTTATATTTACTTTAAAATACTTCTGCCTAATCTGCATATTATAAAGAAATAATAGATTTGGCTATTCAACCAAACCCCATAACTTCTAATGGTCAAATATTTAGTGTATTACTCTCTCCAGTATTCTAGTTGAGATTCTTTGGGTTGGTATCTTATTAAATAGACAGCAAAGTAGGCAGAGATTGTACATTGTTTAGATTTCATTTTTTTTGTAGTTGCAAAGAGATAAGGCTAGCACCTGTCCTACCTAACTAGCTAACTTCACATGATTCTTTTGTTAGCTTCTAGCTATAGACATGTCTCGAAACTTGCTAAGTTTTCTCTGAATTAAAAATTTGTATAACACAAGATTATAATATGTGACTGTTACAAAACTATCAAATTCCTGTCCATCAATGTTACATTACCAGGAAAGATACTTTGGTCCTTGTTTTAAACTTTTTCTAAGTGTAATTTCCTTGTTCTTGTTTCATTAACAGACTCAACACATTGGAGTTGGGATTTGCTGCATTCCTCTTCCTTTGCGGATGCTATGATTTTGTCCATGGCAAGAACAACTACTTCGTATACCTCTTCCTCCAAACAATTACCTTCTTCATCACCGGAATTGGCTATGTCGGTACCATCATTTAGTGGAAAAGTCCTTTTAGAGTTTGTGCCGGTGTATCAAGTTTTCCTTCTCCCCCACAACCAAAAGCATAAGTGGGAGTCTGTCTGCAACATTTGACTGCAACTATCACTTATTGTTAGCTCATTCAAAAATAGAAACAGGTCATTCAACATATTCAGCAGGAAAAGCTGTCGCCGTCTCTCCCTCAAAATCATTCCAGCAAATGAAGAATTTCACCACAAAAAACAAATGCTGTCGTTATGACAATATATTATACATAGTCAAGGACAAAGAAAATGCAAAAAAAGAGCCTGTAGTAAAGACAACAGGGAAATGATGTTATTTTCTTTGGACGGTTTGCTTGTAATTGTGAGATTTTTCCTTTTTTCTTTCACTTCTTTCCTTTTCTTATTTGGGTTTATTTATTTTTGAGTTTCCCATTTGTTAGTTTTACTCAAGCATTTTGAAGGGAATAAAGTGATGGATAGAAGGGTGAACTTGTAATCACAGTTAATTTATTAAATCCAAGTATTTATATGTTTCTGTTATATCCTTGGTTTTGTATCAGAACCCTATAAAGGAGATTTGCTAGCTTGTCAATGATTCCTTGCTGGTTCCTTTTCTAATTTACTGGATTGCTTTCCAAGACTTTTAACTGTGGCAATAATTGCTGCATTATTACGAGATTAAAAACTATTGTCAGCTTCTCAGCAGCCAAGAAAACAAAGCCTTGATTTCACTCAACCTTTTAGTTCTGAGGCTCTGACCTTTCTACTATTTAAAACTATTATGAGAACCACCTCTGCATTGGATTTCTCCCCCTGGCAGCATTTCTTATTTTTCCCTTGCATACATTCCCAGGATTTTCCTAATAGTCTAGAGTAATCCCAAGATTAAACTATATCTTCCAAATCCTGAAAAATCATTGGAGCCATTCATCGAAGTCCATCTAAAAAGTAAAAACTAAATTACTCACATAAACTTCTTTCTAAAGTAACATGATGCCCTGCATACACATATATATAAACACATTGGACTCCATTTATGAAAAGATTCTCTTGATTAAACTTGCAGATTAAGCATTGGCCTGCATTATCTCCTTCTGTTGCAATAATTCTTCCAGTAAGTTTATTCCAGCATATGCTCACATTTAGAAATATTTGTTTATAACCCTGTATTAGGCTGCACAGTGGATTTTTCTGTGTGCTGAGACATAAACATTACCCTAATCATTTCTAATCTCAGTCTTTTCAGACACTTTAAAACCCCTAGGTAGTTAACAAGAAACAGCTTGATGCTTACCTTTCATGTACTGTCCCCAATCATATGCAGCTTGTGGGATGAATTATGAATGAATTATCTTGATATATTTATATTTTTCCTTTCTCTGCAACATTTTTTTATCACCTTGTGAATCCAATTTATTTTCATTGATTAAGAAAACCAACTTTTTTTTCAAAGATTAAACTCAAATGATGCTCAATATATGTTTCTTCTCATAGAAGACTCATTATCTCAGCTAACTTTTGTCACTTTTACTTCAACCAATAGGAGAAAAGGAGACATATAAGTAGAATTAAATAATTTATCCAAAAGGTGCTGCAGCAACTAATAATATACCTGCAACTTTATATATAATAGAGAGAGTAGGTTAAAGTTTAATTGGGTGAATTGGGAGGCCTGCAAACACTGTTTTTATATAAATGTCCAAGGACTGCTAACAATTATTGGCCTATTGGCCTTGTGAAAGGGAACCAAATTTTAAATTGGAACTTGGAACTTGGAAGTCATATATAGATTATGGAAACTTCCATATCAAGTCTTCTGACAAATTGTTTTAAAGAAAACAAATTCAGAAGCAAGGTGCTTCTGGCATTAACCGCCTTCTATAATCAGCCTTTCATGATTCAGAAACCCTTTTTGGCACATGCCCTTGAGAAATTTTGCAGCTTTGGGAGATCAGGTTATTCATTTCCAGGACAACAAATCAAGGTTGAGAACTATATATATACACTAATCTCGAAGAAATACATACAAAATACATAGTATTTGATTCTCTTATGTCCATGGACAATTGCTGCAATTGAAACATTGACATTTGGATTTTTTTTTTATTTGTTCTAACAGGGTGAAGAACATATACCATATTTTTTCAGATTCCTTTTGTCTTCCATGGTGTGTATTTATATTTATACTGAAATGCTGCAAATTCACGATGAGCCTAAACTGTTGCCAACTAATCCGACTGATGTTGTCACCAAAGGAAATACTATGACATTGACATTATATTATTGGAAAGCATAAGAAAATTTACAGGTTTATATGAGTAAGTCTCAATTCTCAATAACAAGTGAATAATGAAAGAAACAGGGACAAGGTGGCAATATAAATGTAACAACCAAACTGTGTCAGACTGCATTGATTCATCTTTCTCAATTATATCGGAGAAATTCTACATGTGATTGCGACGAACAGTGGCTGCCCTTGTTCCAGGCAACCATTTAAGCCATTTCTCCCAACGACCCCATGGCTAATAACACAGCACCTTTTTCCAATTCATAGGTGGCGATGACAAGACTTAAGAGGGGACAAAGGTAGCTTTCTGTGGCAGTTAATTCACTTCAAGGAAAGGGAAAGAGATAGATCGAAGCAAAGTGATAAAACTGATAATGTAATGAATGGAAGAAAAGGATTGAAAATGAAGTTTTGAGGAACAAGTCAAATTTTCAGCTACAAAAACTGACAATCAGTTAAAATCTCCGTGCTAAGGCTGCCACCATTTCATTTTGACAGTGGTTATTGGACTTCACAACAAAGCAATGCATCAACTAAGGAAGGTTACTACTTACTACCGAAGAACAGTATTAGATTGAACAGTTATGGCAGACATTTTTTTTTTTTCTCTTTTAGCAGCCTTCATTTCTGGGGCTTTTCCCCACATTGTTCAAAAACCTACAAAGCAGAAGTTTCTGCATACTCAAAACACATGCACGCCTTGTAAGTTGTAACTTTCTTCATCTTTCTCCACAGTGTTTTATTTCCTCAAATGATGCGGGGTTCTTTAAATAATTTAGCCTTGTAAGAAAGAGGGCAAGAGTGAGACTACAGAAAAAGGTTAATTACGTTACAGGGTAAGTGTCAGCCCCATGATTTCCCAGTAATTTTAATTCTAATTCCTATACCAACACACAATACACTTATACAATAATGGATTTTGGATTCCTTTTAAAATGGTTAGTTGGCATGTCTTCTCAAGTTGCTGTCTTGTTGCTCTGGCCTTTTGGAACTGCCTTCTGAAGGATCAACGTTTTAACATTGACACATGGGGATCCCTTTTTTCTCTATACAGCCCATAATGCAGGAAGCTCTTAGGCCCCATTTTCTGAAACATGGGGTCACCTCTCGTCATATTCCACAGCATCTACCATCTTCTGTGTTCATTGAACAACTCAGAATCCCATTTGTCCATTTTCAAGCTTCTGTATACACGTAACTAGCTCCTTTTGCTTATTGTTGTCAATGCAAGAGGAATCTAGAGTTAGATAGTAATCTTGATCGAATATTTGTTAATTTCCATTTGAAAACTTATATGCTTGCGTTATCTATTGCTTCCATCTTGAATATGGTGCTATTAATTAGGTCAGTGCAACTCAAACCCTATATTAGATGGTGCCAATGTGGCTACAGGTTACATACAGGGGTTTATTAAAAAAAAGGATATAGTTGTTATGGAAAGTATGTTAATTAAAATTGGAACAAGAAACAAGTATATCAAGATTAAATAAATAAGGGAGAGAGAGAGAGATATCAAAGGGAGAGAGAGATATCAGAGAAAACAAAAGAAAGAAGAAGAGAAAGTTGATCTCGTTCTCTCTTTCATCAGCGCTTCGGCGCTTTTTATAAACGAAAAAGGTTACTGTGTAAAGTTTGAAAATTTTGCATGTGGACCCTACAATTTGAATATTTTATATATAAATAGTAATATGCACTATTCATCGATAGTGATATGCACTATTCATCCGCACTATTCATCCGGAAGATTTGTCCAGATCTCATAATACTCCCCATTGGACAAATGCCACTATTAAAAATTGGACGTGTACTGCCTCATTAAAAACCTTAAGTCGGAAAAACCCAGTGGGAAAAAACCGAACATAAGGGAAAAAAAGTACAATACAATTAAGTCCATCTAATATGTCTTCAGGACAATATGTAATTGTCTTCAGGACAATATAGGTAGGCCTACTTCAGTGGCCTAATTGGACGTGCTATTACTGCCTCATTAAAAACCTTAAGCCGGAAAAACCCAGTGGGACAAAAAACCACATAGAAGGAAAAAAGAGTACAGTGCACTTATGTCCATAATCGCTCCCCCTGAAATAAAACAAATTGCTACTTCTGGAGCATCTAAACATTTCCACTTCTAGGGAATTCAATCTTGCATTTTACTGACTCGCTGCATACCAATGCCATAAACTAATTTCTCAAATGTTGATGTTGGCAAAGATTTGGTAAATAAATCTGCAAGATTATCGACGGAGCAAATCTGTTTAACATCAACTTGTCGACTTTCCTGGAGTTCATGAGTATAGAAAAATTTCGGCGAGATGTGCTTGGTCTTATCACCTTTAATATATCCTCCCCTGACTTGTGCAACACAAGCAGCATTATCCTCCTAAATTATAGTGGGAGAATCTATCACCGGTTTGAATCCACTAGCATTATACTGTATTCAGGACAATATATCATAGATCTTAACTAAACACACTCTCTTCCGACCTCATAGAGAGAAATAATTTCAGAGTGGTTAGAAGATGTAGCAACTAGTGTTTGCTTAGTGGAACGCCAAGAAATGGCCGTATCATTATAGCAAAATAGATAACCGGTTTGGGAGCGAGCTCTGTGCGGATCAGATTTATATCCAGCAGCAGCATAACCTACTAAACCAGAGTTAGTAGTATTCTTAGAATAGAATAACCCCAAATCAATGGTTCCTCGGAGATAACGGAAGATATGTTTAATCCCATTCCAATGTCTCCGGGTTGGCTCAGAACTGAAACGTGCCAACAAATTTACCGCAAAAACGATATCTGGTCTCGTGCACTGTGCCAAGTACATTAAAGCCCCGATTGCATTGAGGTATGGTACTTCAGGACCAAGTATATCCTCACCAGATTCTTTAAGACGAAACGGGTCCTTTTGGGGGTCAAGAGACCTTACAACCATAGGGGTGCTCAATGGGTGAGCCTTGTCCATGTTAAAACGTCTAAGCAATCTTTCAGTGTATGCTGACTGATGGACAAGTATTCCATTCTTTTTGTGCTCAAGCTCTAGACCAAGGCATAGTTTGGTTTTACCCAAATCTTTAACCTCAAACTTCTTTTTCAAATATTCAGCAGTTTCAGATAACTCTTCAGGAGTCTCAATTAAATTTATGTCGTCGACATAAACTGCTATAATAGCAAATCCGGTTTCAGATCTTTTAATAAACACGCATGGGCAGATGGGATCATTTATGTACCCTTCCTTTGTCAGGTATTCACTTAATCGTTGGTACCACATGCGGCCGGATTGCTTTAACCCATATAAAGATCTTGGCAACTTTATTGAGAATAAGTTGCGGGGAGTGTATGCTTCAGGCATTTTGAAACCTTCGGGAATTTTCATATAGATATTGGAATCTAATGAACCATATAAGTATGCCGTCACAACGTCCATAAGACGCATTTCAAAATTTTCTTGGGCAACCCAACTTATAAGGAAACGAAAGGTAACTATATCCACTACTGGTGAATATGTTTCATCATAATCTATCCCAGGCCTCTGCAGGAAACCTTGGGCTACGAGTCGGGCTTTATACCTCACGATCTCGTTTTTCTCATTTCGTTTCCGACAAAGACCCATTTATATCCAACAGGTTTTACATTGTCGAGGGTTTTAGTAATAGGCCCAAAAACATTACGTTTGGCAAGGGAAGTCAATTCAGCTTGGATTGCTTCCTCCCATTTAGGCCAATCTTGTCTATGACGACATTCGGTTATAGACCGAGGTTCATAATCATCATTCATAATCTCATGAGCAACTGAGAGAGCAAATGCATCATTGATGATTATCTCATTTCGATCCCATATCTCATTATGATAACTGATGGAAATTTCAGTATTCCCAAGGTTGGTGATCTTTTCATGGGTTTGTACCACTTCAGGGGTAATATGCTCATGAACTTGTGCCACTTCAGGGGCAATATGCTCTCTTTGATTATTATGTTGTGGCACTTCAGGTGCAATTTGCTTTCCTCGAGAAAGATTAATGTGCTCATCTGGAGTAGAATTATACTCATCTGGAGCAGAATTATGCTCATCTGGAGCAGATTCTAAATTCCTCCCCCTTTTTTTTCGAGGAACAGTGTCTTTTGATCCCATCGGTCTACCACGCTTCAGGCGTGGGACATTTAGATCCATTTCGAGTGGTTCTTCAGGAACATCTATCCTAGCTGGAATATTCGCAGCTTGGATATGAGACTTTGTAACTTTAGTAGTCTCATTAAATGCATCAGGCATTTGATTTGCAATAGCTTGTAAATGGATCAATCGTTGCACCTCATTTTCACATTCAGATGTTCTTGGGTCTAAATGAGACAAACTTTTCTCATTCCATGAGAAAATCTCAACATTTTTTTGCTGTCCATATATGGAAGTTTTTGGTATCCCAAGTGATGGGAATACTGTCTCATCAAAATGACAATCCGCAAATCTAGTGGTAAATAAATCACCCGTCAATGGTTCAAGGAACCGAATAATAGATGGTGAATCAAACCCAACATAAATGCCCAAACGGCGTTGGGGACCCATTTTGGTCCTTTGCGGTGGTGCTACAGGCACTTGTACCGCGCAACCAAAGGTGCGAAGATATGAAATGTCTGGCTCCTGGCCCAAGACTAACTGAAGGGGGGGAATATAAATGAGAAGTAGTGGGGCGCAATCTAATTAAATATGCAGCATGTAAAACAGGATGACCCCACGCTGAGGATGGGAGTTTTGTCATCATCAATAAAGTTCACTTTGCGCGTTAATATTAGGCAAACTTGGGACCATCTGCAGGATGCATCCACTAGTATCATGAAATATCTAAATGGTCCACTTGCAGGCTGAATCGGCCCACAGATATCACCCTGGATTCTTTGTAAGAATGAAGGGGATTCATAATCAACCTTTGTCATGAAAGATTTAGTAATGAGCTTTCCTTGTGAACAAGATTCACAAATGTAATCTCTGGACAACAACACCTTTGTATCTTTAAAAGGGTGTCCACGAGTATTTTTAAGGATTCTTCGCATCATTGTAGCTCCTGGATGACCAAGGCGATCATGCCAAAGTCCGAACACATCAGGGTTCACAAGTTTCCAGGGTATCGTAGCATATGATTCTATAGCTCGTATTGGGACATAATATAATCCCATACTAGAAGCTTCCAGCTTCTCATGGATGGTCTTCTGGCCCATCTTATAGGAAGTGATGCAAAGAAATTCCTTATTTTGCTCATTAATTGTTTCAAGATGATACCCATTACGGCGTACATCTTTGTAGCTAAGTAGATTTCTTTTTTATCTACCGCTCAACAATGCATCTTCAAGATACAATGTTGTGCCATTTGGCAAAATAACTGTGGCAGTCCCATAGCCATCTATAATATTAACATGACCAAATATTGTCTGAACATTTGCCTTGCGCAATGTCACATTTGAGAAAAAGTGTTTGCCACAAAGTATAGTATGCGTTGTAGCACTATCAAGCAAACATATATATTCCTTTTTCTCAATGTGTCCCATTTGCATTTATCTTGACAACTTCAGGTGTCAAGTTCCATAAAATTTAACAAATTAATAATATGATGCAAAATATAAACCAACAAATATGGAATAAAAGATATAAACCAACAAATTTAACAAATATGGAATAAACCAACTGTTATAATGCAAAATATAATATAATGCAAAATATAAACAGCTTGTGGATATTGTCCGCTTTGGTACTTCAGGACCTCACGGATTTTGATGACCATATTTATTTAATATCTTCCTTGGTAACATAATTATCCAAAGGTATGGCTAAACATAGATGAAAACCCTCAGGATCTATTTCTGGGGACTTATTATTTTCATCAACATTATAAAAAGAAGTCAGAAACCTCAAAAGGTTTTTCATTGCCAAGAATATGACAATTTTCATTGACCAAAACCTTATTGACTTCAGCATCAGTCGCAGTTAGGTCAATGGCATGGGTCTCAACATGCTTGCCTTTATCCTTCAGGGATACTTGGTATAGATCAACCAAATGTCTGGCCGTACGACAGGTACGTGACCAATGACCAGTCATTCCACAACGATGACAGGTACTATCATTATGCTTCTTCATGGGCTTTTTACCTTTAGGGTTGTGTGGGGAGTTATTTATATTACGGTTAAATCTCTCACTACCCTTACGGAAAAAATTCCCATGTCTGCGCTCAAGGCCTCTAGGACGGCCAACATTCTTACTTGAGCCAGCATTTGCTTCAGGAAATGCCTTAGAGCCAGCAGGTCTTAAATCATGATTTTTAAGCAGCAACTCATTTGTTTGTTCTGCAGTCAACAAGACTGAGATCAATTCAGAGTATGTTTTAAACTGGCGCTGCCGGTATTGCTATTGCAATACAATATTCGAAGCATGAAAGGTGGAGAATGTTTTCTCTAAAAGCTCAACCTCAGTAAGCTTAACACCACAAAATTCAAGCCGTGATACAATATCATATAATGCCGAATTATAATCAGACACGGACTTGAAATCCCGCAACCTCAGATGTAGCCAATCATATTGTGCTTGAGGGAGGATGACAATTTTGGTATGATCATACCGCTCTTTCAATCTTGTCCATAAGATCAAGGGATTTCGGACATATAGATATTGAACTTTTAGGCTATCACTTAGATGCCGACGGATAAAAATCAAAGCATTTGCCTTATCTTTATCATTAGCATTTCCACTTGCACCAATGGTAGCTGCAAGACCTTGGCCTTGGAGATGCAGTTCAATATCGAGACACCATGACAAATAGTTATTGCCACTTACATCCAAAATTTGGAATTTGGGCTTTTCAATATTTGCCATAATTCTGAAACGAATGGTCTCAATTAGGTTGACAACTTCTGGTGTCAAAATAAAATAACCAGATTCAATTTGACAACTTTAGGTTGTGATATGAAATTTTGCACAACTTCCGGTTGTGATATAAAGGAAAATATTCCCAATATTAGTATAATGGAAATAAGGAATCGAAACAAAATAATTTGAATAAAAATAAGTATGGAAAGATTTGACCTTCCACCATAGAATCAAACCTTAAGAGAGCTTCCTCGTGCTGATAACGTGTTATAGAAAGTATGTTAATTAAAATTGGAAGAAGAAGCAAGTATATCAGGATTAAATAAATAAGGGAGAGACAGAGAGATATCAAAGGGAGAGAGAGAGATATCAGAGAAAACAAAAGAAAGAAGAAGAGAGAGCTGATCTCGTTCTCTCTTTCATCAGCGCTTCGGCGCTTTTTATAAACGAAAAAGGTTACTGTGCAAAGTTTGAAAATTTTGCATGTGGGTCCCACAATTTGAATATTTTATACATGAATAATAATATGCACTATTTATCAATAGTGATATGCATTATTCATCCGCACTATTCATCCGGCAGATTTGTCCAGATCTCATAACAATAGTATTGTTAATAATCATTTTTGTCTTCATTAAAAAAAGGAAAACGAAGAAGCTAGTATTAATAATCTCTAGGTTACCCGGAGAAAATAGGTTTGAAAAAGTTTCTCTCAATGGGTCTAACGTGACTCAAATAAAATTAGTTGTAGTCCATATAAAGGATACGGATACCTATAATTATTCTCAAAAATAATCTCTAGGTTACCTGTATTCTTGCCCAAAAAGGAAAAATTTTGAGATAATTTAGGGATCGTTTGACATTGTTTCTATTTTTTTGTTTTATTTTCGTTGTGTTGTCAATTTTTAAAAATAAAAACACGTTTGGACTTTGGATATATAGTTTTGTTGTTTTGTTTTCTTATTAAAATATATTAAAAAAAACCTAAATATGTGTTAGTTAGATATTGAGGATGCCGTTAAAAAGTAATTGTTCACCTGTGTTATAGAAATATTTTGAGAACATACGAAAACATAAAATTTCTCCTTCCATTTTTTGTTTTGAAATATGAGGTCTATTTCCAAAATTTTTTTAAGACGAAAATATCCTGCCAAACAAGTTTTCACTTATTTTGTTTCCAAAACATGAAAATAACAATAGAATTCAAAAAACGGCAACAATATCAAATGAGACCTTAGTTTTGGATTTATGCATAACTAAATTTCCATTAGGAAACTTATATGATTGCATTATCTATTGCTTCCATCTTGAATGTAGTACAACTCAACTTTATATTAGTGGCTGTCAATGTGACGATGGGATACCCGGACTTGTAAAAAAAAAATAAAAAAAGAAAGAGATACAATATTTTTAATAATCTTTTCGTCATAATTAAAAAAAAGAAAGAAAAACAAAGAAGCTATTATTAATAATCTCTAGTTTACCTGTATTATGGCCCAAGAAAGAAAAATCTTTAGCTGATTTAGTAATGGGTTTAAGCCCGGAACTAATTTGAGGTATATTTGGCCCATTTCGAACTGTGATAGCTTTTAGCCTTACCTATATCTATGGGCCTCTTGGAGTAACTTTATAGCTGTCAAATCTGGGCTGTACTTGAATGTAGATCCAATCCAAAAATGTCTTTTGCCCTTTGGGCTTTTTGTTTAACTATTAATTACCCATCGTTGAAGGTGTCGACCATGATCCAACGGCCACAATCACATCGTAGTGTCGTACCCAAAAATGAAAATCCCTTGTCTCTCACTCTTCGCCGCTCGACAAGCTCCGTCTTGAAATCACCTTTTCCTTTTCCCCAATTAAAAGAGTTAAAATAGAACATTACTTCGGGAGTTAAAAGGAAGAAGAAAAACAGAGCTAAAGGAAGAAAGAAGAGAGAAGAACGGAAAAAAAATGGCGGAGCACTTGGCGTCGATATTTGGCACGGAAAAGGACAGAGTGAATTGCCCCTTCTATTTCAAGATAGGTGCGTGTCGTCACGGAGACCGGTGCTCGCGTCTCCATACCAAACCCAGCATCAGCCCCACTCTCCTTCTTTCCAACATGTACCAACGGCCCGACATGATCACTCCGGGAGTCGACCCCCAGGGTAACCCCATCGACCCTCGAAAGATCCAGGAGCATTTCGAGGTAAATCCCCAAAACACAGAAGTTCTGTTATTTACTTGTGATTAAATGATTTGTTAGGGTTTTTAAGATTTAATCGATGTTAATGTTTTATTGTTAGCTGGCTCTGAATAGATATTGTTTTATTACATATAAAATCGAATGCCAAATTTTCTGTTAAAAAAATATAGCTTAGAATGAGAGAGGAAGTTTTGAATTTGCATTCATTGCGGGAAAGCAAACAGTTAATCAATGTAACAAGCCAAACAGAGTCTTAGATGTTTGATGTTCGTTTTGCAGGGTTTTTATGAGGATTTATTTGAGGAACTCAGCAAGTATGGTGAAATTGAGAGTCTAAATATATGCGACAACTTGGCTGACCATATGGTAAATGTCATCTCCGGCAATGCAACTTTGTCTTTATTTGATAATTATGATATGTTAAGTATGCTTCAATTTTATGGACAGGTTGGCAATGTGTATGTTCAGTTTAGAGAGGAAGAACATGCTGCAAATGCGCTTAGGAACCTCAGTGGAAGATTTTATGCTGGTTTGACATCTTCTCTTCTATATTTTGTATCAGTTTGTATGTATGTGTATTGTTCAGTTCTGGATCCGAGTAGCCACAGATGCTTGTGTAGCCGAGTTACATTATTCTTTTGTATTAGTTTCCATATATCGGTAATTTTGGTATTTTAACAGATTGTCTTTTTCCTTTACCCTTTTCTATTAGTTTCTATTTTTTCATACTTCCTAGTGTGTGCTTCCTTTGTTAAGTTGTCATTTTTTATTGGCTTCTATCTGTTTTTTTATTTTAGAAATGTATTGCAATAGATGGTTGTATCACTAAATTGTCTTATTCTTGCTGCAGGTCGTCCTATCATTGTTGACTTCTCACCTGTGACAGACTTCCGTGAAGCCACCTGTAGGCAGTATGATGAGAACACTTGCAATCGTGGTGGATATTGCAACTTTATGCACCTTAAAAGAATCGGCAGGTGGGGTATTTTGTCAAATCATCATTACCTGTATAGGTGTATTGTTTTGGTAAACACAAAGTAATTCTGTTAAATCTGCATCAGGGAGTTGAAGCGCCAATTATTTGGGAGATATAGAAGGAGGCGTAGTCATAGCCGAAGCCGAAGCCCTCACAGGCATCGTAGTAGCCACGAGGAGCGCCCCCATGGTGGACGTGGCCGCGGTAGACGGTATGATGATAGGGATCACTATCATGAAGGCCGTAGTAGAAGGCATAGAAGCACAAGTCCTAGCCATAGGAGAGGACGGAGCAGAAGCCCTGGGGGAAAGAGGAATCGTAGCCCAGTCCGTGAAGGTAGTGAGGAGAGACGTGCTAAAATTGAGCAATGGAACCGTGAAAGGGAACAACTAGAAAATCCAAACAATGTTGATAATGATGCTGCCAATAATAGCCATGAGAATGGTAACAATGGATATGAGCAGAACGATGATAAGTACTCTCGGCAGCAGCAGGAATAACCTCCACAGACGGCTGGCCATTGATCTGATTAAATCATTATGTGGTTTGTCTCCCAATCTTTTCTTTTATTTGTTTTCATATTTCCCTCAGTCAAAGAAGAAATATTTTACTAAGACCTAGCATTTAGTAAATATGGCTTACAGCCCATTTTCCACTGTGCAGGTGGTGTGCAGGTTCACAGTTCTTTGATATGGATTTGAAATTTGTCTTAACTTTTTCTTGTTAGGTTCATGCCTTTTACAACCACCCTCATGGTACTTGATTGTGTGCTTGACTGCATCACTGTTTTCAAAGTTTCAAATTTATGCCCTTCTCTTCGTTCAGCTTTCCAATTAATTTTCATTCTTTTCCTAACATTTTTTTCCCATTACACTTTCTTTCTTTGTTTACGAGTTTTACCATATTTCTTTCCTCTATTTAAGTTGGCAATGGCTGGCATCATTTGGGATGTGGATTAAAGCAAATTAACATGCTTTTACTTTGTTTTAGTCTCTCTCTCTCCAAGCTCTTTTTATGGTCTTGATCTCTCATATTTTTAATTTTGAAATATCTACTGTTCTTTTAGAAACCATTTAGTTCTATTCATTCCAGATTTTAGTATGGAATGGGGTGATATAATACCTTTCATCAGTCCTTGAATGCTATTACCTTCTGCTTTTCTATTTTTCGCTTAACCTTTAGCTTTAAGCAAATGCATGCATGAAAGCTTTGTGTGTGCAAAGTGTTCTGTTTGCATGTGGGTGCATATGAATTAACAGTCAGGGAAGATGTGACCACCGCACATCCAGGCTATTGAATGATCAAAGTTCATGGTTCTAAATTGGGTTTTGTTTCCTATAATCCCCCTTTACTTCAAACTCTTAAATTTACTTAATAGGAAAGTCTGTTATCTTATCAATGCATTGAGTTTTGCAGGTTCAGGTATTCCTGCTTCTCGGGACCGAGCCATTGTTTTAATTGCAGCTTATCATGGAATTTGTGTACAGGTTGTCATTTCTTGGTGCCAGAGAGACCGGCTTAAAAGGTGTCTCAGATTTAACTTACAGAAGAAACAAGAAAGCACCTACGGCCTCCTCTCAACTCTACTGCAAGTTGTGGATGATGTGATTGTACAAGCTAGGAGTGTTCTTGTCAAGGCTGTGCCTGACTTTCTATGTGTTATTTTGGTTCGGAAGTCGATGGTTTTTTACTTTTATTGTTTTGTTGGAGCGTCAGAATCTTTGAATGAGTCTGAAATTCGACTTAAAAGACTTTGAATGATCTCTTTGCCGTTGATTAGATACTTAATTTGTAGCCATTTGAGCTCTCACTATATCGCCGTCGATTATCCTTTCTTATTTCCTCGTTTTATCTCATGCGCCAAAAGCAAAGATGCTAGGTCAATAGTAACCTCCTAGTTAAAGCTTCATTCAAGCGATGGCCGATGGTCAAAGCCCCCAACTATGCAATTTATTATTATATACGGTAGGACGGGATTTTTAGGGGCCGCAAACAGAGTGTGGACAACGTACGGTAGATGGTTAATGGGGAATTTATGATATGGGATGGTTAGCAAATGTTACATACTGCAATAAATCAAATTTCTTCTTAAATTAGGTATCAAAAAAAAAATCTTCTTAAATGGTTAGCAAATGTTAACTATTGCAAAAAAAAAAGGGGCAAAATAAAAAATTGCAAATTTTGTTTTCTTAAATGTGCTGTAAATTTTGTACGTATTGCAAGAAATCAACTATCTTCTTAAATGGTTAGCAAATGTTAAAAATATTGCAAATAAATGGTTAGCCAAACGTTAAATATTATAAGAAAAATAACTGCAAAAAAAATACGAATAAAAAAGAAAGCAAATGTTAAGAATGTTGCAAAAAAAAAATAAAAGTGCAAATGAATGGTTAGCCGAATGTTAAATATTGCAAAAACGTAAGTGCAAATAAAAAGGAAAATCTTAAATGGTTAGCAAATGTTAAAAATATTGCAAAAAAAATAAAAGTGCATATAAATGGCTAGCCAAATGTTAAGTATTGCAAAAAAAAAAGTGAAAATAAAATATACAAATAAAAAGGGAAATCTTAAATGGTTAGCAAATGTTAAAATTATTGCCAAAAAAAAAAGTGCAATAAATGGTTGGCCAAATGTTAAATAGTTTAAAAAAATAAGTGCGAATAAAAATGACAACTAAAATGAAAAATTAAATGCTGGCTGTGAGGTTCGAACTCACGCGCACTTATGTGCAGCAGATCTTAAGTCTGCCCCCTTAACCTCTCGGGCAAACCAGCTGTATGGTAATGTACGCGCTCGAAATTATAAACCATATACACTAAGAAACTTCTTGAAAGACAAATCAGCAATTATCTATCTTAATCCGACGGCCGCTAAAGCTCTAATACAAAAAAGCTTTCCCTTCATTCCTCACCGTCCGATAATCGGATATTAAAATCTCGTCAAACGTCTGAGAGGGAGAAAGGTGAAGAGAAAAGAAGGGAAAGGAACAATGGCGGAGCACTTGGCGTCGATATTTGGCACGGAAAAAGACAGGGTGAACTGCCCCTTCTATTGCAAGATAGGCGCGTGTCGTCACGGAGACCGGTGCTCCCGTCTCCACACCAAGCCCAGCATCAGCCTCACTCTCCTTCTCTCCAACATGTACCAACGGCCGGACATGATCACCACCGGCGTCGACGCCCAGGGTAACCCTATCGACCCCCGCAAGATCCAGGAGCATTTTGAGGTCAATCCCCAAAACGCTTTAAAAATCTCAAAGTTCTGCTATTTATGATTAAGTGATGTGTTTATGATCTTAACATTTAATCGATTCTAATTATTCTTTTTTTAATTTGACTTCATCAGGATTTTTCTTATTGTTATTAAATAATTAGTTACTGTCAAGTAAAATCGAATGCCAAAATTTCTTTTAAATAATAATATAAGATAAATTATGAATTTGCTTTGGATAGCGAAAAGCAAACAGTTACCATTACAATTAACAACCAAACTTAGTTTTTCCATGTCTAATTTTTGCAGGAATTTTATGAGGATTTATTCGAGGAACTGAGCAAGTATGGTGAAATTGAGAGTTTGAATGTTTGTGACAACTTGGCTGACCATATGGTAATTGTTCTATCTGTGAATGTGGGTTTGCCAGTATTTTTTTTCACTATTCCATATGTTAAAGTATATCTATATCATCTCTGTGGACAGGTGGGCAATGTGTATGTTCAGTTTCGAGAGGAAGAACATGCTGCAAACGCTCTCAGGAATCTTAGTGGAAGATATTATTTGGGTTTGACATCCTCTATCCATTTCTATTAGCTTATTTGTATCTATTCTTCTCCTCTGCATCCAAATTGCGATAGATGCTTGTGTGGCTAAGTTCGTTATCCTTTTTTATTATTTACAATAGATGGTCGTGGATCTAGTTGCCCTGTGTTTTGCAACAGATGCTTGTATCTTTAAATTGACTTGCATTTTTTGTTGCAGGCCGTCCTATCATTGTTGATTTCTCACCTGTGACAGATTTCCGTGAAGCCACCTGTAGGCCGTATGAAGAGAACTCTTGCAATCGGGGTGGATATTGCAATTTTATGCACCTCAAAACAATCAGTAGGTGGGTTTTTTTTTAAGTCAGCATTACCTGTATATGTTAATTGCTTTAACAGTTCTAAATTTGTTCATTGTGTTAATTTTCATCAGGGATTTGAGGCGCCAGTTATTTGGGAAGTATAAAAGGAGGCGAAGTCATAACCGGAGCAGAAGCAGAAGCCCTCACAGGCATCATGGTAGCCATGAGGAACGCTCCCATGGTGGTCGTGGCTGCAGTAGACGGTATGATGATAGGGATCATTATCATGATAGTCGGGGTAGAAGGCGTAGAAGCACAAGTCCTGGCCATAGGAGCGGAAGGAGCCGAAGCCCTGGGGGAAAGAGGAATCGTAGCCCAGTCCGTGAAGGCAGTGAGGAGAGACGTGCTAAAATTGAGCAATGGAACCGTGAAAGGGAGCAACAAGAAAATGCTTACAAAGTCGAGAATGATACTTCCAATGATAACAATGAGAATGGTGGCAATCGATACGTGCAAAGTGATGATAAGTACTCTGGATAACGGCAGAAGCAGGAGTAGTCTTCATAGAGGCCAGTGATACTGATTATATTACTGTGTCTGGTTTGTATCTCAGATCTTTTCCTTTTTGTATGTTTGTATTTTTGTATTTTTGCTCCTAATTAGAAGAAGAAGAAAATGTATACTAAGACCAAGTATTCATTAAATATAGCTTACAGCCCAATTTCCACTGTGCAGGTGGTGTGCAGGTTCGCAATTCTTTGATATGGAATTTGAAAACTGTTTTACCTTTTGCTTTTTGTTACATGCCGTCTCCATTTCTCTTCACAGTGATTGCGTGCTTGACTGTATCTTTTTAAATGTTCTTAACTTGTGTCCTTTTTCGATACAGCCTTCCTACTAGTTACATTTTTCCCCTCAACTTTCCTTTCTATTTTTCTTCTTTGTTTAGAAGATTTTACCATATTTTGTCTCAATTTTTCTGCACCATCTAGTAACTAAGTTTGTTAATGCTTTTTGTTAAGAATATTTTATGATCTTAAAAGGGTAGTCAACATTGCTGAAATAAGCTATGGCTGTCTGCTAGCCAAATGGGGTTTTAAGCAAAACAACATTTCTTTTTCTTTTGCTTTCCCCATGAAGCTCTTGTAATGACCTCAATCTACTCTGTTCTTCCAACTTCGATTTGGAGATTTTACCGTTCCTTTAGAAACCTTTAGGTTTTATAACTTTTGTCCTGTTCCAGATTTTAGTAGGGATGGGAGGATATAATCCTGACCTTACGTCAAGTTTTTGGAAAGCTTACCTTCTGCCTTTGTTTATATGTTATCCTTTACCACTGGGCAATTCTTGTATGAGAGCTTGTTTGCGAGCTTGTTTGTGCATTAAATCTATGTGTTCATGAATGTACAGTCAGGTACCATTGACCACAGCACATCCTGGCTATTGTACGATGTTCATTGTTCTAAATTTGGTTTTGTCTCCTATACTCTCTCTCTAAATTTACTACTAGAGAAATCAGTAATCTTATCAACATTTTTGAGTTTTGCAGGTTCAGGTCTTCCTGCTTCTTGGGCCCAAGCCATTGTTTTAATTGCTGCTTACTGTGGAATTCGCGTACAGGTTGTTGGTGCGGTGGCAGAGAAACAGGTTAGCAGGATCTCTCACATTTTAACTTGCAGAGGGAACGAGGAAGTATTTGAAGCCTCTTCCCCTCTCTACTGCAAGTTAAGGGCCATCTGATTGTCTGTTATCAAACAAGCTAGGAGTAGTATAAGTGAGGCTGTGGTTTGCTGGACCTTTCTATTTGTTACTTTGTTCTTATTAGAATGACAGGTTTTGTACTTCTACTGGAACATGGATTCATGTTTGGTCTTATGACTTTGAAGGATCTTTTTGCCTTTAATTAAAGAAAATACTTGATTTTGTAGTAATTGCCTTCGTGTTTACTTTCTCTTGCTTTCCATGTTCTCTCAAAACCCAAATAGGTGAAAGCTACTATAATAGGCTTGTATTTTTAAGCTATTTTAGAGCGTAGATCTTACGAAGGGTATAGATCTTAGTACACTGTATCATGACTCATTAAGATCAATGGCGTTTATAATTTTAGAATCTGTAATTGTATGGTATCGTTCATGAATTTAAATGCATAATTTGGTGAACCGATCGTAACAAGAAAAATTTAAGGTTTTAATTCATCAATAAGTTGTTCGGACTGTAAAGTTATGTTTGGTATAAGAAAATATTTTATTTTTTCGTTTTCTAAAAAATACAAAAAAATTATCATATAAGATATATTTTGTAAGAGGAAATACATACATGTTTTAGAAAATAAAAATGAAAAAGGATCTAAAATTAAAAAAAATTTATTCTTAATTTTAGGTCTATTTTTATTTTTATTTTTTAAAATATGCATATATCTATATAACTACACATATCATATATGATGATTTTTTTTATATTTTTTAAAAAATGAAAACAAAAAATGTTTTTATGTCCCAAATATAATCTAAGTAACTAGATGTTGCCTTTTAAGTGAGCTATGAGCCTATGAGAACATATTCCACCATTTTACGTTTAGTTTGTCAAAAACAGAAAGCAAGTCGGTCAGTTCATGGGAAAAGCAGCTTATCCGTGGTTCAAGGTTAGCTTAGGGTCATTGAATGTTGAAACCGGACCTACTTTATAAAGGTCAACAATATTTCAATATTTTGAAGGACTATGAGATGCCTTCCAATAGGTCAAAAAAAAATTCATACACCATACTTATAAAAACATTAACAATGTTTAGTGGCAATTGAGAGATGAATACACTTGTAGCTTGGGAAGCATAATAAAAATAACCTTTCATTAAAATGCAAACAGACAAGAATAGAATAGAACACATAGATTATAGATAAACGGCCTCACAACCTAATCCTTTCTAAGGATAATACTCAAAATGATAGCTTCGGGGACTCTAAAGTAAAGGATCCGCAAAAGTCTTGTTACCCATAAAACCCCTCATTTACTAAGAGCATGATCTACCAAAACCACATGAAAATACATCTCTCCCCCAAAATTAAACATGCTTGGAACATAAGAGCATGTTAGGTAACACCACTCATTTGCCACCATGCTTGGCCTTTTTGTGAGATTCTAGACCACCTTCGGAGCCAAATGACCTGTTCATGGCAATATGCAAAGAATTAGTAAAGAAATCAGCTCAATTATAATTGCAAGTGGTGCTAAAAGTTGTGGAGTAAGTACTTGCTACAAGATCCACAAGAAAATTGACCACCAGACTTTGGACTCTTTGCAGAAGCTTTGCCAGCCTGCTTTGCTGGGTGAGGTGTTGCTGTGTGACCACCCTTCTTACCATCTTCAATTGCAAGGAAGTATGATTAGTAGATTAAAAAGAAATAAATGGACCAATCCTGATTAAATGTTATCACTTAAGAAAGTGTAGAGATAAGATAACCATTAACAATTACAGTAAAGAAAGACGCAGAAGAGGTATATATAGTACTGCACAGTTTCTTGGGAACCGAGAGAAGCTACCTGTCTTAGGTGTACCTGCAGATTTTGCCTTTTTTGCAGAAACAGGGGTTGCAGCTTCTGCAGGTCTCTTCTTGTTCGATTCAACCTTGAAAATAAAGACATCCAATGTCATTAAAGGAAACATGACAGATTCAACAAATACATAAACCACTTACAATCTACCCAACATACCTTCTTCGGTGTCTCCTCATCCTCATCGCCTGAAGTGCCATCCATAGACATCTGCTCAGGAAACAGTGCATATCAATAATTCAAGTCAACCAATTACTACTAGTTAAACTAGACGTGAAAATAGAGGCATTATGAAAAATGATCAAACTAGCCACTGCAATTGAATACATCTCATTCTGGTCATTTGCACAAGGAATATAAAGCATTTTATATATTCACTATTTCATTGAAAAAAAAAATCTAACTAGAAGCAATTTAATATGTTAAGAGAAAATAGCAATAAACAGCTCAAAGACTAACGACACCAAATTTCAGAACAAAATCTCACCAAAAAAAAAATCAGAACAAAAGACCATTCACATTAAATAGAATAAGAAAAAACCATTATCATAAGCATATATGAATTAAAAATCTTCTCCTAGTAATGAGAGAGAAACCTCATCAGAGTCATCTTCATCCTCGGAATCATCGTCCTCATCAGAGCCACTATCATCCTCAGAATCGCTCTCATCTTCATCCTCGTCCTCAGTTTTCTTGTTATTGCTTGGTTCTTCTATCTTCACTGCTTGTTTCCCAGAATCAGGTTTCCCAGCATTGGCCTTAGTGGTTTTTGCATCTGTCTTAGCTTTTCCTGTAGTGGGCGAAAGTTTGTCAAATTGGAACCAGAATTACTATATTCTTCATCCACTAAACAAATTCTCGTACACAAAGAAAACATACCATTTTCTGCAGCAGCCACAGGAAGCTCCTCCTCCTGACTCTCTTCATCGCTAGACATATCTACATACAGGAACAATATGAATGAGATATACTAGCTCAAAACAAGAAAATCACAAATGAGCAAAATGTTATCTAGGACTCACCAAATTCGTCATCAGTGGTAAGACAAAACAGCATTAAAGTCAAGGACGCACAAGATGGTGAAAGCACACTTCACATTCATGATAAACAAAAGGCCAGTCATCACAATAAATTAAATTAACTCCTACTAATAAAAGGATATCCTTCTTCCGGAACAAAAGTCCTGTAACCAAGGAAATACACACTCCCATTTTTCCAGTTGTGAGAGAGCTCAAACTCTTGGTCAAACACTAAATCCAAAGATAATTGAGGGCAACTATGGTGGGAAAGGGTTCCAAGAACAAGTTTCTGCCCATTGACATTCACATACAGGGGAACAGATTCTGCTTTGTTCTTAGCCTCGCCAAGTGATGCCTAAAACACAAGCAGCATTGCAGATTATCTTAGACAAAAAGGAAAACGAAAAGAGAAAACCATCGATAATAATAACAACAACAACAATATCAACTTCAACAAGCAAATCACTTCTAACCTGGGAAAGATGGATGACATAATTGGCACCAGGGTCTGATTTAATAGACTTTCCAGCCTTAACTTCAATTCCTATAGTAACACAAGAGAATTAAATATAAGTAGCCAAAGCAAACGCTATGTCATGTATTTGGATATACAATAAGAAGTGTATAATCACAGGCAGTGTCTTTAAGCAACATTTCTCAAAACACAATCACACAAAAGACCCATTTCATTCTCCCTCTGTATATATACAGAGGAATCCTTTCCAACAAAAAGGTTCATTCAATAACTACAATAAGAAGTGAACCCAAAATCTTTACCTTCCACGTGTGAAAGCATACTAACAAAAGTAGACTAATATGGCACAAAAAATGCTAAAGAAATGTTTTAAAAAATTTAAACCATTTGCACTATGAGTAGTACACCCGAAAGCTAACTATCAAGGCAAAGAAACAAAAGCATTAAAAAGCATTTAAAAGAGTGAAGTTAAAACGCAAGGGTTGCTCAATAAGATAACAAAAATAAGATATTTATTACGTGTCGAGACCCGAGAACCTACATTCACAGTCACAAGTACATAAAGCCAACATCATCTCAACACAAGAGAGAAATAACCCAAAAAGAAAGAAAAAGATCAAAGCTTCCAAAACCCAATCGTCTTATAATAAGAACAGGAAGAAAACAGCAAAAATGCAGAAAAACGGAAGCAAAAGCTAAGCATCAAAAGTAAAAGAAAGAGGCTTTACCCCAGAACTCCATGGACGATGATGATGATGATGATGATATTGAGGGAGAGGTGAAGAAGAGAAAAGGAGAGGCTAGGGTTTTGGGAGGAGTAGTTTAGGGTTTTAGTATTAGTAAATGGAAGCGCGAGAGAGAGTAAACGTTTTAAAGAGGTCGAAAAGAAGTGGGCATTGAAATATTTTATAAGCAAACTTGCCGCCAGCGGCAGGTTGTGTTTCTTCCAATTTTAGGGTTTTTCGTTTCCTGGAAAACTGTTACAAAGGGATAGTTGGATTGGAGGCCTTGGTTTTGGGACTGCGGCCCAAACTTATTCAGCTTTAAGAATATAATCTGGCCCAATTCTATCTATAAACTATTAGTCCATTAGAAATATGGGCTTGATTTGGACCAAATCCATTGTTCATGATTCCTAATACTAAAAGCCCATTTATCCAAAATGGGCCCGTTAGAGAACTATCTATGGACACCTACAAAATAGGTCCAATTTTATGAATGAGAAGTCCTCATTGATGGATGAATGGAAGGAGCTTGATGACTTTTTAAGTAAAATTTAGGCTTTCAATATTATAAATGGAGAAAAATAGGTCTAGGAGAATTTTCTATTATTTAAGGTTTGACATTACTTGAATTTAAATTGATGGAGATTTGATATAACTTTTGAATACCGGTAAGTCTATAACAAAAAAATATAGAATATTTACCATAAAGTGGGCTTTTGCAAATACCTACACATTCATGGATTATGTTGAAGAAAAGAAAAAGAAAGTCTAAAAAAATGATGTCTCGCAATTCACAAATCCAAGGGGAATACCTTTAATTTTCCTCCATAAATTATGTCACACTGCCTGTCATATTCACTATAATTGCAGTTCCATTGTAATAAACAATAAATAAAGATGCCAATTGATTTCACAACAGAGAAATATTATAACAAAACTTTAGGATTTTGCAATTGGGGGATGTTAGATTTGATGCAAAATATTTATGGTGGGTTCCCACTGGCGGTAATGCATCTGAACAAGGATATGCACATTTTTGCCTACCATAAGAATTTTCCAAGCACAATTCAAAAGATATCTTACATCAATATTTTTGCATCAATGTCCTGTTTCTTTACACGTTTTTGCTGTGAGTATGCATTAGCCTTCCTTGCCTTAATTTGCAATAAAGAGAACCAACCATCTGTTCCTCACGTCACGAAACCATAATGTCAATGTGAATTTTCATTTCATTTGCATTTTGCTGCAACTATTTTTGTTTTGTTCTTTGTTAATTGTATTCTTTCATGCGCCCCACCGGCCGCCCCACTACAAAAATTGTCAAGGAAAAAAGAGCGTAAAGGATTCCTAAAAGAAGACAATGAGCTTTGCTTTTTTTTTTTTTTGGGGGTGGAGGGGGGGGGGAGAGGGGTGGGTGTGTAAGCCAATGAGCTTTGCTTTGGTTATACGTGTTTTTCATGGTAAAGTGCTTATAGCCTATAGTTTCAGTCGGCAAGTCACTCCCAAATTAAGAAGATCGGCCTTATTTTGGGGCTGGAAAAAAAAACCAAAAAAACAAAACCCAACACATGTTTTTAAATTTTAAACATTACATTAGCACCAATATGTACAATTATTTTCGTCATGCTTTGCTTTTCCTTCTTTCGCCCCGCCATGTCCCTCAAAAACCCACATAAAAACTTTTAAGATATTTACAAAAATATTGCTTATGAAACTTCGTGCATTGAATCATTTTGTGAACTTTTTTTCGTTCTTTTATGCGATTTTAACATGATTCTTTCTTCTTCTTTTTTTACTATTTTTAATTAATGTAATAATTTTATAATTTTTGAATCGTTAACAATATTTTGTGTGATTTTAGAAACTTAATCATGATTTTGTCACAAATCCGCAAACATTAGTAGTTCGTTAGTAATTTGTACTACATAAGTTAAACTAAAGGTTGAATGCTGATTTCAGCATTAATTAAGCAAAAGATTGATGCCTTGCCTACCCATTTTGAGCGATTCTCCTCCGTGTGTTTGGGAAGGTGAGTGGTCAAATTATACACATCGGAAAGACAGAGGAATCAAGAATGCCCGGAGGAAAAATATATAAAAAAAGAAAGAAAAAAGACAGTAGCTATCACAAAATGACTGTTTATCTAGGTATTGAGCAATCACCTGGTTAACATCAACCTTCTATCATACTGATGTGAGTGATTTACCTGAAGAGAGAAAAAATATTAGATAGGTCGAATGTAGCACATCATTTATAGACTCGATCAATTAAATTATGACAACTCAAGAATTTTGTTACATTTACTAAAATTCTACCATAATTTGATAATTATAATCTGAATTTAAGGGCTTACCCTTTAAATTCTCTTTCTTTGTAACTTGATGCTAAACTTTTATTAAATTAGTACTTTAATTTTAAAAAACTTTATGAATTGACATAAATTTGTTAATTGAATCTATGAATAATATGATACATCTTACGTATCTAACAATTTCTCCTCAAAAGAAAAGAAAATCCACCACAAGCTGCGGCTAGTTTACCCTTCTGCCGCCAATTATTACGTGTACTTTATACTTTCCTTTTAAGTAATACTATATATTAAGCAAAACTGTAGATAAATAGATCTATTTTACCTATGACTATGCTTGGGAGACCAGTAAATTCTCCAGTCCGTTGGAATTTTCTTTATGCATTGGGGGGTTAGTGGTGGGGAATTTTTTTCCTTAAAAGAATTTTTTATTAATTAGTACCTTTTTTGTCATTTTATATTTTTATCTCATTGTCACTATTTGTTTTGTCAAATACTTATATTTTCATTAGTGATTTTAATCTCATCTGTATAATAATTAATTTCATTATTTCAATCGCATCGAAATTAATCTCACTATTCTCTCAAACATAGCCTATTTAAAAAATAAAGCAAAATGTATAGTATTTGTTAAGTTGAAAACTGAAAAAAGAAAAAAAAAAAACAAAGGGATGAAGATGAGCAGAATTGCATCCGACAAGTGATAACAAGCAGTTAAATGTTGATGAAAGGGATGAAGGGTGTGGGACTTGGTTCTGGCGCGCACATTAATTTAACAGGCAACAAGACAACTATTGTAGCTCCTTGTGTAATGAATTTGCAATAATTATAGCATCATCCTTGCAAGTTGCCACTACAGTCTGAAATACCACTGAATTCTGGTCCATTTTTGCAACAAAACGAAAATCGTCAGTACTAGTACTTACCAGTATTAATATATCAGGTTTCTCATTGCTCTGGTAATTTTCCCAACATGGTCCAGATTCAAATTTTTCTAGGGAAACAAACTAGAAAATTTTTAATAAGAACCAAAGTGCCACCTCATTTTCCCCCCGTCTTCCCTTCCCTACGAAGAAAAGAATTTCATACTAGAAGTAAAAAAGAAGTAAAGAAGAAACCTGAAATTTGTTCAGTGATATGGTGGGGGCGCCAAGCCAATTCCTGCCCTCCCTCAACCCTCATCTACAAAGGAATATCAAAAGCGCAAGTTGATCAATATGTGAGTCCCAGACAATCACTGCTTTAGCCTTTGTCTCCTCTGTCTTCCTTCTTCTTCTTCAAGTGGTCTCCATGTTCCATAAAAAGCATAGTACTAGTACTGGAATTCAATACTGGCCAAGTCTCTGGTTGGTTCACATTTCAAGGGGCCATCTGCCATTAAGTTTGTACATTCAGGTTCAGATTTTTTAATTTACAAACTAGACTAGATGTCCTTCAATATATTAAACCTTATCATTGTTGCACAACTTTGTAAATCGTAATTCTTGGAAACTTGGAAATCAAGTTGAAGAACAAGTTTCCATAGTGTTGATACCATTATCAAGCTTAAATTCATCGAATTAACATCAACATTTCGCTTAATAATTGACACACGGTTCCACTCCTAAGGTGAACGTTATAATCCTCACTTCTTTTATACTATAAGAAGAAAAAGGGAAAAAATCTATCAACTCAAATTTTAGTTCCTTTTTTTTCCTGCTACTTGATTTTAAGTGTGAAAAAATGACTTGCCTAAAGGAAATAATCCCAAAGGTATTAGAATGACAGCCAATTTTTATTGATAGATACATAGATATTTACTGATTTTCAATATATTTTGGTACAAATTATTATCCAAAGAAAAGAATCATTCTTTTCTAAGATGTACTAGTAATAATGGCTACTTCATTCAACAAATTAAGAAAAGTACCATGTTTCATTTAATAGATATATTCCAACTTCATTCAATCACAAATGAAATAAAAAACAACTGTACATATTTCCATATAACTACTGATTAAACAAGAGAGATTATTATTAAACACTCTCTGTTGTTCACAAAATTTTAATTATAATCTAAACCAACAACTATTTTAAATTTATTCCAATCCTATTTTTACAAAATACAACACCAAAATTAAAAGGCAAAAGAATTGCTTTTTTTTTTTTTTTTCTGTTGTTTAAAACATGAAATCCATGAATTTGAGCCAGGGTATGACGCTCTTTGTAACCTTTTCCGCTTGTGTTGAGCACGATGTCGTTTTGCTCTCACCGTCCTTCAACACCGCCTTTTTCGTGCACAGGAAGAAATTTCTCGATCCCAAAGCCATCAGCTTCTCTTCCCTTTCCAAACCTGCGCTCCACCATGCAAAATATCTTAGTAATCAATCATATCCGTACACGTGTCCATATAAAAGATATGGTGCAGTGATTGAACGGCTAATTATTACTATTATTATTATTTTTGCGATGGTTTTGCTGATCTTACTTTCTAAGCTGAATTGAGAATAATGAAGGTCGAAAAGCGAGGCGTCCGTCGACGGCAGGACCGGCCGGCGACCTTCCTTCGCGTATTGGCGAACGGATGCGTTTATTAAGTCCCCGACTGTGTTTTCCGGTGACATGAGCACCTGTACAGCGCCGAGACTCCCTTGAATAGTGACGTTCAATAGCAACTTCGTTAACTTTGGCCTCGGATCCGGTGTGATGGAAATAGTCCTCTCTGAAAGCAGGTCGGGCAGCGTCTTTGGCCGCCTCAACTCCACCGGTGCCATCGCCGGAATTCTCCCGTGAAACGACGACGCCTTCTCAGACAACCTTCCCCTCCGGTTCTTCTCCGGTTCCTTACGGTTGTTTTTGGAATTCGGCATTGAATTGAAATTATCTACTGTAATATTATACAATACTGGCAAAAGAGGGGAAAAAAGGGAAAACGGAAAAAAATTTGTCTACTCTGTTTCTTTGTTTGGAGGTTTGGCTAGTGAGACAACGATTACCTCAAGCGCCGGTAACGGAAAAACCTAACGCGAGGGAAGCCGAGAGCGGGAGCGGAGCGACGGCTCTCGGGTTTCCGGTCACTGGTAGCTAACATAACCAGAATGGTCTAACCGTAAATAAACGGAAACCCAAGAACGAGTAGGAAAACCCATAAAAAGCGGATAGAAACCCAAGCTCTCCCCCTCCTCACACCCCATTTTATATGGAAGGAAGGCAACGAGGAAGACTGAGAAACCGCTACGGTATTTCTCAGATTACCGGTTAAATCCGGTTGATGGGACAGATAGTATTTTCCGCTTTCCCGCGTGGTAAATCTAATGGTGACCGGCAATTGCCCGCGGGTGGTACAATTCACAATTGTGTGGCATTGGTTAAGCACGGAGGATTAATTGGTTATCAACTTAGCGGCCTTGTGCTAAACTGCGCTCTGGTGTAGTGTTCTCTCGGTGAGGGCAGCAGACACGTGGATGGATTTTATGGCATGGTGGCTCCGAGACTCGCGTGAGTTTTTGGCGTGGAATGGTAAGCTGAATAGCGTTCCCCTTGCTTCAAGGCGGCTGTTGTTTATTCGTTTGGATTGGAACTTACTGGGCACGTGCTTTGCACGTGGGAGACGTTGGCAATATTTAATCAGGCTTGAGTGGGTCTTGCGTGGAAGTATCGGTGGTTGAAGCTTTTACTCGGGAAATACTAATAGTGTGAGCTTGTTAGTCTTAGCTAAACGAGAAAAGGTCGGGTCCGGTGAAATTCTGACACGTGGGAATGGAGTGTCGGGAAAATGAAACTTATGATGCGGTTGGACCCGTGGACCAATGGAGATTTCTAGCACAAGATTTTTATTGTTTTTTTATTAGAGAGTGTTGATTTCACGTTTTCAATTATCGTTTTGTCTTATAGTAAAATTACTGTTGGTAAAAAAAATAAATTTCATATTCATAGTTCTGGTTTAAAGTTTGAGCTATTTTCCATATATACTCTGTAATAAAAATGAGAAGAGTTTTCTTATTTACTTATCATATTTTCATTAATATAATTATTATCTAGGGTTTTTTTTATATAATCATAAGTACCTATCTTCGTTTTAACGATTTACTATTAAAATTATTTGAACTATGTCGAACCTTAAATGAGATAAAATTCTTTAAAATCTAATTTTTCATTCACAAAACTTGAATCCGAAATTTTAATTAAGAAGTATTGAACAATTTTCACTCAATTCAACAACTATTGGTTATCCAAGAAATCGATTTAATCATGGAAGACATTCAGCTTGAATATTAAGTTACAAAACATGGTAGTTTAATTTAGAGGTGGATAAACATATGTTTTTCAAATAAAAATTATTTGAGTTTTGATTTTTTTAGTCTACAATAATTAATAGAAATTTCATTGCAATTAATATTGTACTAAATTCACACATGGATGAGACTTGAATTGAATCTCATAAGAAGTATATATTAGCCACTTGAACTAATACTGGAATGTAAGTTTCAATTTTTTCATTCTTGAAAAACAACTCTTACTATTAATTTGTCACACGCTAACGCTACGGGTATATATAAAATTTGGTTTAAGAATAATCTGTTGATAGAGAAACAAAAAATACCAATATGATGTTCACTTATAATTCCACAAATAATAATTAGAAATTTTAAAAAAGTAATAAACTTATATATAGGAGAAAAATAAAAGGAAATTAAAAAGTAAAAAAAAATGTCAGCATAATTTTTAAAACATTGAATTAGAAAAAATTAAAATCTTACATTTAATTATTTTCAATATTAAAAAAAGAAATTTTTTGAAAAAAATTACGAATTAATCAAAAAACAAAATGAACAATTTTTATTTGAGAGGACAAAAAAAGTATTTTCACACCACATTAACTCCATTCCCATAAAATTACTATATAATCCGATAAGTAAATCACCATATGTTCAAATTAGAGAAGTAGAAAGAAAATTTAAACAGTGATATAAATAATATATAGATATAGATATCCTTTTTATAAAGTCACTAATTACCAGGAGTTTTCCTAGTTTAAAATTTTACTATATCATAAGCCAGGCAAATGCAAATGTAACCAATT
The DNA here is from genome assembly GCA_030664755.1 of Microcos paniculata. NCBI lineage: Eukaryota > Viridiplantae > Streptophyta > Magnoliopsida > Malvales > Malvaceae > Microcos > Microcos paniculata. The sequence continues at coordinate 40,712,039 of CP131459.1, read as the reverse complement.
ATGGGGGACAATTAAGGGGTAAATCATGGTGGTGAAAATTGAAAATAATTCCACATTAATATTGATTACTTTTTTTAGGAATAATATTAATTACAAATTCAAGACAAAAGTTGGGAACAAATATCTCATGTATTATAGTACTATATGCTTATAATAATTAATTAAAAAAATAAAAGATTTCGTAATGCATCCAATCATCCCACTATATTTTTAATTAATTCATTATTACAAATGATTTTTCCTTGGAACACCCACTTTATTGAGATAATATAATAATCATATAAATAGTATTTTAATTTCGAATTGACCACTAATTTATTGAAGCGGTATAAGGATAATATGGTGACCACTGTCCACTTGTATTATATTTCTATATAAATTCAAATTAACATGTACTGATGTGGAAGAATAGGTGGATTCCAAACATATATTTGTGTCTATTTGTGAAGATGGGACAAGTAACCACCGGCTCCCCTCGCCTATATCTAAAATTGGAAGAATCACTTAATTTGTCGTTTTATTTTGTCAATAAAGAAGCTAAAAATTAACCTAATAATGTTTATAAACATATATACAAAAGAAGTCCTAGCTAGCCTAATAGTATAAGTATTTAATAATCTCAATTATTGAATTTCAATATTATAAAGAGAAGTCTTAAATTACTTCAACAACAACTTATAAGTTTTATTTTTTTTTAACTTTAATTTTCCTTAGAATTTACATGTTTGCCTTTTTTGTAATTTTCCATCAACCTAGCAAGCACCGCGTGCTTGGGCGGTGGCGGGTGGGATTGTGGACAAATACACTTAATTAAGCTTCTAGAGAGATTTTCCTCACCGATTATACATATACTTACGACTTAATTAATTTGAATTTGGGTGCTAATTAGTATCAATATAATTTTTTTTTTAACAAACGTGACTAATTGTTGTTATTATGTACCATTATTAGATAACCCTTTTTTTTTTTTGAGGATTTATGGTTCGCTAGTCAAATTCTGCAGATTCTCTTTACTTAATATATATGTTTATAGACAAATGGGTTGAATGGCGTATCTTTCATTCCCAACTGGGTCTTAAAGTGATCCATTAATCAGATTAAAGAAAAGGGTGTTGAAGTCCTTAACTAAAACACTTACTCTTCTGAGATCATCAATGATGAGCAAATTATAAGCTTAGTATCATCCAGTGAAGGTGCTGAGGGGATCACATTCAAAGCTTTTAGTTTGAATCCGAAGTGGGTCCTAAAGAACCCAGGCGACTTCCCCACCAGAGGAGGGCTTGACTGGTGCAGGTTGGTCTCCTCGCACGGTTATATTCCCAACTCATGAACAAAAACTCCTAGCCTATGATAGGAGGGAAAAAAATAGTAGAGAAAGAAAATAAGTAAGAAAATAAAAGAAATTTGTATTTTCTTCTTCATGTTTTGTAATAAAGAAAAAAATAAAAAGAAAAGAAAAAAATTAATTATTTCATTTGTTTGATATAACTAAGAAATAGGAAAGAAAGTAAATTTATTTTAATTAATATAACAATTTTATCATTATTTACATTTTAATTAAAAATTTACTTTCAATATTTTTTATTTGTAATGATATATTTTGTAATTAGAAACAAATTTTAAGGGTGTAATAATCATTTTTATGTGTCAGACTAAACAATCACTTTCTTTCTCTCCTATTTTTATCTAATTTGAGCGAAAATAATTTTATAAAAAAATTGACCCTCCCATTTCCTACTTATTTATTTCCTTAGGTATATTTTTATCCTATTAAATAAAAAAAAATTATATTTACTTATTCACTTTCTTTCCGCACACTTTTTTTTCTCTTTATTTCCTTGATACTAAATACATTGCTAGTGAATAGTGATGAAAAGAAAAGGTCAAAAGGGAATGACTCCGTCGCAGGCTCCTCTCCTTGCCCCTTTCCTTCCTATCGACATGCGATCTTGGACTCACTTTTTGTTTGATTCTCATGTCTTTGTTGTTATCTCTTCCGTTTGTCGTTACTTACGCTAACCATTTTCACTTACCATTCCTCATCTATTCCTTCGTAACAGTCTCTCTTTAGATCATACAATTTTTTTGATCTTTAACGCTCGATTGTGATGTCAATCTCATTTATTCTATCATAACCGTTTTCTCCATCATAAAATTGCTATTAATTTGATGTATATAATTATAATTCATTTTCTTCGAGGACATTAAACTTTTGCCATAATGGTTACACACTTACACTCGTGACCAAGTGGGAAAGGACAATTATATGGGAAGGTTTGGCCAATTGGAGAGGAGATCAACCCCACATCATCACCATGGACCACCCTCCATTATTTGAATGAATCGATGTTTCTATCCAGATTCTAGGTCTATCAGCTTTAGAGAGATAAATTAATTATCCTATCCGGCCAGGATCTTGGGTTTGCTTGCGGAACATTCAACATCCATTTTTTATTCATCAAGAATTATTAGTCTTCACCCTTGATTCTCTTGAACCCTGCCGTGTTTTGATAGATTCACTACTTTCAAATTAAAAAAGTTTAAGCAAATTATTTAACATGTTACGTGTTGGATTACATACTATTCTGCCCATTTTGCTAGAAAAATTTATGTTTGATTTGGCAGCGTAATTAAGCTTTAAAATATGTTTGGGGGGAAGCAACCGTTTTCTATTTTCTATCTGCTTCGCAAGAAAATAAGTATATATGACAGAGTTGAATTTGGAAGTAAACATGCCTGCGTGATTGACTATTGACTTGGAGCTAGAAATAGCATACTTAGAAGTTATTACAAGTATTAAAAAAAAAAAAAGAAGAAGGAAATGAGAGAACAAATTGGCTTCAAAGATGAAAGAAGAGTAAGAAAGGTTACACTTTTGTCATCCTAAGAATATGTATCATGTGCCTGTTTGAAGCATCCATATCAGCGAGACTGCTAAATAGTGCCGTCAAACCCAAGAGACGAGGCCCTTTTCTTTTTTTGTGGTGGGGTGGGGCCGGGGTTAAACCACTGGTATTGAATAATCATATTGGGTTCTAAATAATCTAAAATCAAGTTGTATCGGATCTCAAGAGGATAAATTCTCTTAAATTTATTTTTTTTATTCATAGGATTTAAACCCAAAATCTTAATTAAAGAGTATTGAATTCTTTCCAACCGAATTGATGTTGTTGAGATGACGAGACTTTTAGGTAATAGTTAGGCATGACGAATTTAAAGTTAGGTGTACCATGTAGTGGAATGATTTATTTAAGATAAGAAAATTTCGCCCATATATACAAAAAGAAGAAAATAGACAACAAATACAGACCCCAAGAGAATAAAATTATGTTTAGGGCCAATCATCGCTGCAATTGATAATTTTATCACGAGTAATGATATGGGTAGAGAAAAGAATTGCTTATTTCATCCAATCAACAAGATTTTGAAATTAACAAGAATTAGCTCATCTTGTATTTGTATATTTTCTCATATTTTACAAAGTAATTAATGATAGTTTCAATTGCTATGAAGTCTCTATCTAATAAAGTTGTTTGTCCTTTTTAGTGAAATATGCTTATCAGAAATTGTTGAATCAAATCTCATTTTCCTCTCTTAAGTAATACTTGCCATGTGTATGAATGATATGTATTAGGAATAATTTTCATATAAATTTTTGATTTAATCAAGGGTATTCCAAACTTATTTTTTCAAGATTAATCCTTTTTGACCAAAGATGGTGAAATTTCATATGAAACTTGACTCAAAACTTTTTTCATCTCGAGTTCATGTTACAACCTAGCATCATGAGAAATGATAATTAATCATATGTAGCAACTTCAAGCAATATTTTTTTTTCTTTAGGTTTTTCTTCTTCCAATTTCAGTTGTTAATTAGGAAGCTCCTTTTAATTTCTATACAGAAATTAATTTTAAGTTCAAATTACTCCTAAAATATATATTCCATTGAACCTCTTATTGAAGATTTTTTGGCATATTTATCTTTGATTTTTCTTAAAAGAAATAAAAACATCACTTTCTACGTCTCAAATCGCAAAAGAAGAATCAAAAGGATGCATAATGGAAAGGAGCACTAAGCTAAGTAACTAGAGATGAGCTCAAATAGCTTGAATAGTATCCCGTAGCTGAATTTTGAATCGATTTATTTATTTCATTGATACTGACGTAAACTTCTAAAACTAAAGCTTTTCAAAATTGGCATGATGATGAATAAAACAATTTAACCACAACGTCATCAAAATATCTTAATTAATGCTCTTATACGAGGCAATTTCCTAGACATAGGTAAACGTTGTTATCCCATCAATCCTTCCTGCTGATTGTCTTTAGAATATAAGAAAACAATGACAGTTTTGTATTGTTTTAGTAATTAAAGTGATAAATTAAACAAGATAAGAAAGTTGGAGGTGCGTGATGGGACTTTACTGTGATAAGGCTGCATGCTTTTCGTCTTGGGAATTATATTGCTTAAGTCATTATCTGTCCGCTTAATTACCCAATTATCTTTATCAATCTCTATTTATAAAAGTAAATTGAAGTTGTTATAAATAAATAAATATATATATATATATATATATAGACACACACTCTTAAATCTTACGTATTTGAAGAAAAAACCCATAATTAGACCAAGGATTATTGACTAACAAGCCAAAATAGTATGAATGCAATGTATGTGAAGCATTCATATTTATTTTGTCGTGTTTTTAATATGATTAGACTTGAGCTTTAAATCAAATCCAAATCATAGATACTAATAACCAAAGTCCGATTAAGTGGTTTTGGTGGGTATTTTTCATAATTAATTTTATCAAAATTCATGAAGCCATTAATAACCAGTACTACAAGCTTTCCTTTCCTTTCGTTTTAAGGTAAGGTGATAACAAGAATCAAAGGCTTGAGTAGATGATTATGATATAAATAATTTCAAGTCATGATGTTTTATTCTTAATTATTCTTTTTTTTAGATGAAATGCTAGTATTTATATCATCCAAAGCAGCAGAAGCTGTTATTGCTGTACAAAGGTTTGTACAAGTCAAACTTTACAAGCATCTACCATAAACTATTCAAAATATCTATAACTAGTGTAAACCAATATAGAAAATGTTGGTGCAAAATCCCCATTTTTGACAGAGCTGAACATTGACCGAGTTCTTTGCCACATTCCTCAAAGTATGTATTCTTCCACGCAGCACAGTTGCTATTTCCAAAAGTATTTGTGATGTTGTGTTCTCAAATTTTTCAAAATGCCTATTGTTCTTTTCACACCAAAAGCATTCCATGCTATTCTACATATGGTAGTTAATAGTGACTTGTCTTTCAGCTTTGTCAATCCCCAATTAAACTCAGTACTCCAATCTTGAGGTAATCTGCTTAATCCACATAGCTATAAAACTCTTCTCCATACTTCATTTGTGTAAGGACAAGTGAAAAATAGATGGTCTCGTGTTTCCAATTACTGTTTGCATAGGAGGCAGTGAATGTCATTTATTTGTAATCCCCACTTTTGTAACCTATCCTTGGTAGGTAGGCGATTTAGGATGGCAAGCCAAGCCATTATAGTGTGCTTTGGAATATACCCAGGGTACCATATCAACTTGTGCCATCTTACTTTCTGCTACTTAGTTCTAAGTAATTGCTAAGTTTCATGCACTTTAAAGTTTCTTGACAGTTGTTGGAAAATGAAAAATGCCACCTGCCTAAGTTGAAACAATTTTCGCGAAGACCAGCTAATGGATCTAGTAATAGCATATTCCCAAAAAGAACAAGTCTTAAGTCTTAAGTATTAATTCTTAATTCTTAATTATTCTTACACCAAGAAAGGGAGGGAAATGGGCAAATTAATGTTCAAGTGTCGTACACAGTTTGAACTTTTCTAAGCAAGGAAATCTATCTAGCTGATAACTTGATGGGGGGAGAGATTGAAAAAGAATGATTTCCATTATTTTTGGTCGAATTGCCGAAAGTGGCTAGGGACCGATGGACTTTGGATTTAGTGATGGCAGCAGGCTGAAAAACCAAGTTAAGCTCAATCAATATTTTGCTCCCAAAGCATTGCAGAGCTGAGCTGTGAGAGAGTGAGGCTGCTTGAATGAGTGGTCCAGGGCTCCATGCCCTGTTGGGCTGTGTTATGATTGATTGAAACATGCCAATATTTTGGCGTTTGCAAGAATGAGTAATCAACTTCCTTGTCATAGTCAGCCTTGCAGGCTATAGCCAACATGCAATGTGTTTCAATGCCCTGTCTCTTCTCTCTCTCTCTCTGTTTTATTTGTTCCAAATACATTGCATTGCAAATTTGACCAAATAAGAAATCATGGACTCTCGTTAAAAATTTACCGTTTGGTGTGGACCTGGAAATTTGACCATTATCCAACTACCAAAAACTCCACATCGAATCAAGCAGAAGAGATAAGTTAGGCTTTGCGGATATATATATATATATATATATATATATATATATTATCTGATAGACTTCTAATATATCCTAATCTCTTGCCTACTAACTAATGTCATAATATTTTACAATATATATACATAAATTGGTTGGTTATAATAGTTTATTTTCAGCAGTTGAATCGTAAGTTAACTAAAGAAATTGACATAATTTAGTTGGTAAAATGAGTTGAAATCTTCTCTGTGATTTTCCGAATTACCACGGTTTCCCTTCTTTCCTGTCATTTTGTTTGCCACCCCATTCAAAAAAAAAGAAGGTTTTTGGAAAATCACAAGCATTTGGAACCATAATAATGTTAAGTGGATGATTCCTCAGAAAAGAACATTGTCATTATGTGGTTTGGTGAGCTGAATTCTTCGTGTTGTAGATTGCAAAAAAAAAAAAAACTTGAAATAACTCCTGACTTTGACACCTGGGAGTAAGGGCAGGCGGCTGCCCATGAAAGACGAGTGACCACCAACCTTAAATCTTTATGTGGCCACGCATTCTTACAGATGGCTCTGCGTCTGATGGCCGATCCCAAGCTGCATTTTTTGACATCAAAGTTAAAAGGAGCCAGCATCAATTGGGGTAGGGTGCAAGTATTCCCCAGAACCTTTTTCAAACTAAAATCTTATTAGGTCATTACTTTTGTTAGGCAGATGGGTATTTTTTTAAATCACTTAAAACGCTACTCTTTTCTTCCTTCTTCTTTCTTCTTTCAAGTCTGGAAGGTAAGTTTTGCTCTTTATTTTCAATTTTCTTGACTTTTTTTTTTTTTGCTTTTTATTTTCAATTTTCTTGACTTTTTTTCCTTTGGTTAACTCCGTAAAATAAGTATTCAGCCATTTTCGTCTCCTTTTATCCTTTTGATTTGGAGATGTGAAAGTTTGTGTAACACGAAAACCAGTTGGGTCGGGGTGACAATCAAGTTCGGCAACGTTTCATTACGGCATGTACAGAGAAATATAATCCACATGTCATCCGTATGTCAGTTTGGTTTCGGAGACATACATATCCACATGGCTGTTGTGTGATTTCATTTCTCACATGATCATGAACCAAAATGTCGGGTATCTTACAGTAAAAATCTTTGCAATGACTTCGTAAGATTTTCATAAGCTTCACCCTTAGTTTATTTAAGATTCATCTTTGTTGTTTCCCTAACAAATCACAAACAAAAGAACTTGATGTCATTCGATTCGATTCTATTAAACCTTAACGAAACTTCATCCATCATCCCCGGCCTGTATCCTTGCAGAAGTCTGAACCAAAAACAGACCATATATACGAAGCATTTAACTCTAGATCATCTTTTATTCATACAGAAAATGGAAAATGTATGGAAACTCAGAATTCTTTTTAAATTTTGAATTCTGATGTTTAACGGTTTTTTTTTTTGGGCTCTTATAAAAGGAAAGCTACGTGCATAACTGAAATGAAAATTGCCCAAAAAGCAATCAAATTGCAGACTAAACAAAACTGACCCTCTTATGTTCAACTGTTCAAGTTCCTACAATGAGGCTCAATGCCTGTTAGTATCCGTGTAAGATTCCAAAGCATACAATGGAATATGCAAAGATAAAATGCTGTCTGTATATTCCTCCGGGGCAGCATGCAGCCCACAGCAGCGAAGCTGTCTATGTCTTTTTAGGCTGCTCCTGGTGTTTGCACTAGCTGAAGGGCATGACAAAATCTTACATAAGGAGTGAAAATGAGACATTTGTCCACTAGGGCGTTTTTGTGGTTGAACCTTTCGATGATCATGTAAAAATGCCCTCAAGCTTCCTTTATGGCAAAGCAGTGGACGGAAACTGACTGAGTCAATTGTTCTTTTCGGGAGGTCATCCGCACTTGAAGGAGGATTCAATTTTAGTGGTAATCTACCTCGCTTCAATGATAAAATTGATTGCCGCAATACATAAGGAACCTGCAAAGCAATGGAGGAAACAATTTAAGTTCACAACATAAAAGTGAGCCAATCTCATAAAATACATATTCAATTAGCATAAAAGATCCTGAAGATAAATAGATTGGACAATGATGCCAGATTTGGTCACAATCTTCTGAATTTCGTATTATTTTGGCCCTTGTAAATTTGAAACTCTAGTCAACACAATTTCCACATAAAGACTAATTCTGACATCTAACATCATAGAACAGATGATTAGCCGCTGCAGATAGATTGTTCTCAAGCAATAACATAGTTTGCACAATGATCAGAAAGAAGTAAAAATTCATGGAATAAGAACTCACTGCTGAAACAAGGCTACAAGAAGCAAATGACAATGAAGATGAAGAGAATGGGGACTCTCTAGGCTTCTTTCCTTTTGGATCCTTCATTGTTGGGCCTTGATCTGCAGCAACAGATCCAAAACTGGAAGGTGTATTGTCATCCTCCTCTTCCTCGTCATCTTCCTCTTCCTCTTCCTCCTCGACTACATCTTCATCAACATCCTCTTTGGTAATACCTTTTTCCTCTTGATCAGCCACAACAGAAGTATCTTCTTCCTGCAAACCCATTTCCACTTTCTTCTCTTCCTCTTTCTCTTTCATCCTCAGCTCCTCATCCATGTCCTCAATGGCCTCTTCCAAACACAGTTCAGCTTCTATACATTCAAGCTCCTTTTCAATAAGCTTCATTTTCATTTCCCCAGCTTTCTTCTTTTCTTCAGTCCACTTCTCTAGTTTATCAAATCCTGGCTTCAGCACATTTTCTATTGCCATTATTAAGCGCTTCCATATGTTATCCCTTTTTACAATCACTTCTCGTCCATAGAATTCATCATATTCTAAGGGTAGCAACTGAGCCTTCTCAGGGTCCACATCCTCACCTTCTTTCAGAGGTGGCTGCCAAAATAATCGGACCCCATGTTCCTCATCATCAATGTAATTGATTAATCTTCCAGTTGGGGTGTGCAAAATGAGGGGATCTTCAGTATATATAAGCTTGGATGGATCTTCAGGGTCTGGCTCTGGTTCTTTGTTGATAAGAATAAATTCGGGAGTATGATCTGAACAAGATTTTATAGAGCTTACATTTCAACAAACACAGAAAAACGATCCTAGCTGTAACTTTCAAAGGCTAACAACTAACAGCAGGGGACAAGGAGGAATACCTTTTGACCACCAATATTCAAGCTCAGCAGGCATTGGTAACCTCAGGGGAGCTTTATAGAAGGAGTTTAACCACAATTCTCTTTCCTGGTCAACTTCATGCACATATGTCTTCCAATAATCAGGAACCTACCAAACAAAAATACTTATTCCTCTCCCATTCATGATCTGAAGAACAATCCACCATGCAAAAGAAAACTCTGACTTACTTCATAGAACTGATTGATGAAACCTGGTGCCATCCACACATCATCCTCCTCATAGAAATAAGGGTGTTGAGGATCACCATATGGACCCCTCTCTTCCCTTACCACTGTACAAGCAAATCAATACCAAAGTCACGATTAAAGGGTTCATTGTCAGTAATAAGAGTAAAAGGCAGAGAGTAATTCATAGCTGAATTTCAAGTATCAACTTAATCTTTCTGAGTGTTTACAAGAAAGCCATGCAATCAAACTCAAGAGAATAGCCAAGTCAGGCATTCTAAAGTACCATATGTCCACTATCAGCAGTATTCTAGCAGGCAAATGATATAGGTATATAACTTGATCCCACGTCTAGAATCTTGCAAGTTGCATGTCAAACAATATCTCATGCTTATACAAAATGTAATTGTTAAAAGATTCAATGGTACATACTTCCATCTGGCTTATTAACAAACATCCGAGCCTTAGCAGCAGCGACCTCTGCTATACCAGAATGCATCTGAAAAATTACAATGTCAGAGAAATACCAAATTATAGAATTTTGTGTAAATTACAAAGAAGTACCGAACAGTTTTAAGGCAAAACAAATATGTTCCTGGAGGTTCAAAATTTGACATAGGCACCCTATGGTTTGCTCTGTTAGTATATCTGTCTCTGTGTCTCTTTTTCCTTTTTACACCATTGGTAATAAAGTAAGGACAAAAAAGAAAAGAAAAAGAAAAAGAAAAAGAAAAAGAAAATTAGAAAAAAAAGAGACGTGGCAAAATAAGAGAATACAAAATTAATGGTGTCAGGTATAACACAACGAAAATAAAACACATTGAGGCTAAGTGTCAAACTTTAAACCTCAAAGGTCATACTGGTTTTGCCCAAACCACAAGGTTCATTCCTGTAATTTATCCTAGTCTTTTTTGCCCTGTGGTAGTTTGAACTATATGTTAAGAATGAAAAGTTACGGAATACCGCTGAAATTTCATCATCACAACCATCTTCATCCTGCAATAGCTCTCCAAAATAGAATCTACCCTGCACACATGTAAATTGTGTATCAATATAAGCAGTTACAAATCTTCTAAGGGAATGCTTAAGTAGCTGAGAAAAGTGGTTCATACAGTAAGGGAGGTATTATTTTAAAAGAATTCTTTCTCCTTTTACTCCCCACAACACCAGACAACCCCCATCTCCTCCCCCCCCCCCCCCCCCCCCCAACCCCCACCCCCAACAACCACAACCAAACAAATAAAAGGAATCTACATTATCAGCCACTAACCAAATTGGTTGATGACTCTTTTCTGTTCACTTAAGACCATCATATCTAAACATCTTTCTGTTGAAACATATTGTAGAAATTATCTATTTTCATATTTGTAGACTACTAGCATTAGTTAGCAGAGAACTGAGGCACATAAAGTAGTGGCCTTAGATCTGAGGAGCAGCATGTATTAATCTTATCAATAAACCAACCATAATGGAAGAATGGATTCCATTACATAAGTTGAGCCTTGAAGAAAATAGTTTATATTTACAGTACGTACATAGATAGTGCGTTCATTGACTTCATATACACCACACCCATGCATTCTGCCATGCTTCCACTGCCCAGCATAGCGGTATCGACCCTTCTCCCTGAAAAAGAAACATTTGTCTCCATAAGACAGCAAATTGAGATATATGCCTTCCAAAGGGTCAACAAAGTTTTACAAAAGAGTAAAGTACATGCCCAAAATGTCAAAAAAGGCCATGCATTCTACTACTCAAATGCTCAAATTATAATTATCCACCCCAAAAATGATGCCCAATCTATACCTTTAAAAATTGAGATAAAGAAAAGCAACCAACATGTGTAACATAAAAACAAGTGCAGCTTCATAAACAAGGATGACAATAATAATGAAATATAAGGAAACAAATAGTGGAAACATACGGTTTTCTCCCAAAATGTTTGATCCACTCATCACTTTCGTAAAATGGAATTTCATACTGTCCTCCAGCCAGACGAATACTATCTTCAACATCCATCTCTAACCATTCTCTATCTTCTGGGGTCATGAAATCTCTTTTTATTATTTTTCCTTCAGCTCGCATTTTTGCTTCAAGCCTAGAAAAATCGGAAATTTCCAACTCCATCACGTCATAACATAAGAGTGTCATAAATAAAAACAAACAATTACATACTTGGAACCTGGAACTGGTTCTATATCAGGTATATCAACTTCAACGACCCCATGACCTTCCATGTTGTTTTGCAGCCATTCACCTTCATACCTATGAAAGGAAAAATCTTGTCAGATTTCTTTTTTCTTGTAACAGCATTTTAAAAGCATGTAGAATAGTACATCAAGCACCTTGTAAGCACATAAAAATACAAATCTATAGACCCTAAAGAGGAAGGCGAGAATGAAGTCTTCAAACAACATACGCACGGGCAACAAATATAAGGCATACATTTCAATTTCTATCATTAAAGGCCAGCCTTATCTGGATTTTGAAGGAGCTTGAAAGAAAATATATGCAGAGAAAGGTGTACAACCTTATGAAACAGAGATAAAAGAACAAAAGAAATTACTGAATTAATACTGACAAACAAACCTGACCAGGCCCTGTTCTGCAACATAAACACCTTTGCCATGAGCCAAGTCATCCCAAACAGTTCCTTCATACCTTGAACACAGTGCAGAATTGAAGACAATGAGCAATCAAACAAGTCAAAAGGAGAGGTGAATCTAGAAATTTGATCTTGCTATTCATAACCATTAAATTTTTTTAACTCTTCAAGAATATGTCCTATACTTGTTTCTATACCTAAAGGCTTTTGTTTTCTTGCTTTTAGCATTCTCAAGAACCAATGTAACTTCCACAAGCCAAAGTAAGAAGCAAAAACATAACAAAGTCAAAGCCTATAACAAAATGTGGCCATCCAATTGACATCAGTGTCAGGAGAAAGAAAGGATAACTAGAGAAGAAGAAAAACAAGAAACTTTCGTTTACATACGAGCTTCCATCAGGGAAAATGTAGCTGACCCAAGTGAGGAACTCCTCAATCCTATCCAACTCTTCAATAACCGCTTTGGGGTTCGAAATATCATAGTGATTATCCGGTATAGCCGGGTAAGGCTTCCGATAGGGGACATAAAATGGGGCAATCCCCGGGTCCCGACCTGCCTTAATCTCATCCCTCACAATTTCCCAATCTTCCTCATCAGCCCAAACCGGGTCCCATCCGGGTTTGGTCATTTCGAGCGGAGCATCCACCCAATACTCCTTCAAATCCTCTTCCCGCCAATTCTCGGGATCTTCAGGAAAGTCCCATAAGTCTTCGTAGTAAACGTAGTCTTGGTCTTCCTCTTCCTGGATTCTCTTAATTCTTTTGCTCTCCAGCACCCGAGTGTACCTTCGAATGTTGGCCTCGGGAGTGTTATCCGTCTCGGGCGGGGCTTCTCCGGGTCGGGTGTAAGTAAGGGTCTCAGAATCAGATTCTTCTATGTAGTCGTCTGAGGAAGAGGAGGAATAGTCTGAGTCTGAGTCGGAGTCTGGGTATTGCTGTGATGACTCATTGAGCTGCGGTTGTTCCTCTTCATCTTCTGGGTCTTGTTGTGACTCATTGAGTTGCTGCTCTTCGTTGGACATTGTCAGAGGGGAAAGAAGGGGAAAACGAAGAAGATAAGGTGGAACGATAGCTACAAAGCACAAATGAGAGCAGAGGGTGAGAGACGAGAGTGGTTTATCACTTCTAAAGGGTTTTGGGTAATTCGGCCTTTTTCTTGTCTTTAACTGACTTTTTTAATAATACTTAAATTAAATAAAAAAACCAAAAAAAAAAACTCATAAAGCCCAATTACACCGACTGACGACAGCCCAAAAGCCTTTAAGCCCAGAAGTAAATACACAGCAGAAATACTGTTAAATTCAAACTCTTACGTTAACCTAATAACTGATAACTTGACTTCTCTTTCTCAAGTTCGACTACTTCTGAAAAGTAGTCTTTAACTATATTTTAACTGTCCCCGAGAAAACCAAACTCTTTGAATTACTCTTTTTATCAATAGAAAAACCAAATTCTTTCCTGATTACTTTAGTTTCTGATTTTTTTCCATAGAAAAAGTTTTCTTCCATGAAAGAGTGATGGCAGAGTATAAGTTTTACGAGCGTAGAACACAAACGGCTACCATAGCAGAAGGGGTGGAAGAACAATGCTTAGTTGATTTAGAATTGAAGTTGAGCTTATATTCTCGGTCCCCGGTGCCAGACCCGAATGGAAATTTGAATGTAAGTGAAAACCAGGAACGTGTTTCATTCTTGGAGTCCGCGGGTTCTACAGACACAAACATGGTTGCAGACAGGAGATTGTCTAGTTGTCAATTCTTGATAGATTTGAATGAACCGGCTTGTAATCTGGAAGATAGCGAAGCTTCAAAAGAGCAAGCAATGCTGACTCATGAGGTTGAATCCACGTATCTAGTTTCTGATGGAGTGATTGAAGGTTTGGATATCTCGCTCTCTGAGGAGCCGAAAAAAGGTTTCAAGGAATTCCTATGTGTGGCTGATACGCCTAAACCATCTCAGGTAATCTCACAAAGTGCTGCAACCGAGAGTTTCAGCTTGGTGAAGGAGCCCGATAGTGACAAATTAAGCTCAAACCTCAACTTCGTCCAGGGTAAATAATGCAAATTTTATGCTTTTGCATATGTATTTACGTTCTATCACTATTATTTTAGCATCTCTATTTTCTTATTATTACTATTAGGATTCATAGAATTCATGTTCTAACATAGTTAACTTCGGGTTCAGATGATGGACTAAGACGAGAGAATGTAGTTTGTGAGCAGCAAATTCATGTTAGTAATGGCATAGATTCCAGGAAACCACCACAGAAACTGAAAAGGAAGAAGCACAGACCCAAAGTTGTGGTTGATGGCAAACCACTCACACCAAAACCTGCAACTCCGAAGCAGGCAAGGGAAAAGAAACCGAGACCGAACCCGAAACTTGCAACTCCAAAGCGAGCTAGGGTAAAGAAAACAAAGCTGCTTGCAACTCCAAAGCCAGCCAGGGTAGAGAAACAAAGGCTATCGGCGGAGGTGGAGATTGAAAATCGTTGTCAACCTGTCCAGATCAATGAAACCCAAGTACCTGTTGCTAGGGCTTTGGATTTTCAACCTAGAGGAAAGTCAAAAAGGTCAAAAAGAAGGAGATTGACTTTGTTTAATTTGTTAAATTTAAGGGCTAGATATGAGACAGAAAAAGACAAGAAAGACAATAGCGAAAGATTATTCACTGTTAATTGGGGTCGTCGAAGTGGAAGAAGAAGGAGAAGGCCATACAAGGTACGAAGAATTCACTTTCCCTTGATTTAACTCCAAATTTTTTTATATTAATTAATTGTGAGAAGGTAAAATAAAAAATAAAAAATTCCTCTGATCTATGTTTTCTAGTTTTCCATGGCTAATCGATTCCCTTTCCACCAGTCTGCTTCATCTATATCTGCTTCACCTATGTAATAAGTTATAGTAGCAAGAAGCAGAAATGAAGTTATAGTAGCAGCATGCATTTATTAACTTAATGGAAACTTCCGTCTATCTCAAATGAAAAAACGCAAAGCAAGACAGATATGTTGTTCTAATTTTATTGTATCAATGATATGCTACAGGTCGGTGAAAAGTTAGGTGATACCTCAGAGGCAGTAGAGGTCGGTGATAAGTCAGGTGATAAATCAGAGGCAATAGAGGTCGGTGATAAGTCAGAGACAATAGAGATGGAAATAGACAAGTTAAAGCCAACTGACACTGACACTGAAGTATCTAATCTAATGGAGAGGAAAGATATGGAAGTCTTGAGGACAGAAACCCAGACTTTGAAGACAGAGACAGAAACTCCAACTTTGAGAACAGAAATAACGGAAACCCTTACTGCTTTGGAAAATAGTAAGGAGGAGGGAAGCACTTCCGATGTCAAAGCAAAAGGTAATATAACATGAATAATATTTTTATGTTAATGTTAAATGGACGTTAAAACAAGCAAAAGGTAATATAACATGAATAATAGAAGACAGGTAAATATATATTTGATGCATTGATGCAGGTAGAAAGAGAGCAGGTAGAAAGAGAGTAAAGGAGATCGATATTGCTTTGCCAACCAGTAATGAAGGCGCTATAGTTCCTCATGAAGGACCATTTGATCCCAAAAAGAGAAAAATGCCTTCCGATGTAAAACCAAAAGGTATTTCCAATAGGCACAAGACAATATATAACATTAAAACAATTTTGTTTCAAGTTTTTCTATCAAGTTTCTCATGTTCAAACAGTTAAATACAGTTTCTCATGTACGTAGTTGATCCATTGATATAGGTAGAAAGAGAATAAAGAGAGTCGGAGAAAAGCAGATGGATATTGCTTTGCCAACCAGTACTGAAGGTGCCATAGTTCCCTATGAAGGACCCTTTGTCAAACCAAAAGGTATTTCCGATAGGCACAAGACAATATAACATTAATTAATACAATATTGTTTCAAGTTTCTGTACTTTAAATGATAATTAAACAGTTAAATACATATACTATTATATATGCATTGATGCAGGTAGAAAGAGAGTAAAGAGAATTGGAGGAGAAAATGAAGGCGCCATAATTCCTTATGGAAGATCCAAAAGGAAAATGCCAAAAGTTAATCTAGATTCTGAGACTCTGAGAGTTTGGAACTTCTTGATGAACGCTAGTGATGAGCAAGCAAGAGAAGAAAATCAGGAATGGTGGGAAAAAGAAAGACAAGTTTTCGCTGGACGAGTATCATCATTTAATGCACGCATGTTTCAAATACAAGGTACATATATATAGAATCCTTTGCTGAATAATATCTATCAAATCTTTTATTTTTATTTATTTATTCATCAAATAGAATAGTAAACCCCATAATTATTCCAATAAGGATTTTATTACTAATTAATAAAATTAAATAGCATACAATCTTCTTATTATATTCTAATACTTATTATACCAAATTATATAATAAGAAGTAATATATATGTATAGTTTCTTTATTGAAAAGAAAAGCAAGGAAATTATTCGCCGTAAAAGTTCTCACATCTTGGGATGGGTGATAAGCTAATTAAGAACTTGGATGTTTCATACTTGAAAAAGAATTACTGATATTCCAATATCTTTTGTGTACTGCTTATATGTTTTTATTGACAAGCAAAATTAGTTGGGGTGAGAGAGTAATGTTATTGTTAGTATATGCTATTAACATCCAAATCTGTTCACAGGGGATAGAGGCTTCAGGAGATGGAAAGGTTCTGTTTTGGATTCAGTAGTAGGAGTTTTTTTAACCCAGAACGTAGCGGACCATCTTTCAAGGTATACAACAAGTTTCTTAGCTTTATTTTTAATTTGTTTCTCCTAGTAGAAAACTATGAGATAGTGAGTGAGAACTATATTACTTAATTAATTCAATGCCTTTTTGTTTTTCCAGCAATGCCTTTATGTCACTCGTTTCAATGTTCCCTCCAAAGCCAACTTGTCAGGATACAGCATGCGATGAAGTCTTGGAGATAAAATGTAGTCAAGAGTCCGTTGGAAGTAGCATGACAGAATATGATGAAGAAGGTAACACTTATTTTGTCAATGAACCTGAACCAGAAAGGAATAAGGAACCGGGGAAAGTGATACCAGTTAGTACACTTCTATTTCCTATTGAAGAAACAGTTAGTACACTTCCATTCCCTGTTGAAGAAGTAGTACTGGAAAGTGATGGGAACACTAAGTTGCAGAATGAGGATACAACTACCATTAGCCCTCTTGAAGAAGTAGTGCAAAGTGATGAGATATCCAAGCCGCAACATGATGATGCAACTACTTTTAGCCCTGTTGAAGAAGTAGTGCAAGGTGAACCGCAGCAAGGTGAGCCGCAGCTTGAGGATGTAACTATCAGTACCAAGAAAGGAAGAAGTAGAAGGAAATCACCTAAAGCAAAGAAGAGGGAAGATAAATTTGACTGGGATAGTTTAAGAATGAAGTATTCAACTGGGCTAAGAAGCAGCGACCACATGGATACTGTCGATTGGGAGGCAGTCAGGCTTGCAGATATTGATAAATTACAAGATATCATAAAAGAACGCGGACAACAGACCATCATTGGAGGAAGAATCCAAGTAAGAAACTACGAATCACTAAAATAAAACAGTATTTTATTTAATTAGCATGGTTTATCCGAAACAAAGTGTATCTCGGATGGAAAATTAATACAAATCTTCCCACTTTATTCATTTTTGCAGAACTTCCTTAACCGAGTGGTTGATCTACATAAAAGCCTCGACCTCGAATGGCTACGAAACACCCCACCGGATTTAGCAAAGTAAGTAAGCCCACGAAATGGTTGAACTTACAAGATCAATTTTCTTATACTTAATATAATTATTCTACACCTATAGGAAGTACCTGTTGGCAGTAGACGGGCTGGGGTTGAAGAGTGTGGAATGCGTACGGCTTTTGTGTCTAAACAATGTTGCCTTCCCTGTAAGATTTAATCTAATAATAGAATAATGATTACTTCTTTCGTAATGAGATTTATCTGTGCACTAAAAATGTTTTACCATCTCCTTAATAAGGTTGACACAAATGTTGGTCGAATAGCAGTACGTCTAGGATGGGTTCCTCTGCAACCACTTCCCGAAGAACTTCAGATACATCTCCTCGAACAGTGAGCATCTTGCATCAGAGGAGCAAAATCAGTAATTTCAGTGAGAGCAAAAAGATAAATGATGATTAATGATATTTTTGGCGCAGGTACCCTATGATGGATTCCATTCAAAAATACCTTTGGCCGCGACTGTGCACTTTGGACCAAAAAACACTGTAATTTCTAAGCTTCCTAAACTTCACCTACTTTCTTCACCATTTGGCTAGCTATTTAATATTTTATCATCTATCTGTGTGTAATTTTTTTTTAAAACTTTTGACAGCGTAAGAAAATATTGAATCACATTTTTCTTTCCACCAAAAAAAAATATATCACATTTTTCTTCAATTATCATTCTTTCTCAATGTTCACGTATTATCATCTCCTTTCGGTTCTCCATTTTGACACCCTTTAGTCCTTTATTGATTTTCCTAGAATTCACTAACATAATTTACAAAAGAAAAATGTATTAATTAAATTATCTTAAAAGCGAGTGCTGGCTTAGATAATAGAATATTTGCCAATATGATTGAATATAGAACTAACTAATAGTTTCACTTGTTGCTTGATACAGGTATGAGCTACATTATCAGATGATAACCTTTGGAAAGGTATTTTCATCAAATAATTTTCCAATATTATGTTATTAAAGACTAGCCCCTTTTTTTTCACATTTTATTTTTTAATCGAAGATGCTAGTTAAATGGTTAATTTCCTCGCACTTCAAAATTTGTCAGGTTTTTTGCACAAAGAGAAATCCAAATTGTAACTCTTGTCCAATGAGGACAGAGTGTAGACACTTCGCGAGTGCATTTGCTAGGTTCGTATTAATGTGGATAATGAGATTTATATCATTTGATAATTTTTTCTCTTACAAATCAAAACTGTTGGATGTAGTTCAAAACTTGCCTTGCCAGGGCCGTCTAATAACATGGAAGCGAATCTAGAAGGCCAAATTGAAACATTCAATGCCCCACCATCCTCGGTGTCTTCCTCGAGAGCTAAAGTAATATGTGAGCCTATTATTGAAGAACCAATTGAATTAGCGTCACCAAAACTTGAAGCTCCACAATCAGTGGAGGAAGATCATGAGATTGAATATGATTCTGATGGAATTCCGTTCATCAAATTAAATCTTGAAAATTTCAAGACAAGTTTACTCAACCTCGTAAACAATGACAATGATGAGAATTCAAAAGCATTGGTTGCTTTGAATCCCTATGTAGCTTCACTTCCTCGTCCAAAATTAAAGGATGTTGGTCGGTTAAGGACTGAGCATCAAGTGTAAGTACTCTTTCATGCCAACTTATTCCGTATGGTTTAACATGAATTAAAAGTCTTTTATTATTTTGAACATAAAAAAATAATATACGTACTAACTATTTACTTTTCTCATGCAGTTTTGAACTTCCACGAAACCACATTCTTCTAGAAGGGGTAAGTCAACTCAATCGTTAAATTGTACTAAGCCATGTGGATTTAAAGTCTAATTATCTCCATGTGTTACAGCTAGAACAAACAGAATCAGACGAGGAAATTCAATACCATCTTGCTATTTGGAGACCGGGTATGATGCAAATCAAACAATATATATTATGAATGAGCAGTTTTATCTTAATACTTATTGTATTGTAATTAAGATCTATATAACCTTTCCCCTTTTCAAGTATATTTTTTATCGAAATATTGCATCGGTGCAATATATATGGTACGCAGGTGAAACTGTAAACTCATTGGAGCCACCAAAGGAAAGTTGTAATTCTACAGAGTCACTTTGTAATAATCAAACTTGTTTTTCATGCAATAACATACGAGAACAAAATGCTAACGAAGTCCGGGGCACTTTATTGGTGAGTGAAGAGAATTTTGTTTTATCATTTACACACGCCTATCTCCCCAAAAGGGGGAAAGACTTGTTTATTCTTGTATGCTTACTATAATAGTTGTAATTGATGAACAGATACCTTGTAGAGTAGCAATGAGATGTGGCTTTCCGTTGAATGGAACATACTTTCAAGTGAATGAGGTAAAAATCATTTACATAATATCGTATGGATTAAACACATATCATTCGCCGTGATGATCAATAAACTTCGAGATTGAAAACTTGTTATATAACATCTGATAACCTATGTAGGTGTTTGTTGACCATTACACAAGTTACACACCCCTGCGCATTCAAAGGAATTTGATATGGAACCTCCGAACTAGAACTGCATATTTTGGGTCCTCGATATCGGCAATTCTTAAAGGTAAATTGGAAAATTATCATAATTTATAGTTAATATGTAATCTTCAAACAATTTGCTTACATTATTCATTGTTTGAAACAGGTGTATCAACGGAAATTATTCAAAAATGCTTTTGGAAAGGTATGAAAGAAATTCCTAATTGCCACCTAAGAGTTTTTTAGCTGTTACAATCAAATGAAATTAATTTACTTATAAATTTATTAACTTAATGAATCATATATATGCCACATCTTTCTCTTTAATCAGAATAGATTCATGCTGGTACACAATTTGTATCGAAACCTGTACTCAACTAGAGATATTCTGTTTTTTTCAGGTATTGTTTGTGTGAGAGGATTTGATCGAGCAACCAGGGCTCCTAAACCACTTGGGAGGAGATTCCATTGCTTAATAAGTAAGATGGATAAAGTAAAAGAAAAAGGAAAAAAGAACGATGATGCCCAACAATAGTGCAATGGCAGAACCATGGCAATGTCCCTTTGAACATGTAAACAAAAATTTGAATTTTACAGAGCATGTTTTCAATTAGGTATGCTTTTTTTAAAAAAAACTATAATGTTACTTTGCGATACAAGTAAAAACATATAGGAGGCATATTATATATATATATATATATATATATTGATTCTTTTTATTTCTTTTACTATCCAACCGTATGTGATAGATTGAACCAGTTTGACAAGTCCTCGATTAACACATTTTGGAGTCAAAGTCAACCATCGTGTTTTGTTTTTGAATTAAAGAATATTCATCCAAACATAATTATCAATATCTTACAATATAATTCGATAAATAATTTAATCGATACGAATCTATATAACATATATGTTTTATTACTTATTTATCGATATATAAATAATTTAATATGTATCTTATTATGCACATAATATGCACGAGATACGCACGATATCAAATAATTGAATATATTTAAATGTTTGAATAGTATTTTCAATTTTATATCAAATAATCTTGATTTTATTAATAACTATAAAATCTTTAATTTTATATTCATTCATATGTATATATATATATATATATATTTAATTTTTAATATATATAATCATATCTTACAATATGATATTTGATACTTAAAAATAGAATTTTAATATACGATACATGTATCAATTTAACAACTATGCTTTCAAATACTGTTGAAATGGTCCAAATTAAATTTAAATTGTTGAATTCTAAACCGTGTTTTTGGTCAAATCCTAAAATATTGAATTGAGTTTGACCCCAAGTTACTTTTTTTTGTTTTTGTTTTTAAGAGCATATTTAGCTCCTTTTAATTACAAACGCTCTCGATATTGCATCAAATCGTTTACTTGATTTTTTTAGGTGCCCATGTTTTTTCTTTTTCAATCACATAATTTGTTTTTTTTTATAAGCAAGATTATTCATTCATCCAAAATAAACAGTAAAACTGCTACAATACAAACTAAATACTGCTATATAAGCAGCAGATCAAAACTTTACAAAGAATCAAAGGAAAACCTACTCTCCTGCAACAGTTCAATCACATAATTTGAACTATACAGTTTACTATAAAAAAAAATCTTATTATATCAACTTACAACTTTAAGAACAATCGTATTTGTTTAAAAATATATGTGGTTGTGTCATGTGTGTGGACGGTTCATTCAAATATGAATCATTTATCATACTATTATATGACAATCGTGGTAAAAATAAAATCTTAGTATATCAACTTACAACTTTAAGAACAATCGTATTTGTTTAATAATATATACGTGGCTGTGTCATGTGTGGACGGTTCATTCAAATATGAATCATTTATTATACTATTTTATGACAGTTGTAGGGAAAATGATGTATACTCTCAACTAATTAATTTTCGCCTATAATAGTGGGTACGAGAGATTTTGATAAATTTAATTTTTCTAGATTTAAGTCTAAATGTTGTGCTATTGTGATCGTCTATATATAATCAAATTACATCTGCATTCGAAAATTTTCCTTTTGACTTAATATCTTTTTTCATATGTTTATAGGAAATCTTCAATTGGAAACCTCCTATGTTTCGAGGGAAAATTATTTATTTATCAAATGTAAATTTGCACATATTGAAAACTAATGCCTCACTTTTTCTTTTCGTTTCCATGCAAAACTTGAACAAATATAATACTCATTTGATTTATTTGTGGAAATACAATAATATTTCAACGTCAAGTTTTGAAGTTAAAATCTCTCACATGAAGAAAGTAACCAAATATATCTAAAAACAAAAAATAACAAAACCAACCAAACCGACCAACACTACATGGATTACGATTTCATTACCTTAACGCTGTCGTTTCCTAGGATTAGCATTCCGCGCCAACCGCTGAAGCACCGAATCCTTGTACCGGCACGGCAAAACCCTTAGTCTCCCGCGTTTCGTTCTACGCACCTGCGAAACCTCCCCATCGAAACGTCCGTACAAATACGCACCTCGGTTCTCTCTCCCTTTCTTCACCGATTCCTTATCGTTGACCTCCTGAGTTCCCAATCCACTACTGAGTCCATCGCGTTCCAACTCTTCAGTTGCGGAACTCAGTTCTTCCCCCGTTTCAGTAAGCAACGCTAAAGCACCTTCCTCCTCCTCTTTCTTCTCCCGAGGGCAAAACGGCTCGGTTTCCCTTTTGTGATCATCTTCAAAGTAGGTTTCTGAAACTAGATTTCCTTTTTTCTCTTGACTTGATGAGTCGTCTTGGTCCTGGGAATTAGTTTCGGTTTCCGGTGAAGAAGTCAGCTCCAAGTTTAAGTCAATAAGGAAACCCCGGCGACCAAAAGACTGAGCCGTATCCTGGGAACTGGATGAGGAGGAAAAACCAATTGGTTGGAGGAGGTTTTGATGATGAAAAGATGGTTTGGCTGTTGAAATCTGTCTGTGAGGAGGAGCAGAGCAGATGATGCTAAGGATTTTTTGCGAGCACATTTGAGCTTTCGAATACCCTCTTCCTCTGCTACCACCCAAGACGTTACGCGAATCCATTGATAACATAACGATGAAGAAAAAAGAAGCCTCCTGTTCCTTCTAAATTGTACTCCCCTGTATTAATTCATCATCAGCTCGCAATCTGCAGCTGCAAAGCTGCGACGCAGAACCCAATCTGATATATTTGCTTAATTTATTCCCTCATTCTTTTTTCTTTCTTTCTTATGTCTTGTTCCTGTCTGTCCTTTTACCAAGAAAGTATTCTCTTTCTCTCTCTAACAAAGTTGTTGACGAGTCAAATGAGGGTTAATATATATCTTGACAATATATAAAAGGAAAAGATAAATCTGTATGGGGGAAATGTCCATTGGTTGTTTTTATTGAATTTTTTTAATTTTTATGATTATTATATGTTTTTAAGTTACTTTTTTTCTTTTATTTTTCTTTATTTTTAACTTATTTTTAACTTATTTTTTTTCTTTTTAATGAGCCTAAAAAAATTTTGACTTCCTTTTTTTTTAAATTTAAGAAAATTATTCTTTTATATTATTTTATATTATATATCTTATTAAAATTTATTATTTAATATATGTTTTTATCTAATGGTTAATCAATATTGCAAATTATATATATTGGAAATATATAATTTTATTTGTAAATTATTTGAAAATGTTTTTATAATTTTATTTTTTAACATGAAATTAAATTATAAATTTTTTAAGTAAACTTTTTTATCAAGTTAAATTTTAAAATTTAGATTTAATGTACAACATAAAAATTTATAAAATTTCTAAATATATCTTAAAATTTTTTAATTATAATTTAAAAATTAAAAAATTTTGATCCCAAGATGAAACCCGGGCAAACTCTAGTTTATTACAAATGACGTGTTGGTGCTGCATTGGAAGGAAACTAGGAGAGTATTAGTGATGATAAAAGTATATGCTTAGTACATTGTAGGAGATTAAGAAATACGTGACCCGACCCTTAGCTCTGTTTCGTTGATAGTAGTAGTAGACTTGTAACAAGTAGGATTGGGTAAGAAATCCGAAAAAGCCGATAATGAAATCAAACTGATAATTTAAATAGGGTTTTTATTATTTAATATTAGTAGTAAGTACCGTGTTGGGGTTTTCTGGGGCTGATCTTGCTTCGACGTCGTTTGATTAGAGATGTCCAGATGTCTAGATGTCTAGATTCTAGCTTTGCTGGCGGCTTTTTGCTTCCGTAGACTGTACCTTTGACCTTTTGAAGGCAATGGTAGTAGCAGTATTTTTCAAAGGAGAATGTACAATTTCTTGGAAGCAGAGTTTCAAAAGCACAAGAGGGAGGAAAACCATCATTTTGCCTTTTGGTCCGCTTCCACGAGGTCGAGAATCCGGGGTCCTCAGCTTGCTGCTTTCTGGCGGTGCGGGGTGATTTACAGTAGAGTACTAGATAGATACTACTACTTGTACAGAACTATTTTTGTTTTCTTCTTATACATATATCTACAACATACTATAAATTGAAATAAAAATTTTTTTTGAGGCTTTAGCATCGAATCAAGTGAGAATAGTCAATAGTCCATGTTTTCGTTACAAAAATTTAAAAGAAATTAAGAGAAAGTAAGCCCTTTAATGATCTGACTGTCTTAATATTTTTCACCGTGGGAAACTTGGGACATCGTTTGGGTTTCTGGAACTGGGCCCTTGCTTTGAACATGTGAGTGTTTGACACTTTTTTTTTAACCTGGAGCTTCACACGACAGAGGAAAGACAATTGACCTTTCTTGCTTCGCTTGTCTCGCGACTTGGTATGCACAATTGAATAACTGCCACGAGCCCACGACCTAATTCATAAAGCATTTTTCATTTACACATTATTTCAAGAAAAGAGATTCTCCTCGTTCCTTATATATATTCCTTAAATCACTACCCTACGACCATCCAAAATTGATCATTGAGAAAAATGAATTAATTGTAAAAGTAAAGGGAAAAAAAAAAGGAGAAAAAGCAAAAGGGTTTATATATTTATATACCAAAGTCTACAACCGGATACTATGATTAAATACTACGTACGACATTAAAAAGCCTACAAATATAAACTAACTTAAAATGACAAGGGAAAAAAAAAAAGACATCTCTCTGTGTCAGCCAACTTAACATTCTGGCAATCTGCATTTACCCCTCTTTGACAGTTTGAGTTGACACAGACACCATGGTTCCCGATTCTCTCCTTTACCAAATGCCTTCTCTTTCTGCCACTTTGCAGTAACTCCCACAAAAGTTAAAGCTCTCCAACACGTAAACAGTAAAAAAAATCACCTTTTCCTTTTTTTTTTTTTTCTGTTTTTACAGCTTTCCTGTTTATTCCTCTTCTTTTTTCGATTTTTACCTCGGCCTCCGTTTCCTCTTCGAAACCACGGCACCTGATCTCTGTGGTCGCTGTTTCTTCCATGGCTCCAAAACCGAGTCTCTGAACCTATGCGGCAAAACCTGGCTCCTCCCTCTCTTTGATCTAACCACCGGCGATATATCCTCAAATTCCCCGAACCCTTCTTCTTCTAGTTCTTCTCCTACAACGTTAACCAAACTGTCTTCCTTGTTGTTGCTTTTCGTTGTCGACCCACCGCTTTTTTCAACCTCTTCAACTTCCATATCCTTTTCATTCACGCAATAATCCCTGTCAGAAATCATCTCCGCCGCTTCTATAAGTAAATCCAAAGAATCATTATACGTTGCCGCCTTTTTAACCTCACCGCTTTTAAACTCGTCGCTTTTTTGTAGTTCCGTGACATCGGAAGAAACATCCGTGGCTGTAGCTGTAGCTGTGCCTGTACCTGTTTTCTCTTCAATTTCTTCAGTCTCTTCTCCTCCTTCTGCATCTGGGGTTTTTCCAACGAAGCTATTCTCGGCTAAAGACTCGGATTTTTCTTCACTCTCATCTTCATTGGGACAAGACCCTAACCTTAAGTTTAAGTCAATATCAAAACCTCTCTTCTTAAAAGGGTTTGGGTTGCTTTGACACGGTGAGGGGACAGTTGAAATTATATGAAGAATCTTTTGAAGACAAGCTTGAGCTTTGGAACATGATCTTCCATCGCCTGCGATGTTCCTAAAGCAGGAATCTCTTACCTGATTATTGCAGTACAGAGAAGCCATTTTTGGAGTCAAAGGAAAAGAACCCGACTTCCCTTTCCTTTCACATCTCACGAGTCACAAAGACTTGTCAAATATTTTCCGAGAAAATTCAAGAGAAACATGAATAGTAAATGAGAGAGAGAGAAAGAAAGGGAGAGTAGAAACCAACAAAGCTACAGCATGCTCGATAATCTTTTCGGTATTGAATAGTACTACAGTATTTTGTTTTTATATTCTTGGAATTTCAATTTATAGCTACGAAATAATGAAACTGGAGAAAAATGAAGAGGTCGATGGATCGTTTTGGTGCTTTATTGACGTGGCATGCTGTTTGCCAGGCCGTTGCATACGTGGCGAGAGGTGATTGGGTTGTAAAGATAGCTTGGGCACGTAAGTAACCGATGAGAACAAAACTTGTCACCCTTGGCGTTGGGCGTTTCTCTTGTGTTTTCGCAGATAGGATGCTGTCCTTTTCTTGAACGCTGGCTTTGTGTGATCTTTTTTGTTTTCTTTCTTTCCAAAAAGAGGACAATTATTTTTTTATTTAAGACTAAAAACTCTTTTTTTTAAATTAATTTTTTGGCTCGTTAAGAGTTTTCTTTTTTTATTTTTAAAGAATAATCCATGTTTAATCTCAGATTCTCAATCATGGGGTTTGCAAAATAATCGCTCCATTTATTTTATTTTAATTTATAAGAGATGATTACTTGATAATAAATCAAACCCCCCGCATTTTTTTGGGTAAAAAAACCCCCACATTTTTCATACTCAAACTAATGATTCCACAAAAAATTAAATCAACAGCTTTTTTTAGTTTCAACTATCTCATGCATATGATATGCTGAGAAATTCTAATCTCTATAAAGCATTTAAATTTTCATATTTCTCTATTTTTTGGATCCCAAATTCTTATAGATTTATCTTGAAATTAGTCAAAATTTCTTTCAAATTTTCTTCCTTTCAAGATGTCTAAGATCTATTGTCTTCTTGTATGATCGTAATAGCCATACAAATTTCAACTATATGCATTGCACGAACATTTTTCACCAGCAAATTACAGTTCAAAAACTTTATAGGAAGGAAAGAATTTTGTTCAGATACTGTCAGAAAATTGACCATTCTCTGAAATTTCCCATCCTTTTTTAATTAGTGGGGTCCTTACTAGGAAATGGTGTTACTTTGGAAATTTAGCTAATGACAAAGTGAAAACATGCCACAATACAGTATTTAAAGCAAAACTACTTTGATAAATCCGGTTAGCAGCCAGAAAATTCCACCTCTAAAGAGTTGATTAGATTAGTTGGAAATGAGTTATTGCGTTGAATAATTACCATTAAAGCACTCTAATTAAGAATTGGATAATGTATGTAGGCCAAGATAAAGAAATAACCAAATGTTTTGTCTTAAATTGAGCCACCAAACCAAAACTAAGCTGAAAAGACTATATAAGGTGGGATATTTCAGGTATTAGCTCTACAGTGCTCAAAGTGGTCCTGCTGGAAGCCAAAAGAAAATAAAAAACAAAAGTAATTAACTGAGCGACTTTTCCTTTTTGGAGCCTGATTTATTGAACCTCTCCTCACTTCTTCAACTGAATTTTTTGTTGTGAATCAAATTGGAAACTTGCAACAAAAAGAAGAAAAAGGAATATAGGTAATGGAAATACTCTTCCATGGCCCATGGGTTTTTTCTATGCAAGTGGAAAATGTCAAGCAATCTCATATGTACTCGAGTCTTACTAATAATACGTACAAATAATTAATTGGGAAGACAAATTTAATCATGTTCTCCCAAAAAAGAAAAATCTCAAACATGCATTCAAATTTGAAACCGAGATGAGAAGATTAATGAATTGTGTGACTGATCATGATTGTTAGGTGGATCCCCAAAGTCCAAACTCACCCCTACGGCATGTTAGTAATTAAACTATTGATTATTCATTCTAACTGTGTGCCAAGTTGCCGTACGTTGGAATCATTATCTCATGTGAGGATGTTAAAAGCTTTGACAATTACCTTAATTAATCAAATTACTAAAGCTAATCTCCTTGTTCCGTGGCAAAGTTGCTTGTTTTTTCACAACCGCTCGAAAGGGTTGTCTCTTAATGAAGTACATGAAAAAGGTAATGGTACTAATTTTTTTTTCAAAGGAAAAGGATCTTAAGTTATCCAATTTTTGGCCAAAAATATTACCATACATACTTCCTACGTTTGGTCAGATTAAAATATTAATATTATTGTACGAAGTTGGGTTATAAGACCCAAAACGACATAAGCTAGGTTCAGACATTTACATAGAAAGGCCCAAAAAGATTAGCTGGGCCGAATCTATAACCTATAACCTTTTCTCCTTTCGGGTTCTTACCCAGCTTGCTTGTTCTATGTTTGAACAGATCTCTCCCTTCATTTATTTTTTTCTTATAAATCCTCTGAATTAGTCAAACTGGGTTGACTTCATTTTTCTTCTCTTAATCGAAAATGTTGTACCCTCGAAGGGTTCGAATTAATTATGATGTTCCATGACTGACTTGATCTTCCTCGAGCTATTCTTTGTTTGTTGACTACTTGACTTCACTTGGCACTTAGAAGTAAGTCACACGTCGACACGAGAGGCTAACCGCAGAGCTAAATCATGTCACAAGCGAGCCTGAAACAGACTAATCCTGCTAAGAGTAAAGCTTGGGGAGGAACAGTATATTGAATCCCAGTCTTTCTCCTCTATAATCAGCTGTTACACACAAATTTCTCTGCTGAAAAAAGGGTGAGAATTAATAATCAAGTACCTATTTGGGCCAAAAAATAAATAAATAAATAAAGTACTAATTATCTTAGCCAACCTGTATTCCCTATTGTGTTAACAAAGTAATACTCTGCTAGAGTTTGTAAGATAATTATTTACAGTCTACAAAATGGGATTTTGTTTTCAACAACAGCATATTGAATTCTCTACGTTGGCGTTTGTCAGACTTGTCTTTGAGTTATGCGGAAACATGCACGTACGTAGGTCCCATTTATAGGGAAACCAACGTGAAATCGCGATCAATCATTTTTCTTTTTCTGCCTTGTGCTGTGTAGTAGTATAAGACATTCGTAAGGGCAATAAAATTTTACCCGCTCTGCATGCATTTATGTTTTTGGTTCTTTCTTCCTTGTTTGCTATATTTTTTATTGCAGTAATGGGAGAATCAGTCGATTGCAAATTCACCGCCTTCTAATCCTCGCTGTTGCCTGAAATCCCGTGGGAAAAGAAAGGCAAAACAAAGTTGGGAACTGGTCAAAAGTACTCAAGATCCTTCTAACGACAATACCGGAACTAAATTAATTGAGAAAGACAATATATATATGTATATACTATATCTTAATCAAAATGAAGTAGAAACAAATGTAGTGGACCCTCGGGTTTAGTCTAGACTAGATCAAACAGTACTTGTCTCTTTTGTGTGTCTATCGTGTTGTGACTGAGACAAGTCTTAATTTTTTGCGTATTTAACAGGCAACGCAACGCTAAGATAGAGATCAACATGAAAAATGAGTGAAGATTTTAACAACATCGACCAAAACTAGCGGTTGGTTTTCCTTCTCTCTCACAACTAAAAATTAGTTGTTGGTTAAAACCGGTAAACAGTTTAAAGTCACTTTTAGCACTGAAGTTCTTATCTTTGTGATCTAGTATATTGATCTCTCTCGAGTCTTCACTGTAACAGTTTCCAAGCACCCTGACCCGAACAAGTATGATCTTTAATTTCTGTCAAAAGTAAATTGCTTTCATTAATTTCATCTGTAGGAAACCCTTTCATTTAATGAAACTTAAGCTGCAATTTTTATTCTATATCTTGATGAGAAATTCTAAATTTTGAATTATATTCTCATATTGGGGTTTGGTATTAATCCAATTAATTTCATGATGTGGGGTTGAGGGGTTTGTGGGGTTTTGTGACTAATTATTCTGAGTGCATGATCACGAGCTTAAAAAACATGACAAGTCTCAGCAAAGAAAGAAAAAATGACAAGTGTGCCTTTAACGAAACACATCCATACAAAAGTTAGCTTACTATACCCTTTATGAGCGGGAAGTAATTCCTTATCTAAATGTGGTAATATAACATTGAGGGGACTGATGGACCCATCGTGATTCGTCATCTCCCACTGAATTAGTAAATCAATTCCATCAGAACGCATGATTTTTTATACATTTAATATTTGCGAGACCCAAATGGAAGAACTTGTTCGTGTAAGCAAGTAGCAGAAAAGCAGAGTTCGGAGAAGCATTTTGAACGCGTGTGACATTAGCTTCTGATATCCTTCCTTCCAGTCGATCCAAAGTTTCGTAAATTCTATGGCTCCAACGCTGGATAGCTGATGAAATTAGAATTGTACATCCATACACAAAAGGGTTGTCTTCTTCTCCACGTTATAGTGCTTGTTACTGAAGAACCATCGTCTATTCCATCTTTGGCTTTGGTTCAGAAATATAGTCTCAGAGAAAGAAACAATCTAAAATTGGTAAAACAAGTTTGACATTTCTTTGAACCAGCCGGTTTTAGAAGAATTAGCGGTTGCATTGATTGTTCTTAACTTCAACATGATGATATCACAGGTTTTGAAGTACTCGTAATTTTTACTAGTAGTAGCTAACAGAATAGGCGTAAGTGAAGTGGTCCGAGCAAGCACCCATAACAGTCAAAAGAAGTTATTTAATATACATCTAAGCTAAGTGTGTACTCTCTGCAGCCTACAGCCCTAGATTTAGCACTTGCAACTGTGGCAATAGTAAATGCAGCGGAAATCTGTCACTAAATTCTCAAGAGCATAATTCCCAACTGTCTATATTAAATTGCTTCTTTAATCCCCATAGTCACCGACTTTGCTAGATTTTTAATGTTTCTCCAGGGCCCCCTCTCCCTCTGGAACTACTCTGAAAGAAAATACTTTGAGATTGCCTTCTCCACATTTTGCTTGGCTGATTGAGGCGCTGTGGCTTCCCTTATTTTCGCTATGGTTAAAAATCTAACCTTCCAAATCTTATAAATATGTACAATATGATCAGATATGCTAGATCAGGTTCACGGTGAACTCATCATCACGAATTAGGGGGAAAACAAAAAGTTACAAGCAAAACTAGGTAGTCATATATAAGTGCACATAACTGTGACACTTAGTAGTCATATACTTATACAAGTTTATAATAATTAACATACAGAGAGTCAACCTTGAAACCCAGTCTAGCTAGTAGCTCTCAATCTATGGAGGCTAAGAGGAACTTAATTGTACATTAAAGTAAAATCAAACATAGATATAGAGGGGAATCACTGCTAAGTTGAAAAGATGAAGAAGCTACATGAACTTCAGATATCTTTAGTCGGCAAAGTCTAATCAAGGCTTCTGTTGCTGGGTGTAAATGTAATCCAAGTGAGCTTCTGAGATTGCTCTTCTCTGCAAGCATTCATCTGCCCCGCTTTCACAAGCTTCCACACCCATTAGTTGCTGCAAAGCGTTGGAAACCAAAACATTATTACTTGGCACTTTGTAAACAGTAGCAGTTTTACTGCTTATGGAATGACAATTAAACACATTCATCCAAAAAAAGAAAAAGAAAAGGAGAGTTAGTTTAAGCTTACATTCATCAGTTCATTGTCCTCTTTGTCTGTGATTTGACTAAGCTCTACTACATCTTCTTTTCCTGCAACAGATAACGAACTTAAGCTACTATATGACTGGTAAAGGAAGAAGGGTAAGAGAAAAGGAGACACAGGACACTTACCTTGTTTGTTTGCTATAAAACGAGCAGATAAATGGGAAGAGGAAATAAGAATTAGAAAGAAGAGAAGAAGAACACCAGAAAGAAGACTTTGCTTCATGGTTTCAGCTTGAAAACACTTTCTATCCTTCAGGTATTTGCCCGCACAACTTAGACCACAAATTGACACAAGAGGAAGAGAGACAATAGCAGTAGTAGTAGAAAATCTTGGGAGTTGGGAATTGGGACGGTGGAAAGGAATAGGAGATGCTGGATATAAATACATGCAAAGGAAGGAAAGTACCCACTGTAAATAAATAAATCACATGAAAGGCTCTCCCCTTAACCCTCAGTCCCTCACCCTAGAAAGGCAGTTTACAAGATAAACTATCAACAAGATGTGGGCCTCAAAACCATTCTCTTATACTACACTCCATGCTAATACCATGTGACAGCAGCAAGCAAATACTTTTTTATTTTTCCTTTGGTGAGAGCAAGCAAATACTATTATGATGAGAGAGGCAGAGATAGAGCTTTAGTCATTGTCTGCCATGGTAGTGGTCCTAGCAAAATCCAAGACTCCAAAAATCAATGTAATAGTGGTTGACAGTGTCAACAAGTCAACCTTTTGGACATCCCGACAGCTGTTGTCCATCATCACATGTTTAATGTTTAATGTTTAATGTTTTTAACACATTACAGTGTCTTGACAAGTGGCAATAGTTGACTTAACTAGTGTCCACCAAAAGACATCTTACAAATGTAACAATAAGGAACATTAATCACTGTCAACAGATTGGATCAAATGGTAAGTGGTTTATTTTGATTTAAAAAGATCTCATATTTGAGACTTTGTGTATATAACAGTCCATGTTGGTAGACTCACCTGTTATTTTAGATATTCGACACGGATCGAATCCGAATTAGTTAAAGCAAAATTTCAGATACTGAATAGGAAGAAAAAAAAAAACAAGGAACATTAATCTTTAAAATTTTGGGGGTAACATTAACATTACAAAAACACAAAATCCATTACTGATATTGTTATTGCATCCACATGTAAGCAACCTGTATTTTTGAAGTGGCAAGCCCAACAATCCTCAGTGGAACAAAGTCACAAAATATATTTATCCAATGGTATTACACCAAATTCTCTTCGTTAAATGATAGTAAGTTTTTAGCTAAAGTTTTAATTTTTCTAATTGCTGATGCTTTTTTCCTCTGGGAGCCAGGCACGGATATGAATCATTTCTTTTTAATATTTAGTTTCCCACAATTTTCTTCCGTCATGGTAGTGATCAGTAAGGCCTTGCATGGGGAAAGATGTTGCAATCTCTTTTGAAACAATGGGTACATGTTTCACCAGCAATGGTGGGGAGTCATGGCCACTTCATTGCTTTTGAATTTGTCAGATACTTTTGTCCTCTCTCCTGATGAGTTATTCTTTTAAACTAAGAAAATGGTGATTATGCTTCTCTTTTGGAAGATTTGAAATCTTTCATTATTTGCAGGGAGGAATATTTAAAATTTTGAAAAGAAAGCCATTGTTGGGATTGGATTCTGTGAAGGCAAAATGTTTATAGTATTTTATCATCAAATTCTCTTGAGAATTGGATTGGGAATATTGGAAGATCATGTCTGCCAGACCCAGACAAGTTTGATGGGAAATTAATATGACATTATTAAACTTCTATGAAGACTTTTAAGGGTTATATTTTTGCGACAGTGGCATCGGAAAATGATAATCTTATGACCAGTTTTTCTTCTTTTCAATTTCTCTTCTCATTCGATTGCTGATCGACTAGTCTTTTAAAATACTACATTTGTGAATTTGAACCATTCTTTTGCTCTCTCTCCTGATATAAACATGGAATTTTTATAACATGCATATTCCTTTCTGAGACAAGCATCAGATATATGATTATTCTTGTTAATATTCCTTAGCATTTGTCCGAAGAGGGAATATTATCACAACTCGAAATCGAGGCACTTGCTTGATCAACAAGAAAAACATCAGTAGTTATAAGTACAATACAATTTCCTTGCAAATGGTTGTTGGCATTAAATTTTGGTATATACTATAAGACTTTATTACATATATATAGTTCCAATAAATTGATAGATTTGGTATGTGAAGCAAAGCAGGTATGGTGCATGTGATCATTCGAGACATGCATTTTCGCTTTTAACATTGTACTCAGTGACCAATGTCTTTCTCCTCTGCCCTCTTCCAGCGGAAAACAACTAAACCTAAGGTTTAGGCGCATTCATTGCATTAATTGAAAGGTTTCTCTGTTTTCCTTTAAGCTTTCTTGTAGTATGAGAAAAACAACAGACTGCATGGTAGGGCTGATCGAAAGACTCATCGAATCAAAGATCACCATCCGGCTCATTTCAACCGTTTTAATTAGTTTCCTTGTCTACCTCAGGGAAGGAGGGTTGCAGAGTTGAGATTCAACATTTCACCTTGGAGGAATTTAAGAAATTAGGTGAATTGAAGAGAAAGGAAACAAGGAGAATTGATTGAGATGAGAGATGTCGTTTTTCCTCTGTCTAGACGTCGAGTATAGCTTTTAAAAATAAAACCCCTTATTGCTGGCCCTACTTAATAACATCTGTTTGTGTCTCAAAGCCAACAAAGATTTGTATAGGATAAAACTTAGAAGACCTTGAACCCAAAAATTACATATCCATTTGAAAAGCATGGTGGGGGAACTTAGGGAAATATATAGTAGGTGTTAAATCTGACAGTGCATCGGGAACTTCACCGATGAATTTGGTGCTTTCCTTCACCAAATTTGTTTGTTTTCTCAGGCAGTTTGTCCTTTATAGATCAAAAATTATATAAAAAGCAGATGGTTGGTCCATGTATTTATTGGAGAAACGAGTCTAATGTTGACTTAGCAGAATCAATCAGCTGCTTGTTTGATTTCTTCGGTATTTGGGATATCTTTGTCTCTTTGAAGCTTGGCGTAGTGACCAGAGACAATGCCCCCCCAAGCCCTTCCACCACGCCTGCTCCTTTCTTTCTTTATTTGCATGCATGATGCATGGCCCCAGCCCCGGTTCTTTGCCTTTCAGATATGATTCCACTTCTAGGTAATCCCAACCCTTAGTAATCCCCTAACTCTTTAAAATATGTACCAATGTGCATATATGCCTTTCTTTTTCTCCATATTCAATAATGAGAAAAAGTTTGCTTTTATATAATTATATCAAACCCTTGAAATTTGTTCTAAAGTTGAGACAAAATATTAAACCAACATATGGTTGAATCATACCCAGTTATGTAGCTGTCGAAGAGTTTAGTTTATTCGAAATCAAAGCTGCAAAAGTAACAGAAAACTTTCAACTTTTCATTAGTTTTCATTGCTACTAAAAAACATGTACAACGATGGTAAATGAATCAAAATTCCACTATGAATTGTCCAATGAATAATATAGAATTGACCTGCCCTGGTCCTGGTGGGGGCACAGGGTCTTGATTTTTACCAAAGGTTTCAATGCAGAATGAGAAACAAGACAAATTAAGAGAGAAATGGAAAAGTTGTGGAAAATTTATAGTATATGGTAAGTGGAGTGATGGCCTTGAAGAATCAAAGAGATAAAATGGAGTGGCTATAGCCTAGCTTGCTTTGCTTTCTCCCACACAGTTCCACTAAAGCTTATAGCTTTTGCTTTTGAAGTTTGAACCCTCTTTATCAAAGTCATTTAATGCAACAGGGAATATGCCTCGACTCCTAACTTCAATGCTTTGACATTTCCATCAACAAACAAAATAGTAAAGTATACTCTCGCAGTACTCATCAGCACTCACGAATCTGAAATCCCTTTAATTTTGGTGCTCCGTAGTTCCTCTTCTCCCTGTTCCCACCATCTTCCCCCGGCTTTTTGGATCCTTTCCTGATCTCTCTCTCTCATCTCAATACATAAAAGGGTCTTTCTTTTTTACCTCCTCTCCTTGGCCTGTTGGTACGTCCGAGCAAAGTAAGACTGAGCCTGAATGACTGACACCCCTCTTTGGCTCTTTACTTTGAAAAGCAGAACGTATATATATAGCTAGTTTTACCAACTACCAAGTCATCTATTTGCCTTTTAATTTGATGGAAAAGACCTAACCAAAATATTCGAGATGTACTAATAGAATAGGCTTGGAACTTGGAAAAATTAATTTAGTCTAAGTAAGCTATGCTCTAAAGTCTTCAAAATTATAGCAGAATCATTAATGTCATTAGAGCCAGTCTGTCTGCAGAAACCATATATTTTATCATCAAGCTCTCAATCCAAATCTTTCGTAGTAGTAATGTTTTATCTGTTACCAGGCCCAAGGGGGCCATTTCAATATCAATATCAATACGAATCATTAACGCGCACCATCTTTTTCTATTATTTTAACTAGCTATATTTATATAAGCAACAAGATGGGAAACAAAAATCCCTTGGAGAGGGTGGAAACAGCTTAACAATTTTTCTGACCCACCTCCATGCATCATGCATGCACACAGCACAGGTATGAGTATGACACCAACTACTACTAACTTACTAAGCAGTGACCAGAGTCACTCTCAGATATATACTCTTCAAAACAACTAAAATTGCTTCTTTTCTGGCAATTGCTAAGAATCTCCTCGCCACACTTCACCATGATGTGCTGTCAAAATCCAAGCCGACCCCTTGAAGCTTTTCTCATGACTGAGTAATATTACACAGGCAAAGAACTCAAAAATAATTTAACCCAGTTTTAATGGTTTCTAGTTTGACTGATATAACACAAAATATTAGTAGCAGAAAATTAGATAACATGTAAAAATATAGTATAATATTTTGAAGAAAGAAAATGCTGTTTGATGCCTGATGCATATGGCTGCCAAGATATGACCAGTCCTTCAACTTCTCTGTACTTTGTTAAGAGACAACGGATTCTCCTGTGCAAAGCAAAATGGTAGGGATAAGTGAAGTTTGCACACTCCTCTGACACCCAATGGCAACGGGGTTGGTCGGCCTCCTTGATTGGGCCACTTATTAATTAGTTGGTTTTTACTGTTTCTTCATTTTTGCCAGAAAGAAAGGTAAATAATCATATATTTGTCGCTCCTAGTATATATGGAGTGGTAGTTTATATAGAATATAGAATAATGAGTATGGTTAAACAATACCAGACCACAGTTAAAATATGGCAGTAGCGGACAGATATCCATGATTCTATGATCAATCTATGATTATAATAGGCTCAAAGTAAATGTTTTCAGGCATTTGTATAATATTTTAAGAGTTCATCGCAACACCGTTGAGATGGTCGAGTTGGTCTAAGGCGCCAGATTAAGGTTCTGGTCCGAAAGGGCGTGGGTTCAAATCCCACTCTCAACATTCATTGTTCTTTTTTCATTTTTCGCGTTGATCTTTGGTCTTTTGTATGAGGCCCAAATTGATCTTTCTATGAGGCCCAAAGTGATCTTTGTATAGGGCCCTAATTGCCGAAACAGCTATGTCTTATGCTTTCACCATTTTTGCGCTAAGAGTAATTAGAAATTTACCTATTTGTCATTATTGTGGGCTTAAGGTTTTCGGCCTTATTCAGGCCTGTAAGAGTTTGCTAAAGCCTATTGGGCTTCGTCCTTTTTTTAATATTAATCTGGTTTTAAATGTATAACAATAATAATAAAATAAAAATTACTCCTGCTATGTTATTAATTAATCATTAATCAATAAATTGAAAGCAACCCTTTCTAAATCTTGTTAATTAACAAAGATATATGTAGCTTTCCAAGCCAAAAGAAAAAAAAAAAGAGAAAATCCCTAAAACTGGAATTCTGAGGTCACAAGCTTCATTACATTTAAATTGCATTAATTAAATAATTAAACCCAAATAGGACTGGCCTTAGAGAGATTGTGATATTTTTGGCTAAAGTTCGATTAGGAAAGTTGCTTAATCAATTGCTGTGCAATCTACATATTTTCCCCTTTAGATTACACAGTTCCATAAAATTAGCTAAGTGTACATTATTAAAAATCTATGCATATATAGTTGGTAAAACCTAATCAACTAATTTTGATTAAGACCCTTTAATTATTTGACAATCAAGTTTAGGTAAGGCGTTTCTTTGCTGCAATAACTTTCTTGTCTGATGACGAAAGATGAATGTGAAACTAAGCATACTTAAGAGATGAAGGGCCGCAAGTTGACGAGTGTCAAGAAAAGAAGTTTGGTTTCAACTTCCAAGCAAATGATACTCAAATTATTTATTGGAAAATTTTGCTTTCTTTTGGGATTTGATTGCCACTGACCCAAAATTTTTTTAAAAAAAAAAAAGGGGAAAAAAAAGACATCTAAAGGAAAGAAAGAAAATTCATGAATAATAATTCATGCAATGGTTGTTGGGAACTTTTATAGAAATTTCTTGACGAGTCATGATTCATGAATCGATCAAGTGAGCTATCCATAAGGATGAAATCAGTTGTATTGGCATTGACGCAATGGTTGTTGGGTATTTGCACTGTTGGTGTTTAGCTAAAGAGTGGGAGAGAAAGAGGAGACCAAAGTTCAAAATGACCAAAAATAAAAGAGTGGGCTATAATTTAATTATTTGATTTGACTAAAGAAAAATGGGCATTTAAGAGGCTGATGAAGAAGAAGGAAGAGGAGGAGGAGGAGGAGCAGCAGCAAAGGAACAAACAAGGCCCTTGGAAAGGCACACCAAAGATGAAAAGACTGAAAGAGAAGACTGGATGAAGCTTCTGAGAAAGTTGGTAAAGTTTTTTGGTCAAGACTCAAGACACCAATAGAGAACTCTGAATTAATAGGTTTGTTGGGTATGGGAAGTGTGAACACTTCTCATTTTCAATACTGTTTTCTCAGATTCCCTTCTACGTTATGAATATACACTAGTACTATATACGCATCGAACCAGGACTCCAAGACTGAACCACAAGTTGAGCATGCACGCGGCTCTTGTTCTTTCATTTTCCTTTTTCAATTTGACCACAATTATTGATGGGTTGAATTTTTTTTAGTTCTTTCTTTTGGCATTTTTCAATAAAAAAATAAGTAAATCTAATTTCTTAACGTGAATGCTTATAAATTAAGTACTTTATATGTTCATATTTATTTTACAATTTCTTAGGTTTTTTTATTTATCCATTTATAGTTTTAATAGAGCATTACATTTTTTTTTAAATTTACCCTTCTTTTACTTTCAACTCTCTTACTAGTAAGAGATAAGAGAGAGAAAATGAAAATGATAAATTTAAAAAAAAATAAAATTTATATAGAATTTTGAAATTGATAACTTTTTTTAATTTAAGAAATTCGATTATTATTATCAAATAGAACGGAAAAAGTATCATTAAAGACACGAATACCAAATATGTCTAACTATAATTAGTTGGCCTAAAATAACTACAAACATCATTTTATGTATATGTCTCGTATCATATACTCCTTCTGGTTCTATATATATGTTTACTTTTAAAATTTTTTATTATTTTTTTATATATCCATTTAAAAAATCTATGAAGTATTAAATAATTATTTTTAAATTTACCCTTTATATTGAGAGAGATAGAAAAAGAGATAATTAAAATAGATAAAGAAATTAATGAAAATTTGATAGATTTTAAATAAAACTAATTTTAGAAAATTAGTATAATATTTTATATTAATTTTTTTAATCTGTGTGAATTTGTTAAAGTAAACATATAAATAAGATGGAAGAAAGTATACTACTATGCACGTTAAACACACAAAGAAGATGTTTTTCTAACAACCATTATTTTGTTAATTTTTGTGACATTAATGTGGAAACTTCTTGTCTACTCGCATTGATCTGGTCAATCCTTTACTAGTCCAACAGCTAAATTTTTTTTAATTTATATTTTAAAAAATAATTGTAAGAACTTGGCTTCTATAACGATATGATTTAGTATTTACTACTCTAATTGTTAAAAATTTAATTTAATTAATGCATTTTTCATCAAAGTATTAGGGGCGAACAATCCCGAAACCCTAAGGGGGTATTTGGTTGGAGGCATCTTACATGTCCTGTGTGAATGTATACCATGTCAAGTTATATGTTCTCGTTTGGTTTCTCTGACAATAGTGTTAGAGGGCATGTGATTACCACAGAGGTGGCAATATGGGTGAGAATGTGAATACCATCCCCTTTTAGGTTATGTTACATATCCTACCCTTTTGACTTTAATTTTTCTATTTTACCCTCACTTATTTCTCATTATACCAACAAATAATGATATTCTTTTTGAGTTTAACAATATTTATATTTAAACAAAAAACAATTGATAATTTTAATTGAAAGAATTTAAATTATTTGTATCTTTATATATTTGTCAATTATAAATCTTATTTATCAAATTATTATTTTTATTGTTAATTTTTTTATTTTTTTATTTTTTTTAATATTTACTTTTTGTTATTGAATTTGTTTAACAATTTCAAAATATGTTAATTTAATTAGAATACAAGCTTAGAGGAATCAGATTTATTCAAAAAGATATCTGCCAATGTCTCTTCTTTTAGAACGAACGAATATCAGAATGATTGTTCTCATCAACCCAATCTCACGAAATCTAATTTAATAAAATACCCCAAACAATCTACTACTGTTGTCAGCTGTGGGAATAACTTAAATAACCGGCCCACCCCTCGATTCCCTTGAACTTGAACTGGTCGAGAGAGATGAACCCGCACCACATTTTATAACCTTCGAACTTAGGAGCTCTCTCGTAGATGATTTTCTGCCATTTTCCTCCTGCACCCATTCCTAACCAGATTCGATTTGACCTAGGCAAAGGATCTAGCTCTCCTCCTGGCTTCTTATGTTTTATTTTGTCTTGTTGACACACAAGACAGGTTTGGACATAACTTTCCACGTCTTCATTCTTAGGCGTCGTACGCTTACTTTTGAAGGTAAACTAGTAAAATAGTTATTCATGTATGTCATATTCTCACATCATCAAACATGATAATCTAAGATGTCAATCTCTCCAACTAAACATAAAATATATACATTATCAAGACATCACATTACTAGATAATGTAGTGATAATTTTATGTCTACACATAATATAGTATCATCCCAACCAAACACATCCTACCGAGGGAACTAATGAAGTTTGCACATGGTTTGCCAATTCCCAATATTTAATTTATTGTTTCTTCCCATTTTAAAAATCTTTGGTTCTTAAATTGTTGGGTTGACCCACAAGTAGACATATGACTTTCTTTTCTTTCTTTCTTCTTCTATTTTTTTTTTCTTCCATCCAAGATATAAGACTCGTTATCTGTGAAATAGTGTTAATTTTCAAAGTAATAAAATATTGTAGAAACTAATAGTGAGTTGTCTTGTGCACGTTTGAGTTTGACAGCCTTTGACAGCATATCAATTTTTTTTTAAAGCAGATCAATGAATTGTAGAGAAGGAAAACAAATGGGGAGAAGCATTTTTTTTTCTTTTTTTTAGTGACATGCCTTATATATTAAATTAAATTAGATACACTTAAATTTGACAATAAAATTATAAAAATACCCATCATTCTCTCAATTCTCATAAATTTTATTCAAGGGTTGTTTGGTCATTTCATTTTTCTTTTTTAATTTTATTTCTTCTTTAAGTATGGACCCCACATTTTATTAATAAAAAATATTAATATCTTATTAATATTATATATTATATATTATCTTTATATATTTTATATTTTATATATTAGTATCTTTAAATATTATTATATATTATATATCTTTATATCATATATATTTATAAAATATTTAATTTTCATTACTTTTTTAATATTTTATTTTAAATTCATTTAATTAATATTAATTATTAAATATTAATATA
This sequence comes from Microcos paniculata, assembly GCA_030664755.1. NCBI lineage: Eukaryota > Viridiplantae > Streptophyta > Magnoliopsida > Malvales > Malvaceae > Microcos > Microcos paniculata. The sequence goes on along the minus strand of CP131459.1, from coordinate 40,669,711 downwards.
ATAATACATATAAAATTAGCATTCAGATTACAAAATTGTCTCAAATTTTCATATCATTTCAAGTAATATTTTATATTTTAACATATATTAATGGGTTGATAGAGTTATTAATAGCTTTGACTTTTTTCGTAGGCTTTGTGCTGTATAAGTATTAAATATTTTCTTGAGTTAAGTGTAACGACTTTAGTCCTTTTTTTAATATTTTATACTTTATGAGTATTAATTATTTTCTTGAGCTCGATCTGATTTCGGGACCTTTTAATATTAAACTACATACATGATATGTGCACCACTTTTTTTTGTTACCATATGTAGCAGCATTCAATAATTTACTTATAACATATATATACAAAATTATATAATATCTATACATAATTAATATGTTAATTATCGCGCCCGTAACGAAACGCGGGTCTATTGCTAGTTTTAGGTCATAAATCAGATGATTATAATGCATCCCTAGATTAGCATTAACAAAAAATCATTGATAAAAAGTCCAAAAGAAGTCACTAATAATTAAGCTTCTTACCGAATTTATATTGAAATCTTCTTCTCGTTTAAGTATTAATCCTACATAAAAGGTCCGATGGAAATGTCTGTAGACAGTAGGGCTTTTAGAAGGCAATGTACAAACTTTTCTCAGTACCAATTCCTCTTATATTAATCAATTAATCAAATTAGGTTGCCATAAATAGAGAGCACCATTATGAACAAAATTTGGGGTGCACTTCAATTTCAACGACTTGTTGGTTAATCATTCAATTATATCCGCACATTAGTCGACAATTGGGCTCGCATTTGGTTAAAATTGCCTTACAGTAACAAAATAAAGATGGATCCGACAAAAAAAAATTGAAGATGAATGGAATAAGTTATGGTGGCAGAGGTTGTGGGCTAATACAGACCACATCCGACGTGGTAATTAGTTGACTTTGAAACCAAGTTTTGATGTTCCAATCTCCGCTTCCTCTAACTTCACTGTCTGAAAGGAAAAAGTGTTGTGCCTTCGCGTTTTAACTCTTATAATTAACTCTATTTTTCCACTTTTGGTGATAAATAATCATGCATACGCCGAAGAAAGACAATTTTGGAAAGATAATTCCAGTCAAAGAGTAGGAAGGTTGAGAACTTGTCAATATAAACAGCCAATTTGGACATGTGATGAAAACTTGCTCCTCTTTTGTTGCTTTCTCAAATTTTTGCCCTTTGGTGGCTAAAAAGGCGGGTCCCAATTATGACCAAAAAACAAAAAGGTGGTCCCAATTCCCAATTATTCGCTGACCAATTAAATAGTTTATGGTCATGGAGGCCCATTTTCATTCAGATCCATCCGTGCTTCTCTGGAGCCTGGAGCCCTGGACTCAAACACAAGTACACAACAGTAAAACCCATTTCCTTAATTTACCACTTAAAAGTAAAAGAAAATTTATAATGCAGTTCTTTTGCATATTTTTGTATCGGCTTTCTTAAATTTATATGTCTCTATTCATATTCAAATATTTGAATTCAAAATATTACTTAAGAAGTACTATCTTCATCCCATTTTATTTGTCCATTTGTGGTCAAAATATGCTAAATTTTGATTATTAATTATGAAAAAATTATAAATTTTTAAATTTTTAAAAAATAAAGTTAAAAAATTTTAAATCTTAAACTTTTCAAAACTTATTTTTTCAGAATTTAATTTTATATAATTTTTTTATAATTAATTGTCAAAATTTAAAATATTTTGACCATAAGTGAACAGATAAAATGGGACGGAGATAGTATTAAATTTCTTTGATTCGATTCATCATGTGTTGGTTAAGTCCTATTTGTTTGTCGTGTACCATACTAATTAGCATTTGTGTCAAACGAAAAACCTTAATTATTTGTATTAGATATATAGTTTCATTTTTTAATATTCTTAAAAAATTAATGGACTCCACGAGTTTCATGCACCAAATGGAAATAAAAATAAAAGAGAAAGAAATGATTGTTGCACATGACCATGAGACTCCAGATTTACTTTGGGAGAGAGAAAATCTTAGAGTTACTAATTTTTTTAATGTGTTAGACGGTGAGAAGGTTTGGTGAGATTCAATTTCGGACTATGTCACATTGATTTCGAAATTTTGGTTGAACAAACTAAATTATATTCGGTCGCCCGACAGCCGTCACATGTATTATTAATAATTTTGGTTTTTTTCTATGCATTCATTATTCATGTACTTAAGATTAATGAGTGTAGGAATATGGAAAATGCACCAACATATGTGGAGTTGAGTGCAAGGACTTCAATGTCGCTCAAGTAGAGTTTTGGGTTCGAGTCTTGTGAATGGAGAAAACATATTTAGGAGAGTTTCTCCTCATTTGGGGTCTGATGCGGTTTGAATAAGATTAGTCGTAAACCGTTAAACGGATACAGATACCTATGGTTGTACAAAAAAAAAAGAATATGAAAAATACTAAATGGTACATCTTATGCACCATTTAAGTTTCTAAATATATAAAGTTTTTATATAATTAATGCTTCATTTTTTCTTAAATTAAAAAAATTTACTACATTAAATAAAAAGTAATTTCCTTCAACAAAAAGTCAACAAATCTTTAAAGGTGTATGGGTGCACCTGTTGGCAAAACTGTAAGAGTATTTCAAAAACAAAATCATTATAAAGGACTTTTTCTTGTTTTGCTGGCCTGCTTCCTTGGAGCTAGCTATCATATACTATATTCAGCATGCATTGATTTGGTTATTTTTATTTTTGTTTTTGGTAGGTTTGCAAATTTGTCTTCAATTAACCACACTAATTTATTTACGATTTATTCCTTCCATTCCATAATATTTGTCGTTTTAAGGTTTTACACAAGAATTAAAAATAGCGTTAAAAACTCTTAAAATCTAGACAAAATATTATGAAATGGAGTTTTACCATTTTATTGGAATTGTTTATTCTCACAAATACTCTCTTTTTGATAATTAATGTTTTGTAGAATTAATTTAGAGGGATAGTAATAAAATTGAAAAAAGAGTAGTTAATACTTTCTAGAATTCTTAAAATGACAGATAAATTAGAATAAAAAATTTGTCAAAAACGAAAGTTATTGTGGAAACGAGGGAGTAACTTCCTGTATGTAGAAACTATTTTAGGGTGTTATTTATACTTCTAATATAATTTTATCTCATAGAAAATCCCTTTTATAACCCTATTATCTGACATGTGATAGCTTCCTTACTAAAGTGAATGATTATTTCACACTATGGAAATTGATGTTATGTAGAAAAGTCTTTTTTACCCTTTTTGTTGGGAATATATGGTTTTAAGGGATGGATTATTTTGTAATTTTCATCCAAAAAAATTCTTTTGTATAATGATTTTTTATTTTTTAAAAATAATTAAATGTGAGTAATTAATTCAATGGTTATAAAAGTTGTGCTACCATTTATCTTTCTTTTTTAACCTTCAATTTTCTCCTATATACATAAGTTAAGTTTTTTAATTTTATTTAATTATTATTTGAAGAGTTATTTTCTTTTCTCTTTTCATTTAGGTTTTTCTTTCATCAATTTATTAAATGAGTCAATGTTAATAGTTATGGTATTGATAATTACATAGTAAAAATTATATGATAAAAATTATATTGATAATTTCATATAACCTACAGCGATAGTGCAAGAATCACTGTCTAGTAATAATTTCATCATATCAAACATTTATTAACTCAATAATCAATACATTGATGATTTGTTTAACTTGTCCTTAATTAACCATGCACGTTAATACATTTACGGTATGCCTTCTTGGGTCCGCAAATTACCTTAAAAAGGTGTTATATAATGTTTCTTAATTATGATTAACGTCTCAATTAGATTCTAAGTTGGTAATTTGTGTATATTTTACTTAGTTAAAAGAGTAAGATTCAAACCAAATATCAACAAAAACTATAATAAGCATAAAGAATATAATTCTATTATCTCTAAAGATATATAAAGAGAGATTTATCCCAATATATATTTTTGAGAGGGTTTTGATTGAAAATAATTAATTTCAGGTCCATAAAGTCGTGGATACCCTCCACTAACAAAAGAAAAATAGAAAAATTTGTGCATGATTACGCGTATATATCTATATAATTAGTGTTATAGGAAGTAATAATATCCGAATAAAAATGATTGCTACTCCCCCTATCCCAAAATAATCATCACTTTTTAGAGTTTTTCTTATCCTAAAATATTTGTCACCTTTACAAAATAAATGTAATATTATCGTAATTTTTAAAATTGTCATTGTCATTAATGCATGTCTCATTTATTTTCTTTCTTTGATCATAAGTAAGAGAAAAATTAAATAAGAGATAATATAGGAAAGTAAATGAAAAATACATAAAATTTAACAAAAAAAAATTAACTTTCTTAATCTTATAAAACAATTAAAAATGACAATTATTTTTGGACAGAGGGAGTGTATTGCATTCTTCAATGGAAGAAGTTTTGTTTTTTTTTCTTTAATTTTTTTTGTTTGTGTGAAAGTTTTTTCTTCTTTTCGAAAATCCCACTTGAATGCTTAAAAACATGCATTGCTATTTTTCAGTAGAGAGAGAGAGAGAATCAATCATTAACCTAAGAGTCCAAATTCAAAACCTTTTCTTTTTTTGAGAAGATCTTACAAGATGAAGAAATAAATCGTTTTCCGTCCCTTAAATGATTGAAAAGAGTAGAGCTCACCTCACCATATCACAAATAAATTTCAGAACGACATTAACTGTTATTCACTTCAAAATATTATACTACCAAGTAAACGCAAGTTGTGGTAGGAGTGATATTCACTTCAAAATATTCACTTAAAAATCCAAGACTTATTTTCATTTTTATTTTTTAAAATATGTAGACATTTTCCCTCATAACACATATATTATATGATAATTTTTTTATCTTTTTCAGAAAATAAAAACAAAAAATATTTTCTCATATCAAATATAACCTAAATTTCTTTACTTTCTCTATCCATTTCCTTTCCTTTCTTTACTATTTTTTTTTCTCCCACCAAACAAACACAAGCTAAATGCAATGAGAGTGAGGAATTGCCGGCGTACGTAAGCGAGAGGTGAGAGAATCGTCACTAAATGGTGAGGAAGAAGAGAGTAGTAGCTTTCAACTACTACTAACACACAGCAAAGGGGCACATCCACACCTACCACATCCCATTTTCTGTTTTGCCAATCCTTACCAAACCACCTTCTTAATTCTTTTCTTCGATGAATTCTCTCATTAATCATTATTATTGTTGTTGTTTTGTTGTTATTATTATTATTATTATTATATAAATAGTATAATATATTGTTTAATAATAACACTATTTCTTCCCCTAATTTTTTCCCAAAATGGGATTCTTTTGTATATTTTATTTTTTCCTTTTGAGAAACTTAATTGTTGGTTTAGGTGGAATGTTAGTCCCCAATTTTAGCTGAAGAAGACTTATTGTTTTTAGAGATTTTTGTTAGTGAAAATATCTAAGTTATGATAATAAATAAATCACAAATTCTTCTCTTAGTATTCATGTACAGTATAGTTTGAAATTTCTCTTGATTAGTTTCATGGTATACAATTAGAATTCTTCTTCTAATCTAGATGATTAGGAGTCAAAATTCATATAGAAACTCTCGAGTTTAAATCATTCCATCCTCTCATATATAGACCCCTTCTCCTACCTCTATGTACCAAGGAAAAAAGTATAAAATTGTCACTGGTTTGAAATAAGATATTATTTTACTTGCGTAATGTATATATATGGTACATGTAATGAAATTGACTTAAGCTTTTGGAAATCTATTTAAAGAGGGAAAAACTGCATTTCAATTACCATAAATTTTCAACCTCATATATAGCTGGTAGGTGAAAAAGCAAGAAACATGGTACCAAGATTTTTTTTTTTATTTTCAGTAGGGACCCAACTATACATAGATTAAAAAACGCCTGGCTTGTTAAGGTATACATGACCGATTTAGAAAGAAAATGAAATATATTTTTGGGTTTTGACTAAGTTATTTTCGTCGTAATTAGATTAATGCATGCATCTTAAGATTTTTAGATGAATCATTGATTACATAATTGAGCTTGCATTATTATTTAAGTAAAGTATTAAGTAATTGAAGTTATTATTTCATAACATACATAAGATAAAGAAAAAACTTCTTGATAATCAAATTTTATCCATCAATTAACTCATCAGACCTAGTAAAAATTTAGTCATATATTTTAAAAGTAATTTTGCGTAAAGTGTAAAATTTAAATTATAACATATTTTGTGATAAAATTTTAATGGTTTAAATTCTGTTGTCTCATATAGATTGATTAATTGACGGAGAAATTATTAGATAAGTCGGATCCATCACGTCATTTATAGGTTCAACTAATGAAATTGTGACAGTTCAAAAGATTATGATATAATTACTAAAACTTTACCACAATTAATTATATCTCTAATTTTAAGAATTTACCCTTTAATTTCTCTTTTTTTTGTAATGTTGGATTAAACCTTTGTCAAATTAATAACTTAATTTTAGAAAATTTTTTGAATTGTCACAACTTCATTAGTCAGACCTATATATGATGTAGTAGGCTTGACCTACCTAATAATTTTTCCAATTGATGGGATGATATTTGATGAAGCATTTACCACTGCTCCATAAGATTATTATTTCTCCTTAGTAAATAACTGGTAGTTAAGTAATGTGATTACTGCTCTATATTTGTGCCAATAATTTATACAGTAGTCACTTTCCACGGGCATATCTTTATCCACAATCAGCAATTAATGATAAATAACCAAAAAAAAAAGAAGGAAATTCCTCAACATCCAAATGTATACATTTGCTTTAACTGAAAAAAAAAATCCATTTTATAAATTAGTATGAGTAATAATAAGACTAATTTTTTTAAATAAGAAATAATGTAGAAAGGAATTATTAATTACTCTTGGAAATAGAAAATTTCAATTTGGCCTGAAAAATTAGAAAATAAATAGAAGCTGGTCCTGTTTAGTTTGGTAATGGCCTTCCAAAATCGAAAAGAGATTAGAAGAGGGAAGGGGACCAAACTACTTTATTAATTATTTATCAGTGTTTTTTTTTTGGCCAACAATTATTTATTTATCAGTGTTTAAGTTTATAATAATGCTGCTTTCAAGCACTGCAAATCTGGTTTGCTAAATATTAAAAAAATTATTGGCTTAATATCTAAATTGGTCCCTGAATTATACTAAAAAAGATAAATTGGTCCATCAACTTTTATTTGAGATAAATTAGTCCCTGAACTTTTATTTTGAAACAAATAGATCCTGAATGAAAAAAAAAATAAAGAAAACTCAAGGATCAATTTGTCCCAAAATAAAAGTTCAATGATCAATTTGTTTCAATCTATCAAGTTCAACGATAAATCTGTCTCAAAATAAAAAGTTCAAGGAATTATCTGTCTTAAAATAAAAGTTTAGGGATTAATGTGTCTCAAATAGAAATTGAGGGACCAATTTATTTTTTTTAATATAATTCAAAAACTAATTTAAGTATTAAGTCAAAAAATTATTCCAGTTGCACTTTAAAAGCCGTAACAACTAACAACTACTCACTCTCTTTTTTTTTTTGCCCTTTTTTAGCTGGCAAAGCATGCAACTACTGTTCAGCCAATCTTGTTCGTGCCTTTTCTTCGCCTAACTCTTTTTCAACTAAATGTTAATCCTAAAAACTATTTTTCCTTTCAATATTTAACTTTGATTTTGTGCAAAATTTAAAGTTTAATGAGAATTTTGTTAAAATTCTATTTCTAGGTAATTCCTTGTTCCCTTGACAGAGGATAGAGACCACGAGGCATCTTTATCAACAAAAAGTAATATCCTTACTTGCTCAATATTATCAAAATTATAAATAAGAAAACTCATCTTAGCTTAGCATACTGCTAGATTAATCGGTGTAACAATTAATCTAATTATTATAGATATAGATTTCAAGTTCCTTTCAAGCATGGTTGACGTACAAAATATAAAAAAAGAAATGAAAAGAAAAAACTAAGGGGTAACAAAAGCGAAATGAAAGATTGAGTTTAAGATGGTATTCCGTATTCACAATCTTACACGAAACAAGAAAAAAAAAATATTTTTGAAGGACTTAATCAAACTATATTATAAATATTTACCCAACAACAACGACGACTGCAACAACAAATTTCATTTTACCTGTTGTTGAATCCATTGATGAATTAAAAATTCTCATAATAACAAAAAAAATAAAAAGGTAAAATAAAAATTAATTTTCCATGTTTCCCTTCTTTGTGCAAACAATTCTTTTTTTTTCTTTTTATTTCCATGGGTTTTGCTAATCTTCCCGTGAAGGACACCACGGCGTCATATCCATTGGGTAACTTCCCAATACCCTCAAAAACGACGTGAACTCCTGAACCTCGGCCAACGCGTTTTGGGCCCTGACCTCCGCCATCGACGCTTCAAAATCCACGTAAAACATATACTCGAAATGCTTCGCGGTTCCAACATTGGCGTCGTCCACCAGCCGAATCGGCCTATTGCGGTGCGGCCTCGACTCGATTTTCGTCAAACTGATATTCCTAAACGCAAACGCCGACAGAACTTTGAAAAGCACGCTCGTCCCTTTGTCGTGCGCGAAAACGATGCTCGTTTTGAACGGCCGATCGATACGAGGGATAATTGGCTCCCGAGCTAACATGACGAAGCGCGTCACATTACCCGAATCGTCTTGGATTCCATCGGCTAGGATTTGGAGTCCGTACAATTCGGCGGCGCGTGCGCTTGCTATGGCCGCCGTGTCACGGAGGTTGTTGCTCGCTATGTACTCAGCAGCTCCGGCTGTATCGTCGACGGCTTCGCGTGTGACGTTGAGACCTAGTTTGGTAAGCGTGTGTTCACACTGGGAGAGAGCTTGTGGATGAGAAATTACACGCGTCAGGTACTCTTTACGTACTCCAGGGAGTGCTAAGAGGCAGTGATGGACTGGGAGTTGGACTTCCCCAACGATGTGGAGCCGATGGCGGAGCAGGAGATCATAGTTCCGATGAATCGAGCCGCCAAGTGAGTTTTCCACCGGTAATACTGCTCGATCGGCGATCCAAAGCTCAACAGCTTGAAACGCGACTTCGAACTGGTCACAAGGAATAGCTTCACAGTTCGGATAAGCTTTTCCCGCTGCAGCTTCTGAGTAGGCGCCGGGGACTCCCTGGTAGGCCACGCGCAGCTGAGAGCCATGCATCGGAGCAGGGGACAAGTCCGTGATGGTTAGTGGTTTCTGCGGAGGCGGTGGGGAAGGTGGTTGAGGCTTGTTATTTTTGTCGATAGGTACTAGATTAAGATCTATGGAGGTCTTGTGCCCGTTGACGGCAGCAGCAAGGTGGTCAGAGGCGGAGGGGGGTGTAGATTTGTCGCCGGAACCTTGGTCCTGAGAGAAAACTTTACTAGAAAGTATAGCACAGGAACTTTGCCAATCTGCACGGCTTGAACCGACTCCATTGGGGAATTGGACTGATTCAGAGCGGTAAACGCAGCGGACGGCGAACCGTGTCAGCTGGCTGAGCCGAGGCTTCGACGGGCGAATAATAGCAGAGTTAAGATTCTGTGTAGGGGAAACCGCCTGCATATTTTTATCAAAATTTGGATATCTTTCCTTCTACAAACTAAATTAAAATGAGAGGAAAGCGAAGAGGAGGGGATTAATTTTTATGGGTTTTTTTTTATTTGGTTGTTTGAAGCTTGGTGTTCTCTTGGAGAAGGGAACGTCAAGCTGAGAGAAAACAGAGGGGGAGAGGGGATTTTATATTAAGGAAAGGAAGAGGGAAGAACATTTTTTTTTTTTTTTTACATTAAGCGTGGGTGGGCGAAGAGTCTTTGAGAGGATGGTGTGTGTGCGCGGAGGTGGTTCGGTCAATCTCACACCTACCCCCTTCTTCTTTTATTTTATTTATTTATATATTATTTGCCAATCTTGAAAAAGAAAATACTCTACGATTTCACTGATTATTTTTATACTCACATTGACTAATAAAAATTAATTTTGCACATGTGAGAATGTCCTTTCCCCTTACATAAAAAATTTACCAAGTAAAGCCAAAATCTAATTTTTTTTAAATTTAAAATATTTAGTTATATTTGGTATAAAAAAATATTTTTTATTTTTATTTTTATTAAAATATAAAAAAAATTATCATCTAAGATATGTGTTATTAGAAAAAATGATATACATGTTTTAGAAAATGAAAATAGACTTAAAAATGAGATTAAAAAAATTATTCTCAATTTTAGGTTCATTTTCATTTTCTAAAACATACATACATTTCATAAAGTATATATTATCTTTTAGGGTGATTTCTTTATATTTTTTAGAGAATTAAAATAAAAGATATTTTCATGTACCAAACATATTTAACAACTATAATTAAATTTTTAATACCAACAGTTGTTGAGTTAAGTGGAGAAGTTCAATATCCTTTAAATAAGGTCTTGAATTCAAATATTGTGAATGAAAAAAAATATATTTGAAAGTATTTTTCTCCATTTAGATCCGACCTAACTTAAACAGAATTAATCGTATAACGATAAAGGGATACGGACACATGTAATTGTTAAAAAAAAACTTTTAATAATATCATGACAAAAATGCCTTGTCAAGTATTAATTGGATCCGTACCACAAAAGTAGAAAGATTTTGTAAAATTACAATTTACTAATGAAATCTATTAATTCCACCAAAAAAAATAAAATCTATTAATTTTTTTCTTCTAATTTTGGTTAGTAATAATGTAAATAATCTTATCTAATACAGATTCTCGTAAATTACACTTCATTTGATCCAAATTTTCTTTGAATTTTGCACTTATTATAGGTTCAATAATCCGATCTTTTTCTCTCTTTTTTTTGTAAATTTAATCAAGGATATCTCATGATTTTATTTACCAAAATTAATTCTTTTCAAACTAAGAGTACAAAAATAAAATCCTTCTAATTCTGGATTGTAATCCTCATCTTGCTTCATATACTCTGAAATACCATCATGTTATTTCTTTTTTTTTTTTGAAAAAATAACATCATGTTATTTCAAAAAATTCATAAACTCACAATTTCAGGAAAAATAATAAAATAAAGGATAGAGGAAATGCCTGGCTATGTGTGGAGGGGAGCAGTCCACCAACAAACTATGTGATAAATTTATAATTTACAGGAAAATGTGGACCCCTAATGATGAATATTTAGTTAGTGTAGTTTTTACTTGGCATGTAGAGGAAAGATCTCCCTAATCTAGGCGCCCCAAGAGATGGGCCGAGTTTGTAGGACCACTGCCAAATTGCAGGCCACATGGGGTTATGGTCCCAGACCTTTTTATTTATTTAATCTTTTTATTTCTCCAATCTTCTCCTGGCATTTTCTGTTTGTTTCTTTTTTTTTATTTGGATTTTGCTAACAGGTGAATCTATACGTATTTTAAAATTGGTTGATTTTTTATTTAAAAAAATTATTTTTTATTTACTAAATGGTATACCCATACACTCTTTGAATATCATTTATTTTGTTGTTTATTCTTTGTCTATTTTTAAAAATAGTAAAAGTTACTTTTACATCTTAAATGTTTAAAAGAGTTTTACAAATATATCCTTATAAATTTTAAAAAGTCATTATATTTTTTTATTTGGTATTTTATTTTAGATTTATAAAATTATTTATATTTTGATAAAGTTTTAGCCTCACATTAATTTTTTATTTTAAGGGTGAGTTTTTAAATTTAAAATTTATTGTAGTAGGATTTAAAAAAAAAAACTCAAACACTATTGATAAAGTTTAGTTCCAAATTTTATTAAAAAAATAATTTTAAGGGTAAATTTTTAAATTTAAAATTTATTGTAATAGGGTTTTAGAAAAAAAATCTAAAACATTTTTTATAAAGTTTAACTCCAAATTTTATGAAAAAAAAACAATTTTGTTAAAAAGCAAGCAAAAAAAGGGTATTATTGTCTAAAACTATTTACATTTACTAACTTTTTTATGGGATCCACCTAATAATTAAAACACAAAATACAAAATAGAAAAATCTGACTTTTCCTCCAAAATTTTAATTACATAAAATTTTCTATATTTATCATTTTAAATGATGTATGAATGCACTATTTAATATTTTCCTTGTAATTTTTACTTTTGAGGATTATTGACAAATTCAAGGACGGAAAAAACACAGTTGTAAAATTTAACGGGCTAAAAATTTTTAATGGTACACTGCAAATAAAATTTATTAATTCGTTATTAATTTTCACAGGAAAAGTTTAAATGAATTACAGAAAGGAAAAAAAGTATCCATATGCAAACGTCAGAACAATAACTTTGCTTGGTTCTCTGTCATAATTCCTTGCTCAAGTCATCAAACACCGATGTTAATTTTACCTTAACTTAGATCGTTTTATACTTACAAGTTAATAATCAAATTACGGGGGATTATTAATTAAATTACTATTAATATAATTATCTCTATTTTCTACAAAAAATATCTTACTATTCCAAAAAAAGGAAATAAGGTTAACATAGCACCCCTAATAATTGGATATATTTGGGAAGTGATGCCCCCATCGTTTTTTAGGGTCAAGCATTATTCTTAGAATCTTAGTGAAAATTCCAAACATTTAATTTATGTTTGTACGTGGTGGAATAGTGAACACACGATCAGTATATCTATAATTTATAATTTATAATTTATAATCTATAATATATATAAAAGTGTGATTTATGTAAAATGTTTATAACTATTAAATATCTTTTATTCTTTAACATATTTTCAAAAATGACATTGAATTTGGACTTTACTTTTTATATTGGTTTGGGCTGTAACTTTTATATTGAGTTTTTAAAAAATAAATAATTAAATTTTAAGATTTTAAGATTTTTTATTGATTTAAATTGAGTTTTATACACTTAAAAAATACAAAATATCATGGGCCATTGTAGTTTAATTTAATTATTATTTTTATACAAATCATTTTACAATGTTAAAAATAAAATAATTTAATTTAAATGTTACTCTTATATAAATTATTTTATTATCATCAATCAAATGTATATAAAAAATAAATATAATAATAAATAAGTTAGATAAGATTCTTAAAAATAATATATTATTAATAATGCATTCTATTACGTTTGATCCACATAACACATACATAATATATATATATATATAAGTGTGAGTCCGGTAAAAGATTTGCTTCATCTTAAGTATTCATTTTTCTTTAACATATTTCAATAATACTATTAGGTTTGGGTTTTGCATTTTATATTAGACCTTTTAATAACAAATAATTAAATATTAAAATTTTGAATGACTTTTACTCATTAATGTCTAAGAATGCCATTGGTTTAAATTTGGTTTAAATATTATTAAGATTTTAAAGAATTTTTACTCATTGGTATTCAAGAATGCATTGATTTTAAATTGGATTTTATATAATTAATAAATACAAAATTAAAACTAGAGATGTGAAATAGGCAGGGTTAGGTAGGTTAAAGGTTTGGGTCAGATTGATCCAAAGAAATTTTTGGGTCATCCAAATTTTAGATAGTTCAAGTTCGAGTTTTCGGGTCATTCGAGGTCGAGTTTTTGGGTTTTCAGTTATTTAAATTAGCATATCGAGTTATTTCAGATTATTTTATCAGATTTTATGGGTTAAACTCTAGGGTCAATTGGGTTTTGGGTTATTAGATTTTCAGATTAATCGAGTTTCGGATCAGTGGGATTTAGATTGTTTATTTTCTTTCAAAAATCAAATCAGATTAGATTAGTTTCAAGTTCGGATTGGTTTGATGAATTTCTCGAATTAGTATAATGCATTGTATCATGTGCGATGTACATAACACTGAGACTAATCTATATAAAAGTACGAATGTTATAAAACTTTTGAATGACTTAAAATACCATTTTCTTTCTACATATTTCAAAAATACAATTAATATTATTGAATCAAATTTAAACTCTTCATTTATCTTTTACTAAATATTTTTTACATATTTATTAAACGATAATAGTAATTAATAATTTTATTTCACCATAATTAACTTAATACTATATTATATTGAAGAAAAAAATTTTAATTATCATCTAATTTCATATAGTTTAATTTAAAGCTTACTTTATAGTTTAATTATCATCCACTTTAATGTAGTTTGTTTTTCTAATTTTTTTATCTTTTTGTTATTATTTATAATGCCTATTTTAATATAGTTTATTTGTTCTATTTTTTTAATTTTTATTATTATTTATAACATATTGTATCATGTGCAATCCACACGGTATAGTGACTAGTATAGACAAAGGGAGAAAAAAAATAAATTTTGTAAGCTTTGGAGATACCAAACTAAAATTTTGGAGAATTTCAATTAATACATTTAAATTTTACAACGTATTGTAAAATTCTAACCCATTTTACACCAAACCTGAGTGATAATTTGAAACAGGACATCTATTGTAAGATTCCTGTTTTTCTTACGTGAAGTCTTAGGAATCAAAGGCAAAACAAAAAGTGATCTAAGTATTAAGATTCAAGAATTGTCCCTTCAAATTAAATCATTAATTAATAGTTGTACCTTTGTGAGTTGGGGAACCCCAAGACTTTATGGTTCTTTTTCTTGATTGGCTAACAGCATTAATTGTACATGGAAATGAAGCACATGCATATGGGTGATGATCTCGTAGACTTGATTCTGGAAGAGTTATTATAGAATTGATATAGCATAATTATGGTCACATATTTAAATTAAATCCTACCCTAATAAGTGTTATTATTAATTATGAAACATACCTTGAGAATTTTTAAAATTTTTATTTGAGGTTAAACTTTTTTAAATTAGTGACTAAACTTTATGTCATATCTTAATTTCATGATAACTCATATGGAACCAAGTCCGTAACATATATCTCCATGCATGTGTTGATCCAAAAAAGGTTGAGTGATCGATAACAAGTAGAAGACATTTCTACTTATAAACATATGTAAGCCACGGAAATTTGGACTTAAAAAGAAAACAAAGAAGGGAAAAAAAATTTCCTTATTCTTTGTGCCAAATGCATTCCTCATTTGCCTTGTAACACAGTAAGTACTTGTATGTTTCCAAAATTAATTATTATCGCTTAATTAACCCCCCATTTGTCCTAATTAGGAACATTATGCAATTAGAACATGACAATTGTGTGGTATTGATCATCTTATAATTTGATTTTTCAACATGATCATCCCACTCCCCACTAATTTCCTACCCTCACCCACCAACCCACTTTTTCATCACATAAAGTTAAAAAATAATATTAAGTTTCCCCTAATTGAATGTAGTACCTTATTTAATTATTAGGTTCCATTAAGATTTAGTGTAGGCTGGCTTATATATATATATATATATATATATGAGGTACATAGATAAGATCACCAAGATTATTTTCCCCCAAAATCTCATAATTATGCATAAATCAATCAATAAACCTAGCTATGGTGATTAATTATTAATGATCATTTTAGTATAATTTTACAACTAATCAATTGTATTAAGTTAATTAATTGTTTAATTTGGTGTCTCACCTTAAATAATTTGAACCTCAAGTTGCATTTCTAGATGGCTTTTGACTTGACCATAAGTATAAGCTTTCTCCGGCCTCTCAAGTCTTATACATGCCGTAAGCTTATTATTATTATTATATATATTTCTCTAAAATCTATTTGGTCACTCTTAATGATTTGCTTTTTTGAAATATAAGGATATAAGTTTCTAAATTATTCAACCAAACGAAGTAAGTTCAATTAACCTCGATTTCTTCAGAAGGCAGTAAGGTTGAAAGTAGGTGAGAAGAAAACAGTAGAGACCAATTTCTTTTGCCTAACAACCGCCTTTGCACTTTCCAATTTCATTTTTCGTTATTTTACAATATACATTTAAAATTTGTACCTTTTTTGTTAAAAAATTTAAAAGAGGAAGAAATCAAACTTTTAACCATCAACTTATATTGAAATTTTTACCATTTCATTAACGACTTTTCACCTACGATTTAAGTATTTGACTTAATGATAAAGGGTTTGGAATCTCGCATTCTTCAAAAATTAAAAAGAAAAGAATATACTATATTTTTTTTCATATGTAAATTATGACAAAAGCGTGTGTTTTTCCTTTTTCGTTTCTTTTTTATGTTTTGTTTACATCATTGTCTGAAAAAGGTCCAAGGAGAAGATTGGACCACACGTGCCAAAATCAGCGAGGTTTTATGCGCATGAACAACGTTTAATAAATGGTCTTACTCTTAAAAACAACAATTCATGTTGCCTGGCAATTTCAATGAGAATGACTCTTTGTAAGAAGTTCATATATTATGGCTTTTCAAATTAATCTAATCAACAATAAATTACAAAGCCTTAGAGCACGTTTGTTTTAATGAAAAGTTTTAACTTTTTTTAGATTTTAAAAGGGTGAAAACCTTTTATAAGTTTGATATATTTTTAATTATTAAATTTAAAAGAATGAAAACACTTTCTTTCTATTGATATATTTTAAAATCAGAAAAAGTGGTGTCCTCATTGGAATCACTCTGCCTCATATGAGGAAAAGTGATTCTAGGGGAGGGGGGGTAAGAAAATGACTCCCTAGAGAGTGATTCCCTAGCATAATTTTTTATGGAATCATTATCTCTAAAATAACTTTTTAAGGAGAGCACCAAACGGGCTCTTAAACAAATACATTTCTATTGATAATATATATTTATCTTTCTTAACATAAAATTAAACTTTTCATAAAGGAGATAGAAAATTCCCTAATGATATTTTTACTTCTAGGAAATGAGCTAGCTATTAATTTTTCCAAATTAATTTATTTAACTTTGTTGTTTATTAATTTTAAAAAGTTTCCTTAAGGTGAAAAAAAAGAGGAAGATTTATAATGGAGTACTAACAGACATAAGAGACGTGAGTTTTTTGAAGAGAAGAACGACAACAATAAACTTGGCTTTACGCAAAATTTTAACAGAGTTACAGAAGAAGATGAAGAAGCAAAGTTCTGAGAGAACGTTAGCGTAACTGTATAAGGTCGCCCCTCGGCTGAACTGGGCCAACATTCAGCAGATTGCAGTGGCAGATTGAGCAATGCAATATATATAATTGAAAGATAACGGCTTGATCAATCTAATTCTGCCATCATATATAAATATTCTTGGGTCGGTCGTCGGTGTCAGAAAATGATACCATATATTTTGTTACCACGTGCCATATTTGATGTTCCAAATTTTTGTTTCTATTTTATTACTTTTATTATTATTCCTGGAACTCAATTTTCAGGACTATATATATATATATTTATATATTTATATATATACATGTTGAAAATGTATAAAATAAATTTGTGGAAGACTTATAAGATTAACTATTGTTGTTATTTGCTTTGATTCATCAGTCCGAACAAAAATCACTGAGGAAATTTGTTATACCCATGACTTAAATCTTTTTATTTTTTTAGAAAAAAATTTCTGATGAGAGTCTGTTTCTTTCTATATATCAGTTTTTTCTTTTTCTTATTTTTCCTTTTTGTTTTCTACTAAAGAAAACTTCTTCGTGGTTTTCATTTTCTTATAACTTTCCTTTGGCCGTTGTTACCAATTTAAATTAATGGAATAACCACCTATTGCTATAGGCGGTTAATTCCAGCAGTATGTATAATTGTTGGATACAAAAGTAGAAAAATTATTTATAACTATTGAAATCAACTTGCTGATCGATTGGTAGTCTTTCCTAATTATGATTAGGATGACAAGATCATTGGGTTTAGTCCTTTATAATTAAGGACAATAATTCAAATAAACATATATAATATAATAGCAAATAGACGTTGGTCAAAACGGTAAGAGTTTAGATCAGTGGTGTAAAATATCCGGATTCGAGTTCCCACATATCCCCTTTGGTAGACGATCTTTAATTAAGTCTAAAAAATCCGTAAACCTTTACCTTGGTCTTGAAGATGTGATAATCTCCCTTGATCCTAAACTTTTTTTGACAAAAAAAAACATATAATAACCGGATTAAAGAGTAGCTCTTACTGAAAGTATTTGATTAATTCTCCATCTCTCGTTTAAGGTCCATGTTTGTTATGTTCATGACTTGATTAATTTTTGTACAGATAAGATATGGCTTCTCATTTCAAGTATTGTTAATATTAATCATTAGATCTATATGTACGAATTTCTAGATCCACCTAATGCATTGAAAGTCTATTAATTTTTAATGTAATTAATTATAATATAGTCTGGGT
Source organism: Microcos paniculata (assembly GCA_030664755.1). NCBI lineage: Eukaryota > Viridiplantae > Streptophyta > Magnoliopsida > Malvales > Malvaceae > Microcos > Microcos paniculata. The sequence continues at coordinate 40,651,403 of CP131459.1, read as the reverse complement.
GTTTTATATGCCTAACTAGCTACAGTAGTTAGATCGTATCCTAATTATAACTTGAGCAATAATTAAGCTAATTTGAGCATAATAATATAAATAGAAAAGTACTTCTTGACCTGCCTATATCTATTTCATATACAACCTTTTTGGCCTATCTTTTCTTAATTTGTTAAATTTTAATACGTTTTACAAAAATTTAACTCCACGTTAAAAAAAGCATCTTATTTATAAGGTAAGTTCTATCTTTTTACAAAAATAATAGTAGTGAGAGTTAAAAAAAAAAAAGAGTGAGACTTACCACGTCAAATGAGTTATAAGTGGGTAACCTAACAAAACTCTATAAATATATATATATATATATATTTTAAAAAAAAGAAAAACAAAACAAAAGCCCATTAGGCATTAGCCCACATGATTTTGGCGCGGATCACACAGCCGTGTTTAAATAAGGCTAAAACTGTGTTTGTTTATGAGGGAATCTTGCATGGTCGATAATGTCACGTCGCCGTAACAAGAAATTAATATTATAAACGTGCATAAATTACGTATACAAGACTATGAGCAAGAATTGTGGGCAATGTCAACGCCCATATGAATAAAATAGCCAATAATAATTGCATGAAGGGAAAAAAAAATTGATCTGACGAATCTTGATTTGCTGCCAAGAAACTTGTATATAGTGCCACGACGTGGAGCCCTTTTTGTTTTTGTTTTGGTCTTGCCTTGTGTCTTCTGCCCCATTTTGGCTCGACTTTGATTGTTAAGTGAAGCAGAAGGAGATAGCATGTGTTGCATGTTGGCAGTTAGTTGATCATCTTTAATTAGTTGATGACCTTAACTCTGTATATAATAAAAATTTTCAATTGTAACATCAAAATACCCAACCATTTGACCCCAATTTGGCACATATATATTAAGCAAAACATGACCATTTGATGTGGACTTTCTCCTTTTTATCTTTTCTTTGCATATTTATATGTATATAGTATTGATTTACAAAAATTTAAACTCCAATCATATACTAAGAGATCTAATTTGTTTGATTATGCTTTCATCGGGGATCGAAAAGGCTGGAGAAACGAGAGGCACAAGTGATAAGTGAAATGCTTTCTTAATTAGATCTCGGATTTGAATCTCATGTGTTTGGGTTTATTTAATCTTATGTGGAGCGATAATATTCCGAGAGATGGAAAATGAGAGAAAACTGACTTGAGAGTCAGGACATAGCAACAGGCAACTCAGTGGTCCCTAAAAAATGAAGGACATTAACCCTTAAAATTCTTCTTCTGAATTTTAACCTTTGTGTGTTCACTTTCTGGTGTATATATACGAATATGAGTTTCACTTTCTGCAGAAAATTTGTTTCTGAACATTATTTGTTCAATGTCGACCTTCATTGAGAATTGGTCTTTGGATATGATGATGATAAGAGGACGTGATGTTTAAATTATCATTTTGAACATCCACTCAGGAAATAGGGAGATTTATTCAACTCTCAAGTTTTAACTCATCATGAGATTGCATTATCATATTTAGTGCCTTCTTTGTTGCATATATACAGGGAAGATGGAAGAAAATAAAAAAGTGAGTCAAAAGTTAACTCCAGAAGCGGAGAAATTATTACGTAGGTCGGGTGTACCACGTCATCTATAGGTCCGACCAATAAATTTGAGCAAACTCAAAAAGTTTTCTAAAATTAAAGCATTAATTTGACAAAGATTTAACCCCACGTTACAAAGAAGGAGAATTTAAAAGGTAAGTATTTAAATTTAGGCTATAATTGTGATGAAATTTTAGTAAATGTATCAAAATCCTTGAGTTGTCACAATTTAATTAGTCGGACCTATGGATGACATAGTACACCCGACCTACCTAATAATTTCTCCCAGAAACGGGTGCAAGATAAAGAAAGAGATTTAAAGAGGAAATGTCCAAAATTTCAAACAGATTAGAGATTGGAACCTCCAAGCAATAGCAAATGCAATCTATGGGAATTTTTTTTTTCCTTCCCCTATAATAGATTTTTTTTTTTGGTGAGAAAATGGGTCAAAGACCCATCTAATTAATAGGCATAAGCCTGGGGTGGTTAACTCCTACAATATCATCCAACAAACGTTTGTGAACCCATTGGGGGCCTGCTAAGAATGGATAGATCCCTTCGTTGAAGGCAGCTCTACTTCGCGCCTTCCCAAGCCAATCTGTCACCATATTTCTTTCTCTCGGAACATGCTTCCCTATAATAGAATAATAATGGGTAGTTGATTTTTAGGCCTCTTATTTGGGTTTTGAGAAAGCTAGAATCTGTAGAAAACAAATAAACATGTGATGAGTTAGAGCAGTTTTACAAGACATAGGAAGTATACAAATGGCCCACTTCCAGGACCCAATTGCCCTTCAAGCCCAACTTCTGTTCATCCGAGAAATTGTGAAGTTCCATTAAGGAGGAAGAGAATCCAGCAATCTTGAAAGAAGCTAATCAAATAATGTGGAAAAAATATACAAAAAGATAGTAGCAACTAAAAGTCTTCGGCAAAAGGGAAATGTCCCTCTGGACATTTTCAGGGACTCAAAAACTAGATACAATGTTTATATAAATTTAAAAATTACAGCACCATTAGATCCTCTGGATCCTCAATGTACACAAATAACTTATCTCTATAGCACCTATAACGCCCCCTCCCCAAAAGTCCCATCGTGTGAGGGAAAAAGAAAAAACAGTTCAGAAAGCTATTTACCAATTTGAGCCCCAGGCATGCATTTAAAATCGGAGTGCAGAGTGAGCAGTCATCCCATGAATGGCTATTGATCAATGATGAACTTGATGATGTGCTGATGGTTTACATGCCTACAAAAAATTGTTCAAAGCCCAACCCACTTCACCCATCTGAAAACCCGACCAACCCTGAAGGGCAACTCGTAGTCTTTCACTACTGCAGCTTCCCTTCTTGCTGCCTCAGATTCAGACCATGCGTAAACCCCACGTTCTTGCCGACTGCCAGGTACCGTGTTGTCCAATATAACAGCCACAAGGAATGCTATTACCATGTGTAGTGATAGCAATGTGTTCATAATGTAATTTAACTGCAAAAAAGACATTAACCAGCATATGCTTATTGTTGGGGAAATCTGTTATGGCAGGCGGCGGCTAGAAGAGCATTAGAACATTAGAAAGCATTCCAGTGAAATACATGGAGCATGGCAGATTTCTTGGATTTCATTGAAAAGAATTTCCAAATAAATAATAGCCTCATGATTATATTTCTCTTCTCATATTTTTTCCAATTGTCCATGTATCAACGCACTAGATATAATTGCCATATTAATCTTAGGTCACTGCATAATATCTTCTCTACTACTCTCAATATCAGATGTTCATTGCCATCAACTATGGATTTTGCAATGTATGAGCATGCAAGTACAAAATGAAATGTGAGGAGAAAACGGAGGGACTTCTAATGGAAGCTTTATTTGTTTTCAATTCATCCTACGAATTTTTCACCACTCGAACATGCATTGGACTAAATAGGAGGCACAAGCAACAAGTTTGAAATAAGAAGGAAGTCATTGAGATGCATACCCCTCCATATTTACTGTGGAAAGGTCCATGAGATGCCACGATATATGGTTGAAAATAACTTGGAACAGACAAGTTGGAATTCGGGGAGATGCCATATTGCTGAAAGTAAGATGGTATTGAGAGGGAGAAAAATAAAGATAGTCCAACTATTATGATGTTCCGGGAGCTTCCAGCTTCACTATAACGTAGATTTGACAAACCCAATGCAGCAAGCATTGCCCACATGAAGCACAGGAGAGCAGCAACCATGACTTCAGGAATTGAAGCAATAAACCCTCCAACTTTACCTGTTTGTGGCAGAAATGTGGTGTGAGACAAAGGGAGTTTGAACT